>JAJKFI010000026.1:4421983-4438362 GCA_029204185.1 Lerista edwardsae
AACGCTGGGCGGGAGGAACGGGTGAGCGGCAGCCCGCCCATTGCATACCGCTCCGTTTCGCTGTCTTCCCCTTCCCCGTGGGGGCGGGGAAGACGGCGAAACGGAGTGGTATGCAACGGGCGGGCTGCCACTCACCCGTTCCTCCCGCCCAGCGTTCCGGCTGCATGACGCCTCTGCTCCCTCCCCATGCCCAAGAAATAAAGGTAAAGGTTTCCCCACGACCGAATGGTCTAGTCATGACCGGCTGTAGGGGGTGGTGCTCATCTCCGTTTCAAATCTGGTCTTGATGCCTTTAAGAGGGGATTGGACAGATTTCTGGAGGAAAGGTCCATCGTGGGCTATAGGCAATGATGGATTGTGCAACCTCCTTACAAAGGTGGTGGGCTACTGGTACCGTGTGCAAGGGAGTGGCAACAGGATGCAACAGGATCTCGTTGTTTCATGCCTCCCTGGGGCACCTGGTGGGCCGCTGTGAGATACAGGAAGCTGGACTAGATGGGCCTTTGGCCTGATCCAGCAGGGCTCTTCTTATGTTCTTATGTTCTTATGTTCAAAGCCTGTAGAGCCGGCGTTTTTGTCTGAGGACAAGCTTCCGTGGTCACATTGGCTGGCATGATTCTACGCCGTAGCGCACGGAACGCCGTTCCCTTCCCACCGAAGTGGTCCCTATTTATCTCCATGCATTTAGGTGCTTTTGCACTGCTAGGTTGGCAGGAGCTGGGACAAGCAACGGGAGCTCACTCCGTCGCGCAGTCTTGAACTCCCAACCTTCCGGTCGAAAGCCCAGCAACAGCAGATTAACTCGCTGCGCAACCACGTTCAAGAAATACAACACATTAAAAAAGGAATGCCCAGGGCCAGACTTGCCCACCGATGGGCACAGGGCCAGGTACAAGCCGAGAGAGACTGGAAGGGCCTCAGTGGGACAGGGCACAAGGCATTGGCTGGTTGACTGGAGCATGCCTGCCTATGCTGGCGCAGAGGAGAAGCAGCCAGGCATGGCAAGGAGTTGCAGGAGCCTCCCCATCTCCAGAAGAGGATATGTAGGACCCAGAGCGTGACCAGGCTGGCTTGGTAGAAGCAGCCAGGAACCACCAAGGGGGAACACGAGGAGAAAGCCAGAGGGCTGGCTGAAGGATGGAGGCTGGCTGGAAGGGAGGCACCAGAACTGGGTGAGGCTGAAAAAGGACCTGTGGCTGAGAAGGAGGGGTAGGGTGTTGCTCTAATACCAGAGCCAATTCACAACTACAGAAAATTACCCTAGAAACAGACCAACACAGCCCGGCTATTTTTCAGCTGCAGTGCTCCAAATTCCGGTAGCACATTGGTCAAAAATTGCTGCCCCAGTGTAACCCAAAAACAGAATTTTAGAAAGGAGCCATGTGATTAGGAAGGTTCCTATTCACATGGAGGGAGCCCTTTCTGTGCATAGTTGTGCACGCATCGACTCCACTCAGATATGCAAGCAGGGGTGTAGCTATTGAAAGTGTAGCCCAGTGCAGAGGGCAGAACGTTGCCCCGGAAGTGATATCACAACAGGAAGTGACTTCACAGTTGCATTTGGGTTTTGGGGGGGGCATAACTTTTGATAGTGCAAAGATATTACACTCTGGTTTGTTTCATTGCATTCTACATTAAATGACCTTTCCAATGATATATAACATGATGGTATTATTCATACATACCAAGGTTTTCACCATTTTGGCCACTAGTCTCAAGCTCAGCTTGTTGCCCCCTAAAGCTTGTTGCCTGGTGCAATTGCACCCCCCTGCACTTCTTTAGCTACACCTCTATATGCAAGCAATGATTTCCATTCTAGGCATGTTCTTTCATTTTGCACATGTGATGAGAACAGGGTTGGGATGTAAGCCTTCGGACTGGAGCTACTGGAAACCCTAACTGGGATCTGCCCATCTGATGCTACAGTTCTGGGAAAATAGCAGAAGTAGTAGAGGGGAGCAAGAGCGAGGTGGGGGAAGACAGTGACTGATGGCCCTGGCCCTGCTAGCAAGCAAGACAGCGAGAGATGTATGTGTTAACACGGTCACCTAGTACCACCATATGGCAAAGCAACGGTTGATGCAGAGAGATGGCTAATTGATAATAAACTGTGTATGAGAGGGGGAGCAATGCTCTGAAGCACAAGGAAAATGAAGCCGGGAGCATATGCATAAGAAATCTTGATAAAGTGTCCAGTGCAAAACATGAGAGTTGATGGAGGAGTGAGGAAAAACACAAAAGTGCAGTTGAGCTGCTGGCACTGCCTGAAGCTAAGCAGGAGAATCTGTGGTTTGCTTTTGGATGTGAGACAGATGCCCAGAGGCAGATCTAAGGGGGGGGGCAAATCTGTAAGGTAGGGTTGTTGTGGGAGACTATTAGGAACTGTTGTATGGCTGCCACACCCCTGGAGCCACCAAGTGGAGGAGGCAGTTGTGGCTTAGGCAAGCTGACTGCCTATTGTTTGGTGGTGGGGTTTGGTGGTACTAAATTAGGATATTTTGAGCTAAGCCGGTGATGAGGGCAGCCTGGAGGAGGCTGGCCAGCCAGTGAGATTCCAAGCAAAGCTGCTGGAAGAGAGGAGGCCCAGTGGATGAAGGAACCCCCTCCCTGTCGCTTATCTGTGAGGCTGCTCTGGAGGGGAAACTAGTTAGCCTAGTGTGGATGTCAGGGCCCTTGGGGAGGCCCAGCAGGGAGTTTCTGGCAGAACAGTGGGCACAGGTTTCCTTATGTAACCCCCTAAGCATGGTCTGCTAGCAAGCTGTGCTGTGGCATCTGAGCTAACCTAACATCTTTCCCCCCCCCCAAAAAAAAGCACTTATCTTCTGGTACTATGCAGATTTAATTGGCTAGTTCATCAATTCATTGGCTAACGGGCAGATGAAAAACAAAACAGGTTGAAAACCCTGCTAAAAGGTGCAGTCATTTGATACATCATCTGCATTTTTCAGATGTTTCAAAAACTCAGTTTTAAAAAAAAATGAGATGAGTGGCTAAGTCATGGATGGTGCTTTATAATCAAGAGAATGAGGGACGGAAAAATCCGCAGAGCCCAGCTCGGAAACAACAAAGTCCTCTGAAGTGTCTCCAAACCAGCAGGCCTGGACAGCCGGCGAGCAAACAGATTGACAAACGCTTCTTGCAAATTCAATATGCATAAACTAGGAACAACAGCCGCAGAAATTATCCATTGTTCTCTGTGCCAAATGAAAGGCTGGAGAATCTAACAAGACCGGACAAGCACAGCGATGCCGTGATAAGAAAATAACAATCTTTGCTTTTATATCCTCCATCCTCGAGCGCTTCAGACATCGGCAAATTCCCGCACAAAGAACACCTTTGCATTGGATACTGAGCAGGGGGCTACACGTGATGGATGCATGCATCTGCAAGTCTTCATCAAAGCGTAGGTGGGAGGGGGATTGAGGGGTCCAGTCTACACAGAAACTATGGTTCTATTCTGGAAAGTGTTACCTATAACCTCAGACTTAGGTGGAAAGTTAGCTGCGACTACACTATTATGCCCTCTGTGCATGCTTAAAGGCATTGTGTCTTAATTACTGCCAATGTTCCTCAATGGAGCAGCGAAATGAAAAGACAAACAATTGGAGGAAGATGGGCACATTCGCGCCCTTGCTCCAGGGGAGGCTCCAGCCTAGGGTTTCCTCGGATCTGTGCCCGCTAAATAGAAGGCGCAGAGCCGAGGGGGCCGTGTGGCCCGGAGGCAGAGGTTTGGGTGCAGCCTAATAGCCGCACCCCATCTCTGCCCACCTCCCCAGGCTGGCACGCCTACCGGCCTGCGCACCCCCACCCAGTTCCTCCCTCCCCAAGCTTAGAACCACTCTTCCACCAGCTGAATTCGGAACAGAGTTGCATCACCTCTCGTTGGCACTCCTTTGCCGATGCTTCTGCTTGCATCAGTCCAATGGCACTAGCGCTGAGGCAGGACATTGGGCGGACGCAAGTACTTTGCGTCAACCGAAGGATTGTGCCCTCAGCCAGGGTCTCACCCCTTCTCCTCCAGCTACCTCATAATCCCTGGTTCTTTGTTCCCTCTGGGTAATCTCCAAGATACTAACCTCCCCCCCCCAGGCTGGGTCCCTCGGCTTTCAGGTATTTGGGGGGCCCTCCTGCCACACTAAATGGAAGTCATTGATGGAAGGGTGAGCAAGATTCTCCTCCCCCCCTTTGCAAATAAGACCCCTGCAGCTCAACCAATGCATCACTTTTCCCCAACTATGACCTTGTTACAAAACACACACGCGCGCACACACACATCCATTTTTTGCAGCCAGCCCCCAACCTTAGGCAGTCCAGCCACAGGTGGGCTTCTCCTCACAAATGGCCCTAGACGTGCATGGAAACTCCCCACCCACCCCCACTCCTAAAACAGCAGAAACAGAGGCAGAAATCTGAGGGGCAAGAAATGGAAAAGCCAGGTAATTCCCTTCCCAAAAGGGGAAAAGGAAACTCACAAATGGACCCAGGCTTTATATTAACATCTATACAACTGTACCCTTGTCTCTTTTCTCATTCCCTACCATCCCACTGAACTGTGCAATGAGCCTTTGCATTTGATCTCTACACATGTTCTAGATTTCCAGCCCGTGTGCCTCTGACACGTGTCTTGTTTGGAGCACGCTGGTAACAGACACACGTGTGGCGTCAAAAGTGATACTGAACATTTCAAACCTTATTCAGCTGCATTGTAAACCAGTCCCTCACAGGGAGGGAAGTGGATGTAGAAGCCCCCAGCACAGGCATCCAGCTATGATTTTTAATGAAGTGCTGCTTTGTCTGTATGTGCTTCCAGTCCTTGCCAAAGAAAGAATAATTTGGGGTGTTGCAAAACTATTTGATGATTCTTATAAATAATACTTCTGTTTCATCATGAACTGCCCTCCTTTTGAACAATGAACCATGAAGCATGCAATTTTTGGTCATTAAATAGTCAAGTTAACTATAAAAATTACAGCCCTGTTCATCGGTGTTCATCACGCTTCAATTAAAAAAAAAAGCAGACTTCCATTAAGGAACTGTTACTCATCCCCAAGTAAGCCGTGACTTTTCTCATCCTGCCTCTGTGAAACAAGGCCCAAGTACATCAGGTTATCTGCAGTGCCAGATTTGCATCTTAATGCACAGTATTTGGTCTCAGGCTTTGTGCTTTCTCCAGCACAGAGATCCGGAGAGTTTTTTAACTCTACATCTCATGTCATGCTACTATGCTAAGATCAGAGCTCTGCAGTGGTGTTGGTAAGAAATCTACTCCCTGGGGCAAAGAGGATTTTGTAGTGCCCCCTCCACCCATCACAACATCAAATTTAATTTAATAAGCAAATAAATTAAAGGTTTTCTGGTTAATTGGCCATAACATTTGATGGGATACAGATATTCCAACACGGTTTTTTCATTGCATTCAGCATTAAATTAATGTTCCAATGACATATAACATGATGGTATTAATTCATATGGATGGACATGGTGGCGCTGCAAGTTAAAGCGCTGAGCTGTTGACCAGAGGGTTGGCAGTTCAAGACCACACGATGGAGTAATATCCCATCGCTTGTCCCAGCTCCTGTCAACCCAGCAGTTTGAAAGCATGTAAATGCAAGTAGATAAATAGGGACCACTTTGGTGGGAAGGTCACGGCGTTCCATGCATGCCAGCCATATGTCCACAGAAACTTGTCCTTGGATAAATGCCGGCTCTTCAGCTTAGAAACGGAGATGAGCACTGCCCCCTATAGTCGGTCACGACTAGACCATTCGGTCGTGGGGAAACCTTTACCTTTTTTATTAATTCATACAGTGTCAAGGTTTTCGCAATTTTGGCCACAAATTTTTGGCTCAGTTTGTTGCCCCCTAATGCTTGTTGCCTGGTGCACCCCTTTAACTGCACCACTGGGACTGTGTATGCATTTGACAGGACCTCAATAGCATCTCCAGGTTGCTTTTCAGAGCACATTTCTAGCCCTTGGGAACTGTGGAGAAAAACCATTTGGAAAGGTGCAGTTCTATTGAAATCTCACAATTTGGAAGGGGGGTGTCCTAAACTGAATTTGAAGAGGTCAGTGGCTGAGGAGACATTGGTGCCTTGCTTAGCTGTTTCCCCTCTCTTTGGCTAGACAATTCTGGTACAAATGGTTCATGATAACTAAACCAATATGAATATGTATGCAATTCAGATTGTGGAACATTTTGCTTCTCTTGCCACAGAACTGGGGTAACTGGCATGGATGGGTGAGATCCTCCTTTTCCACAGGTCCGCATTTTTTTTATCCCGACCTGGCAAGCAGTTTGAGTCCTAGCTTTCCACTGGGCAGTGAAACTGTGTCGTGGCACAATTGCATGGTGATCTCCATCCCATCTCCAGCTCCAAGGCTGGGAGGGGAGCTGGAGGTTGTTTGACTGCTGCATTCCATAAGAGTATCTCAACAGCTTCCCTCTGAAGCTACCTGATCTTAAAGTCCGACTTTCTGACTTACAAGGCCAGGTCGTTGACCTACCTAGACATGGGGTTGCCCACTCTGACTAGTTCTCCATGCCCACAGACAGAGGTCTTTTCCAGCTCCGTCACCCAAGATAATCTTTTAACTGGAACAGTCAGCAATTAAGGGCACAGTCCTAACCTGGAGTTGGCCCAGCAAAGTTTGGCCAGCACAAGAGACACCATAAAGTCTGTTTGGACCACTCTCAAAGTCAGAGAGACCAGCACACAGATGTGCGCCATCCTCCCTGACTCCGAGAGTGGTCTAAACATGCTTTATGGTGGTCCTTGTGCCAGCCAAACTTTGCTGGTCTAACTGTGCCAGCCTAACTCCAGGTTAGGATTGCGCTCTAAGTTGGGAACGTTCTGCTTGAAAAGCATGTGCTCCACCCAGGTGTAAAAGCCCCTCCTCCAAACGTAAAAGTGTTCTCTCCTCTTTTGGCAGCTGTGGGAGTCAATCAGGTACTGCAGAAGCAAAAATGCCCAGCTGTGGCAATCCGGCCCTGCTAGAGAAAATGCTAGAATCTCACGTCATTGATCTTGAGTCCTGCCTTCATTTAGTGCTTGCCCCTCTAGGTCACGGAACCCTTTCCACCCTAAAAGCCTCAGCCTCTGCATGCTTATCAGGCTCATTCAGAGATTAAAGATACCGCCATCAAAAGGGAGCCCAACACAGCATGTTCTCATACTGGATCGATGTAATGCAGATAAGAGCCCTGCTCATTTTTGAAAAACTTATCTGCAAGCAGATAAAATATAGCAAAACTAATTTTGAAAACGTCAAATGATTGGGGAGGGCTGGAGTTGAACACACTCCGAGATGTAAAGAGCAGCTTCTGCTACGATAAGGGGAAATTGGAGGACAGTGTTTGTTTCCTAGCCTTCGCCGTGGCGAGGGAATGCATGTCACAGTGTTGCTGGGAGAGAGCGAAGTGTAGGATCAGATGGGCCCTCCATGCTCAGATTGCAGCAGCTGAGCATGGCAGAAGTATTGCCACAGGGATTCCCTGCCCAGCATTGGGGATCAGCATCAAGGGTGTGCACAGAAAAAAAGTAAAGTTCAGTCCATTTGTTTGCATTAAAACTCATTGGCTTGGTTCGTAATTTGTGAAGCTCACATTCATTGCCCATCCATTACTATCTCCTTTGCTATCGTAAGTGCCCTCAGTTTTCATCTCCCATTGTTTCAAGGAGAGGGCTCACTGCCAATAGGAGCTGCTGGGGTGATCTATCCATTCCTGATGGAAGAAGCACCCAAATGACAATGGGAGAATCAAAGTGCAAGGGAATCATCTTCACAGTTCCCCACCAGGCAGCCCATCTATTGGGAAATTGAAAGTTGCGCTAGAAAGGCTCTGTACCATAAGAACATCCCTGCTGGATCATGCCAAAGGCCCATCTAGTCTGGCTTCCTGTATCTCACAGTGGCCCACCAGATGCCTCAGGGAGCACACGTGACAACAAGATGCCTGTATCCTGTTGCCACTCCCTTGCACATGGCATTCTGAGGCCTACTTCTAAAACCAGGAGGTTGCACATACCCATCACAGCTTCTAGCCTATGATGGACTTTTCTCCTAGAAATCTGTCCAATTCCCTTTTTGAAGCATCCTTAGGGGTCCAACCCTCTCTCCCATCCAGGTCTCATAAGCCTCCTGCCCCCTTCAGTCTTTGGTTCCAACCTAAATATGCAGCAAAAAGATTGCCTGCATCCCCAGATTGATGTGTAAGTGTCAGATTTGCATATCAGGAGGGGCATTCATGGGCCAAAGCTGTCGTTTCCTTCCTGGTCAGCACCTCAAGGCACTGGTCTACCTCTCCACCAGGATTGCGAGTTGTCCTTGGAGCCGGGCCAGGGGCAACTCAACTCCCAGCTTTGTTTATAGGCTTGTGCCTTGACCCTGTTGACCCTGATAACAGGCAGGGAGGCCTGGGTGATGCCAAGGCCACTGACAAGTTTATCATGCTATGAACCTGCACATTGTCTTTGTCGCCATTCTTCCGTACGATACCAAACTCATTGGCCAGGAAATGACAAGGATTCCAGAGGGGAGGAGATAAACTGGGGAAGCGTTCCTTATTTGGAGCCTTTATAGGCTGGTGCTTCCTTTCTAGTTTGAGCAACACTAACACCCCTAGCCCACCCCAAGTGGTCCAAGCCAGAACCAAGAAGCTCAGGCAGAGTCTGGAAAAGTTTGGCAGAGCCCAACAGCATCAGGATTTTTCAGACCCTCAAAATTGAGTGGCTGACAGCCAGAACACATGTTATATTCAATGTGTCCAGAGCCACACTTAGGACTGGAAAATTTTTCTTGCCCCTCCGCCTCTCTTTGGCATTGGCACATTTCAGCTGATCTCTGCTAGAAGTTTCAGCTCCAATGGGACAAAACTTCTTGCAGTATAGAGTAGCCCACCACATGCCAAATAACCCTCAAAAAGGTGTAAATAACATCTGTGATAAATAAAATGTGAGGGTAGAGGATCCTGTCTCAGATGAGATTGTGAAGGGGGGAGCAATGGCATTCATAGAAGGAACAAAACATCAAGTTTTGCAGGAGCTGAAGCTCCTGTGTAAAGCGGCCTCTCCCCCATGCCATCAGAGCCATTCACCCAGCTCTCTGAGCCCCAAATAGCTCTGAAGGTGAGGGGCTGCTTTACACAGGTGCTCCAGATCCTACAAAAGTGTTTCCCCACTTCTAGGAATGCCACTGGGAGGGGAAGGATCCTGCCTCTGATAGGATTGTGGTGGCAATCAAACTCACCTGACAATGCTAACAGCCAACTAGATAACCTCCATTCTGGACAATTGTCGGCAATGAGTAATCAAGCTGTTCAAGAGTGTCCCATGATGGGGGGAGAACGGTGGGTTTGTCTCAATGACGCATGGGAAAGAAGCCAGGCAGAAGGACCGCGTATCACCCAAGGTAAGATAAAGACGGTAAAGCCAGAACAGTATGAACTCTGGGGAATCACTCCCTCTACACAAGCTCTGGGCTGTAGCAAGGCCACATTAGGAAGAGTAGTGAACAGTTGTTTTGCTGATTAGGGATGCGGGGGGGAAATATTCCTTTTCAATGCTGCTTCATTGTTTTTTGGGGTGGCCCGATCCATTCTGTTGGCTTGTTTCAATGACTGGCTTCCTTTTGCACCTGATTGGAGTGCTTGCTTCATTTCAATATTTATTTCTTTTTGAATGGTTTCCCTATGGCTTTAATTTCAATTCCTCCTAAGTTCTTTATTAGTTGGATGGGGAGAAATTGATAAATTTAGGAACAGTGGAAAGGGAAGGAATGTATTGACTGAAAGAAGCCACTGAAAGCACCCGGAAAAGTTTACTGCACAATGTAAAGAAAGCAGTTGACCCAAGACTTACATTTGCATAGTTTCATAGTCCCCTTCCAAGAATCACACTGAGGGTGCAATCCTAACCTGGAGTTAGGCCAGCACAGGTAGGCCAGCAACATTTGGCTGGCACAAGGGACACCGTAAAGTAAGTTTGGACCACTCTTGGAGTCAGGAAGGATGGTGCATGTCTGCGTGCTGGCCTCCCTTGCTCTGAGAGTGGTCCAAACATACTTTACGGTGTCCCTTGTGCCAGCCACACTTTGCTGGCCCAACTATGCCGGCCCAACTCCAGGTTAAGATTGTGCTCTCAATGGAAGAAAAAAGGAAAAGCAGCCCCAACCAGCATCTTTCATTCAGCTGCCATATGCCTCACTGCTAGCTCAGAATTTGTCGATCACATTAACCCTTGTCTGACCTCTCCCTCTTCCCAGCATTACCTTGGCACTTGCCATCTGGAGCAGTGGTACTTTGCAGCCATTTCTCCCCACCTCATTGGCTTGTCATCTCTTTTCCGAGCCTCATCCAAAAGCATCTCTTTCCCTCCCATAACTTAGCCTCTTAATTTTCCCATTTCTCTCCGCTTCTGCTGTCTCGCTCTTCCAATGCCAATAACATATAATTCGACTTTGTAACTATATTTACTCCAAGAAGTGTTTCTGACACAGCGTCTCTATGAAATTGGGCTTTATTGCTTGTTACGGCTCGAGCAGGTTGTTCTAGGAAGGAGATGATATTATAGACCATAAAAGCAGATATGCAGGAAGAAATGTGAAAATGGAGGCACCTTATCTGCAGAGTTCATTTGCTCTATTAAAATGGCCCATTGCATAGAAACCAAATGCAGTGTTTTATTTACTTATCCTGCTGATGGAACCTCTCTATATGCAGTGCCACCTGAAATACAAAAGTAACTTAATAACTACCTAGTATAGTAATGATAATTTTTTTCTCCTTTAGCACTAGTACACTACTCACAGCACCAGCCTATGCATGCCTAATCAAAAAGAAGTCATATTGAATTCATTGGGGCTTACTTCCAGGAAATTATGCCTAGGATTGTAGCCTCAGTAGTCCAATGATACAGGACAGAAGGGATCTAGCCAGTGGTGGGATTCAGCCGGTTCTCACCTATTCTGCAGAACCGGTTGCTAATTTTAGGTTGGGAGAGGGAAGAAAGGCAGCGGCCACCCTGAAGGCCACCCTGAAGGACATAGAACCGGTTGTTAATTTATTTGAATCCCACCACTGGATCTAGCCCCTTACCTTAAGGACATAAGAAGAGCCCCACTGGGTCAGGCCAAAGGCCCATCTAGTCCAGCTTCCCGTATCTCACAGTGGCCCATCAGATGCCTCAGGGAGCACACAAGGCAACAAGATGCCTGCATCCCATTGCCACTCCCCTGCATCTGACATTCAGAGATAGCTTACTTCTAATGTTATGGAGGTTGCATTGCCCATTACGGCCTGTAGCCTGTGATGGACCTTTCCTCCAGAAATCTGTTTAGTCCCATTTTAAAGGTGCCTAGCCAGTTGCCATCACCACCTCCTGTGGCAAGGAGTTCCACAGGTTAATTACCTGCTGGGTAAAAAAAGATTTCCTTTTATCTGTTCTCACTCTCCCAACACTCAATTTTAGTGGATGTGCCCTGGTTCTGTGTTGTGAGAGAGAGAAAAGAACCTCCCTCTATCCATGTTTTCCATCCCATGCAGAATTTTGGATGTCTCAATCAAGTCCCGCCTTGTGTACTTTCTGTGTGTTCCCCTCTTGGTTTATAGAAGTTTGCAAGTTAGGATGTGATTGGGCTAAGGCTGGTGGGGAGGAATCAGGGAGTGGGACCTCTGGACTTCATTAAGGGACCCCTAACCTTCCCCCATAATATGATAATTGACTGCCACTTTTAATTGTAGCATATGACACTTTGTTGTTATTCAGTCGCTAAGTCGTGTTTGACTCTTCGCGACCCCATGGACCACAGCACGCCAGGCCTCCCTGTCGTCCACTAGCTTCCGGAGTTCGCCCCATTTCATGTTCATCGCTTCAGTAGCATATGACGCTACCTTCTGCCAAATAAGGCATTGTTCTGTGTAGGTCAGTACAGTACAGCACTCTTGGCCCTTAATACAATTTTTACAGTATTATAAAAGAGAGAAAAGTTAACTTCCATAAAACTGATCCAGAATTCGGTGCAGAAAAATACAGCTGTCTGTGCTGCTCTTTCGGTCAGTGGAACAGCTGTGTATTCTGGCTAGCCCAGGGCCAATTGCTTGCTACTGCAAAAAGTTTCGGAGAGGAACCCATGGGCAAGGTGATGTACCCCAGGAGCATATGGTTCCCAAGAATGTGTTCAACTTCTTGGCCATAGCTCCTCTCATCCTCTTCCAGGACTGCTATGTAGGAGGAGTGACAGAGGCGGGTGGCCAATTACTCCATAGGACCCAATTTAATGCACTGGTGGGTACAGTATTGTGAATGCATCTATATTATTGCCTGATGTAGCATGGCTTCACACAGCACATCCTCATATCCTCAGTGTTATGGGATGTGCCCACTCTGTGTGTGTGCACTGGGTCCGGTCACATCCATAGGACTCATAAATAATAGCCAGGGGGAGAGGCATTTGGGCAGCAACCCTTAATATAAGGATAAGGGGGTAAGCAACCAATCCTGAATCGAGTAGAGACTTAGAGGGCAATCCTAGCCTGGAGTTAGGCCAGCAGGCACAAGGGACACCTGTGTGCTGGCCTCCCTGACTCCAAGAGAGGACCAAACATACTTTACTTTACGGTGCCCCTTGTGCCAGCCAAACTTTGCTGGCCTAACTTTGCTGGCCTAACTCCAGGCTAGGATTGTGCTCTTACACACACACACACATACACACACACACACACACACACACACACACACACACACACACACACCACATACACACACCCCTTCTTTCTCAGTAAAGTCTTCCCCTCTTTGCTTGTTCTATCAATCAATCAATCACTAGTATTTATATACCGCTTTTCAACACAAAGTTCACAAAGCGGTTTACAGGCAAATAATAACACTAAAGTTAAATGGCTCCCTGTCCCAAAAGGGCTCACAATCTAAAAGAATAGAGAACACTACCAGCAACAGCCACGAGAAAGACACTGTGCTGAGGTGAAGAGGGACAGTTGCTCTCCCCCTGCTAAATATAAGAGGACACCACTTGAAAAAGTGCCTCTTGCCCAGTTAGCAGGGGAAAATTGTTCTACTCTCAATCCCTGCATACAGATTTGTATCTGCATACAGATCTGTCAGGGACTTTGCATGATTTCTGTGCCTGCCCTCTGGATTTTCAATTCAGGGTCAAGGGAACCACAGCCACAACTCCAATAAGTGGGCATCAACTAACAACAAATTCTTGAGCACATTCCAGCAGAATTGGGCATTCCCATCCAAGTAAACACCCAAGCAGCTCCGCAAAATTAATGAGAAATCAACCGCTAACTAGGGGGATCAAGGCTGATTTGCCTCCCACTTCTCCTCCGAAACAGTTGCCAGTTAAACATATGTATAACACTGTCCGCAGCCGGCTCCTCAAAATGGATGCATCCCAGCAGCGCCCGCTACATGTTGCCAAGGAACTAATCAGCGTGTCGGTGTACTGAGTTTATTTCTTGTGCTGGAAATGTGGGCTGGCAGAGACCAAAGAGAGAAAGGAGTGCATTCAAGCCGCTAACTGCTGTTCAAACACAGCACTGCTGAGGAACGGGGAAGCAGAGCCTTTTGTAAACATGGTCAGGAGGAGGAGACTAATGGCAGAATTCCATGACTGACGCCAGTAAGGTCTCCTTGGGCCTGCCTCATCCTTTTTTATGGTTGAGCTGCCGGTACTGCCTGGAGCTAAGCAGGAGAATCTGTGGTCTTGTTTTTGGATGGGAGACGGAATGCCAGGCTGTGACAAGCTGCTGTACCTGTTGTGGCAGGACGGAGGCGCTGATGAGCTGAATAGTCACTGCAAGTGAGAGTTGTGCGGGGAGTATGCAGGAAGGCCAGTCAGCAAAAGGACAGAGCACGACCTTGAGGACCTGTCCAGGTTTGACTGAGATTGCTTGCTGAAGCTCAGTGGCACACAGCCAGAGGTGAGAACCACATCTGGGACTGGGGATTCGGTGAATCACAGAATACTGTATATTGGTTAAAAAAAAAAACAGTTGAAAAATGGTGGTGTAGACTAGCCTGCCCATGTAAGCCATCCTGGGCATTTGCTTTGGCATGGGAAAGGAGGGGGTATAAATTATTCAAATAAATAACTTTGATTGATTGGTTGAGGTCACTCCTCCAACTCCACCTCAGCCATTGAAAGGCCTCCAGCTCTCAAAGCCTTCCAGAATAGGTCTCCTCAATTTCATTACCCCATTTACAGGTGATACATTGGAAGGGTGCTGGATGCATAGTGTGAAAGCAGATGCAGAGTGTGAAAATCTAGTCTTTTGTCCATCCTAGATCTCCAGCTAATCAGCCAAATTATAGTATTAGGAGGTAAGGAGGAAAAATTTACTTCTCTCATTTTCTCTACATCAATGCATAATTTTGTAACCTCTATTAAGTCTCCCTGTTAATTCTGCCCTTCCTGTTTGTTTTGCTTCAAGAACTGCCAAAATCCTAATAAATAGCACTGGAGGTTAAGCAGGCATGAGAGCCACTTATTCCCATCACAAATTACGATATAACCTCCATGCTAAGCAGAACCCATCAACTATCAGAAGACCTTCTAACAAGATTGGCACTTCCTTGAAAGATGGCCATTGGTGGCTTGAGACATAAATGGCCATGAATCACACAACATCAGGGGTTGCAGAAAAGGCCGTGCATATCTGATCCAAGGTAGCAACGTATAGAAGTCACATTTCTGACGGAGAATAATGAGCCACTTGGCCTGCACCCCAAACAAGGTCAACTGGGGCAGGGGTGAACCCTCCTCTAAATAACCCAGGACCTGACGTTGAGTAAATAAATAGCACTGGGTATCTTGTTACTACATGCTAGCTGGTTTAGTAAATAGCTCTTGTCCTGGTGATAGACAGGGCTGACTATTGAAGTGACCTTGGCATAACCAGGCAAAGGCAGGTGCTGTCCATGGAATGGGACATAGGAAAACTAGAGGTAGGTGTGTGCTGTCTGTTATTCATTCTTGGCAGCTAGCCAAGTAGCCTGGGTCGTGTCAACCTTCTCAAGAAGAAACTATCTGTTCCCTCCGGCCAGCAAGGGGGAACTGTTGACAGCATGCAGCTGCTAATGAAATGAAACCTTGAAAAAGCTTGTCAAGAATAGGAAAGCATGGGGCATGGCTTGAGGTGATACTAGTTGCAAACTGGAAAAACAGTGGCTGCTGTCACGCATATCACCAAACCATAGTTATGTCGGACCTTATGCCAGTTTACAAACCATGGTTTCAAAGGGACCGCCCAATGTGAATATCAAACCACGATTTGAAGCTGGTTTGCAACCCTCAGTTTGCATACTAACTGTGGCTTGCTGATATGTCTGCATTCACAAACTATTGACAAGCCACAGGAAGTGTCTTTACCCCACATGAAGAGGCCACTGCATTGTGCAGATGGGAGGAAGCTGAGCACTGAGAAGATGAGAAGCAAACATGGGAAGCATGGCTTAGCACCTTGAAGCCATGGTTTACCTGTTGTACATCTGGATGCTGAAACCATGGTATGGGTTCTTAACTATGGTACAGGTTCACAAACCATGGTTTGGTGTGATGTTTGAATTGACAGCGCAATCCTGCACAGCCCATCGCACCAACGCTATGTCATAGCGTCGGTGCAACGCCTCTAGCACTGATGCGGGAGCACCGATTGGCAGCCCTGCATCGGCGTTAGAGCAACAGGACCAGCGCTGCAGGCAGTGCTGGCCCTGCTGCGCCTGCGCTGAGCCTTTCTTGCACCGACTGAAGCCGGCGCAGATCTTTAGCAGGCACAGATCCGAGGAGCACAAAGGGAAGGCTGGAGGCTCCCCTATGGTAAAGGGAGCGCATGCTCCCATGCCGCAGGAGGCTCCAGCCTCCACCAATCTAGCGCTGGATATGGCACTGGCCGGCCGGCCGTGCTATTCCAGCGCTGGGTAGGATTGTACCCTGAGTCACTGAAGGATAGCAGATAGTGTATTGGACATATTCAGCACATTAGCAAAATCAAGGACACAAGCCAAAATCATACAATTGGCATATTGTCAAGTTTGGACCAAACATGCAAAAAATTTAAGCATGCTTATATATATAAGACTGATGCAGAAAATATGTGGGGAGTTTGCTGATTTGATCAGAAAAGCAAAGCCAGTAGAAGGGGCATTTAACTCACCAACCCTTTCCCCTAAATCCCACCCAGGAAAAAAATAGGTTTGTATAATATGCGTGACTGCTTTTTTCACTCAAGAACAATTTGAAATAGGAAAATGGTGCAGAAGAAAATTTTAAACCACCCATTAAACACTCTCTCTCTCTCTCTCTCTCTCTCTCACACACACACACACACACACACACACACACACACACACACACACAC
>JAJKFI010000026.1:4438372-4450790 GCA_029204185.1 Lerista edwardsae
ACACACACACACACACACAGAGAGAGAGAGAGAGAGAGAGAGAGAGAGAGAGAGGTGCACATGCGCACATCAACTTGCCATGGCTGCTTTTAAAAGAAAATAGAAAAGGTAGCAGAGTCTGTGATCAGATCTCCAACATCTGGCCTGGTATAAGAAACACTCCCATGGAGGTTTCTACAGTGCTCAGGAGATAACAAACGTTTTGCATTAATGAACTTTGTGACCCAAAGTGGGCTCCCTTCCCCAACACTGTCCTTTCCGGAAGGGCCCAGAGCAGCAAGGCGTGTACTGTAATCTCCCAGCCACACTGATGCATGTCTGATTCCCATTATATCTGCTTCTCTGGAGCCATCAAGTGCCTCGACTCTGGCTCAATGCTATTCTAATCACAGGCAGCAATCCAGCAGGAAGGACAGCAGGAGGGCAAGCCAGATTTGCTTACTCAGTTAAGTGTAGCAAGAACCCATCAATCATGATCCTCAGTAGCTGCACTCTGAGGCCAGGCACCTTGGAAGCCAATGCGTTGCAGCCCCCTCGCAGCCCCCTGGGATCCCAGCTCTTGAAAAACTCAGCCCATACATTCATAAGATGCAATGGGTGCCTGACACAAGCATGCACGGTTGCATCTGCTTCAACATTCTCCAGCATGCGCCAGGGGTTCACCATGAGCTACAATGCAGCATGACCATGTGTGCCATGAAGACTTTATCTTAGTTTATTTAGGGCACAAGGTTGGGAGCAGGCTGGAGCCTCTATGGAGCAAGGGCACATTCGTCCCCTTGCCCCAGAGTAAGTGCCAGCCAATGGGATACTCAGATCTGTGCCCGCTATATCACGGGCGCAGGGCTGAGCACACCACTTGGCCCACATTGGGGCCACGTTGCCTAGGGACGGGGTTTGGATGCAGCTTAATGGCCACATCGAAATCCCCTCCCCCTCCCTGCATCGGTCCACCCACTCCCCAGAATCTAGGATCAGAACCTTAGGCCAGATCAGTGGTGGTATCTAAAGCGGGAGGAACCGGTATGCTGGGTGAGACTTACGTGTGATTGGCTGCCCGTCCGTTCAGTTCTGCCACCTGCCCGCCCACCATGCAGGCTGCCCTGGCCTCGGAGGGGGCGCCTGCTCACCGGGGGGGACAGGTGTGGGCGCACCGCGTGTCTGGGCGAGCAGCAGTGGGGTGCGCCAACCGGGGGCAGCCCGCACAGCGGGTGGGCAGGCAGTGGAACGGAACGGATGGGCTGCCAATCAACCGTATGTCCTGCCCAGCGTTCCAGTTCCTCCCGCTTTAGATACCACCACTGGGCCGGATCCTAACCCACCTACACCAGCCCCAGCTTGGCCAGCCTTACACGGGGCCCTCAGATCTGCGCTTGCGATTTCACTGGAGCAGATCCGAGTAGTCCTATTGGGGAGGCTCCTTGGCCTGACAGAGAGGTGCTCAAGTCTGCACTGGGAAAATAGTCGGTGCAGACTTGAGGAGGCCCACTGCCAGGCCAGCACCCTTACCCAGAGGAAGGGAACATTTGTTCCTTTCCCCCAAGGAGCTTCCTACAGCTGCTTCAGCACACAGGATACTGCAGTAGGCGTTTTGCTCCTATGGGGGGGTGGGCAACTTAGGCTTTGGGTGTCAGAGATTACCCTTTTGTAAAATGCATCATATGAATTGACATGTACGAAAGGTTGGCATCAAAATGTCCCCAAAATGAGATTTTTAAGCAGGGCTTGTCCCAAAGTGAAACACCTGTGAATTGTCAAAGGACGTTAAATGAATCTTCAGGGGGCTTCTGCATCCCCCTGCAAAGAAGCAGAATTGGCCGCCATGTACGTTAACCCAGAGATGGAAAGCTTGCAAAGCGCCTTCAATGGAAGATGGGCAGCCAAACGTTTGGGAGGTGGCAATTATGTTTAAGCAGGGGGCATTATAGAAAAAGGAGAGAAAGAGCCTTTGTGAAACTTTGTGAAAAGAGCCTTTTCCCAGATTGCAAAACAAGGAGGGAGAGGCAAGGATGGCTGGGAAATGAACTCCTCATTCGTGTAAGTCATAATGAGATAGATCGAAATAAATTATGGGAAAAGATTTTGACAAAGGCATATAAAGACAATATATGAATGGAAAGTACATATGATTACAACTAATGGGTCGTATTAAAACCTAAAGTTATGTCAAATCTTGCCAGCAGAAACTTTGAAAAATAGCAGAAGAAAACCTAATGTTATTGCATGCGAAGGTTTTGTCTACTTGCTTCTTGACCAGTTTCTGCATTTTTCTTGTCTTTCTGTCTGTTGATCGGCAGTGTCGCTTTCTCTAACGTGATGTTTTATGTGTGTGAGCCAGGATTTGGATTTATTATATGGAACTGAAGCAGGATTTCCCTTCTGAGTGAGACTGATAGCAAGATTTTATCATTGGACCACTGGAGGATACTAGATAAAATTAGGTGGAGGAGCTAGGTCCATCTAGAACACCATCAATAGGCCATCCCTGGCCTAGGGGAAGGTACCTGTCTTTTCCAGGCACCAGATGCTGAACAGATAATGCAGGAAGCTTTCTTTCAGATGCACTGCCTGTACTTGAAGGGCCAGACAGACCCGTGCTATTTTTAAGTGCATTCACTGTCTTGTCCCCCCTGCCAAGACCTGAAGCTGCACAGGGTCTCTAGTGTGAGGCTAAAATTAGCTGTACAGCTGTCTGCTCCAGTCTTGTCCCTCCTGAGCCAGTTCCCAGGGCAAGATTTCCAAGGCATACACGCCATGTACATGGAAGGAACGTGTGTTTTCAGATCCTCAAGCTATGCCCGCTTCTCTCACTGCTGCTGCTGTATGCAAGGGAATGGCACCAGGATGCAGGCATCTTGTTGTCTTGTGTACTTCCTGAGGCACCTGGTGGGCCACTGTGAGATACAGGAAGCTGGACTAGATGGGCCTTTGGCCTGATCCAGCAGGGCTCTTCTTATGTTCTTATGACATGCCAGGAAACTAGAAGAGAGACTGGCAAGAGGAACTCTCATGTCTGAAAAAAGAGGGCATACACAAGACATGGGTGGGGGTGGGGCACACCTTTATGGGACCCAGCTGCTATAAAGGCCCCAGTACTTATCATTTTAAGAGCACAGTCCTAACCTGGAGTTAGGCTGGCACAGTTAGGCCAGCAAAGTTTGGCCGGCACAAGGGCCACCATAAAGGATGTTTGGACCACTCTCGGAGTCAGAGAGGCCAACATACAGCGGTGCGCCATCCTCCTGGACTCTGAGAGTGGTCCAAACATGCTCCACGGTGGCCCTTGTGCCAGCAAACCTTGTGCTGGCCTAACTCCAGGTTAGCATTGCACTTCTAAACAAGGTTTGTCAGAACTGAGACAAAATGCTCCCCTGCAATTTCACTGCTTCATCTGTGGGTGGTAAAAATGAGAGGGCATTTTAGCCATTTTTGTTGGGCATGCAATGGGGAGGAAAGGAGTACCTTACTGCCAGTCATGCTCCCATGGGTGGCTGGGTGGCTACTGCCATTTTAATTTCCCATTAGCCTCCTGGGACCATAGCATCATTGCAGGGGTCTCATGAGAAATTAAGGGCGCAATCCTAACCAAATTTCCAGCACCGGGGTAAGGGCAATGCAGCTCCAAGGTGAGGAAACAAACATTCCATCACCTTAAGGAGGTCTCTGCCCCCAACTCATGCAGCACATGCCCCATTGGCACCGCTAGGTCAGTGCTGGAAAGTTGGTTAGGATTGCGCCCTAAAAATGGAGCTGCCAGCTGGTGAAAAGCACACCACCACAAAATATGCAGTGGGAAGGCATCTTCCTCCACCCCCACTTTTGCCTCCCACCCAAAAGTTCTCAGTAGAGAACTTTGGGCTCAGCCTTCCCATAAAGGGCAATCAAGGTGGTTTAATGATGGTCCCTAAAAACACTGGCACAAGCATACAAGACATCAAATGGCAGATTAGACAAAAGAGCGCGCTCTTGCACAAAAATAAAAAAGCTGTTAAATGATTCCAGCAGCCGTAAAGCCAGAGCAATAAACCAAATCAAGCAGACAGGCATAGCTAGGACAGAACACAAAGAATACACATTAGATCACCCATCAAAAATGCAGGTCAAGCAGAGAGATTTTGTCCTGCCTTCCCATCTCTGCTGGCCATGATATGAGGTGAAAGGATCATGAAGGCAACAGCAAGGGACAATGGAGCAAAGCCACAAAGCACTGGTGCTCTGCGGTCTTAAGTGCCCTCTGAAATAAGCACCTCTTCACCTGCCGTTTGGATCCCACTAATGATGGAGCCAGGTGGGTCACCTCTGGGAAGAACAGGTAGACACTGTAGCCCAAAAGGCTCCACCTTGTGTCGACACTTCCTACGGTTTGGACAGTAGGAGAATGTCGAGGGAGATCTCAGAAGATTATCTAAGAAGCTGGGTAGGCTCATGTAGAAGAGGGTCATGAAGTTATGCCAGCCCCAGATCATTTAGGGCAGTGTTATTCAAACTGTGGGTCGGGGCCCACTTGGTGGGTCGCGACCTGATGTCAGGTGGGTCTCAGAAAGCTGGTAGCAGCCACCTTGGAAACTGCAGACCTTACTCTTGTTATGTTCCTTTGTGAGTGTTAATAGTTTGAATTTTCAAGTGAGGGGTTTTTTTAAAAAAAAATTGTGTTTAGTTTACTGCTTTTATATCGTATTTTGGCCTAATCTTTCTTTCTGTCAGGGATATTTCATGGCTGTACAATTGCTGCAGTCCAAGAATGCCAATTTGCATTTCAGGAGTGTCATTTTATTAGGTTAGCTCAACAGCACTTTCTGCTTGATGATGTCACTTCCTGCCACATCACTTCCAGGTTAATGACATAACTTCCGGTGGGTCCTGACATGAGTGCCATTGTAAAAACTGTGCCCCAGTTTGAATACCGCTGATTTAGGAGATGCCATGCCAAGACATGTGTTTTCCATAACTGGGAAGACCTTACTCCCCGGTAGCACCAACTGTATTATGGTGGCAGACTGCTTGGTTTGAGTGGGAAAATTCAAGTCTGGTCCCCAAATCTAGAGGGGCTCCTAGGAATGCATTTGGCCATTTCTGCTCTACCCAAAAGTAGGAATCATGTGTCGCAGACTGTGCGATCCACACTAGTCCCACAGTTACCCCATAGGCTGGGGGTGCAATCCTAACCTAGAGTTAGGCCGACACAGTTAGGCCAGCAAAGTTTGGCTGGCACAAGGGCCACCGTAAAGTACATTTGGACCACTCTCGGAGTCAGAGAGGCCAGCACACAGATGTGCACCATCCTCCCCGACTCTGAGAGTGGTCCAAACACGCTTTATGGTGGCCCTGGTGCCGGCCAAACTTTGCCGGCCTAACTATGCCACCCTTACTCCAGGTTAGGAGTGTGCTCTGGAACATACAAAGACAGACCAGAGTTTCAAGTTTATGTGGGCTGAATTGGTCAGCTTTACACTAGATGAACATCCCACAAAACAAGGAAAGGCAGCGTTTGGCCATGGATTCCTTTCACAAGAGCTGTCCAAATTCTAGTGCTAAATATGTTGTCTGTTGCACCTTGAATATGGAATTCAGCTTCTCTATACAGCTTGATTTTTTGCAAGGTGATATACAGCACTCTGGTAGGGCTCCTAACACAGACCTGCAGCAGGGTTTCTGCAATACTAATGGAAGAGAGAGAGGAGGGAACAAGACTGGATAGTTTATTCTTCTTAAGGCGTACTTCCCAGTTCGAGTAAGCCTGAACACAACACACCAGCTCTCAAGTCATTGCTTTTATACAGACATTATTGGATTTCAAGGTGTGAATTTAAAAACCGTGTTCACCCCAGGCCTAGGCAGCTGACTTGTGTATTGCGGTTCTCATAAGGCCAGAGAAAGAGCATATGAGTTCCACCTACCTTGTTGTTCTGGTGTGATTCCTAGTGTAGGGTGTGATGATTTGGAAAAGCAGTTCAATGGCTCCATTGATCCCCAAAATGGTGCCCACAGTCACTGTGTGAATGAGAGGGAAAGGCAGTTAGGCTCGGACTAGAGGTCACATTTCAAGAATGATACTGCAAAGAAGGGCATTTGAGAGTAAACTTCTCAACTCTCTACCAAAGCTTCTCTGACCATCTTACAAATAGCAAGGATGCTGAAGTGGTTCCGGGGTTGGACTTTGACCTGTAAGATCCAGGTTCAAATTCCCGCTCAGCCATGAAGCTTCCTGGGTGAGCTTGGACCAGTGATGGGATCAGCTAACGACTCGGGGGAACGCTGGGCGGGCAGCAGGAAGGCTGGGCGGGACTTCCGGGTGATTGACAGCCCATCCATCCAGGTCCGCCGCCCGCCCACCCGCCGCATGGGCTGCCCCCGGGTGGCGTGCCCCACCGCTGCACGCCCTGGCACCCGAGGGCCCCCACCCGTCCCCCCCGGTGAGCGGGCACCCCTTCCGAGGCCAGGGCAGCCCATGCGGCAGGCGGGCAGGCAGCGGACACGGACGGACGGGCTGTCAATCACCCGGAAGTCCCGCCCAGCCTTCCTGCTGCCCGCCCAGCGTTCCCCCGAGTTGTTAGCTGATCCCATCACTGGCTTGGACCACTTACTTCCTCTCAGCCTCACCTACCTCACAGGGCTGTTGTGAGGACAAAAGGAGAGGAGGAACTATGTCCATCACTCTGAGCTCCTTGGAGGAAGGGTGGCATAAGAATGTGAAAAATAAGTACTGTCAATTCTTATTATCTGAGGCTCCTGGAAGCCCTTGCAGATGGCAAATTCACAGACAATGAACCATTGATTCTATGGGATCCGTGGGGTTAGGTGCAATCTGCCATCAGAGGAATCCAGCAGAGACCCTCAGGAAGCCAGCAGAGTGCAGCAGGAAGTTCCAAAAGCTCTCTGAATGCTATAGAGACCTTCCAGAGACTGCAGAGATCTTCAGAATTGGCACCTGCAGGTTGTGCCTCTTAAACATGACCGAAGGATGCTTCTGCTGGCCATTTTCAAGGGCCATCTTCTGCTGGCCATTTTCAGTTCTGGTTGCAGGTGCCATTCTGAAGGTCCCTGCAGCCTTTGGAAGGTCTCTGCATAGTGGATAATGAGGAGAGAGATGCAGATAATGAGGTAAGTAGCAATTCTGCCCCTCGCAGATAAGCACATTTGAAGATAGTGAGTTTGCATACAATATAAAGGAGGCTGACTGTATTTCTAAAACGTTTAAGAGAATAAGGGGAATTGTAGTGGTTCATTCATTCCCTCCACTCTTATCTTACTCAATGTCCCTTCTACCACCTCATTCTGCTGCATGCATACCGCAGGGGAGACACTGAAGCTGCATAAATAAATGCAGGCCGCTGTAATTTAAATCAAGTTGCATTTCAACTGCCCTCTCTGTTACAGTCACTCTTTCAAATAATGCTTATCTGAAAGAGGAGGACTGGGACTTGGACGGCTGGCTGCTTGCCCGGGAAAGTCCATAGTGTGAAACCAGTTGGGTTCTTGTGCGTACATGGGAAACCCTACGGGGCCAACAGCCAGGGGCACTAAATCTTCACAGGGTAGATGTAGAATGCTAAGCATGTAGACCCGCTTGAATGCTGATGGCCCAGTTACAATTCCCCAAGGGGGAAGCTGCCACTAGGTTAGAGGAGGTCAGGAAGACAGTCAGGGCAGCTGGCAAAGTGGTCATACGTCTGGAATGAGCTGGAATGTGATCGTCAGCTCTCCTGCAGAAGAGGGCTAGATGGAAAGGGACCGTTGCCATCATTTAGCAAACCCACCTGATGGCAATGAGTCAGTGCTTGAAAATATCTTGAGAGTTTAAGGACAACTATATGCTAATACCAGGACCCTGAACCCAATGGGACCTCTCCTGAACCAGGGTTAGTACCAAGGTTTTGAAAAAGTGAACTATGCCTAAACATCTGGAAGAATGTCAGGCACATTTAAAAAAAAAAAAAAAAACCCCGGCCATGGTTCCAGATTCTCCTTCCTCATCCCCAGGACCTTGGGAGTGGCCACAATGTCAGGCCTGTGCAGCCATTCACATCCAACCACACAGTGCCATTTGGACAGCCAGCAGATCTTCCTTTTGATCTCCTTGGGCGGAGGAAAAAAAACCATGCCATGTATTCTGAATCAGGACCCTGAGAAGATCTGGGAAGACATATCGGCACCTGGGCTATGATAAACCAAACCTTTTTTTGCACCAGGAACCTCTTTTTAGGTATGACACCCTCTTGGGAAACCCCCCCCCTAAAATCTAGAGTTGTAAGTGATGTCATGAATCAGGAAATGATGGCAGGAAGCAGGAAGTGTTGCACTGGCAGGGCCGGAAACAATGGCATTAAACAGGAAGTCATTGTTTTTAATAAATCACACTTTTTTGAAAGTTGAAAGAACTCAAAAACCTTTTTAGAACATTCTGGATGCTTTGCCTCTAACAGCGCAATCCTAAACATGTCTACCCAGAAGCAAGACCCATTGTGTTCAATGGGGCTTACTCCCAGGAAAGTGTACATAGGATTGCAGCCTAAGTGGTGATTGCGTTTTGACTTCTTCCAAGCTTCCAAGATAGTGGTGCCCAGCTTTTCAGGATGCTGGTACCAAGCTCTCCGTGACTCCCTGAAAATTGGCTAACAACCCCTTTGTGGGGGTCATAATCCCCAGGGTAGGAACCATTGCTTGAAGTGCTCGGTGTGGGTGCAAAAAGTTCCATGAGGAAGCTCTCCACAAACCCAGCTCTCCTTCCTCACTTTCTGCTGGACAGCTCCCTAGCAACGTCAACCCTCTTCCTCCGCATTGGCTCCTGCCAATTGGGAACTCACATACCATTGAATGTTGAACCCCCCCCCCAGCCCACCCCCAAAAAGGCAAGTCAACACCCCAGGCCATTTTCTATGCCTGAAGGATGTCACTACCACTGACAGGCCAGGCTTAAACAGAAGGGCTGTTGACATAGGTTCATCCCCATATTTTCAATATGGCTGCTCTAGGTGCTTCTCAACCCGCCTGAAATCGGCTCATGTCTCATTGGTGGGGCCTGACCCACAGTTTGGCAACTACTGCTGCAATGTAATGGCAGTGTTAACGGAGTATACAGAGAACATTCATTCCTGATCTTGCCGAACTGGAAGTGGAGGGAAGACCACACACTCACCACTCGAGGCGTAAACCTGCAGCGCCCAAAGACAATGGGTGAGATTCTGTTTGTGACCGAGATTTTTCCTTGCCAAGCTGAGGGTCACATCGATGGCCTCCAGTTTTTGTGCTTTCAGCCCAAACTTCTTATCTGAAAAAACAGAAGAGATGGAGGAAAACAAATAACCACCAGCCCAATACCTTCTGCATTCCTGCAAAGCAGCACAGCTACTGCTGTATCCCACAGGCTGCTGGAGGTCTTGTTCAGGATCTCCTTCGGGGGTTGTTTGTTCCCTAGCCCCAGGGTAAGCCCCAGCAACTGCTATGGGTCAACTAGGACTTGTGCAAGTCCGCATTGACTTGTGCAGGCGGATCAGGCCCTGGAAAGGGGTTGGGATTCAGTGTGCACCTCCCCCACTGCTGCTCCTGCCCCCTCCCAGGCCAGATCCACGCTCCTCCTGTTCCACCAAATTCCCTGCTGGGCTTTCCAAGGGCCCCAATGCCCACACTAGGCTGACTAGTTTCCCCTCCAGAGCAGCCTCCAAGATAGGCAAGAGGGAGGGGGGTTCAGACACACACTGGGCCTCCTCTCTTCCAGCAGCTTCACTTGGGATCACCGGCTGGCCAGCCTCCTCCAGACTGCCCTCATCACTGGCTTAGCTCCAAACTACTCTGTCTAGCACCACCAAACCCCACCACCAAACAATAGGCAGGCAGCTTGTCCAAGCCACAACTGCCTCCTCCACTTGGTGGCTCCAGGGACGTGGCAGCCATACAACAGTTCCCCACAGTTACTCCCCACAATGAGCTTACCCTAGCCAGTCTTTTAGACAGTTCATCAGTCCATCCAACAGTCCTTCAGGCAGGCAGTCCAGCCAGTACTCCATCAGTCCAGCAATCCATCTGTCCAGCACCTACATGGTGCTTTTCCTCCAGCACATACCCAGGTCCTACTCCTCTAGCACCTACCTGGTGCTGCACCTACAGAACCTACCCAAGTGCTTTCCTCCAGCACCTACCCAGGTGCCTTACTGCAGCTCCTGCCTCCAACTTTATACTGAGGCCAGCCAATCAGTGGGCAGGCTTTAATTCGTCAGCCACACCCATCTGCACCTGTGCTAATCTCCCTTCAGAGCTAGAGCCGTTATCAGCCTGCAGCTGTGTTCCTGCTGCAGGAGTTCTGGGATTAACCCCATAATCCCTGGTTTACCTGGACAAGGGGCCATTGCTGATACCATTCCCTATCTCCTGGGGGTATCTCCTGCCTTTTCCAATACACATCCCCACCCCATCACTGTCCCAGGGCACAACCCTAGCCAACATTCCAGCACTGGGGTAAGGGCCATGCAGATCCAAAGTGAGGGAACAAACATTCCCTTCCCTTGAGGAAGCCTTCGGGATGATGACTCCACTGCAGAATGCAGAACATGCCCCATTGGCATGGCTATTTCAGTGCAGGGGAGTTGGTTAGGATTGCGCCCCCAGACTGGACCCCTCAACACCCGCGTTGCAGGTACTGCTGAACACATGTTGAACACAAGATGCAAGCAAGTATATGCATGTACAGATGAACACACAGAGACTGCACTTGCATTGAACGTAATGTGTGAATAGGGTGATTAGACACATCAGAGGCCACAGATCTGTAACACTGATGAAGGTACACACAGAGAGAGGGGGGGCTGTGGTGCAATACCTTTTTGGCCAACTTTGGCTAGCAGGCGTAACAAGGGCAGGAGAACGCCATAGTCGGGCTCAGGAGTGTGTGCTGCATTCACGAGAGCCTGCAAGAGAGCTTCGCTGCCACCTTTGCTGATCATGTAGTGCACTCTCTTGTCTGTCCCTGGGCAGAAGCAAAAGGAGAGGTCAGCAAATGAGGCGTTTCCACGTGTGCATGGAAATCCACTGTACAATTGATAGCTGCTTTGTTTTCATGTCAAACTGGGCACATGCAATCTATGTACAGGACAAGGGGGTGATTGCAAATGCCTGTGGGGTTTTTTTATACCCTGCTTAGTTAGCAAATAGAATTCACTGCCACATGATGCTAGATCCTGATCCTATCTGGGCCATGTGCAGATGGTACGCTCAGTTCAAGGCCTGGGCCACTGATGCAGCAGCCACAGCAATGACACATAAGTTGGGGCGAGCAGTGAGCCTTGGCCATGCGCCAATGGGGTGCCCAGCCCCGCTGGAGCAGGTAAGTCAGTGGGGAGCATTCCAGAAGAGGGCAGGGGTGAGGAGCAGGGCCAGCTGAGAGCAGTTTGAGGGTGGGCTGGGGGCAGATACAGTGATGGAAGCATCGCTGATTTCCCAAGCGATGCTTGGCCCAGGCCTGGCCTCCACACACCCCTTTGGCCCACTCAGATTTACACCAGCCAATGGTACCTGGCCAGGAGAACAGGTGCAGGACAGGCAATAGTCCTTCTTCACTGTCACCACTCCAGCTACAGGTGGTAGCACAAAGGAGCACTCCTGCCTGCTGCAGCCACCGGTTCCCCAAGACCTCTGTAAGCCTGTCCATTGGGCTCTGGGCAGCTGATCAGGTAGTAGCAGTGAGCAGGAAGAAGCAGGCAGGAAGCAACCTCATGGACATAGGCTTACTAGGCAGTAGGGGGGATCTGCAGTAGTAGTGGGCCCCTACTTCCTTAGGGAGTGGCCAGGCATGGGTGAGAGCCCTGGGGCCAGGGGCTGGGGGCCCATGTATCAGGCCCCAGGGGCTTACCTGAAGGATGTACCTCCAGGGGCACATCTAGCTGCTGCTGCTTCCCCCACCCAAAAGTCACTGCAGTGACATCAGCATGAATTACAGTAATGTCATCACAAATCGTAGGGGTGGGTGGGCAGACTGGCGAGCGGGCAGGTGGGCTCCGTCCTTTGGCTGCTCTTTAAACGTGAACAAAGCCAGCCAGCTGTGCTCACCTTTAAGAGACGGGCTCGCGGGGAACTGGAGCGGGGCAGGGGGCAGTCAGAATGCCACCCCTGCCACCCTGCCACCACTCTGCCACCCAGGATCCTGTAGCCCCCTGGACCGCCCACCAGGTACACCACTGTCAGGCCCCAACCCTGTAAAAAAGGTTCCAGTCCCCACTTACCAACAGAGAGAAGGCCTGTAAGAACACTCAGGATATTCAGAATCACTTCCTTGTCCCAGGAACTCTGCAATGCGAAGAGAGTTGGTTATTGAGGTGAGCCTTGAGTGCTCTCAAAAAAGCAAAGCAACCCATCGCCTTAAAAGGAAATCAAATGTTGATTGATTGATTGATTGATTGATTGATTGATTGATTGATTGATTGATTGA
>JAJKFI010000026.1:4452801-4505915 GCA_029204185.1 Lerista edwardsae
GCCATTGTCTGGGCAGCACACCAGCAAGCAGAACTGCCTGGGATGGAAAAGAGGAAGAAAAGACCCCATGGAAAAGAGGTGAACAGACTGGAGACCAAGGGAAAAAATGGGAGGAAGATGTAAAATATTCAGCGCCACAGAGAGAACAGGAAGCAATGTGATCCAGGGCATGCTTACACCAAAGTAAGCCCTACCAAGGATAGTGGTCCTTGCAGTAGGATGTGCCTACTGCAGTGTTTGTTGTGGATCCTTTCATGTTGATTCTGAAATGTTTATTAGACTGTTAGTTTGTGTAGTGAAATGAATCCTTCTGTTGAATTGAACTGTCTTAAATTAATGTTTATGATTTATTGCAGCGTTGACATTACTCCGTATGATTTACTAAATTGGTTTCTTTTTCCCTTTTTGAGTACAACACAATCTTATTGTATGACTTGCTTCTTCATGTTAGCCTCATTGGGCTTCCTTGCAGAAGGAAAGCAAGTGACAAATGTGACATGAAATGAAATGCCTGTTACCTTGGCAAGCGAGGCTTTAGAGACACGTTTGCCAAGGTAATGTGAAGTTCCAGCCTGAGTTCTTCAGAACTTTCCATTTTGATTGAAAAAGTCAGGGCTGACCAGGGCCAAGCTTGGTGAGCAAGAGAAGAGGAGGAGGAGAAACTTAAAAGGAATGTAGCTTAAGAAGGCAATGCATGACTTCAGCCTCTGGCGAGGGGTGGAACAAATAGCTGGGTTCAGCAAATCCCTGAATCTGTGGCTTCAGGCAACACTTGAAGCTGCTCCTTCTTTCACCTCCTGATACATAATTCCCTTTGTTGAAGTGGCTGTTTTGACACTTCCGGCACCATCGAGTGTTTCTGCTCAATTCAAATGCACGTAGCAGATCAGAGCAGATCAGAGCATCCCAATGTCAAGGCTGTGCTGTCTGCACCAGAACCGGGGAAATGAAAGGCAAGCGTTAGGCAGGGCTGTGTATTCAGCACCAAGGACAGCGAAACTTTGCCATGACTAGATAAAAGAATAGTACCACTACACGCTACCAGCCGTACGCCATGACTGCAGACACATGTTTTGGAAACATGTGCTTGCTGTTGCGGCATGTCGCTCCACCTGTAATGATCCACATCATATTCTCCATGTGCAACTGTCAGGACTGAATCACATGTCCCAGCCACAGTGGCTTATTCATGTGTCTGCCCCATTCACATATTATTGGGGATGTGGCATTCTGAATGGTCTCCCAATTGAGAGTGTAATTAATCACTTCCATTTTGCATTTTTTTCACCTGGCTCCAGGGCAAAGTGAAGAGATCTTATCTCAGATCAAATGGATACTAATCTGTTCTGAGCCCCCTGGAGAATGCCTGCAGCTGTGTTTTTTTTTAAAAAAAACCCAACTGCTAATTAAAGGACCATCTCCTGGAAAGCCTCCACCTGTATCCCTTTCTGCAGTAGACTACAACATGCAGGGAGTTCTTTATATCCCCCAACCCGCCTACCCATCAGCAATCTACCCTATCCACCGCCTCATCCTGCTTAATGTGGAAAAATTGTTCATGACGGCTTTTAAAAAAGAATTAGAGGAACTCATGGAATACTGTTTCATTAAGGATTGTTTTTTCAGCTATAATAGACCATGTGTAAAAGTGAGATGTGGAGGGTACATATATAAGAAGACACTGTACATCTTCAGACCCCGCTTGTAGGCTTTCTGGGAGCTTTTGGAGGGATACCATTGGAAACAAAATCTTGTGTTACATGGCCTTTGGTCTGATCAAGTAAGGTTCCTCTTATCCTAATGCTAGGCTACAACAGCAGCGAAGAACAATAACCATCTTGCAGCTACTAATTCCTTCACACATTTTTGACTTTCACATTAAAATTCTTCAGGAAGAATCATCATCATAATCACCATCAGGGTTCCAGATCACATGGAGGAATCTGCTACATGTCAATTTCAGCTCCTTTTCAGACAAGTTCCGAAAGCATGGCTGCCAGAGAGCATGGACAGCAGGCACATCGAGTGAACCTGGGATCTTATGCTAGCAAAGCATGTGTTCTACTGCTGAGTTACAACCTGTCTCTAGGGGCGCAATCCTGAACAGCACTGGATTAGCAAGGCCAGCCGGCCAGTGCCAAATCCAACGCTGTTCAGGACGGTCTGGAGCCTCCCCGTGGCAAGAGAGTGTGCGCTCCCTTAGGGTAGGGGAGGCTGCAGCCTCCTCTATGTGCTCTTTGGATCTGCGCCTGCTAAAGAGCAGGCGCAGATCCGAGGAGACCGCGTGGCCCGAATCGGGGCCATGCAGCCTCACTGACGGGCTTAGGAAGTGGCCGTATGGCCACCTCCCAAGCCCGCCCAGGTCCCACCAAAGTCCCACCTCCTGCCTCCCCCCCTCCCACCAATCCCCATCCCAAAACGGGACAGAGAATCCCTTATGCCGACCATCCTTGGTCGGCGCAAGGGAGGCTCTCTGTTGGCACTCTGAAGCACCGACTTGCTCTATTGGCACATGGTTTCTAAAGAACAGATTTCTAAAGGAGATCCAGTAGTCATGTTGAAGTTCAGCTGATTTCCTTCCATTTTTCACAGTTTTTTCCACCCAGTTCTTGATACTAATTTCAGTTCTCAACTTTTAGATGCAAACACGGGCATTTACTAAAACTTTGAACATTCCCTGCAAAGTGGGCACCTCTCAGAGAATTAGCATAAGCAGATGTATTCATTCATTCCTGTGTACAAATATTTCAAAACTCTCTTTTCCCTTCCAAAAAAGGAACTGGTTGAAGTGGCTAATGCAATCAGTAACGAAACAATACTGTGACCCAACTAGGGGAAAAAACCCAACGCTTCCAACAAAATGAAATTTAAATCTGAAAGGAGAACAGGTGGCATAACTCAGCAATGAAAAGCTTTCCAGAACAAAAATCTTGATGCAATGTCAGAACACTGACAAAGGGAAACAATCTTATGCCTGTCTTAGTGCTTAGCTGGCGTCGGCTGAATGTCTGCAGTACCAACATGAGGTCACTGACCAGCACCCTCACATTGGCATTGGTGCTGCTGGGCCAACGCTAGCAGCAGTGTCAGCCAAGGGCGCTGGCCCAAGCTTGCACTGTGCTGCTCCTGCACCAGCCAAACTCAGCTGGCACAAGAGCAACTCTGGGCAGGGGGCGGGCAGGAGAGAGGGAGGAACTGGGTGGGGTGGGCAGGCCAGGAGGTGTGCCAGCTTGGGGAATGAGTGGTGCTCAGTGGTGTCATTCAAATGATTTAGGAACAGGAACTCACTTTTGATTGGAACTTGTCGGGAACCCGGAACCAGCCACGGAGCCCGTTAGGATCCGGAACGCCCGTTCTGGTCCGTTCCCCCTGAATGACATCACTGGTGGTGCTGGGATGTGGCCATTAGGCTGCATCCAAGCCTCCAGGCCATGCGGACCTGATTTGGGCTATGTGGTTTGCTTGGAGCTGCGCATGCTAAACAGCAGGCACAGATCCAAGCAAGCCCATCAGGGCAGCTGGTGCCTACCCGGGGGCAAGGGCACAAACATGCCCTTGCCCCTGGGAGGCTCCAGCAGCCTCCTAACTTGCACTGGATACAGCACCGCAACCAAGGCCCCAAGGCCCCTCCCCTTCACCCATCCTTCAGGTTGGCAAACCTATTTAGGGGTCAGCAAAAGGAGGCCAGATCAGCGCAATGGAGCCTATTTAAAGGTGGTGAAAGGAAGCCCAGGAGGCCTCAATTCAGACATATTAAATAACAACTTTAATCCTCCAAGAAAAGTGTCCACAGCTGAAGAGGATCATGTAACTGTAAAGTGTATATTGTGCATCTAAGGAGCATTTTTTTTTTCCAGAAGAGGGTATGTGATCGGCAAGCTCCATAATCCTTAAATCTTGACGTATGAAGGCCCATTTCACACATTACTAAATGTCCACATAGGACTCTGCCCAGACCCCCCACGGAGATCAGTCACATGTACATAAAGTGACCCTCTGCAGGTGCCAAAGTTGGGATGCTCATTTGGGAAACATTTGGGGTAGAGGTCAAAAAAGAAGCTTTGAATGCTGCTGTCAGTGGCTGCTGGCCAGCTTGGTCATTTTCCCCCCAGAAATTCCCATGGAATGGTGCTGCATCATCATGCAACATTATTCCAAGACTAAATGAGGACAATCCGTAGGTGGCTGTCAGCAGGAGTGCCATCATTGCAAAAGTAGAGGTGATGAAAAGCAGTAGACTAGAAGGGGCAATTACCCTCTTTTGTCCTGTGACACAACAGCCCACAAATTCAGGCTTCCTTTCACCTTCCTTTAAATATCCAAATCCAAAATCCAGACACCTTCCTGTCCCAAGGGATACTCAACCTGTACTAAACTATTTGCAAACCACTGCTGTACGGTATTCCCAGTTTGGCCCTGCGGTGTGTAATGAGGAAGCTCCTTGGAATGAGTGGTGCTAGGCCAGATTGGATGCTTCTGGGGCCTGAAAAAAGGCAGTCACCGCTTCTGTCGGTCACTGATCTGTGGCATACAAGAGCGCGATGACTTCAGCTACGGAGGGTGCTTGTGATTATGGGACTGCAGAGTAAGACTCTTTGCTCTGCTACACTGCAAACATTTTATCACTGCAAAAATTAGGCTCAGCAGCCTCCAAGCTGCTGAGTCCCTTTTTGGAACCATAATTGCTTTTTTTTTTCCGTTGTTCTTGTCTGGAGTGTATGCGTGGTTTAAAAAAAAAAACATTTGAACAAAGCAATGCCTTTTGTAAGTTCCTCCCCATACCTCCTGAATTGCTTTTTACTGTTTCCTTTCCCTGGTTCCTAATGCATTTCTAATCATGCAATTATTTTATTATGCAGAACATGTCATAAAACGCCTTATTGTGTAACCTTAAAAGGGACTTTCATCAAATTGGAGTATTGAGAGAATCATGGAAATCCAAAAGAAATCAAAACACCAGATACTTCACGTGTGGCTTTTTTTGACTTTGTCCCATTAATGTTTTTCATGTTCCTTCAAAAACGAGAAACCTAATTTTCTCACAGGGGTAACCTTTTATTTCATAATAGGTTGCTTATAAGATACTTTGCTTTTAAATTTATTCTCATCATTCGTTCCTTGCCCTTTTCATTTCATGCATTTTTTTGCATCTTTACAAGGAAATGCTCTTTCAGTCAGGGCTTTTCTTCTGTCATTCCACCTCTTTCATATACTGTTAATCCCATTTTTAAAGTAAGATTTGAGGTCCTTTTCACAACAACAACCTATGTGTGTAGGTCAGCCCTAATTTGACTTTTCATTGGCATAGTTTTAATTCATTGCTTTAGAATAAAGTCTCTTAAAAAGAGATTATATTAACCTTGCCTGTCTCAATCGTTCCACTTACAACTCAATCTTAGGCCAATGAAGGGTTCGAGTCTTCTAAGAGTGGAGGAGGGTGGGGGACAATGACATCAGACTCCCAACTTGAGCTAAGTGCAAAAGCAGAACCAGCCTATCTATGAGGCTGAGAATGTAATCTTAGGGTGCAATCATAACCAACTTTCCAGCACTGGGATAAGGGCACTCTGATATAAGGGAGCAAACATTCCCTCACCTTGAGGAGGCCTCCATGACTGTCCCCAACTGCAGGATGAAGCACATGCCCCATTGGCACAGCTACGTCAGTGCTGGAAAATTGGCTAGGATTGCACCCTCAGGGAGCAGATTAATGGGTGAGTGAGCACCCACTTTGCCCACCCGTGTCCACTGTTCCTCTCTGGATTGGAAAAGGAAGAGGAGAAGAGAGCGGGGGGCTAGAGTGTCTCCAACACAGTCCACTGCTCTAGCCCACGACTCTCATCTCTTCTATTATTCTTCCTCTCTTCCTTTCCCAATCTAGAGAATGGGAGGAGCAGAGGCTGGCACATCACCAGGTAAAGGGGGTAATGTCTGGCATGCCACCTCCAGCATCAGAAGGTCTTGGGCCTGGCAAAAGAATGGCTCACAGGTGCAAAGTAGTGGCTCAGGAGATCAGGTGACTGCCCAATCCTATCCAGTCGGCATCATCCCTGCATCACGTGCAAAAGCAAGTCAGCTGGGGCTTTCAAGGAAAGCGGGCACCAAAATTTCATCATCAACAACAAGGACCTTGGAAGGAAATTTCAGGTTCTATCCCAAGGAGACACAACTCAGAATTTTCAGAGGAAGCCACATGATTCTCTATCAGGGACTTTTCTCAGGGGTCCCTGCACGTCCCTGAAGGGAACGTTGAGGCTTACGAAGAAGCATTCAAAATTATACTTGCTTTCTACCCGCTCCATAAAGTGGAACAGTTCAAAACAGAATCCGCAATAGATCTTGATGCCAGCAGGGCCTTAGAATAGGAGGAGAGGATGAACCCAGGCAGGCTCCTTTGGGGAGCGATGAGAAGGCACTGCAATAGGAGCTGCTTGTCTCTCTCATTGACCCCCTTCTCCTGCTTAAGCTTGAAATTAAAGAGCCTTAACAGCCCCAATCACCCTCCTAATGAAAGGAGGGCTCCGTTCGACTCCAGCTGTCCCCTGTGAAGCATCATTTTTACTTTGGTAAGGAGACACAGCCGCAGAAGTGAAGTGGAAACACTTGCAGAAAACAGGTTAAGAGCAAAGGGTGAGCAGTGATTGTCCCAGGCACGGATGTTACACACATCCCTTGATGTGTCACTTGAACTGTGCCTCTCTCCCTCTTAGCCCTTCTGCCTCCTTCCTACGTAGAACGCGGAAAGTGTGGCAGTAACTCATTGCTTCCCCCCTGCCGTTCATCAGGCCAGTCTGCACAACCATCCGAAGCATGGAGCAAAGCTCTTTCCTGGACGGTAGATGCCACTTTGGGCTACCCGGGTATATGGCAGGGGCAATGCATGCTCCCTGGTATGCATGGTATGCATGAAAGCCCTTGTCCAGGGGCAGAGAAAACCAGCGTGTCAAAGAGAGGGCCTTTTGGCTTCCACATGCAAGGAGAGTTGTTTGCTTGATGAGAAAGTATTCCAAAGAACAACTCTTCACCTGCCTTCCAGGGCCACTATGTTGGCCCTGGAGCCATATGCCTGATTGCCCCCCCCTTCCTAAATGTATTGGGGTAATAGAAATGCAATGAAAGTGAGTTAAAATTGTAGTGGAAATGTAGCCTTGGGTAGGCTGAGATGGTGGTACACAGATGCATTTTGTATTAAATCTGTTTCATATTGTATAATAGTTTGGTCATGGCCCAGGCCACCTGGAAGCACAGGCCCTGGGGAGATTGCCCCCCTGTCCCCCTCTTCTCAGGCCAGCTGCCTTCCGGCTGCAAGTGTCCAAACTGCGAGATATCATATGCTTTCAGACTATCTCCACTAAGTTCCTAAATCCCAGGAATCTCAAGGTCAATGGTGTTCCTGGAGCCCCTGGAGCCCAAGGGATGCTGCCCTTCACCTGGAGGTACTGTCCACCACCACCACCACCCCACATCCACTGCCCCGTGGAGGCATTCTGAGAACTGAGGAAGCCAAATGCAGCCTTCTCAGCCCTCAGAATGCCTCCATGGGGGAGGCAGCAGGTGTGGGCGGCTCTTGGGGCAGCCTGATTGGGTGGCTTGGGAGGGGCCATGGATGGAGACAGGCACGTCACCTGGGGCATTTGCAGCCTGTTTACCTTCCTTCCCCCCCCCGCCAGGAACGCTAGTGCTCCAGGTTTGGAATAGGGAGCCATAGCCATAAATCTGGCAAATATTTGCATGTTTTGAACTGCTCAGGCAAAACTGCTTTCTGAAGAACGCTGAGCTCAAATTTAAGGGTGGGGGAAGAACTCTGGGGCAGTGTCAAATTGTGGCGATTTCAGGGGAGAAACTGTCTTCAAAAGTGTTATGGATGGCTTACTGCTGTTTAACAGGAGCAGACTTTGCTTTTTCCTTCTTGAAACATTTTTGCTGCCCCTGTGGGGATGGTAGCAGCAACAAGAGTGGCTCTCTTGGTAGTGGCCGGCTCCCACAATCCACCATGCTTTTTTTCCCAGAATGCCATGAGAATGACATCATGTCATGGTGTGGCCTCATTCCAATGGGGCTTCTGGAGGAAATGGCGAGTCCCCTGCCGGCTGAATTTCTCCACCGCCAGCAAGCTTAGCAAAATGCCCCCCTCACATTTTTTTTGCCTGTACATGAGGCAGAGACAACAAGGGCACCTGTTCAGATCGTCCCTGGGATTTGGAGAGCTATCTCAGCTTTAGACACCAACATCCATGAAGGAGATTTTTGGAGAGCAACTGTGGCTCAGCTCAGGATCAAAAGTGCCCACAGATCTCGACTCTCCCCAGTACCACCCCCTCTGGCATGCAGGGTGGCCTTTACTCTATGGCTGGCAGTCTTGTTTGACCTCCCACCACATCCTCTGTCCGGACAGGTGTACATAGCCTCTCCATGAGGCAAGCCCCTCTGAGGAAACAAAGCCAGAAGCTGGTGGTGCCCGCGCAGGACAAGACAAATGCAGCGTAGGGGTGTGGATTCCGGCCAGCTCCCTGGGGCTCCGCAGAGGCTTTTAGCAGTGACAGCACAAACTGCTTTGTTGCTCTGAGTGATATGCATGGAGGAAATGAGTTGTGCTCCCTTCTCTGTGTTTTCAATTCCTCGGTGAAGTTGCCGTTCCAGTTAGAGGATCAGTGTGGTGTCGGGGTTAGTGTGTTAGACTGGAATGGAGGAGAGCTGGGTTCAGATCCTGGACAGCCAAGAAGCTCACTAGAGCCCAGTCCTATATTGGGTCTACTTGTCTCACAGAGAGTCCAATCCTAACCTTTACAGTACCTTTAATACAGTACATAGAAATAAGACAATAAAATAAAATAAGCAATAAAAATAAAATATAAATGGAAATGGTAAAAATAAATAAAAATATTGGAATTTCCGGCCATCTGTCATTCCATGTGTGGTTGTGGGCTTTCTCTGGGCTGGTGTGCTGCTAATAATGAGACTTAAGTGTTGATGGTTAAATATAAAAATGCCTTGTCTTTGAACCATAGTTACAAGGCTGTCCTTACTGGGTGTGTGAGGATAGCAACACACAGCAAACTTCTGGTAGCTGAACTATGTATTCCTAACAATTCACTGGAAAAGCCTAAGGCAGCAACCTATATTGATGAGGAGGGAAAAAAAAAAACCACAACAAACTTTCCTGCCCTGGCTCAAGTTTGTAGTTCATAAGTGTCTAGGATGTTCAGGCCCTTGTGAATATCATACTGTCACAACCACTTGGCACAATCTGCTGCAAAACCAAAACTGTTTCCCCAGTTCTCTCACACTGCCTTCAAGGTGTAACTAATGAAAGTGTAGCCCAGTGCAGAGGGCAAAATATTGCCCTGGAAGTGCCATTACAACAGGAAGTGATGTCACAGTTGTATTTCCGTTTTCTCGGGGGGGGGGGGTTGGTCCATAACCTTATAAAGATATTACATTCTGGTTTGTTTCATTGCATTTTTGCATTAAATTACCTTTCCAATGATATACAACATGATGGTATAATTCATACATATCAAGGCTTTCACAGTTTTGGCCACTAACGTCAAGCTCAGCTTGTTCCCCTCTAAAGCTTGTTGCCCAGTGCAATTGTGCTTCTTTAGCTACACTTCCGCTGTCTTCTCACACTGAGGCCTTCTGGGCTTGCCTCTTCAAGGGGCAATGAAGCAACTGTCTCGGGCAATGTATGGGCCACATTTCAGCTTTCTAGGTCATGTGGAAATACGCCAGTGATTTTGATAACTTTGTAAGCCAGCCAGTTCCAAATACCTTTATTTATCTGTATCTACCCTATATCAACACTAAGGCTTTGTCAGCTGTCTATGGTACAACAATAGACCTCAGCCTGACAATCTGTCAACAGTAAAGTAACTGCAGGGGGGGAGGAGAGCATTTCATGTTGCCAAACTGAGGCTGTCATGTCTGTTTGCTACTCAGCACCAGCCTTGCGCAGACAGGAATCTGCTCATCCAAACAGGCCTTCCATCGGCACATGATGCTCACCTCTTTCCTTTTGAATTGTGGCTTGGTGTCAGCCTTCCCGTCCAGCACACTGGGACAGAGGCCAAGCAGAAAGCTGACCGTTGGTCCAGAGGGTGCCAAATCTGAGCGAGCACAATCGACCTCCAGAGGTTGTGGCCTTCGGAGACACGCACATCATTTCGGAGTGCCGGAACTCAATCCAAGAGGCACCAAGAGGCATGCATTGTCAATGAATAAGCCTGCTAATCAGGCACCCTGAGCTAAGCATGGGCCTTTGAAAAGATGTAGGAGGCAGTGCTCAGATTGGTGCGGGGAGAACATGCCCTTACCACCGGCTTTTAGAGGACTGCAGGGGAAGCAGACATGGAGTGGTGATAAATGTGAGCCTACAAGGGCTCATCATGATGCCCCTGTAGCTCAGGGGCATGATCCAGACTTACCTTCCCCGCCTCTTTCATCCATCTGCTCCTCCCCCTTGCCTCTATTCATCATCCCCTGGTATCTGAGAGCAAGCACCCTGGCACATGCCCCAAAGCAGATGTCTCAGTTTGCCTCTTCCTCAGCCGCCATCCTCCCTGACTCAAAAATTGATCCAAACGTGGTTTTTGGTGGCCTTTGTGCCTGCCAAACTTTGCTGGCCTAACTGTGCCGGCCAAACTCCACATTAGGATTTCGCTCTGAGTGGACGTTTTTTGGTTTGTTTGGGTTTTTTAAATTATGTTTAGCATCCAGAAATGAATGGCTGTAAGAAAAGATGAAGGCTGATTCTCCCAATAAAGGCAATAGACCACATTTGGTGGAATCAAGTGGTCAAGCACTTTCTGGATTGTATCCTTCAGTTGGTGGCAGTTGTATCTTCAATGCAACAAGTTGTATCTTTTGACCCTTCCTGGCCAAAAAAGAACACCCCAACTCTTACCTACAAAAATGTCTGAGACTAGATTGAATGCTTTTCTGGGGCATGCTCATTTTCTACATACAAGGAGTTTTTGAGGATGAACCTTGACAGCTTAAAGTGTTACACTCCAGGATAAGCTTTGCTGCTTGATTCTGCAGGGAATAAGGTGAGTGGTCGATGGAGGGTACAGCTGCTAGCAAGGTTTGCTGGACTCAGGCCCAGAAGTCAGCTTTGGGGGATTAGTAATGCTCACCTCAGAGGAGAGGTGAGCATCAGAAGTCTCCAAATTCTGGCAGCTCTGCGGCTGGCTGGGTGGCAAAAGCTAGCTTGGAAGGTAATAATTACCAGACATGAAAAAACCAGAAAATAGTGACAGTAAATAGGATTGTGTATTACCTAGGAGTAAGCACCATTAAAGTGCAAAAATTGGCTTGAAGCTCAACATTACAAAAAAACTAAGATCATGGCAACCACTCCCATCACTTCCTGGCAAATAGATGGGGAAGAAATGGAAGCCATGTCAGAATTTATTTTCCTGGGCTCCAAGATCACCGCAGATGGTGACTGCAGCCATGAAATTAAAAGACTTTTGCTTCTTGAAAGCTATGGCGAACCTAGACAACTTAATCAAAAGCCGAGACATCACCCTGCCAACAAAGGTTCGCAGAGTTAAAGCTATGGTTTTCCCAGTAGAAATGTATGGCTGTGAGAGCTGGACCATAAGAAAGGCAGAGCACCGAAGAATAGATGCTTTTGAATTATGGTGTTGGAGAAGACACTTGAGAGTCCCCTGGACTGCAAGGAGATCCAATCGGGCAATCCTACAGGAAGTCAAGCCTGATTGCTCCCTGGAAGGACAAATCCTGATGCTGAAGCTCAAATACTTTGGCCACCTCCTGAGAAGAGAGGACTCTTTAGAAAAGACCCTCATGCTGGGAAAGATTGAAGGCAAAAGGAGAAGGAGGCGGCAGAGGATGAGATAGTTAGATAGTGTCACCGAAGCATGAAATTGGGCAAACTCCGGAAGCTAGTGGAGGACAGGGAGGCCTGGCGTGCTGTGGTCCATGCGGTCGCGAAGTGTCGGACACAAGTCGGACACAAGAGTCGGACACAAGCAACTGAACAACAACAAAGTACCACTGAACAGAATGGGACTTCAGAAGCAGTGCCAGACTTTGGCCCGTGGGCTGGAACCAGCACCTGTGAAAATCTCTCCCTGGCATGAACGGAGTTTACCGTTCCATAGGGCAGCCTGATATCTTCGTCCTCGATCTCCCCCTAAACTTTCCACCAGACAGCCACTTCCGCATTCCATTGCTCCGACGCTGCATCTGGATTTCTGGGCAGACACAGTTGCCTGGCACAAAGTTTAGGGGAGACTGGCGGGGAAGATAGCAGGCCATCAGCAGAATTCGCACAGGGGCCAGGTTTTCCGCTGGGCAGCGGTCCACTTCCCTGTCTCCAAACCCCGGCCTGGGGGCCAGATGCAGCCCTTGGGGAGCCTCTATCCAGCCCATGGCCAGCCTCTGGTCCCCTATGAGCCTCTGGCCCTCCTGACCTTGGTGAGACGGGATGCACCCTCCAAGCTGAGCTCTGGTTTTGTGCAGGCTGGTTTTGTGAGGGCCAAGGAGGCCACACGCAGCCTCCTGGTCAGTGGTGGGATTCAGGGGGTTCGCCCAGGTTCTACAGAACCAGTTGTTAAATGGCCAGGCCCCGCCCACTCGCTTACCTCAGCTGGATTCGGGTTTTTTTTTACTCCGGCTATGACGTCATAGAACCGGTTGTTAATTTATTTGAATCCCACCACTGCTCCTGGTCCTCAGAAAGCCTTGGGAAGGCCAAAAATGACTATTTCCTTATTTTCCCAAATACCCAAATAGTGATATTTTTAGACCCACCCACCCCCCACCCACCCACCCCCCGAAAGATTGATTTCTGAGGGTTGGAGAGGCCTCCTCTGGTCTCAGAACGTGCTCTGGGTGTTTTCTTTCCTGTGACCTGCTGTTTCTCAGACATTTTCCCCAGTGCATTTAAGCAAGCTGCCTGTGGGGTGGGAGAATGGATTAAAGTGTGGGCTACATTCCTGCGGTTTGCCTTGAAGCTGGGAGAAATCCTGGAACTTTGAGCCCATCCATCCATCCATCCAAGTGCCGTCTCTAATGTAAATAAATTTATCTATTTAATTAATTTTCTGGCCCTCGACCCCATGCCGGATGTTTGATGCAGCCCTCCAGCTAAAAGGCTTGGAGACCCCCTGCTGTAAGGGAACACACAGCCATGTACAGTGGCTCACCAGATATTACTGGGCCCACACTGTATCCACAACAACACTGTATCACTAACATACACTGTATCACTAACAATGAAATTGGGCGAACTCCGGAAGCTAGTGGAGGACAGGGAGACCTGGCGTGCTGTGGTCCATGGGGTCGCGAAGAGTCGGACACGACTTAGCGACTGAACAACAACAACACTGTATCCACAGCGCTGAAGCTGAGCAGGCCAGAGGTCTTCTCCGGAACACCCTCTCCCTGAGCTCCCCCGCTCTGAAGCAACCGCTCTTGACCTGAATTCAACCCTCTGCCTCCCAGCACAGCTCTTACCTTACCCAACAGCCGTGGGGCTGGATGCAGTGTCGGTGGGACAGCGCAGGCCTCCCCGCCAGTGCTGCTGACTCTCTGGGTGCCGAAAAGCACTTCTACAACACCCAATGCCGGCAAGGCAGACGCTACATCAGCACACTAGGTTGAAAACCTGGCTTTGCTGCCTGCCTGGAACTGCACCCCAGGGGTTGTCAAGCATTTGGCAGCCTCACGATCTTGGTACACAGACTGCATTTATCTCAGGGACCGCAAATGGCAAAGGCCTGGCTGTATGCCAGTCAAGGTTATCTATCTGTCCATAGGCCTAGACTGATGATCGGAAGCAAAAGGCATAGCTAAGACACTCAGAGCGCAAATCCTAACTTGGAGTTAGGCTGGCACAGTGAGGCCAGCAAAGTTTGGCTGGCGCAAGGACCACTGTAAAGCACATTTGGACTACTCTCAGGGTCAGGGATGATGGTGCACGTCTCTGTGCTGGCCTCTCTGATTCCGAGAGTGGTCCAAACATACTTTACGGTGTCCCTTGTGCTGGCCTAACTGGGCTGGCCTAAGTCCAGGTTAGGATTGCACTCTCAGATAGAGCAGCCTAAAGAACTCAGAAACATTCACACATTACATGCTATGGAAAAGGCTGGTGATTGTGCATGCATGTTTCCATGGGAGTGATAGGCTGATTCTGAAAATCAACACAGGGAATGAACTCTCTCACAACTTTAGAGAGCAGATGGGGTGTGTGAGAGCAGTGAATGGGGAGATGCTTTTTACTGGTCCAAGAGGACAGCAGTTAGATAGGACCAATTCAGCAGCACGTCCAAAGATGCCTATTGGCAGAAGATTGCTGTGCAGTGATGAAGGGTGGCGATAGCATCAGAGGCAGCAAGCATTAGTAGTCCTTTTCAGGAGCTGCCTGCCGCCTTTGAGCTAAGCAAATATTTGGAACTCGTTTTGCGATTGGACATCCTTTGCAGCTCTGCTTTCTTAGCGATATGATGGGCATTGAAACGCCACCTTGAGGGTTATTCAGAGAAGAGGGGGGGAGAGGGAGCAGGACTTCAGTGGGTTTTACACTTCAACAAATGCAGAGGATGCTTTCTAAAAAGCAAAAAATGATGCCCATCTTAATGAGATACGCATCAGATCACTTTAGCAACTTCAATCACTAGGATTGCAACAAAAGACGAGAGATTCAGTGCATATGCATAAATCTTCTACTGAACTTATTCAGGGTGCAATCCTAACCTGGAGTTAGGCCAGCACAGTGAGGCCAGCAAAGTTTGGCTGGCACAAGGGACACCGTAAAGTATGTTTGGACCACTCTCAGAGTCAGAGAGGCCAGCAGACAGACATGTGCCATCCTCCCTGACTCCAAGAGTGGTCCAAACGTGCTTTACAGTGTCCCTTGTACTGGCCAAACTTTGCTGGTCTAAATGTGCTGGCCTAACTTGAGGTTAGGATGCAGTCTCAGTGCTTGTGCATAATTTTTTTTCAGATAGAATCACTACAGAAGACCCTAAGAAAAGCCCTGTTGAAATGGCCAAAGCGGTCCCATCTAGCCCAGCATCCTGCTTCCCACAACCTGTTTTCCTCTGGGAAGCCCACAAGCAGGAGACAAAGGGATGCTTCTCTACCACCATTACTCCTCTGCTGACAGTATTCAGTGCCATACTATGGATGATGAACCACAGCATCACCTTCATGACTAGTAGCTGTTGATAGACCTGTCCTCCACGAAACTCTCTTTTCTCTATTTCTCTCTCTGCCATTCTCTCTCTGGGACCCCAGAAGTCTAACCCAGCCTGAATTCAAACCCAAAACATAATTCCATTGGTGTGTTTTTGTTTTTCAGAGATCCAGAACTGAACCCTAACCCTAACCTCTCTTGGATGCCTTGAATTTGAACTACTAATCTCTAGAAACACGAAAATGGTAACCCCTACCAAGTTCAACCACTTCAAAAATAAGTGGTACAGCTTACACTTATATAATTCATCTCCTATTTTCCTCGTTCATTTTTACGTTGCTTGTGAAAAGCTTACCTCTTGAGACATTCAGGGTGCAATCCTAACCTGGATTTAGGTTGGCAAAGTTAGGCAAGCACAGTTTGCCCAGAACAAGGGACACCGTAAAGTATGTTTGGACCACCCTCGGAGTCAGAGAGGCCAATACACAGATGTGCACCATCCTCCCTGACACTGAGAGTGGTCCAAACACGCTTTATGTTGGTCCTTGTGCCAGCCAAACTTTGCTGGCCTAACTGTGCCAGCCTAACTCCAGGTTAGGATTGCACTCTCAGGCAACTTTTAAATTCAGTATTTTCTCAATTCTAACAGTGATCGTAGGGTTCACTTGTACAAGGTGTTGACTTGTAAACAAAAGAGTTTGATAGATTTCAGCATGAAATGTATCCCAGCTGGTTCAAAACCTCTTCCACGTTACCTCCATTTGATTACAAATGCAGGCCTGATGTCAAAAAAAAAAAAAACAGTGCCTAAAATGTATAGCAAAGCATACCCTAATCCTATCCAAAAAAAGAAAAACAAGTCCACAAGACCCCTGGATCACCATTCAGTGTGATATCAGGGTACAAATAAATGGAATGACTGATTGAACATAGCCCAATGCACCTGAGCACAGCAGAAATTCCATCAGAGTAAACTTGCATAGGACCAGACTGCCAGGATGCCAGACCAAAACCTAGAATTAAGACATTTCTTTTCTTTTTTTTGGCTTGGGAAACTGAAGATGTCAGCGCTGGCCACAGACTTAAAACAATTGGGGTTGATCCAGGATGATTCTGTGCAATACTAATACACAACAGTTTCAAGTGCTTCACCCACGTTATTTCAGTCAACCGTACAACAGCCCTGTAAAGTAGGTCAGCATTATCCCCATTCTGCCCAGCAAGGCACTGAGATAACGAAATGCCTTGGCCGCACTCCTCTACGCGCTTACCTGAAAGTACATCCCGTTGAAGCTACTGAGACCTACTTTTGAGTAGACATGCATAGGATTGTGCTGTTGGGGAGGTGGCGGCAGAGACCACACCGGATCCAGGAACTCGGCTCAGTGTATGACCCCCTTGACAGTACGCAAAGCACAATGTCCCAAGCTGTTCTGATGCTGTTGGGCCACTAAAAATCAAAGCATGTCTCTACAAGCCTTATCAAAGGAGGAACACGGAAGGAAGCAAAGCCAGCCAGGAGGGACTTCGCCAACTGGTTCAAAATCCTCTTACCTGGAGAGTGGAGAGAAGGACCCGCAGGCCACTAGCTTCTTCCTCAGCCATGCCCACTGCCCCCCTCTCTAAGTTGCAGGCTACAACTCCACTAGTGTCTGTTGGCAACGCTGCTTTGCTATCGTCCGAATGAAGACTGAGAGGCGCTCAGCCCAGCCCAGCCCAGGAGAGAGGAAGAATCAAGGCAGTGCAACTCTAGAGCTCCGCAGGAGAGATGTACAGCCCCCCGACCCACCCCCAGCCTCTCGCCCCTTTGGAGCTCTCTCACGGTGACGGAGAGATTAATTCCTATATAAAGAATCCGGAGGATTAAGCAAAGCACTCTGCGAAAGGTCTGGGTGCCTGGTGCGCACGGCCGGAGGCGTGCACGGTGGCAGCGGCCGGCAGAAGAAGCGGAAAGTGAGAACCTTCTCAAATCCAGCCAGGCAAGCCCAGAGGAGAAGGAGGGGAGGGCAGCTGGCAGCCTGGCTGCTTGACAGACATTCTCAGCTGACCAGCTGATGGGTTCCAGAGGGCCTTCCGAGGCCACCCGCTCTGGCTCCTCTTCGGCTCTCACGAAATTGGAGACACGGGCCGAGCAGCACAGCACTCAGCCCGGCAGGGGAGTCGAGGCCTGCTAGGCCCGGCTGCGGCGGTGGAGAGAAGAAATCTCCAGTTTCTAAACTGGCTCCTGAGCAGGGGCTTGGCTGTCCTGTCTCAGCACCGCCAAAAGGGGTCAACAAGTACAAAACCAGTTCGCAGTTCAAGGCAATTAAGGGCCCAATCCTCACCTGGAGTTAGGCCGGCACAGTTAGGCCAGCAAAATTGGGCTGGCACGAGGGGCACCGTCAAGTACGTTTGCACCACTCTCTGGGAGGTCAGAGAGGCCAGCATACAGACGTGCGCCTTCCTCCCTGACTCCGAGAGTGGGCCAAACACGCTTTATGGTGGCCCTTGTGCCAGCCTAACTGTGCCAGCCTCACTCCAGGTGAGGATTACACTAAATTCCAACGTGTGTTGCAGGACTCCATGAATGAAACCCACTTATCTACCAGCATAATGGAAGGTCTAAGACATTGGCTTCTTCATACATTAAACATGAATGTAGCCAGACCAACAGTGGCATAGTTAAGAGGGGCAAGGGGGCACATTGCCCAGGCTACCACACCTCGAGGGGGTGCCAACCCACACCAACAGTTGCCCTCCCCGGGCCTCAGGCCTTCTAGAGACCTCAGAAAGGCACTTCTGGTTTTTGGCATAAACTGGAAATGATTTTCAGAGGCCTTCTGAAGCCTGGAAAGGCCACATGCAACCTCCCCGGGCTTCAGAAGGTCTCCTGGGAGTCTTAGAAAGACCTAAGACCTTCGAAAGGACCTCCAAAATTCTAAGACCTCCAAAAGGCACTTCCACTATTTGCTGAAAACTGGCAGTTAGGCCAGCAAAGTTTGGCCGGCACAACGGACAAGGGACACCGTAAAGTGTGTTTGGACCACTCTCAGAGTTAGTCCGTGTGCTGGCCTACCAGACTCTGAGAGTGGTCCAAACATATTTGGCGGTGTCCCTTGTGCTGGCCAAACTTTGCTGGTCTAACTGTGCCGGCCTAACTCCAGGTGAGGATTGCGCCCTCGTTTTGCAAGGGTGGCTTTGTGGCATAATTTCCTTTACTACAAATGGCAACTCATGCTACTCATGGGGAGGGCATCTGAAGCCCTCCCCCATGCTTAACCTCCTACAGCCACTCCTCTAGCTAGACTTGGAGATGGTGGCAGCCTTTCCACCATCACCAGTATACTCTTCTGCATTTCTCCCCTTTTCCATACTACCGCTCCCAGTAAACACCGCAGGTAACACCTTTTTTTTTTGTTTTTAATGTCCTGCGGGCTATTTCTTTCCACCTTTGTTCTCAGCTTTGTTCTCCAATCCTTTGTTCTGAGCTTACCCAAGTGACTTACATCCAAGCCTGGGTATATAAGAGGCGAGATCAATGTGTTATTTTCTCTTCCCTTGCTTCAGACAATTAGGCTTGACGAATAAGCTTTGAAAGATTACAGGGTACTTAGAAAAATAAAAACTAAAACTGATCCTATAAAAAGAACTCCTCAGGGCAGGAGCCTTGCTCTTTTTTTTCCTCTTTTGCTTCTGTTTCTTTGTAAAGCTCTGCGTCCAGCAATAGACCTGGGCCCATCTCCTCTGGTAGTTTTCTGAATTTCTGTGACCAAGTGAATCTGTTAACTATAGAATGCAACTTGTCCCTTAAAGCTGCCACGGTGCCAGAGGATTGGAGGATAGCAAGTGTTACACCAATCTTTAAAAGAGGAAGGAGAGGGGACCCGGGAAACTACAGGTCAGTCAGCCTAACGTCTGTTCCGGGTAAGATTGTAGAAAGCCTCATCAAAGATAAAATCTTAAAGCACATAGAAGAACAAGCGCTGCTGAAGGAAAGTCAGCATGGCTTCTGTAAGGGTACGTCTTGCCTCACAAACCTTTTAGAATTCTTTGAAGAGGTTAACCGGCATGTGGATGCTGGCGAACCTGTGGATATTATATATCTGGATTTTCAGAAGGCGTTTGATGTGGTCCCTCACCAAAGGCTATTGGTTAAACTTCACGGTTAAGTCAGGGAATAAGAGGGCAGGTTCTGTTATGGATTAAAAACTGGTTTATGGATTAAAAACTGGTTGGGGAGCAGGAAGCAAAGAGTGGGTGTCAATGGACAATTTTCACAATGGCGAGAGGTGAAAAGCGGAGTGCCCCAAGGATCCGTCTTGGGACCCATGCTTTTGTTCATAAATGACCTGGAGATGGGCATAAGCAGCGAGGTGGCCAAGTTTGCGGATGACACAAAACTTTTCCGGGGGGTGAAAACCAGAAGGGATTGTGAAGAGCTCCAGAGGGATCTCTCCAAACTGGGAGAATGGGCAGCCAAATGGCAGATGCGTTTCAATGTAGACAAGTGTAAAGTGATGCACATTGGGGCAAAAGATCAAAACTTCAAGCTAATGGGTTCTGAGCTTTCGGTGACAGATCAGGAAATTGATCTTGGAGTGCTAGTAGACAACTCAATGAAAGTGTTGACGCAATGTGCGGCAGTGGTAAAGAAGGCCAATTCCATGCGTGGGATAATTTAAAAAGGGGTTACAAATAAAACGGCCAATATTATTATGCCACTGTACAAATCGATGATAAGGCCACATCTGGAGTACTGTGTACAGTTCTGGTCGCCACACCTTAAAAAAGATGTAGGGGAATAGAGAAGGTGCAGAAGAGAACAACCAAAATGATTACGGGGCTGGGGCACCTCCTGTATGAGGAAAGGCTACAGCATTTGGGGCTCTTCAGCCTAGAAAAAAGACGCCTGAGGGGGGACTTGATTGAGACATACAAAATTATGCATGGGATGGATAAAGTGGACAGGGGGAGGTTCTTTTCCCTCTCTCACAATACCAGGACATCCACTAAAATTGAGTGTTGGGAGAGTGAGAACAGATAAAAGGAAATACTTTTTTACCCAGTGGGTAATTAATCTGTGGAACTCCTTGCCACAGGAGGTGGTGATGGCATCTGGCCTAGATGCTTTTAAAAGGGGACTGGACAGATTTCTGGAGGAAAAGTCCATTGCAGGCTACAGGCCATGATGGTTAGTGCAACCTCCTTACTTTAGAGTTAGGCTACCCCGGAGTGCCAGATGCAGGGGAGTGGCAACAAGATGCACATATCTAGTTGTCTTGTGTGTTCCCTGGGGCATCTGGTGGGCTGCTGTGAGATGCAGGAAGCTCGACTAGATGGGCCTTTGACCTGATCCAGCGGAGCTTGTCTTATGTTTTATAAGTCCTGCTAGCACCCGGCATGCTGCAGTGATTAATCCGTTGACAAAAAATAATTTGGGAGCTAATTAAAGGCAGCTTAGCTGCTTTGCCTGTTTCTCGGATAATTGTACCTGTCGGCAAAGCTGGGTGAAACTATCAATTTCTGCTATATACATTTTCAAAAAAGATATGGGGCATGGTCTTGTATTGGGTTGAGGTTTAACCCATCGCTATCTTCCTGCCTACATAACAGGGCACAAGCCTACAATGTGGCTGTTAGGACAGGCCAAAGCTAGCAGGACTCATTCCAATTCCCTTGTACCTTACAAAGCACCTAACAACCCTTCTGTTTTCTAAGCGGTTCTTCATTCCCTTGCGGCTGATTCACACATCACTTGATAGATCATCACTTGTTGGCTGATCCAGGCCAGATCACATGGTACGTCCTCCAATCACCTCTTTAGATGTGGTGGGGAGCAAGAGTGGTAGTGTGAGTGTGCCATCCAGCCTTCCCACCCACCTCAGTGCAGCTGCCTTCCCATGGGGCACAGCTAATGAAAGCCCAGTGCAGTGGGCAAAATAATGCCCCTAAAGTGATGCCACAACAGGACATGACATCACAGTTGTTGTTTTCATTTTCATGGATTTTTTGCAATAACGTTTGCTATAGTAAAGATGTTACAGTCTAGTTTGTTTCATTGCATTCTGCATCAAATTACCTTTTCCATTGATACATAACATGATAGTATCATGCACAATTACCAAGCTTTTCACAGTTTTGGCCACTATGTCAAGCTCCATTTGTTGCCCCCCTAATGCTTGCTGCACAGTGCAATTGCATCCCGCTGACCACTGTAGCTATGCCCCTGGCCTTACCTTTGATCACATGCGAACAAAGGTTCACATAGTCAAAGCTATGGTTTTCCCAGTAGCAATGCATGGCTGTGAGAGCTGGACCATAAGAAATCAGAGCGCCGAAGAATAAATGCTTTTGAATTACGGTGTTGGAGAAGTCTCTTGAGAGTCCCCTGGACTGCAAGGAGATCCAATCAGTCAGTCCTACAGGAAGTCAAGCCTGATTGCTCCCTGGAAGGACAAATCCTGAAGCTGACGCTCAAGTACTTTGGCCACCTCCTGAGAAGAGAGGACTCTTTAGAAAAGACCCTCATGCTGGGAAAGATGGAAGGCAAAAGGAGAAGGGGGCGGCAGAGGATGAGATGGTTAGACAGTGTCACCGAAGCGATGAACATGAAATTGGGCAAACTCCAGAAGCTAGTGGTGGACAGGGAGGCCTGGCGTGCTGTGGTCCATGGGGTCGTGAAGAGTCGGACACGACTTAGCGACTGAACAACAACAACAAGGCCAGTGATGACTGCCACAGATGACTGCCACAGAAGGTTATAATAGGGCACAAATCCATGGCATTTGAAGTGTGTAGACACAGATCACAGGGTATACCCCCCCAAAAAAAATATTTGGGAAAGTGGCCATGCAACCTGTGCCTACACACATCGGATTTCATGTACATGCAACCTATTAAACTACTGAAGCGTCACATACCAACTAGAACAGGGGTTCTCAAACCTTTTAGAATGCCAGTCTGTCCAGGACCCACCAGAAGTGATGCCATGGCTGGAAGTGCTGTCATTGTGACACCAGAGCCTGCTGCTTTCCTGAGAAGGCAGCAGTAAGTTGGGCTATTTCTCAGCTGTTTTCCAATAGCAAAGTGAATCAGAAAGGGGGGAAAAGCCTATTTACAACTTTGACACAAGCAAAACAATCACAGCCCTCCCCCTTTCCAGCATCCCCATATTTTTAATATGGTTGATCTAGGTGCTTTGTGACCCACCTGAAATGGGCTCGTGACACACTGGTGGGTCCTGACCCACAGTTTGGGAACCACTGAACTAGAAGAACTGCTAAGTTAGACTGATTTTTGTGGGTGATTTTTCCCTTTGCTTCCCAGGAAGGCAATAATTTCTGGAAACTTCCTTGGAATAGGAATTCAGAAATAACCTGGGGGGAAACCATCGAGGCTGCTGCTGAAGCTTTGATCTCCCACAGAAAATGATAGATAAGTTTCATCCCACGACAGTGTCTACAATAACTGGACCTATATTACCGACAGCTATTCTCCTTCAGCTCTGGCAGTTTTCACTCAACTCACATTCATGTCCCATTTATGAGACATTCAACTCAAGCCCGCACAACACAAGCACGACCGTGAACCCGCAATTTGGAACCGAAGCATATTTCTCTGGCGCCTTCAGTGCTGCATTACTCTAAATAGAATCTCTCACAATGCCAATGAGAACATCATTTGCCTCCAGGTAGGATCTCTTCTACATGGGATGTCAAATTTGTCGGTGGAAAGGTGAAAAAGACTTGCTGTGAGAAACCGAACGTCACACCTCCCTAACAATCCACATAGACCTGGCTTCAGCAGGGCTTTGCATATTGTTGTTGTTTTTAAAACAAGCCTACACAAGGCTACTTATGAAAAAGGACAGTGGCTATTCTTTGTTGAAAACATTGAGGTAGTTATCCTGAGCTGTAAGATGTGACCACAAGTACTCTTAAAACAAACTGGGGTGGGGTGGGTGGCAACATTTCTCAAATGCACCTTGAGTTCTTCCATGAATCCTGATCCTTTTCAAACCTCCCACCCAACGGAATCTGAATTTGCACACTGACTCTTTACCCACATATACTATGTGGCCAGGTTCCCATTCTTAGGGCCAGTGGCATATGGAGAGGGTGGCTCCCCCCCCCCAAAAAAAAATACTTTCTGCACCAAGAACCCAAAATCCAAAAAAAACAAGAACCCAAAATCTGTGAAAAAATAAAACTGTTTAATTTGGTTTTTATTTATTATTTAATCAGGAGGTGCAGGGATAATGGCTGTGGCGACATCTGCTGACACTACATCACCTACCAAGGACAGTGGTTCTCAAACCTTTTAGACCAGGACCCACTTTTTAGAATGACACTTGTGTTGAGACCCACCGGAAGTGATGTCGTTCACCTGGAAGTGATGTCACAGCCGGAAGTGACATCATCAAGCCGAGAATGCTGTCAGTGTGACGTAATCAAATGACACTCCTGGAATGCAAACTGGCATTCTTGGACTGAAGTATTTTCACAACCATGAAATATCTTTGACAGAAAGCAAGATGAGGACAAAATATGATGTAAAAGCACTGAACTAAAAACAAAACTTAAAAAACCTTACCTGAAAATTCAAACTGTTAACACTCACAAAAGGAACATAGCAAGAGTAAAGTCTGCAGTTTCCAAGATGGCTGCTCTTAGCTTTCCGTGACCCACCTGACATCAGGTCACGACTCACCAAGTGCATCCTAACCCACAGTTTGAATAATGCTGACCTAGGACACCTTTAAAGTGATTATAATTTATAATTAGAAGGTACATTTTGAATAAATACACTACTTTCTGCACTCTAATTTTGGAAAACACAAAAATCTATGAAAATAAAACTGTTTTCTCCTGGCTCTAGCTACAGGGTTAACTCACAGGTGAGTGTACACAGGACTGCCGCCTAAGCTGGATGGAGCAGTGGTCTGGCCTGCTTCCTGCATGACCAACCCCCAATCAGAAAATACTCAGCTTATGTCTGAGACAAACTGAATTTGACCCCCTCACCCAACCAGCCCCAAAGCATCACCTTTGCATCGCAAGCATCACATTTGCTTGCGATGACAGCTCTGAAGGTGCAGAAAGGACCTACGGGGGAGGGCCAGAAGAACCACCTTTTGCTGAAGGCTTGGGGCACCCTCTGCATTGATTTCATCTGAAAAGGCTGCAGCCCCAGAAACCGCTAGTGGGGGAGCAAGTGGCAACTCTCCACTGAGCAAAGTCCTTTTGTGTGGTTCCGGTTCTTATTATATTGGCAAGGCTTGTGCCGGAGGATTTCTGGGTAGGTTGTGAGCCCTGACTGTATATTTTATTGCCTTTTTTGTCCCAAAGGATCCAGTCTGGTTACAGCAGTTTTTAAATTAAATAGATGAATCCATATCCCTTGAAGGTCTCACAAGCGGAGTAGAACTGATTAAAAGCTTGAGGGGGAACAAAAGAAAGGACTAGAATGTCTCGTCTTCCACAAGTTATAAATTAAGAGTTCTCGGCGTGGATTTCAGTGAAATGATTTTTTTTTTCCTTTCCTCCTTGGCTTGCCAGTCATTACCTTCTCCCGCTCACATTTTTAAGGGCCAAATACGTGTTGCAAGATGATGACTGCAGCCCTTGCGCCGAGTGACTGCAATGGAGTTTTGATCAAGACGGAGTTTCGGTGGGCATTGGCTACTAGCTAGCCCAGTGTTTTGAGAAGTCCCATCGATTCCCATGTGCTGAGTGGAATGCAAGTTGGCCCGTTCCAGATGGCCTGAGAGTTTGTGGGGGTGTTAGCAGAGCAAGGGTGGGGCACAAGCCCCACTCTAGAAAGCTGGTGGGCTTCTCAAGCACTTGAGAAACTTCAAGGGAATGTTCAGGCCATCACTAGGAGCAATCAGAAATCCCAGTTGGCTGACTTCAGGCTCACCCTCTCAACTGCTCTGTCAGTCTCCCCTGCCTATCCCAAGGTAAAAAAAAAAGCCAGCTTGTTGCCCCCTAAAGCTTGTTGCCTCGTGTAATTGCCCCCCTGCATCCCCTTAGCTACGCCACTGTGGGAAGGAGTGCCATTGCAATGGAGTCACAACCTAAAACACAGGGAACTGTCTCCTTAAAGCAGTAGTGGACTTTTCTTTCTAATACCCCCACTGAACCTAGTTGGGCAGAGACCCTCAGGTTTCATAAAGCACCCCCAAAACCTACTTGTATCTCAACCAACATCCACCGCTGCAACAGCCTTCGTAGCCCCCAAAGGACCATCAACATGAGTACAGGTATCCAACCTTCACCTAACAATCAGGGTCTCGGGGGTGGGAGGCAGTGGTGTAGCAAAGGCATCTGCTACCTGGGTCAAAGAAGATTTTGTAGCCCACCCACCCCCCAAAGAAATCAAACTGAGGGCACAATCCTAACCTGGAGTTCGGCTGGCACAGTAAGGCCAGCAAAGTTCGGCAGACACAAAGGACACCATAAAGTATGTTTGGACCACTCTCGGAGTCAGAGAGGCCAACACGGAGACGTGCGCCATCCTCCCTGACTCCGAGAGTGGTCCAAACTTGCTTTATGGTGGCCCTCGTGCTGACCAAACTTTGCTGGCCTAACTGTGCTGGTCTAACTCCAGGTTAGAATTGCGCTCTGAATTAAGTAAATAAATAAGAAATTTTCTGGTTAATTGGCCATAACATTTGACAGAATACAGATATTCCAACAAGGTTTGTTTCATCGCATTCTGCATTACATTACCTGTCCAATGATACATAACATGATGGTATTATTCGTTCTTACCAAGGTTTTCACAATTATGGCCACTAGTGTCAAGCCAGCTTGTTGCCCCCTAAAGCTTGTTGCCTGGTGTAATTGCCCCCCTGCATCCCCTTAGCTACACCACTGCGGGAAGGAGTGCCATTGCAATGGAGGCACAACCTAAAACACAGGGAGCTGTCTCCTTAAAGCGGTAGTGGACTTTTCTTTCTAATACCGAGATGAACTGAGTGATAGACTCCAGCCAATGTTGCAATGAGTTCCCCAGATCTGCCCTTGTTGACAAGAGGATGTCTAGTTGACCAGTTGCCACTGCCTTGGTGCCAGGTCCACCCCAAGAGCCCCCATCTCCCCTCCCCCACAGCAGAGGCATGGGGGGATATTCTTAAATGCAATGACACGTCTATCTGTAAATGTGCTCCTTTACCTGTCGTGCATCCATAACCCTATTAAATGTTTCTGACATACAAATTGTGCCTTGGCTAGTGTTCAGGTGGATATATATTCAGTGCTCCAGAGAACAACAAAGAAAAGAAAACGTGCCCAGGTATAAATAGCTCTCCAGGTTCCCTGTAAACGCTTGTGCAAATCAGGAACAAAAAAAAATGGGGGGGGGGTGTATGAATGTAGCCCATAATCATTTTACGACGACATTTACTTTTATGAACACGTTTCTGTCCACACTCTCCTAGTCAGATTCAAGTATTGATCTTCCCAGTATTGTTAACTCATAACCAGACCATATTTGAAGACATAAAAGTTTAAGAGGAACCATAAAGAAAAGACAGATGGTTTTGACAGTTCTCCCTTCGCAGTGGGGAGTGGGGAGCATCAATCTCGCCAGGTTTGGAAAAAAATTATGCACATCAAGATTAATTCCTGGCCGTGTCAATTTCTTAGGACATCTATAACTTTTAAGACCTCGCTGGTGGATGGAGGGGAGGTGGCATAAAGTGAAGAAGAGGTGAGTCGTGGGACCGATAAGTCACTGGCAAAAAGTGGCCGGTGGACTTTCCCCCATCCATCATTGCAGAGACATACAAGCCTATCTGAGCGCAACTGTCTTTGCTCACAATCATCCCCTGGCTAGGGGAAGGGGTTGTAGCTCGTTGTGGAGCGCATGCTTTGAATATGGAAGAAGCTGTCACGCTCAATTCCCAGCAGCATCTCAGCGCATGTCTGTAAAAGACCCTTCTCTGCTTGAAGCTCTGGAGAGATAAAACAAGAGATTAAATACCCAGCAGGTAATTAATCTGTGGAACTCCTTGCCACAGGAGGTGGTGATGACATCTGGCCTGGGTGCCTTTAAAATGGAGGAAAAGTCCATCATGGACTATAGGCTGTGACGGGTAGTGCAACCTCCCTACATTAGTAGTAAGCTACTTCAGAATGCCAGGTGCAAGGGAGTTGCAACAGGATGTAGGCATCTTGTACTCTTGTGTGCAGTGGCGTCTTACAGGGAGGGCAGAGCTCTAAGTTTTGCAAGGAGCCTCACCCTGTCATGTAAATCCCTCCTCTCCCTTGCTGCTGTAGCCAGTAAGCAACACCAAGATGTTGCTTTTCCCTGTGAGCAGCGATGGGATTAACAAAGGACCTGGGGGAACACTGGGCGAGATGTACGCCGAACTCCCACGAGATTGGCTGCCCGTCAGTTCCGCCCCGCCGCCTTCCCCGCCACCGCGCGGGCCACCCAGGCCTCGGAGGGGGTGCCTGCTCACCTGGGGGGGCCCCCGGATGCCCGGGCACGCAGCGGGGGGCAGCGGGCCCAGCCCTGCACGGCTGGCAGGGATGGTGGCGGGGCGGAACAGACGGGCTGCCAATCGCGCGGGCTGCCAATCACAGGCTTCCAATTACGAATACGTCCCGCCCAGCGTTCCCCCAGGTCATTTGTTAATCCCATCACTGCCTGTGAGGATTGGCTAAAACGGTGCAGGAAAGGAGTGATTTCTACTGCAAGGTAAGGGTTCTTGCAAAACGTAGAGCTCTGCCCTCCCTATAGAGACGCCAATGCTTGTGTGCTTCCTGAGGCATCTGGTGGGCCACTGTGTGATACAGGAAGCTGAACTAGATGGGCCTTTGGCCTGATGCAGCTCTTCTTATGTTCTTTTGTTTGTTCTTAACAAACAAAAAGATGGACAACAAGTCAGACTTCAGTGTAAAGCAGCTCCCTAAGTTTTCCTCTTTCCCCCACTATCAATATATGTAAGCTCCTTGAAGACAGGGATCTGTATAAAAACTTTACCAGAATAACTGCATCCATTTTCAAAAAAAAAAAATCTGGCCCAGTCCTCTGTCTGCCCTTCTCCAATACCTAAATATGTATGGTATTTTTTTTTCTGTTTATAGTCTGCCACATCCCCAAACTTCAGAGTAACTTCAGGGTAAGTAGCAATAGCAAAACAAATCTGCAGAATTGTTTTGAGACACAAAATTCCCTCTCCCCTCGTTCTGATTTATGCCTCTGTACCAACCAACAGTCAGCCCAATCCAATCTCTCTTCCAAAACTTGCAGAAAGTACTCTTGGACTTCGGGGGGGGGGGGTAGTGGTGTGAAAAGGTGTTTCTTAATTGGATTGGGATGGATCCATCAAGCGCAGCTCCCTTCATTTTTGCTGTCCGAACCTGATGCCCAGGCAATATCCTCTAGTGGATCATGACTAGACTAGAGCAATGGTCTTCAAACCTTTCAGAATGGCACTCATGGGGGAACCCATCAGAACTGATATCAGTAACCTGGAAGTGATGTCATAGCCGGAAGTAACGTCATCAAGCAAGAAGAGCCGTCATTGTGGCGTAATGAAATGACGCTCCTGGAATGCAAACTGGCATCCTTGGACGGCAGCAATTTCACAACCGTGAAACATCCCTGACAGTAAGCAAAATCAGGATTAAAAAACTTCTTAAAAAAAAAAACCTCACTTGAAAATTCAAACTATTAGCACTCACAAAAGGCATATAGCTAGAGTAAGGTCTGCAGCTTCCAAGACGGTTGCTCCCAGCTTTCCGTAACCCACCTGACATCAGTTTGTGACCCACCAAGTGGGCCCCGACTAGTGATGGGATCAGCTAACGACTTGGGGGAACGCTGGGCGGGCAGCAGGAAGGCTGGGTGGGACTTCTGGGTGATTGACAGCCTGTCCGTCCAGGTCCACCGCCTGCCCGCCCACCGCACGGGCTGCCCTGGCCTCGGAGGGGGTGCCTGCTCGCCAGGGGGACGGGTGGGGGCCCCCGGGTGCCAGGGCGCGCAGCGGCAGGGCACGCCACCCGGGGGCAGTCCGTGCGGTGGGCGGGCAGGTGGCAGACCCGGACGGACGGGCTGTCAATCACCTGGAAGTTCCGCCCAGCCTTCCTGCTGCCCGCCCAGCGTTCCCCCAAGTCGTTAGCTGATCCCATCACTGGCCCCAACCCACAGTTTGAATAACACAGGACTAGAGCATGGAGGCACATGAGAAGGAGTGGTCTCAATATCCTGAGCTACCACCAGTTGGAGCTTGGTAGATTAGGAATCAGCCACCTTGAATCAAGCCCAGAACTGTCGATGTCGAAGCATCTATGGGACATGTGTTTGCACAGCAATTCAGGCTGCAATCCTCCCACACTTATCTGGGAGTAAGCCCCACTGACTACAATGAGACTTACTTCTGAGTAGACGTGTACAGGAGTGGGCTCTCAATCTTGCATTGTAGTCCGCCCGGTTCCATTTGTATTGGAAAAGGCAGGAGATACCCCAAGGAGAGATAGGGAATGGTATCAGCAACGGCCCCTTGTCCACATAAACCAGGGATTATGGGGTTCATCCCAGAACTGCTGCAGCAAGAACACAGCTGCAGGCTGATGAAGGGAGGTTAGCACAGGTGCAAATGGGTGCAGCTGATGGTAGAGCCTGCAGGGTGTGGCTTATGGTAGAGCCTGATGATTGGCCTGCCTCAGTATAACGTTGGAGGCAGAAGCTGCAGTAAAGAACCTGGGTAAGTGCTGGACCTGGACAGGAGCATCAGGTAGGTGCTGGATGGACAGATTGGGATTGACTGATGGAGTGCTGGCTGGACTGACTGCCTGAAGGACTGTTGGACGGACTGGATGGGTGGACTGACTGGCTAAAGGAAGGTAACCTTATTGTGGGAAATTATTGGGAACTGTTGTATAGCTGCCACGCCCTTGGACCCACCAAGTGGAGGAGGCAGTTGTAGCTTAGGCAAGCTGCCTGCCTATTGTTTGGTGGTGGGGTTTGGTGGTGCCAGACTTAGGGTAGTTTGGAGCTAAGCCAGTGATGAGGGCAGTCTGGAGGAGGCTGGCCAGCCGGTGATCCCAATCAAAGCTGCTGGAAGAGAGGAGGCCCAGTGGGTGAATGAACCCCCTCCCTCTTGCCTATCTCTGAGGCTTCTCTGGAAGGGAAACCAGTTAGCCTAGTGTGGACATTGGGGCCCTTGGGGAGGCCCAGCAGGGAATTTGGCAGAACACCAGTGGTGTCATCTAAATGATTTAACAACAGGTACTCACTTTTGATTGGCACATGTTGGGACCCGCCCACCAGAAGTGATGTCATAAGCCAGAAGTGATGTCGTGGCAGGAAGGGACATGAAAAAAGCCCTTTTTGAGGCCTCAGACAATTTTAAACTGACCCAACAGTTGCAACAGTATTCCACAGCACCCCCAGAACACATTAAGGAGACCTGGCATCATGTTAAAGTGACCCAACAGTTCCAAAACCCCAGAGCAGCTCATTTTTCAGTGGCAAGGCAAGGCAAGGCTCCATTCGCTGCCTGCCTGCCTGCCTGGCTGGCTCTGAGAACGTGCAGGCAACTCAAACGTGCAGGAAATTCAAATGTTGCAGGGGGCAGAGTCAATGAGTGGGTGGGTGAATGGGCGGGGCCAACTGTAATCCTAGAAACCGGTACTCGCGTACCCCCGCGTACCCCCTGCATGACATCACTGCAGAACACCATTTAATTCAGGAAATCATCTCTAAAATTGCAAACTATTTTTTTTTCAGAGCTTTTGAACAGTCCTGTAAACTAGGAAGCACTTTGCCGTGAGAGTGCTCGCAGAAAGGGAGGATGCCCTGCAGCACAACATGCAGATTGCCTGGAGCCGCCTTCTGCGACCTCTGTTGTTTCCCTCTCTGGTAACATTGAGATTGCAAACTCATTAGAAGGAGCCTCTGTCTTTCTGCTCATTGCCCTTTTAAGTAGCATGTGCCCGGACAGTGCATTGTTGTAATGGAAGTTGATCCCATCAATTTGGGATGGCAAACCATCAGGGGGCAAATTCTCTCCCAGGTAGACTTGTTTACATATCCCGGGCATTGTGTCAAAGGTCATGGATAGCTACCATGAATCCATAGCCCTTGTCTACGTGCCCAAAGCATTCTAAGAATGTTTTCTAGGCATTCAAGGCAGGCTTTAGCCTGGGTTTGATGCACTGCAGGCAAGCCAGTGACAAGCCTCAATCAGCTACTGCACTATGGGAAAAATGCAACACAGATGCAAAAACAACAACAACACTCCAAGGTGGTCCACATGGCCACTTTGCAGGAGCAAAGCATCTTCAACAATTGCCCTTGTGCATGCAAGCATGAGTTTAAAAGCAAGAATCCCCCACTCTGTTTTCCCATACACAGTTTAGAGGCATGGAGGATTTGGAGGGAAATGGTACTGCCCTCTGTTGGACAAAACCAGAAGCAGAGTTACATTTCAATTCACGGCAAAGAACAATTTATCACTGTGTCAAGTCCCATCTTTGGAGCTTGAAAATCTTGCAGAAAAAATATCCGTCCCATTCATTGGAGAATTGCAAGCTTCATCTAGCCTTCTCCTGTCCTTTCGATTAACAGCCTGAGATGCCAAAATGAAGATGTTCCCACTGTCCCAATGTTCTGGTATCTGCCTATAAAACCTGAAGCTCAGAGATTACTTATTACTCAGAGCAAGTTGCCCCCCAAGTGCAGCAGCAACCAATTCCTTATGCTGTCCTGTCTTCACTGGAATGTGGGGCTCAGCTCTGGCTTTGCCTCCAGCTCCTTGGCCCCTGAGTTCTTTCTCCAGCCTCAGTCGTGCCTTTATGGAACGATGCCCAGGATGCTCAGCGTGGGCTGAGGCTTGATGCTCTTGTGTATTTTGGACTGTGAGAATGTGCAGCTTTGGCTGGCATTCACGGTTGCAAATGTGTCCCATACTGCAGTGTTATTCAAACTGTGGGTCGGGACCCACTTGGTGAGTCGTGACCTGATGTCAGGTGGGTCACAGAAAGCTGAGAGCAGCCATCTTGGAAACTGCAGTCCTTACTCTTGCTATATTCCTTTTGTGAGTGTTCACAGTTGGAATTTTCAAGTGAGGGTTTTTTTTTATAAAAAAAAATGTTTTTAGACCAGTGCTTTTACATCATATTTTGTCCTAACCTTGCTTTCTGTCAGGGTTCTGTTTCATGGCTGTACAATTGCTGCAGTCCAAGAGTGCCAATTTGCATTTTGGGAGTGTCATTTTATTATGTTACAATGGCAGCACTTCCTGCTTGATGATGTCACTTCCTGCCACAACTTCACTTAATGACATCACTTCTGGTGGGTCCCAACATGAGTGCTATTCTAAAAAGTGGGTCCCTGCCGTACTGAATCTTTGCATGTCAGCATGCTGTTAACGATGTTGGAGGACTGGAACCTTGGGTTCAGTTTGTAGGATCATGTTTTTTTCTGAATTTTACGTAATCATTTTTTAAGTAATTGGTTTTGCTGAAATGTGCTGTGATTTGAAGCTCTTAGGTTCTGGTCAGCTGTGGCCAGGGAAAAAGCCTCTCACAAGGACTCAAAAATGCCTTTATCTATACTATGAAATGCAGTTGTCCTTACTAAACAAGAAGGGTGATCTTTGAGAGCGTCACAAGACTACAGCAAAGAAAGTTTAACTATACATGGCAATAAATTAAGCTTGCCTCGTGAATACGTGATAAGCTAAAAGAAAGGTTATAAAATATATGAACATTTTGGGAAAAGGGAAGCACCCTTTTAACATTGAACATCTAACATGTGCTCCCAAGGCAATTGTCATAAATTAAAACATCTTGTCCTAAAAGCTGCTTCACGTAAAGGCTTCAGCTCAGAACTGAAGGAAAAGGGGGTAATTACAAAAATTTCCCTATCAAAGGTATGCAAAGAGAGCCAGGAAGTTTTTTTAAGGCACCCCAACCCAGAAAGGGGTTGACCTCCACAGACTTTGCTCCATCCTTCATCCTCAGAAGAACTGCATTAGAAATTAAATGTATTTAGAGCATCTGAGTCACCGCTGATCCCTTCCTGCCCACCCCTCTCTGGGAGGGAAGTCTATGCATGGAAGCCCGGCTCTCTGGGATTCTCCTGCCTTGTATCTGCACGGTGACTGTATTAATTTTATTCCCTCTGACAGCTGCTTTAGACCATTTCACTCTCGGTTGGAAGCATGATCAAGCCTGAAATGCGGGCTGTAAATAGCAAGCAAGGTTGCACAGTAAACTCTGATTTAATGTGTAGCATGTTTTATTAATGTTGCAACATTTATTGTGTATTTTAAGTCATCATTGATTTTTATTAAAATAGATGCTTTTATTGCAGGCGCTAAAATAAAATACTGTTTCCTTTCCTCTCCCCCTCCCATTCTTGCTGTGAATTCTAGTTAATTTTCTGAACGTGTTTAGGAAAGCTGGAGCCTGATCATTCCTGCTTCGCCCGGCCTCAGTCCTTACCGGCAAGGTCTCTAATGCGCAAATGATTAGGATCCACTGGTGCTCTCTCCCAGATCAGCAGGGGTCTCTGACTCCCCATGGTTTAATGACAGCAACAACAAAATGATGTATTAAAATTCTGAGTGAGGCTCCTGGAATGAAAAACATCAGGGAGAGGAAACATCAGGCAAAGAACCAGCAGTCAAGTCCTCTGGTGCTGAAAACAAAACACCTGGGCTCAGGAGGTGCTCAGAGGTTCCCTTTTTCTTTCATTTTATGCTTTTGGCTTCCCTATTTTGCACCTGGCTCCAGTTGGCAGACCTTGGAGATCTTGCAAGAAATAATGTCACCCCATCTCAAAAAGGACATAGTGGAGATGGAAAAGGTGCAGAAGAGAGCGACAAAAATGATTAAGGGGCTGGGGCACCTCCCTTATGAAGAAAGACTGCAGCGTTTGGGGCTCTTCAGTCTGGAAGAAAGGTGCCTGAGTGGGGGACATGATTGAGACATACAAAATTATGCATGGGAGGGACGGAGTTGATAAAGGGATGTTCTTTTCCCTCTCTCAAAACACCAGAACCAGGGGTCATCCACTGAAAGTGAGTGTTGGGAGAGTTAAAACAGATAAAAGGAAATACTTTTTTACCCAGCGGGTAATTAAGCTATGGAACTCCTTGCCACAGGAGGTGGTGATGGCATCTGGCCTAGATGCCTTTAAAAGGGGACTGGACAGATTTCTGGAGGAAAAGTCCATCATGGGCTATAGGCCATGATGGGTGGTGCAACCTCCTTACATTAATAGTAGGCTACTTCAGAATGCCAGGTGCAAGGGAGTGGCAACAGGATGCAAGCATCCCTTAGGTACCTGGTGGGCCACTGTGAGATACAGGAAGCTGGACTAGATGGGCCTTTGGCCTGATCCAGTGGGGCTCTTTTTATGTTCTTAATGTAAATTCCCCAACTCTGCTCCAAAAGTAAGGTTGCCAGATGCAAACTGGGACAGAATGCCTATAGCTTTGATCATTGTGTGGAAGAGGGAATTTGGGCAGGTGCAGCTCATCGTGGAAGGGTTTCAAAAGCTACCTACCCTAAAGGACCTTCTAACTGCTGCAATTGCCAGGGATGGCAGCAAGAAATAGGACCTTCTCAGCGCTGGCACCCCATTTCTGGAATTCGTTCCCCCTGGAGTTAAGAACAGCCCCCTCCTTGGAGTCCTTTTTATTTAGGGAAGTGTTTGATTGCGACATCGGGGACTGGCGCATTTGATCCATTTGGATCTATTGTGTTTTATGGTTAAAGGGCCCAATCTTTTCCAACTTTGCAGTGCCGGTGCAGCTGCAATGCAGCACCGAGGAAAGGGAACAAACCCTTACCTGGAAGTGGCATCCCAGGTTGCTCCCCAACCACAGGATGCAGCAGCCACCCCATTAGGATGGCTGCACCAGCTCTGGAAAGTCAGATAGTATTGGGCCCTTAATTGCTTATAAGTTTGAATGTTTAGTATTGTTTTATCTATAATTGGTGTTCTATTTTGTAAGATGCCTGGAGAGCCCTTGAGCGTGGTAGAAAGGCAGAGCATAAATTCTTTGAATGAATGAATGAATGAATGAATGAATGAATGAATGAATGAGGGCACAGTCCTAACCTGGAGTTAAGTCAGCACAGTTAGGCCAGCAAAGTTTGGCTGGCACGAGGACCACCGTAAAGCACATTTGGACCACTCTCACAGTCAGGGAGGATGGTGCACGTCTGTGTGCTGGCTTCTTTGACTCCGAGAGTGGTCCAAACATACTTTATGATGTCCCTTGTGCCGACCAAACTTTGCTGGTCTAACTGTCCCAGCCTAACTCCAGATTAGGATCGTGCCCTGAATGGATACGTTGTAAATAAAATACATTCTACATAAATAAATCACCATTTATTAAGGGTGGAGAAAGGGGACCAAGGCTGTGTCAGGGATTCTTTGGCCAAGGTGGTGCCAAGTTTCAGGTGGGGGTGCTGTTGAACCCTGCCTAAAATGGAATTCAGTGCCAATTTTGAGGGGTGTCCACTGCCCAATAAGCCTGCCACAGAAGTGGGGGGAGAGGGTTTCTCAGTCAGCTTTCATCAGGTCCAACTGATGCTCTTTCAGGATGTGGTGAATTGTCTGTGCAGTCTTAAGTCTGCAACAGCCATGAGGCTGACCATCGGAGACCCGTAGTATAAACAATCAGTCTGGGCAGGTGCTCAGGGGTGTGGGAGGAGCTTGCTGCTGGCCTCTCTGCCAGGGCTAGGATAACAAGTGCCACCTCTGACATCACCAATGAGAGCACCTGTGGCCATTCCAAGCCAATGTGGCACTCCAGGTTAGCTACTGGCTGCAGAGTGAGAGTTTGTTGGGTGTCTTCTATAGTGAAAGATCTACATGAGGAAGCCAGTGGCAGCTACGCACTGCCTTTACATTATTTTTTGTGACCATGCAGTGGCCTCTATAGCGAACTGAGGGGGGAGACCCAAACTTTGTGTGGCTCTGTGGTCATCCGCAATGGTACCAGGTGATCAGCCCTTTGCATGTGGTGCAATTGCGGCGTCAAAGAAGCGATTTACGCTGAGAAGAGAGTGCCTAACAGACCAGCATGATTTTGCATTAAGCCTGGCAGGAGGATGGGCCCCTTCTGTGAATGCTCCATTACTGCCCAAATGCTCCCCGCAGGCATCACTTCTCCTCTGAAACATACCTGCTTTGCACATCAGCAGAGAGCTCTTCACTATCTGGGCAAAGTGATTGCCTTTGGAGGGGGGGCATTTCTCCCCTCGCCGACAAACATGCCCCAGCTAGTGGACACGGCCCTTCTCTGAGCCTTAGGAGTCTCTGATTAGCCCTTGCAATCAGGTCCCCAAACAGTGCAATCAGTCACCTGTATTTGAGCTGGGGTATTCTTGGGAAGCATTTCCCAAGAAATGAGAGTCCCTTCTCTGCCCCCTCCTTTAATAGCAGCCTGGCATATACTGTAGAAAAGCAGTCGGGTAAGCTTTCGTCCACCACTTATACCCCTGCCAGGAAAAGTTGCACGAGCTAAATCATCATGTGTCAAGTCCTAGTGAAAGGCACAGGGGCAGGGGAAAAAAAGTGGCAACTCTAAATGATATCCTTCTGCATTACTACTCCCCTAAATTTGAGTGATGGGGAGTGATGTAGGACACAAAAAGCCTTGCACATTTGGCCATGATGTTCTCCTGGTGGGACTAGGGGGAACAACCTCACCTGGCGATTGTAATGGGGTCTCGAACAGCAGCATTGCTGGCAAACATGAACAGGTGACATTGAATTCTCTGGCTATGAAAAGCTTCCCTGATCACTGACTTTTGCAGATCAAACTTGCTATAAAAACACAAGAGCAGGCCAGGCCGCTTATTCTGGGCAGTTGGCAATTCTAAATGCAGCTCTGAGTGGAGAGAGAGGGAAAATGTTGCCAGTTATTTTTCATTAGGATATTTTTTATCACTCAGTACACAGTGGCCCCTCAATGTCCACAGTGGGTTCTGTCCTTGGAACCAATGCAGATGCTGAAATCCACAGGTATTGAAACCTGTGGATTGTGGACCCACCCCACCCTCTAAATCCAACCGGAGCCGAGTTCTGATTGAATCTGGAGAGTTTTCTGAGGCCTGCATAGACCACATGTGACCACCCACTACCTCTGTGGGCCTCAGAATGGCCATTTTGGCTGGAAAAAAACACCACTTCCTGTTTCCTACAGAAAACAGGAAGTGGCATTTTTATGCCTTACAAGACATTCTAGACCTGGAGAAGCACAGCTCCAGTAGGGTTTGGAGGATGCAGGTGGGCCGTCCCAGGTTATTCAACACATGCAGATTATCTAGTCCGCAGATGGTGAACCCGTGATAATGCAGGCCCACTTGTATATGGTTCACCACACGCTGTTTGATCTTCAGAACAACCATGTTCTGAGAGAGAAAGACTGGCCTGAGGCTACATGACTGCATAGGGGCTGGATTCCAGGTCTCCCAGACCAACGCTCTAACTCAGCAGTTTTCAACCGGTGTGCCACGGCACATTGTGTACCACAAAACGTCCATAGCTTTGTCACAGGAGTTTGGCACACAGAAGGTTGAAAATAGCTAAAAAACGGCAGAGGATCAGGGACACACAATTTGTTACTACAGACAGGGGCCCTAGAAAAAGAGCCGCAGAATCAGGAAGAGTCTCCCAGAAACCGGAAATGACATCACAAGTGGTGAAGACCATAGAGACGACCATAGAGGTCAGTGTGCCATGAAAAAAATGTTGAAAATCATTGTTCTAACTGCCCTGCCAAACCCAATCTGTCTTGCTTGGTTTTCATTAATGGAATTACAGCTTTGGGGTCCATGGATATGTGCGCTATTCGTGTTTCCATTCCTCTGTTCCTCAAAGAAAGCATCTCCCATCAGTTACTGCAAAGCCTCTGCCACAAACCTGAAACCATTCTGTTCACATAAGTTAATCAGGTGCTCTTTGTCATCAGAGCAATCTTGGCAAGATTCATGGAGAAGCAGGGGAAGAGAATATATTGGTGCCCATGTTCCATGCCACTTTGAAGTTATTTCTGGAAACTTCATTTCCGTGCCGCTGAGATTAGATGGGAGTGACAAAGAAGGAAGGGGGGAGCAAGAAACTCAGGCTTTGCACAATGTGTTCCTCCTGTAGAATGTCCATCTCTTATTTTGTGGGCTTCTAACTGCTCAAGGGCGCAGTCCTAACCAACTTTCCAGCACCAGGGGAAGGGCAATGCAGCTCCGGGAACAAACATTCACGTTACTTAAGAGTCCTCCGTGATCGCCCCCAACTGCAGGATGCAGCACGTGCGCCACTGGCACAGCGATGTCAGTGCTGGGAAGTTAGTTAGGATTGAGCCCTTAGTCAGTGGTTCCCAAAACTGTTAGCAGAACCCACTTTTTTAGGAAGACACTCTATCGGGACCCAAGACTTTCCAAGTCTTTACAAGACTGAAAAGAAGTTTCATTTAACCAAATGCTCAAGCCTTTGTTTTTACCCGGGTTAGTATAGTGAAGGGCCTACCTTCTGGAATATTTGTTGAACCCCACTTTCATAGGATCTGGGCAGAGATGTCATCCGGGCACGTCAGGAACCGGAACACCTGGATGATTGACAGCCCTCCACCCTTATAGCGGAGGGCAGCCACGCCTCCCTGCACCTCACAGCGCCCAAATCGCTCCATTTCAGAGCGATTTGGGATGCAAGGGTGAGCCCAGGAGCAGCTCGCCCGTCCTCGGGAGAAGCGGCGCGGCCTGGGCCCGTCTGCAGAACTGGCGGAATGGCGTACCGGGCCTTTCCGCCAGGATGACACCACTGGATCTGGGCCATTCTGGCGGCCTTGCATTCCCCTTCGCCTGGCCTTTGATATGAGCCAAGGCACACTCACCTATTCACCAGTAAATGCACACCTGGGGCTCACTTTCGCTTTCCATTGTGCTCAAAACACAATGACTTTCCTTGTCAGCTTGGGGGGGGGGACGACTTCCTTCTCGACTGTTTTTTGGGAGGGGGCCTGTGTTCATCGGATCAGGAAAAGTCTGGAGGTGTTGCATTCCTCTCAGCCTGCCTTTTGACGTGGGCCGAGGCAAGGTGGCCTACTCATGAGTCAACGCACGTGTGGCTCCGTTCCAGTTTCCCTAAGGGCGCAATCCATTTTTCTTGTCAGCTATCAGGTTGTCAGTTTCACAACCCACCAACAATCAGGTTGCACCCCACTGGTGGGTCATCATAACCCAACAGGGCTGGCTCTAGCAGCAGCGGGGCCCAATGTGGGGCATTCCTGTAGGGCCCCCCCTGCAGGGCCCCCACTCACCAAGAAGAGCGCTGTTTGTGCCACGTGCAAAGCATGGCATGTGGAAGTGGTTGGTGGTGATCACCACCAACCACCTTCCAGGTGGCCCATCTTGGGCTGTTCAGAGGCAGAGGCTGGTGGGAGAGACCAAGGTAAAGCTGCTCTGCTCGCCCCACTGACTTACAGCCCATAGAGATCCCAGCTGCAGCCACGGGCAATATGCTCACCCTGCTAGTGCGGGGCCCCCTGAAGCGCGGGGCCCGATGTGATGACATTGGTCACGTTGGCTTAAAGCCGCCCTGTAACCCACAGCTTGGGATAGGCATCTCTATCATTAGTATTCCGTAAACCGGCTTCTTGAGTTGCACCACTCCTGGGACCGAAAGCAATAAAAGCTGTTCACCTGAGGCAAGCTTGCAACAGCTTTTTATTTAATAGCAGACCCCCCATTGCGTCCGGGCACCCTGGTTCTTGCTGACCAGAAATCACATTCAGATGATGTGAGTCTCATCTCAGGTCATGTCAGCCACGGGTCTACTTCACTGTAACAAATCGACCCACATAGCATTGTTTTTACAACTCACAGAGTGCCTAAACTGGCTTAATTATGTTCGTATTTAACTTCCCTTCCCTTTTTAACGTCTCTTTTCGTATTCCGTACACTTGTTGTTCAACCTCTTCTCAAGGCTTATCCAGGGGTGACCTCAGGATAGCTGTGCTTGGAAGACGAACGGGCGCAAATTGCTTTTGCCAGCAGAAAGCAATGCGGGGAATTCTAATCATAGGGCTTCAACGCAACACAGGTTTTAGCCCGAAGTGCTGTTTCACACATGCAGCATTTCACACATGCCTTATCCGTGTGAATTGGCTGTTCCAGATTTAACACAGCTAGAACTTTTGGAGCACCCCACAGCAATTAAGGGCCCGATCCTATGGGGCCTCACCGCCAGTGCTGATGTCACAAAAGGCATTTCTACCACCAAGCAGTGAGGACTTACCACCAGCGCTGGACTGCACGGGATTGGGCACAATTGCTGGTGGCTTATGTGCTACAGGGTGCCACTGGCAGTAAGATCTTCCAGGGTGGGGGAGGGCATGAGGAGGGCGGAACTGGGCAGGGGGAGGGATGGAGCAGGGCTGGGACCAGCGGTGGCCTCGACTGTTGGATCCTATCCTCCAGTTTGGCCAGCAAAATAGCCAGTGCAGGCTTGAGGAGGCCCATTGCTCGTCCAGTGCCCTTACCCAGGGGAAGGGGATGAACATCCCCCTCTCCAGGGTGCCTCCTACTGCTGCCACAGTGCCTGTACTTAGGATGCTGTGACGACTTGGCACCCCAGAATTGGGCTGCCCATGTAGAAAACTCAAGTGATGTATATGTTTGTGAGAATCTCCCATTTCTCATGACAGATGACTGCTATAATTTGTAACCCTATATTTACCTTACCTCATCTCTCCACCGTTGGACAAATTCCCCGAACGGAGCGTGCTGTGCAAGTCTTAAACAAAAAAAACTAACGCTAAACAAAACAAAAAATGTGTATTAAATGCATCACCAGGTCTGTGTATTGACCTATTGACTGTTCACCATCCGTCAGTGTGTTTTAACAGTTTGTTGTTGCTGTTTTCCCCAGTGTAACTGTTGCCTGGGCTCTTTTGTCCAACCTCAAAATGAGAATGGCAGGGTAACAAGGTTATAATGTAAAGCAGTAAGCAATTAGCTGGCAGATTTACCTCTCTATCTTAAAAGCATTTTTATTGCTTAATCAATCTCAAGCAATTTATAAACAAGGCTTGGGTTTTATAGAGAGCCATAAATCTTCCCCCCCCCCAGATAGAGCGGGAGGGTGCGTGTGTGTAAAAATCCAAGCTCCCAGGCTACCTTTTTATTGATTAAAAATCAAAGAATGATATTGTCAAAGCCCCCCCCCCCACCCAAAAAAAACACCTCTTGGAATAAACAACCATTCCAAAAGGAAAGGAAATTAGAAACTATAATCATTTCAAAGGCCACACTCAAGTGTGTGAAACTGCAGATATTTGAAAACTCAATTTTTTTTTGCAACATGTTGCAGTGACAGGGTCTGTTTCTGGTACGCATTTCTAAGAACGCTTGAGAGCTGGAAAACTGAGTGAGTTTCAAATTTCAAAGCAGCCTTGTAATAAAAGGGCCATTATCTATACTTATAGGCATATGTCAATTACTGCTGAATTAGTCCTAATGGAAGTCCCCCAAGGCATCCTGGGAATTGTAGTTTGGGCGAGAGTGCTGAGACGCCTTTCTTAGGGGTTGTTATCCATCTTCACAGAACCACCGTTCCCCAGGGTTTTCCTCGGATGTGGGGACCATAATGAAACCACTTTGTCACATAGATTTGCCCTAATTTGGACATCGTAACAATACTTTGCATTCCTGGCTGACAATCTCTTTTTCATCGCCTCTGCTAAATGGATGCCCATGGCACAGCACATAAAAGTCCTATTTTTTTTAACCCTCTTAATACGGTAGAAACTGACCAGAAGATGCCAGCCACTGACCAGCTTATCTTACACCTTTATTGGATATAGGGGTTCACAAGGGCTCGTTGTTTGCAACGTGCTAAGAACACTGCTGAGGTTATTACATTAGTAAGGCGAGGCTAGAGAATGAGGTTCATCAATATCTGGAAAGAATGTTGTGCTCAAAAACAAAAACTCGCTTGCTGCTTAACGCCCTTTTCTCCTTCTCAGAACCTCTGTGCAACAACCCCACTTCCTTTAATCCTGTCTCAAAACTCCCTTTCCTTTTGGTTTAACCTCCAGAAGGGCTATTCACACATGATGTTGTCGACACACACAGTGTACCCACACCGCCGATTTGTATCTGTGCACATTTATGCAAATGCACATGCATACGAGCTGGATGTGCATTGAGCTTAATCTGTATTCTTTTGGAGGGAGCTAGTTCCCAGGTGCACACTGAAAAATAAGGGCGCAATCCCTGCTGTTTAGCAGGCGCAACTCCCAGCAAGCCACGTGGCCCGAATCAGGGGACGGAGGCTCTGCCAGCTCTGCCCACTCCCTGGGCTGGCACACCACCCGGGCCACCCACCCCTGCCCAGTTCCTACCTACACTGCTGCCTACTCCCTAAAGGACATATGCTGATCAGTGCCAACTCTTTGACTGGCATAAATCTGAGTGGGCCCAAGGGGCGCATGTTGAGCCTGGGCATCCCATGCTGAGGGCACATGTTATTGGTGCCACTACTGCCACCCCCAGCTGCCCTCAACATGACCTCTCTCCCTGCCCCCTATCACCTCCCCCCTCCAGAACACTCCCTCCACCAACTCACCTGCTCCAGTGAGCACTCATTTGTTGCACATGTGGGGCCACCAGCCACTTGCACCTCTGGCCCAGGCCTGGCACAGGCAGAGCACAAGTTCCATAGCCTAAGACCCAGCTAGGACTGGACCATTAGTCACTCTGTTAAATTCCACCTGTCCCCATGGTTCTCTAGAAATGGTTTTATGGGTAATAAAGGAACTGAAGTCTGCATTTAGGAGTTTGGAGCAATTAAACACTCATAAAAGCATCTGTCAGAAGAAAATACAGCTTCATTCTATTGCATCCTTCCCCAAGGCTCCCCAGTTCTCTTGGATTAAGTCCTTCACTGGGACATCTTTTCAATTAATCACCTGTCAGCCAAACTGCTGTCAATCAACATCCAAGCAATACACTCTGTGCATATGTTTACCAGGGCAAGAACATTTCTAGTTGCCTGTTCACCTGGGTGCTTGAGAACAGGAGCACTGTTTAGATTTTCAGGCAGAGAAGAATTCTGAGCGAGATTTAAAAGTCTGTTTCTGCATATAAAAAGGTAAAGGTTTCCCCATGACTGAATGGTCTAGTTGTGAATGACTGTAGGGGGCGGTGCTCATCTCCGTTTCTAAGCCGAAGAATCGGCGTTTGTCTGAGGACAGGTTTCCGTAGTCATGTGGCCAGCATGACTATACGCCAAGGCGCACAAAACGCCATTGCCTTCCCACCAAAGTGGTGCCTATTTATCTACTTGCATTTTTACGTCCTTTCAAACTGCTAGGTTGGCAGAAGCTGGGACAAGCGATGGGAGCTTGCTCTGTTGCGCAGTCTTGAACCGCCAACCTTCCAGTCAGCAGCTCTGCAGTTTAACCCACAGCGCCACCACATCCCTTATTTCTGTACGTACACCAGAATAAATTGCAGTTTATTCTAAAAGTACACCAGTGGCTCTCAAACCTTTTATCACCAGGACCCATTTTTAGAATGACAGTCTGTCCGGGACCCACCAGAAGTGATGTTAGGGCTGGAAGTGCCATCATTGTGACGCCAGAGCCTGCTGCTTTCCTGAGAACGCAGCAATCAGTTGGGTTATTTCTCAGCCATTTTCCAACAGCAAAGTGAAGCAGAAAGAAAAAAGCCTATTTAGAATCTTAACACTAGCAAAATAACCACACAGCCCTTCCCCTTTCCAGCATCCCATAGCTTCAATATAGTTGCTCTAGGTGCTTTGCAACCCACCTGAAATTGGCTCGCGACCCACAGTTTGGGAACCACTGCCCTACACACTTTCCTGGGAATAAGCCTCACGGAAGTCAATAGAACTTACTCCTGAATAGACATGATTAGGATTGGGCAGTTACTGCGGTTGTGTGTTATACCTTGTAATTATTGTTATGTTGTCCAACACATGAAAGTGTAACTTGCACACCTTTTTTCATTGAAGCGATTTGTGAGAGCACACCTAGAACACACACTAGTTTTGATGTTAGATGGAATAGCCACCTAGGGCCAAAGGTGAGTATACAACACTGATGAGTCTTGGTATTTTAATGTTTTTATTTTTCATTATTATTTCTTTTTGTTTTTTTATTTTGCAAGTATTGAGAATGATGGCAGGGAACTTAATTTGACCTGCTTTTGGGGGTGTGGGGGTACAAAGCACCCAGTTGCCCTTCTTGCATCCTACCTGTTCAACCTGTGTACTCTGCACACTGTATACCGGAAATGTGTACACTCTGTGCACAGAACTGCACTCCATGTGTACACACCCCCACATTTGCAGAGTGCAAATTATCTCTCACGCCACGTGTGTATGTGCCAGTACCAGTTATGGATTTCTGAGCTTACAAACAGAGCTGGAGCAGGCTCTGAGCACACCTGGGGCGGGGCAGTGACTAAAGCCATCCTAGCACACACACACCCCTGTGCAGCCTGGCCACGCCCCCTGTTTCCGGAATAGCTCCATTTCAAAGCATAACAGAGGCAAGAATGGGCGGGAAGGCTCAGCTCCATGCAGCTTTCCTCCGCAGTGCAGCCAGCTCCCGCACCGGTGCGCATGGCAGCCACTACACTGCACCTTATGTGCACAACACCTCTGCTTACAAATGAAAGAGTTCCTACAAGCACCCCAAACTACTGTCCTCAGAAGGAAACAGACTCTGTATTGGTCATCGTGTACAGTCCTGGTCGCCACATCCCAGAAAGGACATAGCGGAGCTGGAAAAAGTGCAGAAGAGAGCGACCAAAACGATTACCGGGCTGAGGCACCTCCCTTATGAAGAAAGGCTACAGCCAGTGATGTCATTCAGGGGAAACGGACCAGAACGGGCGTTCCGGATCCTAACAGGCTCCATGGCTGCTTCCGGGGTTTTTGTGTGTGTGTTTTTTCAACATTTGAATTTGAACTCAAACATGAGTTCCTGTTCCTAAATCATTTGAATGACACCACTGGCTACAGCGTTTAGGTCTCTTCGGTTTGGAAAAAAGGTACCTGAGGGGGGACATGATTGAGACATACAAAGTTATGCATGGGAGGGATAGAGTGGATAGAGGGAGGTTCTTTTCCCTGTGTCACAGCACCAGAATCAGGGGACAGCCACTCAAATTGAGCGTTGGGAGAGTTAGAACAGACAAAAGGAAATATTTTTTTTACTCAACAGGCAATTAATCTCTGGATCTCTGCCACAGGAGGTGGTGATGGCATCTGGCCTTAGGTGACTTGAAAAGGGGACTAGACAGATTTCTGGAGGAAAAGTCCATCGTGGGCTATAGGCCATGATGGGTTGTGCAACCTCCTTACATTAGTAATAGGCTACTTCAGAATGCCAGGGGCAAGGGAGTGGCAATGGGATGCAGGCATCTTGTTGTCTCTTGTGCTCCCTGAGGCATCTGGTGGGCCACTGTGAGATACAGGAAACAGGACAAGATGGGCCTTTGCCTGATCCAGCTGGGCTTTTCTTATATTCTTATCCCCAGTACATCTCACCATATTGGAACACAGAGATGGCCACACAATCAATGTGCACTGCAGAGACCCAAGTGTTCTGCCAAATTCCCTGCCAGGCCACCCTAAGGGCCCCAATGCCCACTCCAGAGCGGTCTCAGAGATAGGCAAGAGGGCGGGGGTTCAGTCACCCACTGGGCCTCCTCTCTTCCAGCAGTTTTGATTGGGAACACCGGCTGGCCAGCCTCCTCCAGACTGCCCTCATCACTGGCTTAGCTCCAAACTACTCTTAGTCTAACACCAACAAACCCCACCAACAAGCAATAGGCAATCAGCTTGCCCAAGCCATAACTGCCTCCTCCACTTGGTGGCTCCAGGGGCATGGCAGACATACAACAATTCAATGGTCCCAAAACAACCTTACCTTAGTCAGTTCCTCAGTCCTTCAGGCAGGCAGGCAGGCAGGCAGGCAGTCAGTCAGTCCATCAGTCCAGCCAGCAGTCTAGCCAGCACTTCATCCGTCCAACACCTACCTGGTGCCCTTCTCCAGCACCTACCCAGGTGCCTTTCCTCCAGCACCTATCCAGGTTCTCATCTAGCACCTTCCCAGCTCCTGCCTCCAACTTTATAATGAGGCCAGCCAATCGGTGTCTGTTGCTAGGCAGGCTCTAGCATCAGCCACGCCCATCTGCACCTGTGCTAACCTCCCTTCACAGCCAGAGCCCTTATCAGCCTGCAGCTGTGTTCCTGCTGCAGGAGTTCTGGGATTAACCCCATAATCCCTGGTTTATAATCCCTCACTCCTCGGGGTAGCTCCTGTCTTTTCCAATACACCAAGATCCCAATACTCAGAGTTCCTCTTCCCTGCTTTTTGTTTAATTAGAGACTTCAGTTCTTAAGTAAAAACCCATGAGACAGCCAGTGGGTATTTTCAGATATATACAAGGGCAAATTAAGATAAAGAGGTATGTATAGATTAAGATGTGGATAAGCAGATACAAATCCCGATATAGAGATCTGCAATGGTGCCACTGAGCCTTTGGGCCATTATGTGTGGAATGAGCTATGTTCCGAGCAGTGGCTGCACACAAGCATCCCACATTTAAAGTCCTAATAGGAACAAATGTATATTCACACAGTTCAGTGATTTAACAGCTCTTAGCGTTTTTGATGAATAGCCCATTATATTTTCAATTCCTAGACTTTTTTATGGGAGGAAAAGAAAGTCGTCGGCTTATACTGTACTGATGCTGGAGGAAACTGCGGTACCTTCTGCCCCTGACTCAGCACCAGAATAGGAAGCTACCTTAGCATGAATTGACCAGTTGCCTGCATAGACCTGCAGCTGCAATTCAGCATTTCCGCTGGGCTCTCTCCCAGCCCTACCTAGAGAAGAAAGGGATTTGATCTAGGGTCTTCTGAGGGAAAGCATGAACACACATGAGATTGCCTAGTCCCAACTCTCAGACCATTGGTTTGAGCATTGGGTTGTATTATCTGTAGGGAAGTTTTTTTTCATGATCAACACAGAATGCTAAATAATGAGAATTTCTACCGAAAACACTACATAAAACAAAATTTACGTCCAAATGCAAAAAAAACACTGCTTTTCCTTATTTTGACAGAGTGGGACACAAATTTAGATCAATTTCACAAAAATAACACCACTTTTGTTTATTTTTGACACTTTTTTAAGGAATCCACAAATAGTTTTCAGTAAGGGATCAGGAGAAGGAGCGGCAGAAACAGGAGGAAGCGTGCTTAAACTTGCATGAAGAGGCAAGTTCATAGTTCACATTGCACACTGAGGCGACTTTAATGGAATGTGGAAGTAGTAAGTAGCAGTTTCTTGATGCTTCAAGCAGCAACCAGGGTGCAGCTTGGGAATTTTGGATCAGGTTTTAATTGTCTCATTTTGTATTGTTTTTGTTTTAATGCTGTAAGCTACCTTGGGTGCCCATTGGGCAGAAAGGTGAGGTACAAATCCTATAAATAAATATTGTATTGTGATTTATTCTGCCTGGTCTGGTACGGGAGGATGTCCATCACAGGGATGATGCGATGAGCATTCTCACCAGGTGACACAAACTCTAGTGATGCCTCTGCTCCCAGCCCCACCTGGAACGGCCAGGGATTGAACCTAGGGCTCCTGTGTGCAAAGCATTCTTGTCACCCAGCTGTAGAAGGGCTCTCAAATGGGAGAATAGAATACATGACTTGCCTGCACAATCAAACCTGAATGAATGCAGTAAATAGGATGAAAGGAAGATGGTAAACATATCCATCATGGTAGAAAATGGGTTGCCATTTATTTAATTAATTATGGGATAAAAGCAACGGGGGCGATCAATAGATATTTTATGTCTGTTTTCTTTGTTTTATGGTAACTGAGCCATTAACATCAATGCACCCTGAATTGACTTTCTGGATCCAATCACAAGATATTGCAATGTTTTATATATACTGTTGTTGTTATTTAAAAAAACAATTAAAAATAAATGACCAACTTTTAACACAAAAAAATGTCCATTGCCATTTCCCTAATGAGGTGCTTTGCAATCTGGGTTCTGATGAGAATTGGGCCAGAAGCTCAGACCTTCACTAGCGATTGCTGTTGGTCCCTGAGGCCACCTCTGTGCCCATTTGTCTGGTCGTGGCAGATCCTCTCTCTCGACCCACCCAGGAAGGAGAATCAGGCCTATGGTAGGCCCTTTCTTGAAGGCCCTCTGAAACCTGGAGCCAGCCCTGGTTAATAACAGACAAGCATCCGTGAAAGAGAATCAGTTAAAGCAAAAGCAAACTGCTGGTTCCACAGACAGTCGAGCAGACACACAACTTAGCTAAACCTTCAAAATTATTAGTTGCCCAGACTGAAACAAGCTGGAATCAGGAGCTGCTGAAAACCTCAGAATTTCAGGTGCAAGGGAGGGGCAACAGAATGCAGGCAGCCTGTAGTCTTATGTGCTCCTTGAGGCATCTGGTGGGCTGCTATAAGATACAGGAGCTGGACTAGATGGGCCTTTGGCCTAATCCAGCAGGGCTTGTCTTATGTTCTTATGTTATTTTCTTCTGCAGTAGCTATAGAAAACTGGTGTACATGTACCGGCTTGTGCTCTTTTCTCATGCAAATCAATAAAGGTGTTTTATACGAAGGGGCAGAAATGACCATGTTGTTGTTGTTCAGCCGCTAAGTAGTGTCCGACTCCTTGCGTCCCCATGGACCACAGCAGGCCTCCCTGTCCTCCACTAGCTTCCGGAGTTTGCCCAATTTCATGTTCATCACTTCGGTGACACTATCTAACCATCTCATTCTCTGCCGCCCCCCAGGCCCAAAGGCTCTTACCCGAAGCCCAGGATGGCGCGAGCCATGGGCGCCGGGCAACAGCGGGGCGCCATTGTGCATGGTCCAGGCGAAACCGCACCGTTTTCAGCCCTCCCACCCTCCCACGCCTCCCTTACGCTCGGAAATGGAACGTTTCCAGGCTAAGGGAGGCGTGTCAGAGCAACGCACAGGGGCGGGGCAACGTCCTGGGGCTGCGGTTTTGGCACCAGCCATGGGCACGCTCAGGCCTCTGTGCACGCTTGCCATTCCCTTCTCCTTTTGCCTTCCATCTTTCCCAGCATGAGGGTCTTTTCTAAAGAGTCCTCTCTTCTCATGAGGTGGCCAAAGCATTTGAGCTTCAGCTTCAGGATTTGTCCTTCCAGAGAGCAATCAGGCTTGACTTCCTGGAGGATTGACCAATTGGATCTCCTTGCAGTCCAGGGGATCTCAAGAGTCTTCTCCAACCCCATAATTCGAAAGCATCTATTCTTCGGCGCTCTGCCTTTCTTATGGTCCAGCTCTCACAGCCATACATTGCTATGGGGAAAACCACAGCTTTGACTATGCGAACCTTTGTTGGCAGGGTGATGTCTCAGCTTTCTATTAAGAAATGACCATAGGCCCTAAAAATCTTCCAGCACCTCCTACAGTATCCAGAATTTCTCCAGTGGGCAGGTCCACCAAAAGGAAGAATTCCTCCAATGTAGAAACCCACATACTGGACGGGGTCAGATTTTCAACTGGTACTGCTATATTCATCCTTCCCTAAGTCCTGCAAACAGGTGCAAAAGTCTGGTTAAGCCTTCCTCCCCCTTTCTGTGTGCATGCTGAGAGATGAGAATTTAGTGTGCAGAAAAAATATGTCCTTGTCAGTGAAGATGAGATGCTGACCCCCAAGCCCAACTGAGTCAGGCACTTCCATCAAAGGCCCGCCAAGTCTGGCAATCGAGCACATAGCCAAAGGCCCTGGTAATAAAATGTCATCACATTAGCACTTTCATTAAGGGCCAGGCTGCACAAGGAGTGATTTCCCAAGCTCTGCTCCCATCTTCCACCACCCAGGTGTAAAAATAGAGGGGTCAAGCCATGGAGAGCCTCCACTTTGCATCCAGAAGATCCCCATTTCAATCTGTTGAGATCTCTAGCTCAAGAGACCCGGCAAAGTGAGATTAGATGTGCAAAATCCCTCTGAGAAATATTACTTGATGTATAAAAACTTGTTTGACTCCCCCAGGATATTCTCAGAAGTTTCTCTGTGGGAGGACCCCTGAAATTCACATTGAATTTTGCTTTCTGTGAAATTTGAGGGCCAATCATACTCTGTCCAAAAGTTCTGAGCATGCCTGACAGCAGAAGAAGGCATTGGACAGATTTCTGGAGAAAATGTCCACCACAGGCTATAGGCCATAATGGGTGGTGCAACCTCCTTACGTTAATAGTAGGCTACTTCAGAATGCCAGGTGCAAGGGAGTGGCAACAGGATGCAAGCATCTTGTGGTCTTGTGTGCTCCCTGAGGCACTTGGTGGGCTACTGTAAGATAAGGGAAGCTGGACTAGATGGGCCCTTGGCCTGATCCAGAGGGGCTGTTCCTTTGTTCCTATGAGTACATGTCTGAAGAGGAGCATCTGGTTTTGGTGGCTGTCAATGAGAAATGCTTTGGTGAACCTTGACTGGCCACCAGTGTGTTTCCCTCAGAATTCACCTCAGAATGCCAGGTGCAAGAGAGTGGCCACAGAATGCAGGCATCTTGTTGTCTTGCACGCTCCCTAAGACATCTGGTGGGCCACTGTGAGATGCAGGAAGCTGGACTAGATGGGCCTTTGGCCTGATCCAGCAGGGCTGTTCTGTTCTTAAGACAGTATTGGGCTAGACAGGCCAATTATCTTACTTGGTATCACAGTGTTCAATTTATGGGGTGTATCTAAAATTTCAAGTTTTTTTTCTTATTTATTTAATAAAGACGCTCGACAGAGGCTTGGATTTAAACTGGGCCAGTTTATGAACTCGTAACAGATTTGCAGCAGGGATCAAAAACAACCAGCCAGTAGTACAAGGAGCTAAGCCAGGGGAAACGGTCCTAGCCTTCTACATCCCCCCCAGTGGAAATGGACACACCATATGACTCCAGATGCTGTTCAGTTGACAATAGAGTGCACCTAAAATTGCTAACCGCAAAGCATCAAGGCAGCTTGTAGGGAGAAGCTGCCTTGATGCCAAGCCACATGGAGCCCTCTACAATTTCCAGCCAGGTGATTCACCAGTCAGCTTCACTGAACGGGTCAAGCATCAACAGAGCATCTGACCACCTGACCTTGCTGACCTCAGACTGAACACCAATAGTAACACCTTCCTACCCATCCCACACATTACACCTGCCAAGCTGAGCTGAAAAAAATGACAACCCAGCCCTGAAATAATGCCGCACCAACCACCTTCAGTCTGAGGTTAGTGGAAAAAAACCTCCAACCTATGGCCAATTTAATTGGTCCTCCACTAAGCAACCAGCTAATCTCAGACTGAACGAAAAGGGCAGGCTAGAGGGAACAGGGTCCGAGGATGAACTGAGCAATCAGGAGTTCTCACTCTCAACCAGTGCGTTCGTCCTGCCTCCCTAAGCAGCACCAACCAACCCGGAGGAAGCCTCAGGAGGAAGCCACTAGGCAAGGTGGGGCAAATTTCCGCACACTAGCATTCTTACATGAAACTGTGCGGTCCACCTTTCCTCTCGGTTCAGCATGGAGGCCTCTCAGATCAACTGAGAGGGGCTTCTTGCATGTGCTGCCTAGCAGCATTTTGTGAGAGGCTCTTCTCTACAGTGGCAGTCAGGTTATGGAACTCCTTGCTCCTGGATGCAAGCTTGGCTCTATTACTTGCTCTCCAGAAGATAAGCTCAGACACCTTCTACCCTATGCCACCAAGGCAGCAATCAGGCAGAAGCTACTATTAGTGTTCTCTTTGTTGCACAACAGCATCACTCAGATAATGGTCAGAGAAGGTATTGCATCTGATCTATTCAACCAGATTTGGTGGTCTGAGGAACCACTAGGGATGCAGTTTGCTCTCACGCTTGCTTCAGGACAGGTTCCTCAGCCTAAGCAACTTGACGTCCTAAGGAGTCACACAGACTGCCATGGAATGTTGCCTTCAGTGAGATGGGCTGTTCTTTTTGCTAAGTTGGCTTCCTTCACCCCTGAAGATCAGTCACTAAAAATCAGCCCTGCTCCTACCTCCTAATCTTGGAGTTTCTTTCCTGGTCACGGGTCTTGCTCCAATATGGCAGAATTTTGGGTGAGAGACTTCTGAGAAAGCTTCTCAAGATGGCAAACTTGCTTTCCACCGCCCTTCTCAGGCATAAGGGTAATTTGGTGTACTAAAATGAAGGGCACAACAACCCCTCTGGTGTGATTCTCTTCCCCCACCTCTTTCGGTTCCATCTAAGGACACCTAACATTTTCCTTGACATTTCAGATATGAAAGTCGGCAACTGTGACCCATACACTAAACATAGACCGAAGCAAATTGTCACATGCTGGTGGGTGTTAGTTCTGTGACTCAGCTGACGTGGGGCTGTGAAGGTTCCCTAGTTCTGGATGAAGCAAGGCAAATACAAATGGCCTTTGCAAACATCTCATAAGGCCCACATTGCTTTGCTTTTCTCTTTTTGCTCTTTCATTGATGGGTCAACCTGCCCACTCTGCTCTCTCGTGCGCTCCTGAACACTAAACCCAGGAGTACCTGATGAAAGCATTTGGCTTGAAATGTGGCAAATGCTCAAAAGGCTCAAGCCTTGGCAAGTGGTTGATACAAAGGCTCACAACTGTTCACAAAAGCATGAAGTTTTTGCAAACCTTCATCACTGCTCATAAAGGTTTGCATGCCAAGTTCTTGCTGCTGCAGGCAATGCCACCTCCCCATTCTTCTTACCCCAAAGCAAAGTCCTTGCCTTTTGGAAGCAAGGAAGGCGGCAGCAGTGGGCACATCGGCTGAGCACCTTCATGCTGTATCCATCTTGCTTGCTAAGGAGAAGGGTCCCTGAGAGCACAATCCTAAACTGAAGTTAGGCCAGCAAAGTTTGGCTGGCACAAGGGTCACCGTAAAGTATGTTTGGACCACTCTCGGAGAGGTTGATCTGACCA
>JAJKFI010000026.1:4505925-4531145 GCA_029204185.1 Lerista edwardsae
CTGTACCTGTTTGTGTTCCCCTTCTGACACTGAGGGCGCAATCCTAACCTGGAGGTAGGCTGACACAGTTAGGCCAGCAAAGTTTTGCCAGCACAAGGGACACCATAAAGTACATTTGGACCACTCCCGGAGTCAGAGAGGCCAGCACACAGGCGTGCGCCATCCTCCCTGACTCCAAGAGTGGTCCAAACGCGCTTTACGGTGTCCCTTGTGCCTGCCAAACTTTGCTGGCCTAACTGTGCCAGCCTAACTCCAGGTTTAGGATTATGCTCTCACACATCTCTCGCCATTATGCCTCTACCTTTTTTCTAAATTGAATGCCTCAAATGCATTCGCTTTTCTGCATAGAGAAGGCATTCCAGGCCCCTGTGGTGTCCCCCTTTCTGCACCAAATTCTGGACCAACCCTAGGTGGAGCACTCCTGTCCCCAGATCACTCCCTAGAGAACAAAGGGGACCCTGAGGCTACAGGTATTGGCCATCCAGCTCCATGCCCAGGAGAAAGTTAACCTTCTGTATTCACTTTCACTCAAATTCCCTTCTTTGTGCCTGCTTGAGAAACAGAAAACTGAGAGTATTCTCGGTAATTCTCCACCTTCAAGGCAGGCTGCTTACAATTCAGCAGCCATATCTGTAAATGTCTTTTTCTTTCAATCTACCGCTCATTAAGTGACAGGATCTAATCTTAGCTCCGGTCCCCCACATCCAAGAGGCAAACACAAATCCTCCCTGAGATGATCAAAATAGCTATTTTATTTATCTTTATTCTTTTGCAACCCCTGGGCTGATTTGCATACGAAAGTGGTTATTAGGGGGAGAAAAGTCACACATGCAAATTTGACATTCAGATGTCAGTTCCCTCCATAAATAAGGTCAACTATGATGAGGACACATGTTACATCTCCAATTATAGGTCTCTTAATGTCTAAATAATGCTAATGCGTAGCATCTGCCATCGGCTCATAGCTCACAGGAAAGGCGGGAGTGCAAAGATGTTCATCAGTGTGCTTCAGTCTTTGCCACTCTTATCCTCTGAACTGTATTTATCATGGGCTCTCATTGGAAGCAGGGGCATAGCTAATGAAAGTGTAGCCTGGTGCAGAGGGCAAAACGTTGCCCTGTAAATGATGTCACAACAGGAAGTGACATCACAGTTGTACTTTCGTTTTCCCAGGGTTTTTGGCCTTAACTTTTGATAGAATTGAGATACAACACTCCAGTTTGTTTCACTGAATTCTGCACGAGGTTCCGCATCAAATGTTATATAACATGACAGCATTATTCTTACAAATCACAATTTTAGCAAACCGCAATTTTTATATGACACTCATATTTCCATTTTCTGGCTTTTTGGCCATAACCTTTGCCAAAGAAATTATACTCTGGTTTGTTTCATTGCACTCTGCATTAAGAGCACAATCCTAAACTGGAGTTAGGCCGGCATAAACTAAGCCAACACAGTTTGACCAGCACAAGGGCCACCATAAAGCGTGTGGACCACTCTCGGAGTCAGTCCAAATATACTTTACGGTGTCCCGTGCTGGCCAAACTTTGCTGGTTTACCTTATGCCGTCCTAACTCAGTTTAGGATTGCGCCCTAAATTATCTTTCCAATGATATATAACATGATGGTATTATTTGTAATTACCAACATTTTCACAATTTTTGTGAAATAATTTTGTGAAATAATTTTGCGAAACTAAGGTCAAGCTCAGCTCATTGCTCCCCCAAAGCTTGTTGCCCGGTGCAATTGCACCCCCCTGTGCTTCTTTAGCTATGCCCCTGATTGGACGTCTCACTTCGCCATTCATTGAATGAGCAGCTATGATGTCACGGAACTTTCATAAGCAGTTTGACTGCGCAGGGTGAATGCATCCACAACAGGAGGTGGGCAGAGAGTGTTGTTTCTTTACAAATGAATGAGGGTAGTTAAGGGTGACCCTCCAGCTCAGTTGGGAAAACAAATGGCCTGGTCCTATCAGCTGTTTACTCCCGTGCCAGTGGGGAGCCTGCTGCATAGTCAGTGACGGACCTCAGCGCTGGATGGATGCAAGTCAGGAGCGCCAGGCATACGTTTCTCCGCCAGGTGGGCATAAGGGTGTTCAAGATGGGGGAAAGGTGGGGAGAAGGTGGGGAGGGGTGGAACTGGGCGGGCAGAATGCAAGGAGGATTGGTCTGAGAGGGCAATCCTAAACTGGAGTTAGGCCGGCATAAACTAAGCCAGCAAAGTTTGGCCAGCACAAGGGCCACCATAAAGCGTTTTTGGACTACTCTCGGAGCAAGGGAGGATGGCACATGTCTGTGTGCCGGCCTCTCTGACTCCGAGAGTGGTCCAAACATACTTTACGGTGTCCCTTGTGCTGGCCAAACTTTGCTGGCTTAGTTTATGCCAGCCTAACTCAGCTTAGGATTGCACCCTGATCCTGGGCAGGGACAATGGCAGTTGCTGCTGCAGAATCCTGTCCTCCCTCCCCAGGCCACAGGGACCGACTTGGGTCTCCTCAGTTCTGTGCTCACTTTAAAGGGCAGGCCAAGGGGAAGGCCACCAGAACAGTCCCGATCCGATGAACATGGAACTCTACAAACACACCAGAAGGCAGTCTCCACCACCATAGTATCCATAGTAAAAAGGAAAAGGCAGAGGCTGCTTGAGAGCGCAATCCTATACTGCGCTGGACTGGCGAGACCAACATCCTGCCCCATATCCAGAGCAGTGGAGTGGAGGCTGGAGCCTCCCCACAGCAAGGGCACATTCGTCAAGGGCTCCAGCATCCCCTATGCACTCCTCAGATCTGCACCTGCTAAATAGCAGGGGATCCAAGGAGACCGTGTGGCCCAAATTGGGGCTGCGCAGCCTCCCAAATGGGCTTGGGATTAGACCTTATGGCCAAATCCCAAGCCAGCCCCACTCCCAGGCCAGCCCAAGAAACTGGGTTCTTCCCCCCAGCAACTGTGCAACCCTACCTGAGGTCACGTGCTCTGCCTTTAGAAGCTTCCAGAAGCTTCCTCAACCTGTGACCCCAACCTTCTTCTCCCTCCCCCAATGAGGCTTTTTTTTTCCTTCAAGGAAAGGGAGGGTATCCCTGGCAGAAAAGGGCAGGTATCAATTGAGGATTGGGAGGGGGGGCTATAGTTTAGTAAGTAGAGCACCTGCTTCTGAGCTTTCAACGGGTAGTTGAATGCAGGCCAATTCATTTTTCATCACCAGCACTAGGCTGTCCATCATCTCCTCCTCCCCTCCTCCCACTATGAATATACCCTCACTTTGTGAACTAAGAAAAACCCAAGTGACTCTCCCTCCCTTTCACACTGTCCACTTGCACTCATCCCTTGCAAGTAAAAACGTCATGGAAAACAAGGCATCGTCTCTGTTTCCAAACAAGCCACCAGCTGCCGCTGCTGGGGTCTCGTCCTCTCCGACCCTTGCCAAAAACGTAAATGACAGGAGACATTGTATCTCGCAAGCTGGACTATGCCACAGATGTCTGGGGCGGTCATCTGCCAGAGCCTCGTGACAGTTCCTACATCTCCTGCTATATTTATGTATGTAGCCAAATAGCTTGTTGCGGCCCGCTTCCTGTTACATAACCATGGGAGAAGGAGTTAATTGATGTCTCACTCTTGCTGCCTCTTGGCTGTCAGATAGATCAACTGACTGCAGCACTGTGCAGAGCAAGAAGTAGTAAGGTATGGAGACAAGAGGCTTTGATGAGACTCCAAACCCTGCTGCCAAACGCCTTTAGAATTTGTGGTGCTATGTGTTGGGGAGGGTTGCTTGCCCGGTAAACCTTCTACTACTGCCCCAAGAAATCTCACACGGCACAACCCCTCTTTCACTGTAATTGTGTTGGCATACCCCTCTCTCCCCTCTTCCTTCTAGGTGGCAACTTCTTAGGTGCAATCAACCAAGTGGATGGAGACTACAGACAGGGCCTTTTTGGGTGTGGCACTCAGACGGCGGGATGTATCCTAACAGGGATCTGAGGGCCAGAAGTACATGGCATGGTGAAGAACAGGCTAGTGGGCCAGGTTCCAGAGCAGGCAAATACAGAGATGAGGCTAGAGTCTGCTTGGCTCCTTCTCCTGTGCAAGAGTTGCCCAGATTAGGGAGCCAAGCACAGGAGAGTTCTTATATAGCAGAGATGTACCAGAGTCTACATTTCACAAGTCGAATGGAGTCTCAAGTCAGCACCCCATGATTCAAGTTGAGTCATGAGTCATAGCACACACCTTTGTGACTTGACTCGTGGAAAAATATTGAGTCATTTTGACTCAAGTCCTGAGTCATTTTAAGAAACACCAATTTAAGGAACGGCTTCTGGATTGCCCACAAGGTCTTCTGGGGCAAGGCAGAAATGATGGGAGAAAAAAATAAGCAAGCATGCACACTAACACAAAAGAGACTTTAGAAAAGATAAAAGGAAATACTTTTTTATCCAGTGGGTAATTTATCTGTGGAACTCCTTGCCACAGGAGGTGGTGATAGCATCTGGCCTAGGTGCCTTTAAAAGGGGATTGGACAGATTTCTGGTGGAAAAGTCAATCGTGGGCTACAGGTCATGATGGGTGGTGCAACGTCCTTACATTAGTAGAAGGCAACTTCAGAATGACAGATACAGGGGAGTGGCAACAGGATGCAGGCATCTTGTTGTCTTATGTGCTCCCTGAGGCATCCAGTGTGCCACTGTGAAATATAGGAAACTGGACTAAATGGGCCTTGGTCTGATCCAGCAGGGCTCTTCTTATGGTCTTATGTTTCAAGTCATGTCAAATTCGAGTCAGGACTCTTTTCTACGTCATTGCCACGAGTCTCGAGTCACGCCCAAGTCAGTGACATCCATGACCCGAGTCTAACACGACTCACGAAAATCAGCATTTTTCATGACTCGAGTCCCCATCCCTGTTATATAGGAATTGAAGAGACCCTTTGTACTGGCTCCCGAGGTCATATGAGTCTTCTTGACCTGTCAAAAGCAGGTGCCATGATGCAGTATGTCTACGGTCAGTCTGTCCCACCCTTTGCACAGTGTCTCAGTGGTGCAAGGATATTATTGCCCTGTCCCCTGAGTCGGGTCAACTGGGATTAGCCACTGGAACTTGCACAATCCGTAATGGCAGCAAGTCTTCACTTGCTGTCAATCTATTCAGCCCTTTTCATCAACTGTCCAAAAGTTGGCTCTGCAAGAACTCTTCCACGGGGAACTCAAGGCCCCTCTGCCTCCCCCTCAGCACCACCCACGCAGGCTCCTTTCAAGACGCTTTAACCCCAAGATGCCAATGACTCCAGCCCGAACAATGGGAGTTGGCGTGAGACGTGTGCGAGATGAAAATCTCTCTCCCGCCCCTCACCTTTATTCCAGTGACTTTCCTCTTACTCAGAATCTGCCAGCACAAAAGGAGCCATTAACAGTGTTTCCATCTCTGCCTCTCTCTTTTTTTATTACATTTATCACCCGTAATGGAGGAAGCCAGCCACTCATACAGCACAAAATGGGCTCATTCAGCCCAGTTCCTCTGCGCACAATGAGTGCTGCGATGGCTTCGATGCGCGCCGTATTTTCGTGCACCGGGTGCTGTGCGCCACCCACCTCCTCGACAATTGCCGTGGCGCACTTACTGTATTGATCTGAGGCGGCATTAGCCCTGTGCTTAAGATGGTTTATGTTTTTTAATTTCCAATTAAACAAAGCGATGCCGCTCCCTCAAATGGGCTGACGGGTGTTTGGACGCGAGCGACGGTGTGATGGAACGAACTTTTTATTCAACTTCATCAAACCCATTTATTTCCTCACTCTGAAGAATGGGGCTGCTTATGCCGTCGCCGAGAGGTTGCTAACCTCTTGGAAAGAGAATGCCTCTGCTTCAATCTGTGCAAAAATGAACCAGGTAAACGAGGAGCAAGGGACAATAGGGAAGAGGGGTAGAGACCAAGATGGCCCTATTGACAAGAGTGATGGGCACAATATCTTCCATTTCTATAGCCCTTTTCATCCTGAAGGATTCAAAAGTGCACCACTCATTGGAGGAATCTGTTCATCTGCTGCATTCCCCTTATAGCCAACCACGATGGGGAGGCTCAATAGAACACACAACACACCTTCCTAGGGAACATCACAAAGCTCCGACAGTGAATTCAGTCAAATGACCTTTCCATGACAGCTTATTGTCGCGCGAGATATTTAGTGTAAGTTAGGCACAAAGAAACCACCGGAGTAATTTAAGTGTGTATGGAGAGAAAACAGTACTCTCCTTGTCATTGGGGATCTGCAATATTCTCTTAACATGCTGAAGCGAGTTGAGCTGGAGCTATAGAAAGCTGTGCCTAGGTGTTCTGTGGTTTCTTTTCAGATCCAAAAAAACGGATGGTGGGATTGAAATTTGGAGAAAATATATTTTGTGCCTGCGATCTCACTTTGACAGTCCAATTCAATATTTTTTTCCCAGTTCAGATGGCTCCTGCTGAAGCTCAATGGCACACAACCAGAGGAGAGGATCATACTACATGCTACATCTGGCTACAGATGTAACCAGGCTACGTCTGGGACTGAGGATTCAATGAATCACAGAATACAGCTGTTCCTCGTTATCCACTGTTTTGACTCACCACTGATACCGGGGTCCACCTTTAAATGTAAAACATTTACAGGTGGGTCACGGAAAGCTGGGAGCAGCCATCTTGGAAACTGCAGCCCTTACTCTTGTTATATTTATTTATTTATTTATTTATTTATTTATTTATTTTATTTTATTTTATTTTATTTTATTTTATTTTATTTATACCCCACATTTCTGCCCGAAGGCACTCAAGGCAGCTTACAACAATTAAAATACAGTAAAATCATTGTGTGAGATAGTTAAAAACAATAGTTAAAACAATATTAAAACAATTAAAATTTAAAACAGCCAAACTCCGTGGATCATCATAAAATATATAAAAAGAGTGTAAATATTCCTTTTGTGAGTGTTAACAGTTTGAATTTTCAAGTGAGTTTTTTTTAACTTTGTTTTTAGTTCAGTGCTTTTACTTAATATTTTGTCCTATTATTGATCTCTGTCAGGCATGTTTCATGGTTGTACAATTACTGCAGTCCAAGAATGTGAATTGGCATTTCGGGAGTGTCATTTTATTATGTTACAATGACAGCACTTCCTGCTTGATGATGTCATTTCCTGCCACAACATCACTTCCAGGTTAATGGCATCACTTCCGGTGGGTCCCGACACAAGTGCCATTCTGAAAAGTGGGTCCCAGTCTAAAAAGTTTGAATACCACTGCAGTATAGCACCTATACCAATGCATTCTTGGAAGACAATGGAGGAGCAAGAAACCTGGAAGTGGGTCTTGAAAGCTATTTTTTCCACTGATTTCAGCATCCACTGATTTTGATATCCACTGGGGGTTCCAGAAGAGTTTATACTATATTATAAAGTGATGGTTTATACTAGCCGGCCCATGTAAGCCACCTTGGGCATTTGCTTTAACATGGGAAGGCAGGACATAAATTCTTCAAATAAATTAATAAATAAACTACACCCTTTCCTCCCTACCACAGGCCTGATCTAAATCAGGCTTCACCATTCATACCAGGTGCTTTTAGATTGTGTAGAGAAGATGGTAGTCGACCCAGGTAGATGTAACTTAATACAGAAACAAATAGACTATAAACAATGAGAGACGATAGCGCACAATAGATAATAGTGCGTCTCTTTCTGGAAATCCAGGCTACTAACTTTTTGAAATGTATTGGAACCAGATAGGAACCATTGTAGGCAGTGGTGGGATTCAAATAAATTAACAACCAGTTCTATGTCCTTCAGGGCGGCCTTCAGGGCCATCTGCAGCCTTTCTTCCTTCCCCCAACCTAAAATTAGCAACCGGTTCTGCAGCATAGGTGAGAACTGGCTGAATTTCACCACTGATTGTAGGACAATGGGTTTAAACCCTCTTCCCGTCTGTCCCCCAACAATCCCAATCTATACGGTGTAGGGGAACCAATGTTCCTTTACCCCAAGGAGACCTTCGGCTGCTTCGCTGGCCCCACAGGATACAGCTGTGGCCGTTTCTGTGCCACTGTACCATGGGACACTAGCCAGAGATTGGGTTAGGCTCCAAATATGTTTTGGGTCTGGATTTGGTTCCACTGGTACACAGAACCTGTTATGAATTTACATTTTAATTGCACTTCTCTTGTTAAACTCTGATGCCTTTGCTCTTAATTTCGGAGGCTTTTTTGTTGCATCAAAGCTTTAACTGACAGACGTAGAGAAGAATAGAGACCCACCAACACCGCAGAGCTTCCCATTCTGCTACGTGCCCCCCCCCAGGTCAAGTCCCTCCAATTTCCATAATCCTTGGGGATTAATGTCCTCCACTTTCCTGGAGTGACACTTCAACTCCCAAATCTCTCTTCCTTTCATACTATTTAAATACTTCAGACAATATGAAGAGGTGATCTCGTGGGGACGTTTAACAGGAGGCTTAACACAGACAGAGAAAAGAAAATTGTGTTTCACATCAGGGTAGGCCAAGACGGGTTTTTTGTGTTTGCTTTTGTCTCACCTCTTCGAAGAGGGGGATTATTCAAGGTTAAAACCAATGTTTAAGTACCATATATAATTGTGTATCAGTCAATGTCATGTATAAATCGAGGGCAAGTTTTAAGTCAAAAATCATGGAATTTGTCATGCCCCATGGATAGGTTGAGGGTAAAACTTAGGGGTACCAGCAATTCATTGAATTAGATAATTTTGTCTAATTTTGCCCAACACCAGATTCTGACAAATGATCTACCAATAATTGTTATCTAAGAACTGTACAATCTACCTATTTATTAAAGTGCAGGGAAAACAAAATAAAACAGCAACATAGCAAGCAACTTCTCTTCTTTGAATCCCTGGAGAGCTGCTGTCTCCGTCAGCCAGTGACAATTGCAAGTCCTCTTCCTCTGCCCATGGCATCACTGTGATGATGTAATCACAGGGTCACCACATGGTGGGTGCGATGGCATCCCCCGGTCTTGCTTCTCTTTCACTGTTGGCCTCTTGCAGAAATGGCCAAAGCACATACATTGGTTTCTTGTCATATGCATATGTATCTATGTGCCTCCAACCACAAAGAAGGAAGGAAGAGACACGGGGCTCCCGTTACATCGCCACCTGCCACACAAGTGCTTCAGCCTCCACCTATGTGATTTGTACAGGGATGAACGGAGCCCCAAGTGTGCCCATGGCAGGGCGACGAAACCACACCCCCAGCACATCGCCCTGCCCCTGTGAGTCACCCAGCTCCATTTTGGAGCGGAACGGACGCAAGGGAGGGCGGGAGGGCCAGACAGTGCGCAGGTTAGTCCGCGGACTCGGCGCAATGGTGCCCCGCCGCCCCACCGCTGCCAGCGCCCATGGCTCACGCCACCCCGGGCTACACCCTTCCTCCACCTCTGGATTTGTAGCCTGCCTTTCACAGCATGGAACCAAAAGCAGCATTCATGGGGATTCCTGAGAGCACAATCCTAATCTGGAGTTAGGCTGGCACAGTTGGGCCGGCAAAGTTGGGCCAGCATAAGGGACACCGTAAAGCACATTTGGACTGTTCTCGGCGTCAGGGAGGGTAGTGCATGTCTGTGATCCAAGTATACTTTACAGTGGCCCTTGTGCCGGCCAAACTTTGCTGGCCTAACCGTGCCGGCCTAACTCCAGGTGAGGATTGCGCCCTGAGTCCCCTCTGACCCACCCAGACCTTACCCAGCCCTAGAGCAGCTTAGAATGGGGGCTGCGTCACAGGCCAGGTCCTGTGTCTCATTCCAGTGTAAGGCAGAGATTCCTCATCCAAATGTGTGTTTTCTGTACCATTCCCCCTAACGAATAAGCAGCCTCCACTGTTGTTTTCCTCCGTTTCGGAGGATTAGGCCTCTGGGTAGTCTTTCTTTCATGCATGTTTTTTAAAAAAAATAAAAATAACAGCACTGAGTTTCAAACCTAACCTTGATTGGACTCTAATACGTTTTTGTTGCACACCGTGGCCACCGAAGCCCCCTGCTGAATGCTCCAGAGGCCGGCTGCTTTATGGGGCTATCAAAGTGCTCCTAATCCCAGGTGATGTAATTACCCACTTAGGTTGCCGCCAGGCCTCGTGGGCTGCCGAGCGCATTGTCGAGCTCCTCCGGCATCGCTGCCCCCGAGAGCGAGGGACCAAAGAGCTCCAAATCCATCTTCTTGGCGCAGGTTAATCAACACGCCGGCATGCTCCCTGCATCCCAGCCGGCCAGACTATTTACGCATTCGCAATCGGGGGGCGCAGGCAGGTGGCGTCCGCTCACTTTATCAGGCGGCTCCACAAGCGTCTCTATTGGGGGGGGGGGCTGAGCTGCAAAAGAAATAGCCAAATTTCACCGTCGAGGGGAATTCGGTCGGTTGGGAGGTGCGTCGGCATTTTGTCCAGGCAGCATGTCTGAAAAATGCAGATAAAGCAAACAAGCTGCCCACTGTCACACAAGGGGTGTGTGTGGGGGGGAATCCTTTCCTGCAGAAACCAGCATCTTCTCCTCTCCGGCTGATGCCCAGCGACAAGCACATCTCTCTGCATTTTATTACTTACACTGCAGATGTTTGTTTACATCACTGTTAGCCCACCTCCCAGGAGATCAAGCCAGAATACTGGAAAGTGGGGACAGGTTCGCATCTCAGTACTCAGCTGGGGTTCTCACTGCCTGTATTCTTTCCTTCTGGGCACAATCTGCGCGGAATGTTTCTCCGGGCACAACCCTAAACTGCGCTGGGACAGCCAGGCTGGCAGGAGCACACATTAGGAGCAGCCTGGGGCTTCCATGGGATAAGGGCACATTCATCCCCTTGCCCCAGGGTAGGCACCAGCCACCCCTATGGGGTACTCAGATCTGTGCCCACTATATGCTAGGCACAGGTCCGAGCACCTCACACAGCCCGAATCGGGGAGCTAGGATCCCACAGAATGCCCGCCCACAGCTACAGCTCTGCCTCTGGAGCTGAATTAGGCCCTTATGGACGTACTGGTTGCCTGTGCCTCATTTTGAGGCCTCCCTGATGTCACTTAGTATCTCCAAATCCTTCCTCAGAACCCACCAAGGGCCGTTTGTAGCTTAGCTTAATATAAGAGCAGGTACAGGAATCCGTCGCATCTTCCCTAGTTTCCCTTGCCCCTGCCGTTTCTCCCATCTCCTCTGTTTTCTGTGGGCCAAATCCTGTCCAGTTTGCCAGCCCTGATGTGGCCCTCCCCATGGAGTGTGTGCTGCATTCTGTGGCGGAGGGGGAGTTAGGGAGCCCCCCCCCAAGCAGTAGCGTCATGCAGCCGGAACGCTGGGCAGGAGGAACGGGTGAGCAGCAGCCCCGCTTGCGGGGGAGGGGAAGATGGCGAAATGGAGCGGTACGCAACGGGCGGGCTGCCACTCACCCCTTCTTCCCGCCCAGCGTTCTGGCTACATGACGCCGCTGCCCCCAAGGTAAGGGCACGTTTCTTCATTTACCTTGGGGCTGCACAAACTTGGATAGGATTGGGCCCCAACTCTGTTCTATAGATTGTGAGACCCTTGGGGCAGTCACCTCTCCCCGCAAATTTTGTAATGCTCCCTGAACATGAATGGGCCATGCAAATGATAGACATTATTATTGCTATTACTAATGTTGTATTATTAGAGGCAGTTGTGTGTGAGAATAATCCAAAAGTGAAAATGTGGCCTTCAGCTGGTAACCAGATGAAAAGGCACCTTGCTCTTCTCCACATGCAGATTTAGCAAGAGTTCCATATAAAGCAAACCTTTTGTCCTATTGCTTTTCCAAAGCACAGCCAGCAGAAAAGAATAAAAGAAAACCTCTCCTGTAAGGCACATTTTTCCTTTCTTTCCTTTTTTTTTTATTTCAATGGCTTCTTTTTTATGACTATTATTAGATTTTGGAATATATGCAATACAACAAGAACATTTCATTACAGTAAAACAGTAGTTAGCATTCTAACAGGCTGTAAACCAGCCTATAACCCTCCCATTTGGTGCAAGATTTAATAAACATCCCAGCATAGCCATCCAGCAGATTCTATGAATATGAAACCAAATTGTCATTGTCAAGAGAGAATTTTTTACAGAGCATTTCAGGAGTCATCATTACTCATCAAAAACACCCAGAAAAAGATCCCCTTATTTATTTCTACAGAGCCATTAAAGCAGTTTAAGGGCACAATCCTAGCCTGGACTTAGGCCAGCACAGTTAGACCAGCAAAGTGTGGCTGGCTCAAGGGACACCATAAAGCATGTCTGGACCATTCTCAGAGTCAGAGTGGCCAACACAGAGATGTGCGCCATCCTCCCTGACTCCGAGAGTGGTCCAAATGTGCTTTATGGTGGCCCTGGTGCTGGCCAAACTGTGCTGGCCTAACTACAGGTTAGGATTGCACTCTAAGTGAGGCAAGATACCCTTTTGGAAAAAAACTATGGCCATCAGCCCATCTCCACACAATACAGAGCAAGTGGATGAGAACAGGAAGGCATTTCAAAATGTCTTGCAGCGGGGTCTTGGGGCATTTGGAAAAGATTCCCCCTTGGGCTACAAAGCTTGAGCTGGCATCATCAGTTGACCAATAATTCTGCCAGAAGGGCAAAGGTTCTGTTTTGGATACAAGGAGACCAGACCAGTGGGAGACAGTCAGAACCAGTGGTGTCATCCAAATGATTTAGGAACAGGTACTCACTTTTGATTGGCACTTGTCGGGGACCACCCACCAGAAGTGACGTCATAAGCCGGAAGTTATGTCATGGCAGGAAGTGAGGTCATAGCCAGAAGCGATGTCATGATTGTTGCCATGGATGTGATCATGTTTGTAATAACTTCAGCTTGTGGTTAGTGTTGATTTAACTTCTATTGCTTTGCTTTCTAGAGATGTGTATAGACATATTTTGCTTCAACTGTTCCCTGGTTAAATAGCAGGCTAGACTGTACTAGATTGTGAGCCCTTTTGGGACAGGGAGCCATTTAACTTTAATGTTAAATGCAAGGAGCCGGCAAGGAGCAGGAGGGGGAACGGGCGACCAAAAAAAGACCGCGTGGGGGCTGGGGCTGGGGGGGAGGCTGCAGGAGGAACCGGGACGCTGGATCGGCACAGCTGAAGGGAGCGGGAGCCCCAGGCAGCCTACCTTCTCACGCTTGCTGCCTTATTCCCGGGTCTCCCTCGCTGCTGCTGCTGCTGCCGCTGCTGCCGCTGCTGCCGCCTCCGGTCCTCTTGCTCCGCTGCTGCCGCTGCTGCCAACACCACCACACTGCCTGCCTCCTCACAGAAAGTGCAGACAACGGCTGCGGGCGTGCAGTACGCATGCGCAGCTGCTGAGCCAACCAGCCGACGGGGCCAGCTTCAAGTGGGCGGGGCCAGCTCATCTTCTAGGAACCGGTACTCATGTAGTGGTGCGTAGTGGGTGCATGACATCACTGGTCAGAACCCAGGATGTATTACCCTGCACAAGCAACCATTTCCCTCAAACAGATAATACTGTACCGCATGCTTTCATCCCTCCAAAATCAATCAATCAATCAATCAATCAATACTTATATACCGCTTTTCAACACGAAATTCACAAAGCGGTTTACAAGAAAATAATAATAACAACAACATTAAATGGCTTCCTGTCCCAAAGGGCTCACAATCTTTAAAAAGGCAGACCACCAGCAACAGCCACTAGAAAGACTGTGCAGGGCTGAAGTGGAGCAAAATGAAGTGGAGCACCCCCAGTGGGTGGTTAGTCAGGACTGGGCTGCTTAAGTGGCATAGCTGTGGGCACTGTTACGACAAGTTCTTGCTCTTTAAAATTTACCACTGCTATTGAAATGGATTGCAGATCAATAGGGATGGTTCTTAATGGATGGACAGGGAAGTAATTCCTGTTGGCAATGGCTGTTTTGGCTTGACTGTGTCACTATAGAGGAATAAAAAGAAAATTTGAGATCTAATGAGTACTTGGTTCCTTTTCTTTAAGTGTTCAGCTGCCTTACACTTCCTTTAATAGCTTCAAAAGGCACATATAGGCAAACATATTTACATGTCATCAATCAATCAACGTAATTGGTTTTCAAAAACAGGTAACTAATCAACAAAAACTCTTCAGTGAGCTGTCAGCCCTAATCTAGCCGCAATTGGGTAGAAATCAGTGGGCTTGGCAAACTTAAATACGGCGACAGGATCACACCAGGGCACAAGGAGCGAAAAGTAAAACAGAAAAACGGAACTTTTACTGGCAACAAAGTGATGCAAAACAAATCAATTTTTGCTGTACCTTTTGGTGGAAAAAGAGAACATAAGGGTTTTGTTTAATCAGGTTTTAAGCATGTTGACTTCAGTCGGTGGGAGGTTGTCACAGGATGTCAACGGGCATCACCTGCAGGCGAATATTTCCTGGCACCAACATGGAACCGCCAAAGTCAGAGGCACTAAACCTTTGCTGGGATGCAAGCGCAGGGTGATCGGATGTTAGCAGTGTCGCGGGCAGCCTGCATTTATGCATGTATTGCTGTCATTTACACAGGTTCGTCCACTCCTTCACTTCCCCCCCCCCAGAATAATTAGCTTTTCAGTGGAATCAACAAGCCAAGAGAACACTCCAGAGTTGCTCAGCTACCCATCTCATACATGGCCCATCTCTCCTCCACACCTACTCCCTGCTGGTTCCAATTATGTCCAGGTCTACTCCTGCCAGCTTTGCTGTGATGACAGCTTTAATAATTGATATGAACATGCTTAATATGCTCACTTGCTGCAGTGGGGCAGGGAGATCGGATTTCCTTGCTCCTGCTGGAGACTGCATCCCAGTGAGAAGATGCTCCCGCCAACTCCTTCAGCAGGGCAAAGAGGTCCCTCTTTAGAGACCCAGTGAAAGTTCACCTCCAGAGGCGAATCCAGGATTGCTCTTGCAGCTTTGAAGGAGGATGGAATTTGGGTGGAAAAGGGTCCAAAATAAGGCCTTCACTATGGGCCTCTTTACACAATCTGTTTTTCACACAGACACGAAAATTAGTTGGTTTGCACCTTTTTAAAAGATATGCTTAAAATTGTAGTATGTAAAGGCAGCAAACAACAGATTGATTGATTGATTGATTGATTGATTGATTGATTGATTGAGATGTGCCATTTTTCTGCATTTGTCCCATTTGTCCTCCAACGAGCTCACTATATCCCTCACACAGAACATTTTATCCTCATAGCATCCCTGTGGAATAGTGTGGGATGAGAGGGAAGCACGACCCACACAGGGTCACCCACTGAGTTTCATCATCAGGCAGGAATTCGAGCTCAGGTCTCAGTCCACGCACTGCTCTCTGATTGCTTCTCAACCATTATAAGCTTAAGCAGAAAGCATCTGCGGAAACAACGGGGTCTACTGGCGGCGGCAGCAGCAAGCAGAGCAAAATGAATGGCTGAAAGGTGAACATTTACCCTGATGCTTTGAAATCGGGGGGGGGAGTGTTTCGAGGGGCTATTTGCAGTTTCAAGTTGAGTTATGTGGGTTGTTGTTTTTTCATTTTTGCTGTGGATCATGAATTGTATATTTAAAAGATGATGAATTCTCTGTGGATTTGTAGCTACCCAGTCAGAAAAGCATTTTTTAAAATTGGCATTTCAAGGATGATGGAGGGGGAAGAGTCCATCCTAGACTGTTTACCTAACCACAGAGCTTCAGAATCATGAGAGCATATGGTGATGTGTTGTGTTATCAGGTCAAAAAATACTGCATATCAGCCATATTTTATACAGCCGGCCGTAAAACAGCTATTACGCACACCATCTCTGTTGCCTTCCATTCTTCCCTGGCAGACAAAGTTACTGTTGTAAAGGATGCCTTTCAACAGAGTAGCAGCGTAAGAGAAGGGATTCCTTTGTCTTTGGGAGTGGGGAAAAAAAAACCATCCAAGCTTTTGAACTACTTCCTCCAACACTGATAAAGAAAGGTCTTTCATCTGGCTTTAAGTGGCTCCATTTGCAGCTCGAAAGTCAGTCCGCTTTTCAAAGTGATCAAAAACTGAGTTGGCTGGCGCAAGGGAGACTCAATCTGAGTTGTGGGGGAAGGAAAAAAAACGGGAAGAGAGGAATCGCAGAGAAAAGGCTCGGCGAGCTCTCAAATCCTTTCTAGCAGAAGGAGGGCAGAATTTGGGAGCCATTTTGCCATTTTTCAAGGTGGAACAAAAAGCCCTAGCCAAAAGCCTGAGAGCGCAATCCTAACCTGGAGTTAGGCCGGCACAGTTAGGCCAGCAAATTTGGCTGTAAAGTATGTTTTACGGGACGTAAAGTGTGTTCTATGTTTCTGCGGGACGTGGTGGCGCAGCGTGTTAAACCGCTGCTGCTGGGCTTTCCGACAGCAATGTTGGGAGTTCAAGACTGTGCGACGGAGTGAGTTGTCCCAGCTCCTGCCAACCTAGCAGTTTGAAAGCATGTAAAAATGCGAGTAGATAAATAGGTAATAATAATAATAATACTTGGAGTTATATACCACCTTTCTTAGGTCACCAGATTTCTCTAATGACTATAACTCAAGGCGGTTTACATAGGCAGACTTTATTCAGAAACCTGAAGATTTTTACAATTTTTACAGAAATGTTCTGTCTTTCAAGAACTACACACATTCAGATGGATCTTTCTGGATTTAGTCCTTCTTTCTGGCCACCCGTTTGTCTTCTTGCTGGCTGATAAGCGGCTTCCCTGCTCCCACCAGAGAAGTGGCTGAACTTTGGCACAACTCCCCCTCACACAAGGCAGCCAAAGCTGAGCTGTTAATCAGTCGCAATTAACGAGATCTGCCGCTCACAGAGACTTCCGGCTGTCCCGAACTGGCGACCTTCAGATCTTCAGCTCTTATCTTCAGGCAAATGGAGGCATTAACCCTGGCTAAATCTTCTGCCCAAGGTACCACTTCAGTTGGAAGGTAACGGCATTCCATGAGCTACGGCGTAGAGTCATGCCAGCCCCATAACCACGGAAGCTTGTCCTCGGACAAAGCGCCGGCTCTACAGGCTTTGAAACGGAGATGAGCACTGCCCCCTACAGTCGGTCACGACTAGACCATCCGGTCGTGGTGAAACCTTTACCTTTTAAAGTATGTTTGGACCACCCTCGGAGTCAGAGAGGCCAACACACAGATGTGCAACATCCTCCCTGACTTGAGAGTGGTCCAAGCGCACTTTATGGTGTTGTCCCTTGTGCCGGCCTAACTGTGCCGGCTTAACTCCAGTTTAGGACTGCACCCTGAGTCACTTACCTTACTTGGTTGCTATGGGGATCAAAGTGGGTGCGGAGAAACCAGGTCTTCCTCCCGGTTTCCCTTGGAGAAATGCTTGGATCTAAGTGTAAGAAATAAATAGTGGCTTGTGATGACTCCTGCTGAGTTTAAATGCCGGTTAGGTGCTGTTGTTTTATTCTGCAGATGTTGTTATTGGGTCTTTTAAGTGATGTAAAGTGTGGTGGGAAATTTATACTGAAAGGCAATACTTACGTCAAATTAGGATACAACAAGGATGAAAAACAGAGCAAAGCCTGAGAAGTGGTTGTGGAAATCAGATCCATCGTGGACTGGAGTCAGATTCTTGCTGTAATATTATTTTGCTATCCCTGTGCATGGTTACCATACCAGGGAAATTAGGGTCCCAGCCCTGAGGAGTTTACAGGTTAGGAAATTGACAGGCAGCAGAGGAGTGGGAGGGAGATGGAGGCAGGCTTGCACGTGGACACGTGGCCAGACTTCTAAAGTGAGCTCAACCTTTTGTATTGGAAAAGGCAGGAGATACCCCGAGGAGATAGGAAATGGTATCAGCAGTGGCCTCATGTCCCAGATTACCCAGGAAGTACGGGGTTAATCCCAGAGCTTCTGCAAGTTTCAGGAGCACAGCTACAGGCTGATGAGGGCCCTGGCTAGGAAGGGATTAGCACAGGTGCAGATGGGTGTGGCTGATGAGCTAGAGCCTTCCCAGCAACAGACACCGATTGGCCTGCCTCAGTATAAAGTGGGAGGCAGGAGCTGCAGTAAGGGAGCTGGGTAGGTGCTGGAGGAGGGCACCAGGTAGGTGCTGGATGGATTGTTAAAGGAAGGGTGATTAGCACCAGGTAGGTGCTGGACAGAAGCACCAGGTAGGTGCTAGAGGAGAGGCAGGTGCTGGATGGATGGACTGACTGTTAAAGGACGGGATAAGGTAAGTTTATTGTGGGGAGTAACTGTGGGGAACTGTTGTATGTCTGCCGCGCCCCTGGAGCCACCAAGTGGAGGAGGCAGTTGTGGCTTGGGCAAGCTGACTGCCTATTGTTTGGTGGTGGGGTTTGGTGGTGCCAGACTTAGGGTAGTTTGGAGCTAAGCCAGTGATGAGGGCAGTCTGGAGGAGGCTGGCCAGCCGGTGATCCCAATCAAAGCTGCTGGAAGAGAGGAGGCCCAGTGGGTGAATGAACCCAGTGATGTCATGCAGGGGGAACGTGGGGGAACTCAGTTCCACTAGTTAAAATTAGGGCTGACTCCGCCCACTTCACTCTCCCTCCTCCCAATTCCTCTGCAAAGAGCTTTTCTTCTTGGTTGGCTGGCACTCAGAGGGTTAAAGGGAGCGACTCCGGATTCCTAGGGGGGCGAAGGCAGTGATGTCATTCAGGGGGAACGGACCAGAATGGGCGTTCCGGATCCTAACGGGCTCCATGGCTGGTTCCGGGTTCCCGACAAGTGCCAATCAAAAGTGAGTTCCTGTTCCTAAAACATTTGAATGACACTACTGAATGAACCCCCTCCCTCTTACCTATCTCTGAGGCCGCTCTGGAGGGGAAACTAGTTAGCCTAGTGTGGGCATTGGGGCCCTTGGGGAGGCCCAGCAGGGAATTTGGCAGAACACCTTTGAAGCTTCCTCATTTCTGCTAGTCACAGGCCTGCCACAAAGTCAAGTTTGGGCGGATCTCAGATTGAATGTGTCAGGCCAGATCTGCAAGGAGCAGAAACGGCAGGTGCTTTAACTGCTGCTGCCATCTTGTGGAAGCTTGCAGTACGAATCGAGATGAAACCGCTTAAACACACTCAGAAGATGTACGGTTTAGCATTCCACCCAGGGCTCTTGTCAACCTTTTGCTTCTATTGTACACAACCCTTCCAGCGCACAGGAGGGGAGAGTCGGAGAGAAGCCAAGGTGAGGGTCTCCTGCCTGGATCTGATTGCCTTGCCTTTCCAATAACAATCAGCTGTCGCCTTTCCACAAACCGTGCATGAGCACCCCTTTGATGCATGCTCATTAAGGCGGGCAAGTCTGTCCTCTCTGCCCCTGGTAATCAGAGGCATTTATTGTTGGAATGCCTTTATGCCTTTCCTCCACGCCATGGGTACCCCAGGTACCTTCCCTTGGACAACATCTTCATGGCTATCCTTCTTCATTGCTGATGATAGCCTTATCCCCCATGAATTGGCCTAACCCTTTTCAAAAGCCACCATATGGCACAGTCACATGAATACGAAGGCAGTGAAAATTAGTGGAATGAGTTATAGTTGAGATGAGGGGGATTCCTCAGGTGGGATGGGAAGAAAATTCACACTATAAAAGAGCTAAATAAACCCCAATATTGCATGTATAAGCATTCCCCTATATATGCAGGGATCTGTTCCAAGACCACCACCCCCAACAGATACAAAAACCATGGATACGGGGGAATCCTATCTCCGCACACCCCAATGCCCATTAACTTCATTTAGAGCACAATCCTAACCTGGAGTTAGACCAGCACAGTTAGGCCAGCAACGTTTATCCGGCACAAGGGCCATGTCTGGACCACTCTCAGAGTCAGGGACAATGGTGCACATCTGTGTGCTGGACTCTGAGAGCAGTCCAAACATACTTTACGGTGTCCCTTGTGCCGGCCAAACTTTGCTGTCCTAACGGTGCTGGCCTAACTCCAGGTTAGGATTCCGCTCTTAGGGTCTTACTGCTAGCTCCAAGGTAAAATATTTCTTTGTTTTACTGAATGCTATAAGTATGCAAGCTTATAGGACAACATGCAGGCAGGCAGGCTTGAAAAGACTAACCAAACAGGAAGCTGGAAGTTAACATTCAGTACAAGGAAGAAACATTTTCTCTTGGAACCAGCAGTAAGAGCCTAATTGAAGTTAATGGATGTGGGGGGAAGAACCATTGGAGAACCATTGAGAACTACATATGGAGGGGACCCCTGTATTATGTATTCTCCATGAAGTGAGAAATCCAAGCAGATTTTCTACAAACAACAATTAAGGTAAACAGTGGTGTTAAGGTAATTAACAATTACCTTAAAAAGGTAAGGTAAAACAATTAAGGTAAACAAACCTATGGTTTGGGGAGCGCAGCGCCCCAGGTGCCATTTACAAGGGGGGTGTCACCACTGAACCCCAAATTCCAAAAATCGTTAGTTTATGGCATAATATGGAAATGCTGTATACCGTTGGATGTGGAATTCCACCCATAATTCAATAAAAAACTGGAGTGTGATATCTCTATTCTATCAAAAGTTATGGCCAAAAAAGTAAAAACTGAAAATAAAACTTCTTTTGAACAAATCGCGATTTTCAAAATCACGGTTTTAAAGAATAATACCACCATGCTAGAGATGCTTGGATGCAGAATTCCACCTGGAATTCAATGAAACCCCCTAGAGTGTAATACTTTAATGCTAGCAAATGTTATGGCCAAAAAAGGCGGAGGTGGGGCGCCACGCAGCGCTGCATTCTCCATGCTCCAGCTGGCTCTTTAAGGTCAGCCGGAGCGCGGAGAATGCGGTGCAGGGCCTGGGCGGGGGCGGGACAGGCCGCGGGCACCGTTTTGGGGGCGTGGCGTGCCATGGTTATGGCGCCCACTCCCAAGATGGCACCCATGGCTCATGCCCCCCCTAGCACCCCCTAGATCCGTGCCTGGTCCCGAGTGCAAAATGCCCTAGCTACACCACTGAAGGTAAAGCACCCTTTACCATTTCTCAGCATCAGAGACAGCCCCTTCCACCTACTGCACACAGGGGATCTAGCCAGGGGAGCTAGCCAGCTGCCTGTATTTTTCTTGCCCTTTCTCTCTTCCTTCCTCTTTTGCCAACAAGGACGGTAATGAAGGAAGAGGCCCGTTTTTCCTTTGCATGTCTGGAATATGAGCGGATGACATGTCGTTATCACGGTGTCACACTCTGATTGTTCAGGCAGAGGGAGCATCATGCTCTGCTTAGCCTTCCTGCACTCTGCACGTGACAAATCCGAAGCTACGTCTGGGGCTGGGGGGAGAATCAGCGCAAAAAGGCCACCTTCTGCTGGGATGCCAAAGGCTTTGCTGCACCCTGATCGGCTGGCAGGAGGAAGCCGCTGCACCAGATGCCAGCTGAGCAAGGAATATTCATACGTCGGTAATATACCGTGACGGCTGCCTACCAGCTCCATATACACCGGATTAATAAACTGCCTTTCATTTGTGACACCACTGCATGAATTTTGCATTAGGCTTAATTCAGAAGAGTTCACAACCGACACACACAGCCCCCTTTATGACAAGCTTTTTAATTGTCCTTTTGAAGAAAAAAACAAAAAAAATTAAGCTGGAGTATTTATTTGGCACGCTTGGGATGTCGTGAAGATGGGTCTGTCTTCTCTGGCAGGGAGCTGTCTTTAATCTCAAGAATCGCTTGATAAGCCCACTCCTGCCTGTAGCATCCTTGAATTAAGTCTAGAAGGTTTTACTTCTAGAAGTGATCGCTGGGCTGGGGCACCTCCCTTATGAGGAAAGGCTACAGCGTTTGGGGCGCAACCTCCTTACTTTAGATGTGAGCTACTTCAGAATGCCTGATGCAGGGCAGTGGCAACAAGATGCAGGCATTTTGTTGTCTTGTGTGCAGTCTGAGGCAACTGGTGGGCCACTGTGAGATACAGGAAGCTGGACTAGATGGGCCCTGCATCAGCGCTAGTGACGCAGTGCCAATGCAATGATGTTTTCCACTGTGGGAAACAGGGACGAGGCTAAATGTGGCTGTGGTTTGATCCGATAGGGCCCTTTCATGTTCAAACACAACCCCCTAGGGACTGTATGAAACCCCCTCCCTTTTATTGCATACCTGGGCCTGACAAGATGCAGTGAATGGTTGTCATGGCTGTGGCAGGCCACAATTCATGGCTGAGATTGGATCAGTCTGTCCCAAGTCGACCAGGTCTCCTAGAAGACTAGAGCAACGTTTTCATCTGAGAGCAATTGAGCTTCACAGCTCCTATAAGGACACAATACAGACAATGCTGCTAGACTGAATCTCCTAGTTAAAGGCTTTTTATAACACACACACACACACACACACACACACACTCACACACACACACACACTTGTGCATCTGTTTTCCAGGAGGACTGATCCACCACCAGACCCTTCTGAGGAGTGCAGCGCTGTCTGATAAGCAAGACTCTCGCCCACCCCGCTATCCGGCTGCTCCCCACTAAGCCGGCTGCCTTCAAAACAGCATCTAATTAATTTAACCCCAAGCGCTGTGCAGGCAGAATTTCCTGCTGGCAATTAACAAGAAAATAAAAGCAGGCATTCAGGGAAGATCAGGGCTCCCTCCAGAGCCTGATGAGCCTGGAACATGGGAGTTAAGCAGGAGCATCAAGGGGAAAACGGATGCCTTTGTTTTTAATTAAGCGCAAAGCGGACACTGCAGATAATGAAAAGAAACAGAGGCCTGAGGAACAGGGCTGTCTCCAAGGCACTGCAGACCAGGCGTGTGTTGTTGTCGCTGGCCAGGCTTGATTCACAGTTGCCAGCCATTACACTCCACCGGCCTTCGGTTGTCGTTTCTTCAGGCATGCCCAGGAATCCAAATCAATCTCCAAATCAGCCTCCAGGAACTCAAATCAATCCCCAATCCAAATCATTCTCCAGGAGACGACCGAAAGCAAGGCTGGAGAACATAATGGGGCCCCTAAGGAGTTCCAACACTGCATCACATTTGGGGACACACACACACACACACAAATCTCCAGGAATAACTTCAATATGTAATCTCGTGACTTTGTCAGGCCTGCCTTGTGCAATCCCAGAAAAGATACAAATCTTGATTTATTTTTGCGGCGTGAAATTTGTTTTGTGGACTTTGTTGCTGAAAAGCAAGAGATATTATTTTTAATGATAATTTTAGCATCTGGGGCGGAAGGGCCATTTCACCTAGCAATCCTAACAGCTCTCTGGTGCAACCACGAGGCAGGGGGCAAGTTTGGGTATCATTTTAAGATGTGTAATTTTACAACTTGCTACCCTTCGGGCTGCCACCAATTTCCTCCTAGGCTGCAATACTATCGGCACTTACCTAGGAGTAAGCCCCATTGACTATAATAGGACTTGCATCTGAGTAGACATGAGTAGGATTGGGCTTCCACTCTCTTATGCAGCCATGTATGGTCTCGCCAGGCTTGGGGAGGCAGCCCCCCTTCTTAGAAAACATTCCTAGAGAAGGGGTCTCTTCACTCAGCAAGGGGGCTTCCATGGAACAGACAGCTCTTTGTGCACAGGCTGTGATTTTATTTTATTTTATTTTTTGTACGTGTGGGTTGGTGTGACAAATAATTTGCAAAAGATCTTCAGCCTGATGACTAGGGGCACCTTTCGAGTCAACGAATCATGTTGAAACCCAACGAAAGTGTTTAGATCTATTCATTTAACCTGCAAACAATTAATCACTGCAGTGCTTCTTACTATTGTGTTCAAGACATTATGCACAGCCTACACCTTGACATGAAGGAAGCGTGTTCACCTTTGCACAGGCTGACCAGATGGTTTTTCTTTTCCCAGGACATGTCCTACCTTTCAACCTTCTGTCCTGGGTAAATTTGAAAATGTCCTACATTTCAAGGCAGACCAGGACTGCCCGCATCAAGAGGGGCTGCCCGCATCACTTGCTTATGTGTTTGTCCTGTGTTCCTTTGTTCATTAGGTTGCAATTAAAAGAGGACAAGACACCCCAAAATCTATATACAGCCATGCCCCAATATCCACTGATTCATTATCCACAGTTTCAGTTATCCACAGGTACCATGGATACTGGGACACCTATTAAAAAGATAGGGGAACATTAAACCAATCTCTCTCTTTTTACCTTGTTGCAGCAAAACCACTGATGTTCCCCCATCTTTAAAAAGGTATCCCCACTATCCACGGTTTCAGATATCCATGGGGAGGTCCAGAACAGACCCCAGGAGATACAGGGACATGCCTGTACTGTATATGAATGTTTTTAGCTTTTATTTTGTAATGTAATGTCCTACATTTTTCTTGAATGTCTTACATTTTTCTTGAATGTCCTACATTTGGGGGTGCTGCGCCCTGCTTTGTAGTGTTGACATTTGGTCATTCTGCCTTTGCATGGTCTCTGCTTTCCTGTGGGTCATGCAGAGCCTCTTGTCAGAAACACTTCCAGAAGGAACACACATTCAAAGAAGATCTTGCCAAACAACACCCTCAATTTTCTGTTCTTATCAGCATCACTCACCATTGAGTAATAGCTTAGAGTCAGGGCAGTCTGCTCCCTGTGATTGTATGTGTGGCACTTCTTGGGAGAAGTGTCTTTCACACACAGGTGGGAATGGCATCAGTCTCACTCTAATTACCCTTGTGGGAAACCAGTTGTGTTTTGAGAATGCAGTGTTGGATACACATGGTGGCTGTGATTATATGGTGGTTGAGGGAACTTGGTATGTTTAACTTGGAGAAGAGAAGGCTGAGAGGGGATATGAGAGCTCTCTTCAAATATGTGAAGGGTTGCGTTAAGGAAGAAGGGACAAATTTGTTCTCAGCTGCCTCTGACAGTAGAACTAGGTCCAATGGGTACAAACTGCAAGAGAGGAGATTCTGGCTAGACATCAGGAAGAATTTCTTGATGATAAGGGCAGTTCGACAGTGGAACAGATGGCCAACAGAGGGAGGTGGTGGATTCTCCCTCACTGGAGACCTTCAAGCAGAGTCTTGACAGGCACCTGCTGGAGATGCTCTAGGAGGATTTCCTGGTACAGGTAGGGGGCTGGGCTAGATGACCTTGAAGTTCCCTTCCAACTCTATGATTCTATGTCTACAGTGAAATCTCAACTGCTCTTAAACTCCTGGTAGTGTCCGAACACCCAAAAATCCCAAACCAAACATCTGGTGGGCTATGATACTGGGATGATGATGATGATGATGATGATGATGATGATGATGATGATGATGATGATGATGATGAT
>JAJKFI010000026.1:4533639-4544294 GCA_029204185.1 Lerista edwardsae
TATTATTATTATTATTATTATTATTATTATTATTATTATTATTATTAACATGGTCATGAAACTGTTGTTTCAGGTGGGTTCTATTTTTTATATTTTTTCATTGGGACTCCTCATGTGTAAAAGCTTCAGGTGAGAGTGGGCAGCCTTGTTAGTGGGAGGAAAAGTTCCTTGGAGCAGGGTTTCTGAAACTGACCTGATGATGGGTGCAGAGGCGTATCTACAGGGAGGGCAAAGCTCTAAGTGTTGCAAGAAGCCTTACCCTGTCACGTAAATTCCTCCTCTCCCTTGCTGCTATAGCCAGTAAGCAACGCCAAGATGTTGCTTTTCCCTGTGAGGATTGGCTAAAACGGTGCAGGAGAGGAGCGATTTCCACTGCAAGGTAAGGCTTCTTGCAAAACTTAGAGCTCTGCCCTCCCTTAGATCTCCCTCTGGGTGGGTGGGTCACAAAGCTGAAACTGACAAGCAGGTAGCTGAAAAGGAAAATACATGGAACCCTATTATGGAAAGTGAACCTGTGCCAAAATGTGCATTTACTTGTGAGTAGGAGACTGTGCCTTGGTCCATTGCAAAGGCAGGCTGAGAGGAATGCAACACCATCAGAATGGTCCCCATCTGATGAGTGCAGGCCCCAAAAAACACACAAGAAAGAACTCTCCCTCCTATGCCCTATTGAGCCTTATGGATAATGAAGCTAAACAACATGCTTGCATTTACTCACCAGTAAGCAAACGGGAATGCAAGGGCACCAGAATGGCCCCGATCTGATGAACGCGAAGCTCAACAAATTGGGCAGCCCCACACCCCATAAAGAGGATAAAAACAGAGGCTTGGGCTGGTAAGGTGAGACATTTTTCTTGGTAAGTCTTTCGAAGCTAGGTGGGTCCTGAGAGGGTGTCATTTAAAAAAAGTGGGTTCTGTTGTGAAAAGGTTTGGGCAGGGTTGTTATCTTTTCCAGACTCCTCTCCCCCCTCCACCCCATCCCAACGCAGTTTAGAGCAGTGGTTCCCAGTCTGGGGGTTGGGACTCCCAAGAGGGAAATGTGCTGATTTTCAGGGGGTTGCAAAGAGACTGGGACAGCCCTCTTAAAAGCTGAGCACCACCATCTTGGAAGCTTCATTCTGGATAGGGAAGAGACTTCCCCATTGGGAACTTCCCCTACATGCTCCCTGTGTATCCCCCGAAGGACTCCTTAATAACTCCCAGTAACCTCATACAACCCTTGTTGTAATAAGTCTTTGTATCCTCTTAATATCCCTAAGTACCCCATGAGAAGTCTTTGCCCCCCTTAATATCCTAGGTAAACCCTGTGTACCAAGTGCTCCATTTCTACCCTCTAGGTACCCCATAATTCTATGTAGTGCCTTAATGCCCCTAAATACCCCTTAATTCTCTGAGCCCCTTCATGCCCCTAAGTACCCCTTAATACGTGTACCCACTTAATGTCCCCTAAGTGCCCCTTAATAGCTCTAAATACTCCCTGTGAACCCCCTTGTCTCTGTATTCTTTTAATACCCCCTAAGTACCACCTATTTACCCCTTAAATATATGTAAGTACCCCATGCCGCTCTACCCTTAAATACCTTCTAAGTAACTCCTGTGTGGATAAGGTAGTACAGAAGCAATACTAGGGGAGCATTACTGGGGGTACAGAGACTGATTAAGGAGTACTTACCACCTCCTGTTGCAAGGAGTTCCACAGATTAATTACACCCTGGTTAAAAAAAAAGGTATTTCCTTTTCTCTGTTCTAACTCAATAACACTCAATTTTAGTGGCTGTCCCCTGGTTCTGGCATTGTGTGAGAGGCATTGTGTCCTTGATCAATTGATTCCCTTTCTAGCGAGGGGTAGGAGGTCACTGGTAAAAAGTCTGGGTGGAAAAAAATGGCATCCCTTCAGTCACTGGTGTGGCTTGGACTGGGCATGCTCCACAGAAGCCTTTCCACAAACTGCTTCTACAGCTATCTATATAAGGAGAAGCAGAAACAGAAGTCCCAAGTGGCGTGCAGATGTGTTGTATTGTGCAGCAGGGTGTGGCAGCTGCCTGGTGTGCTTCAGCCCTCTGTCATGATCCTGGTGAGACAGGCAGTTGTCCTCCTTCAACAGGAAGTAAGCCTACTTGGCAACTGAATTTTTCCGGTAATAGGCTTGTCTGGCTGTCAACAACAACAACAACAACAACAACAAAAGAAGAAGGAAATATAGATGAAAGGACATCTCTTCGGAAGTAACTTGTAGTTTCTGGCACAGTCCTACCACTGTGTCTTCCTCTTATTTGATTTCATAATGGTTTTGCTTATTTCCACACCTGAACAGCCCGCTCAGGCATTGTGGGCCTTGCTTTAGCTGGGATGTGGCCAAGAAAAGCCACATCTGTATTCCTTACCCATATCTTTAAATAAAATGATAAAATGCGGGGGGGGAAAGAAAAGAAAAGCCATCTCGGGGCACCATCCCAACCTGAAGCTTGGCCGGCACAAGGGCTATCGTAAAGTGCATTTGTACCACTCTCGGAGTCAAGGAGGATGGCACATGTCTGTGTGCTGGCCTCTCTGATTCCAAGAGTGGTCCAAACACTCTTTAAGGTGTCCCTTGTGCCAGCCAAACTTTGCTGGTCTAACTGTGCCAGCCTAACTCCAGGTTAGGATTGCACCCTCACTCACTCACTCACTCACTCACTCACTCACACACACACACACAGAGAGAGAGAGAGAGAGTGAGTGTCAGCCGACTGAATCACACGACCAGTTTTCTGCCATAAGTTTCAGTCCGTCGTCTCATAGAAACATCCATGAGCAACCCACTTTCTTGTACATGGGCCCCCCAGAGTCCCAGCCTTGCTGTGCCATCCCCAGATCTGGAATTAAGCCCACCTGTTTTCTCTGTTTCATCATTGTGTCTCGCCAAGACCAACTCCATATTGGGGCAGTAGCAGGAGCAGCATCAGGCCCCATCACTGAGAATGAATGGACCAAATTGCCTAAAGGACAGTCCATTATTTAAACCGTGAGCAGCTTTTGGAGTGTCTTTGCTGGAAAGTAGGATATAAATGTGGCTAACAAACATGAAGTCTTTTCTGATAAGACTTAAACATGAACATGAAAATTTTCACAGAGTTTATTGCGGGGCTAAGAGAATTCGGGCTAAGAGCGCTGAAGAATAGATGCTTTTGAATTATGGTGTTGGAGAAGACTCTTGAGAGTCCCCTGGACTGCAAGGAGATCCAATCGGTCAGTCCTGCAGGAAGTCAAGCCTGATTGCTCCCTGGAAGGACAAATCCTGAAGCTGAAGCTCAAATACTTTGGCCACCTCATGAGAAGAGAGGACTGTTTAGAAAAGACCCTCATGCTGGGAAAGATGGAAGGCAAAAGTTGGAGGGGGCGACAGAGGATGATATGATTAGACAGTGTCACCGAAGCGATGAACATGAAATTGGGCAAACTCCGGAAGCTAGTGGAGGACAGGGAGGCCTGGCGTACTGTGGTCCATGGGGTCGCGAAGAGTCGGACACAACTTAGCGACTGAACAACAACAAGAGAATTCAGTGGATGTATTCTGAAAGTCAGACTCCTGGAAAGATCCAAGGGCATACACTCTGGGACAAATGCAAAATGCTTCTTCTTTTCACTGTGACCCATTTGGGTGTCTGCTGGTCTCTGACATTTTTTTTAACAATATCTGTATAGTCACACACCACAGAGCAGAGAATAGAATTTACAGCCTGTATGTGGGAATAAGCATAAGACCTTTCTAGAGAAAGTTTTTTAAAAAGACATCTGGATTTCGGATGTCTGGATAAGGGATCATCTACCTGTACTAAAAATAAGTAAATGGATTCTTCTTAAAAGGCCCAGTAGCAGTTGTTGATACAAATAGTGCAGGATACAAACTATGCTGGGTTAAAAAAAAAAAAAACCCCAGCCGCCCTTTCAAGAAGGGAGAGCAGGTCCTTTTCTTCTGTGTTTTCCAGGCAGGCCCCATACGATCATTTTGCAGGAGCACCTGTGTTCTTGTAAAGAAATGTATAGACCATTTATAATCTCAGGGGTTTGGGTTTTTTTTTTTTTTTTTTGTATTTTTGTATTTAGGTAAAATAACCACAACAAATATTCTAAAAATCATAGTTTAAAATACTGTTCCATTTCTCATTATATGTATGTAGTTATTCCAGAATCCAGAAAAATCTAAAATCCGGGCACCTTCCCGCCCCAAGCAGTCTGGATACATGATAATCAACCTGAGTTATTGTTTACCTCTCCTCATTTTGCGTTGCTTCGCAACAGATGGCTTCCTATTCCGTTTTGCTCTCCTGGCGCTAAAGGACAGTCTTCTGTATTTGTTAGCTTGCGCTGCATGGCGCACCATGGTTTCTTGTTGCGCTTTTTGGCCTTGAGAAGAGCTACACACTCAGTTGATCATCTTCGATAATGTGGTTGATGTTGTTCTGACCAAGCACAAGGTGGATTACAAAAACCTTCCTGTCCCACTATCTATGTAAATATATATGCCTAGCCAGATAGGCTGCTGCTGTTGCTGTTGTGATGTGTCATTGTACGCATCACTTAAGCTTTACATAATAATAGTCTCAAACTGCACCCCTTGTATCCCATAGGTCTTTCACTTTGCTTATGCTAAAACAAACTTGTTAGTCCTTGGGGACTGGGATCTCTGAAATACAGCCTAGAACTACCATGGATAGTGCTACAATTAAAATAGTACGCTCTGAATTCCACGCTTGGGAATTGCAGATGACCCACAATTGTATGTAGACTTGATATGTCCTGGTATCAGGCATGCTACGTTTCTATCGGTGATTCCCACCCTTCTTAACCTGATCTCTTCTGCAACTTCTCTAGCTTCACTAGATCCTTGTTGAGTTGGGGCAACCAGAATTGTACGCAATACTTCAGAGATGGCCTTCCTATCGATCTGTACAATGGCAGACTAATATTGCAGCTTTATTCTCAATCCCTTTCTCACTGCCGCCACACATTCGGTCTCCGCTTTCATCAAGCTGTCCTTGAGGTGGGTAGGTTAGGCCGAGAGGGTGCTCAGGCCTGGCTCCTTCTCATTCATGCATTGGCCACATCTAGACTGCACGCCTGTGAGGTGCTCAGCCCGGAACTACCCTTGCCAAGCATTTGGAAGCTTCCACTGGTCCGCATGGGGCCCCTTGTGTGGTGCTGCAGGGAAAGGCCATGCTTTTCCAGGCAGGGACAGCAGTAGTCCACTACCCTACCCATTTATGTTCCTCTTCCCTTGTGCAGTCTCCTGAAGTCAAGGGCTGCCCCTCTTGCAGCAAGAGAGAGTGCATGGTCTACTCATGTGAAGCGGGCTTGGTCTTCCTGGACATAGAGGTTATTTGCTACCCACTCACTCCCTGCTGGTGTGGCAGTTGCCTGCCCCAATTTTACAACCCCCCCCTCACCAAGGTGTAATCAGCACCGGGCATTGCCAGGCTCTCCCCTTCGAAGGGAGGGGACAGAAAGAACTTTGAGTGGAAGCGCATTCCTCTGGCCCTGTGCAAGAGGCCTTTTCCCCAGACGTCTACTGCCACTGGAGCCCTAGCACTGCGCATCATGTGAGGGTGGAGACAGAGGTGAATCAGCCCAGGGCGAATCACCTAACCTGCTTTCCAAGGTGAAATGGCAAAAAGCACAGCACAAAAAAAGGATCCTTTTCCTAAAGATGCAGGTGGGCTTTGCAACAACTCCCACTGGGCTGAGTCAATTGTTTTGCAACGCTGGCACTTTCATTGCAGTAATTACAGTGCAAGGCAGCCCCTTTAAGATTTCTCAACCTTTGGGCATCTCTCGCTCCCTTCAGGAGGGACGGACAGCTCCTGCCGCTGCCACCGTGCGAAGTCCAGGCTCCTGCGCCGCCAAGGAAGCCAGTTGCCAGCAGCCAGTTGCCAGCAGCACAGCTCTCCCCAGGGTGACCTGTGGAGACGACCAAGGACGCGGGGCAGGCAGCAGCTGCTCTTCCACACGGAGCAGGACTAGCACCCACCATCCCCAGGCCTCGGAGCAAAAAACGCAGCCAAACCTTGGACAGGAGCTAATAATGGTTTAATTTGTGGGGCAGTACATGGAAGACGACGCGCAGGAGCCAGGGTGGGTGGGGACGCGCAGGCAGAGGCGTGGCCGGAAGCCAAGGGCGGGACCACAGGCCACTCCTGGGGCCCCCAGGCAGCGTGGAGACCCGTTGGTGCTGCGCAGGATTTGGTCACAGATCCACGAGGCGAAAAAAAAAAGCGCACAGGAAGAGAGACTTCCAGAAAGGGAGTGCAAAGTTACTTCCCGTAAAACTTCTTGTTCAAGAGGAAGATGAGGAGGTTCACGTTCACTTTTGCCCGGTCGAATAACTTCATGACAGCCACGCCTTCGTACTGCAGCTGCAGCAGATCCTGCCAGGAAAACAGAGGGGTTGATGGGGAAATCTGCACGCACGCAAACACACACACACACACCCCGAGGGTTCAGCCTGGAAGGAATGAGTAAATGCTGCCGTGTGCCAACAGGGCGGAGGACTCCCACCCCCAGGAAAAGCCACGGCCTCATTCTGGCAACTCCTCCCCATCCAGAGCAGGGTAAGACTCTGGGGCAGGGGCTAAGATCCTTCTTTCTTCTTTCCCCAAAGAGATACGAGAAGCGCAATGCTTATGGCACTTCCAGCCCACCTGGAGAGAAGCCGGCACTGGCTGGCAGGCAAGCCCTGACAGTTCCCAGCAGCCTCTGCTGCTTTTCACATGGCCCCACAATCCCCCTCCTACTGACTCACTTGGCATGCAGCCGAGACCACCAGCTGTGAGGTCTAACCCAGCAGTTCCCAAACTGTAGGGCCAGGACCCACGAGTGGATCATGGTCCAATTTTTGGTTGTTTGTGAACCTGCTACGGCAGATTATTAGGCTCTGTGCCTCAAGGGTTAAAAGCAGCTGCTACTGGGGTTGTGGGGTGGGGAAATACTGCCTCCCATTCGCCATTAAAGCCACACCCTTTGGCATTAACAAACCAGAGGCAGCAGCCTCTCTAGGGCCCCGAAAAAGCTTGGGAACCACTGGTCCAACCTCTTCTGCATCGCAAGTCGCCCACAGCCATGCCCCTCCCCTCCCCTGAAGAATGAGCAGATGGGTCAGCCGGCAGCCACAGGGGCCTTCTCTGCAGAGCTGTGGACCCCAAGCACTGGAGACAACCGTTCTCGTCAAGAACAAAGACTAGCTGTGCTGCGAAGAGCCAGCTTGGTGGAACGTCTGGGAGAAGCCCTGGAATTGCTCCACCTCTGGGTTCCATGAAGGGCAACTACTTTGACCATCCCAAGTGGGAGATGGTCAGACTAGGCTGCACAGGGGCCGTGTGCCGCGGGGTCCGTTTCTGCATCTTTTGATTGCTTTAGTGGCAGGCGGAAATGGAAGCGGGTCTGCCGAACGCCTCTTCCAACTTCCAGGCTGAGCCACTCAGACACGCTCTTATGCCTTTCTGCCCACGCCTGCCTTGTGTGCTCAGAAAAGACGGTCTGAGTTCGAAACCTCCCCAGATTTTCACCTTCACTCTTCATTTTAAGTCATGTAGACAAACGTGGGCTGAAATCAGGGTCTTCCCTAATCTTCCCTGCAAGGCCGGTCAGGAGAACGATGGGCTGGGCTGGTTCCTAGTCAGCCGTCACATCCTCACAAGCCCCGACACGATCCCAGGCCACATCGCAAGCCGCAGGGAAAGCCGACTAGAAACTCCACCTGGGGTGGGGGGGGCAGTGGCAAAGATCCATACCTGGTAATGCAGCATGAAGGTCTCCATCTGGACCCCCATAAACTTTGCTTTGACCTCAAAGTCTCCAACTTCTTCTGTCGGACCGATTTCAAATATCACGTTCTTAAACCTGTATGGGTTGGAGACGAAAACAGCCACTGTTACTTCTAACGTGCAGTGGAGGGCGATACCAGTATGACACCAAGTTTCAGGATGCGGCAAAACCAAGACATGCGGCTTACAGAGACACACACACAGCCTCCACTTACTCTGCTGTGCTCTTGGAATGTAAAAATGGGGCAGAGGAAAAAAGGAGCCTGCTTTCACATCGTAGCGCAAGAGCCCAATCCTAGGCCTGGCCTTGTCCCCAGCGCCTTCACAACCACCACCAACCCCAATGGCCCCTTCACACAACCACCCAAGCAGAGTGAGACGACGGGCAGAATCTGGTGCCCAACCAGGTGGGTGAAGATGGCCCAGCCAGAAGCGCAACAAAACTGCGAGTGACGCTAACCTGGAAAGTGACGCTAACCGGCCAAGGGGCATACCTTCAGGTGCCGACAAGGCATCTGGGCATGTGCAGGGCAGAGGACTCACCCCAGCTTCTGCACAGAACCTCTGGGGCAGACCCACTTCAGGCTGCAGTGCTAGCCAGTGCAGAAGTCAAGCAGAGAGAGCTGGGCTAGGACTCTCCAGCTCATCAGTTCTGCTCTTGGTGAAGCAACAGCAAAGAGCAGCGCTTAAGCGGCTCCCTCTGAGGAGCAACTCACTGCTTGGCTTGGCGAATGTTCAGCCTCAGGCGTCCTCCGCCAGTTCTACAGGGGAAGGGCTTCATCACTCCTGTATTGCTAAAACGGGGGTGGCAACAGCAAAGCACAGACCCAACAATGCCTGGCCACTCAGTGCTCTCAGTGGGCGAGGTAAGACTCAACTGAATTAGCCGGAGGCTCCTTGATACGAATTTCTTTGGAATCACACTCATCTCGGCACAGGCTGCCAGAAACGTCCTGGTCCAAACCTGGCCAGTGAAGGCCAGGGAGCAGCCACGTAGGAGAGGGCAGCCAAAGCCAAGAGACCCCCCCCCCACACACACACACACACACCCTGCCTGACCACTCACTGGCTGGTCTGCAAGTCTTCGATCTCAAGCAGGACCCCCTTCTCGTGGAGTCGGGCGGCCGTGTATTTCAGGAAGATCTTCTTGCTCTTTTTCCCTTTCATCTCTCGTGGCTTTTTTGAGACCCTGAGAAAAAAAGAGGGAGGGTGCCACTGAGCCGGGTGGCAGAGAGCCAATCCCCAGCACCAGCGGCCTAGCGATCCACGGCAGTCCCCTGGCGCCAGAGGAGACCAGCAGGGCAAAGCGTTGTGTTCCTGGTCTACCCCAAGGCAGCTGTGAGCATCTGCCCCTCCCTGCCCACTGCCCCCCCCAGCAGTTGCTGGAGAAAGCCTCCCGGCTCTTTCCCGCCCTTCTCCTGCTAGGCCTCTGCCCGCTGACACTTCTCAGGACTCCTGGACCGGGAACAGACCCCACTCGCGGTGCCACTCACTTGCCCTTGCTGGCCAAGTTGTCCAGGCAGGTCTTGATGTAGCTCTTGTAGTAGTCCACCTGCTCCTCGTAGAACGTCGCCTTGGAGTTGAGCGCGTTGTAGGTCTGCTGCAGCTTCACCAGCTCCGCTTTCCTCCTCTGGCGATATCGCCGCTGGTTCCGGATGTCCTGGATCAGGCAAGCAAACGAAAAATGAGCTCCGTGCCCTCGCTCCCAAGCGAGCCCAACACCAACGGGGCCAGAGAACTGGGGAAGAGCCAGTATTGGAGGCAAGGCCAGAAAGGACTGAGCAGGGCAGAGTTGTGCCAAGGTGCCCCAAATGTACCAACTGCATGCCCAGGATTATTTGGGGAGGCTCTCTTGAGTCCCACTGACCCCACTGAGCCAGGGGCAGAGGCAGGCACCCCCCCCCCCCAACTGTACCCACATTTCCTCCAGGGCAAGCCCTGGCAAAGAGAGCAAGCAGGCCTCGGGCACTGACCTTGGCCACGTCGTTGATCAGGTCCTGGTATCTGTTCTTGGGGTTCACCGTCCCCAGCTCCGTCAGCCTCTTCAGTCCCGACCGGATCTTGTCCTTCTTCTCCTGCAGAGTCAGGTTGCTGTCCTCCTTGACAGCCTTCGACTTCTTCATCTTGTCCGGGGTCTTGGCGTCCCGAATGGCTCGCCTCTGCATGGCTCTCTGATGCTCAGCTTCCTGCACCAGGTGGGGAGAGGGCCATGTCCAGGGGCTCCTGCTGCTCTGCCACCACCACCACCCCAGGCACACACACACTGCCCAGACATGGGGAGCAGCCTGAGGGGCCACCACCACGGACCCCTGCATCAGTATAAGGAGGCCAGGAACATGCACAGACCCCCCTGCCCATACCTGCTCAGCCGTCGCCGGCGTTTCCAGGATCTCAGTCAGGGTCTCTCCTGGCTGGAAACGGATCACGTCCACGATCAGACGCTTTGTGCTACACAGGAAAAAATGGAAGGAAGCACAGTCAGATTCACCTCCCCAACACTGGGAGTGGCGTCACCCAAGCCGGGCCAGGATGCCTGCAAAGGGCTGCAGGAGAGGCTGCCCACTTACTTCAACAGAATGGTCTTGGCATCCATCTCTGCGTTCTCGTCCCCGGGAACATCAAACTTGTTGGTCAGAGTGAGAGAAACTTCTGTCTTGGCCAGCATCTCCTTCCCTGGGTCATTGATGGGGCCAGGCCCTTCCCCTGGGACACAAGCGGAGAAGGAAAGCAGCAGTGAGGCTGGGTGGCTGCAGCACTCCTGTGGTCACCGCTTTTTGTTTTTAAAGGTATCACCATTACAGACGTGTTTGAGAGAGAGAGAGAGAGAGAGAGAGAGAGAGAGAGAGAGAGAGAGAG
>JAJKFI010000026.1:4544304-4582770 GCA_029204185.1 Lerista edwardsae
GAGAGAGAGAGAGAGAGAGAGAGAGAGAGAGAGAGAGAGAGAGAGAGAGAGAGAGAGAAGCCTTACTACCTGCCCAAATAGGGAAGGACTGATCAGACCAGACAGAAAAGCCGGACTCTTGGAGTCTGCCTGCCCTCTCCAAACTCCCTGCTTGGCAAGATGGGAGTTCTTGCAGGCAAGCAGAAAAGATGGCAGAGCAACTTTTACACTGACTCTTGGAGGAAAGCCGGCAGGGGCTGAGCGGCATCTGGTTTGGGACCATTGATCCCTTATGGGACAAGTGCAAGTGGAGATTCTACAGCAGCCAAGTGAGGAAAGACTGGAATTAAGAGCAGAAGCATGATGGGACACGACAGCTGGGCTAAAGGAACAAGCGAGCAGCTCTTCTTGAGGGGGCCTCAGATACAGGCGCTTCTATGCAAATGCCCAAAGTCTCCAAGCAAAGTCGGGAGAACTGGAACATTCGGTGGCTGGGGAAAACACCGATACGGTGGGGGCATCACAGAAACCTGGTGGAATGCGGAGAACCAGAGGGATGCCGCAATCCCAGGCTATAACCAGTGATGTCATTCAGGGGGAACGGACCAGAACGGGCGTTCCGGATCCTAACGGGCTCCATGGCTGGTTCCGGGTTCCCGACAAGTGCCAATCAAAAGTGAGTTCCTGTTTCTAAGTCATTTGAATGACACCACTAGCTATAACTCTATAGGAGGGGCAGAGAGAGGGCGTGTTGGAGGTGGGGTGGCCATCTGTGCCACAGAAGGGGTAGGATCCAGCTGGCATTTTTGGCATTCAGGAAGGATGCTTCAGCCACCAGGTGAATTCCCGCTGCAATGCCAGGAACGACTCACCTATCAGGGACTCAATGGTGGACACTTCCCCCAGGTCATCCAGAAGCTCGTGGATGGGGTCGTTGTGCTCAGGGGCAATGGCATCTTGATGATCCAAGAGCAGCTGGTTTGAGGGTAAAGAGAGAAGGCTGAGCTGCTGGCACCTCACTTGGCCTGCAGTGTTTTTGGGGAAACCTTCCCAACGCCCTGGGGCACAGCACAGACGAAGCCACCAGCCCACCTCGGATCCCTGTCCCAGCCAGCTCAAAACCTCCTGTGCTGGCGGAAAGAGGCTCTCTCCAGGCCCTTTCCGAGCACCACCTGGAGATTCTGGTGGGGCTGGTCCTGTGGACACCTGTGTGCAGAGTGGGGGGGGGGCTCTGCCTGGCCTTAGGCTGGAGCCCACATGGGGCTTTTGTGGGCTCAGCCACCGGTGGGAAGGCGACCACTTGCGAGACTTACCGTGTGCGTATTGATGATTTCTCCAATGGAAATATAAATCACCGGCTTTGTGAGCGTCACCAGGTCGGAATACTCGTCAACGTTAAATTTATCTTGCAGCTCCGGGACTTCACACGCAGCCTGGAAAAAGCGCCTTCGGAGAGACCAAGAGAATCAGCCCAATCCCGCAAGAGTCCAAGGGCTCCCTGCAAGGCTTGTGCTTTGTAAGGAGAAGGGTGATCCTTCACGGGGAACTACAGAACTGGAACACTCAACGTAAGCCAGCTTCTCTCACAAGCCACCCTGCGGACCAGTGGATCTTGTTCATGTGCACCACCAAACTCTGGTGCGGGGTGACAGAACAAGCCAAGCGCGTTCCCCCAGTCCCACAATCCCTCGTGCACTCTGCTCACTTAGTTCCTGCAAACCAGCAGCACCAAATACTGGTCTTCAGTCCTCATTTTGGAGGGCAATGCTGGTCCCTGTTGGCTTGTGAGCGAACCAGAGCAAGAGGCAGCGTTTGTGTTCCTAGAGCACACACAATCTGACACTGCGGGAAGTGGGTCAATGAGACACTAGTGGCACTTGATGCCGTCAACCCACGAAGAACCTAAAATCTCTCACACACACACTGGCACCCAGATACCCAGCCGGATGTCGTGGACACACCAGGCATCCACCGCTCCTAGAATACAGCAGTCCAGATTTTTTTGTAAATGACTGACCAAAGAGGACAGCTGAGCCTAGATTCAAACATGCGTATTTGCATGAATATGAAGGTCCAATTTGCAGGAAGAGACATCGGGGGCTGTGTTACTTTCAGGCTGCCTCAAACCATTGTTGCTCTAATTTAACCAAATTGCAAGTGCCTGTTTTCACCACCACCACGACGCGATACTCTTTCTCCCCTCTCAAAATACGCTCTGGTTGTTTTGTTCACACAACTTGGCCAGCCTCTCTCTCCAGAGATCACAGCTGCCACTCAGGGCTGCCACTGAGTGAGGGGCTGAGGCCAGCCAGGTCTATCAGACACTCCTCTGTCACCGGCTTCCTTGCTTTTTACTACACGTGAAATGTACCCATTTTCTTCTCTTTCACGTACAAATGCTGGTATTTCTGTGCACCTCAGCAATTCACCACCAACCCCGAGTCTGCAGAAACCAGACGCCATGAAGCCATGTATTGGGATAGCCCCGTTCCGCTTGCAATCTGCAAGTCTGCCATTTGTACGTGTGGTATTTTCTGGTTTCTCTCTTTTTCTACTTGCATCACGCAATGCTTCAAGACGTTCCAAAGGGGAAAAAAAAGCCAGAGCACCCCCAGAGCTGCGGTGCGCCACCGCAGACCCATCTACATCAGGCAGAGCTGTGGGTGTGTCTTGAGCAGCTCACCAGTCCTGCAACCATCCCACCAGCTCACCAGGTGTGTCACAACCCTTCCAGAAGGCCCTGAGCACTTCACTGCGCCTGGCCCACAATGGGTCCCCCTGGCCAACCCCCACTGCTGCCGCTTCTCAGCTGTGACCTGCAACCCCTCACCTGAACTTCTGATAGGACTGAGACAGGTACTCATTGATGATGGCCAGGTGGGCATTGTCCCCCAGGAACATCTTATTTGAGGCCGCGTGCTGCAGCATCTTTGCAATGGAGCCCAGGTTCCGCCGCTGGTCTGTGGTCAGCTGCCCTCCGGCGGACAAGTCGATGATGTCAAAGGCATCGGGCGCCACAATGGCGGGGTTCATGTAGCGATAGTACAGGAGGTTGCCTACAATCTGGAGAGCAAGCAAGAGAGCCCAGGAGGACTCGAACAGCGCCCTCTCCAGGGAGCAGACAGGGCCGCTCGCAGTGGGTCGCCCCCCCCAGTCCCGCCCCTCCACATTCACACACAGAGGCAGAGGGAAGGGTGAAGGAAGAGAGAGCCGCAAAGAGCAGCAGCTGCAGCAAGACCAGCTGCCGTCTCCTCCGCCTCCTGAGAACGCGGAGGCAGGTCGGAAAGCTTTTTCCCCAAGATGCGGGAAGAACAAGGAAAGCAGAGAGGAGGTGGCGACTTGGCTGACCGACTCCACTAGCTGGGCCACTGGGGAGCTGCTCTTTGGCCAAGTGGAGACCCAGCCCAGGTGGGCTGCTCCTGCCCCCCCCCCCAGCCTTCCACCTCGTGCCTGGGGGGGGTGGTGGTCTGAAAGACTGCAGTGGTGGCTGCTGCCAAGCCATTAGCGAGCCACCAGAACAGGGCTAAGAGGCTTGAATCCCCAAACCCTTTCTCCACCGAAGCCCTTTTCCAAAGGGGCAGGTGGGAATTCTGCACAGCCAGAAGGGGGAAGGTGCCATGAGCCCCCAGCCCCTGGAAGGCCCATAGAGGGCTCACCCCCAAAGCGGCCTGGGCAGGTGGCCTGGCAGAGCAGGTTGCCACACACGGGCCAGTGCCCAGATCCCAGCTGCTGAGAGCCTGGAGGCATCTCCACAGGGAGGCCAGGTCTACGTGCTCGTGGCCACCTCCACGTACGTGTCAAAAAAAGAATTCACCTGCAGAGAAAGCCTAGATGCGCCGCCTCAGTGTGGGAAAGCACAGAACTAGGAGAGAGAGAAGAAAGCAGAGTTCAGGCCTTTGTACAGGAGAGGAACAAGACGCAGCTGTCAGGTCTTCTAGAGACTCCCTTCTCGGGGCACCGAGCAGGATCCCACCAGGCAGGCTCCTGGGGGTGGCTTCCCGGCGGTATCCCTGGACGGGGAGCCACTGTGCCCAGGCCGCAGTCAGCCACGCTGCCCCCAGAGGAACCGATGCCCCTGGGACCCTTCCTGTGTCCTTCACCTGACACCAACGCTCGGCAAGAAAGAAAGGCTGCCACCCTGGTCCAGAAACATCTTCAGAGAGGAGGCCCAGCAGGAACAGGGCGTGTGCGCGAGAAGGAAGAGAGCGGGGCAGAGAAGCAGGTGGCAGAAGCAGGTGTGCGCCCCCCACCAGCCCCCCTCCCGCACCCACCGCCTCTCTCGCAGCAGGCAGCCCCCGACTCCCACCTTCAGCAGCTCATCCTCGCTGGCATCGGGAAACTTCTCGTGCAGCGAGTCCTTCAGGACCTTGGCGATGAAGCGCATGCCGTACCTGCGGAGGGGACCAGCGCATCAGGCGCACGCTCCTCTTGGGGGGGGGAGGCAACCCCCGCCCACCCCTGCCAGAGGAGGAGCCGCTTACGGGATTTTCTCCAGGGAGCCGATGATGGCCAGCAGGAACTTGTCCGTCACGGTCCGCATGTTCTTGATGGAGGCGTCCAAGCGGGTCCTCACCTCCTCGTGGCTCAGCGCCTGCTCCGGGGTGACGTCGTAAGGAAGTTTGCTGCGGGGGGGGGGGGAGAAGCCACAGGTCAGTGAGCCCAGTCAGCACTCCACTGAATGAACACACACACACACACACACACACAGAGAGAGAGAGAGGACGCGGCAGTCATGCTGGACCCACACCCTGAGAAGCATCCGACAGCAGGAGGGGAGGAGGGCACCTTTTCCCCATCTCTTCGCCTGGAAGCAGAGCTCCAGAAGCACTTGGCCCTTCAACAGTGGCAGCATCCTAGCACAGACTGTGCCTCTCCCACCAGCAGGGGCGGTTCTAGTCGAAAGGGCGCCCATGGCGCCCAATGAAAGTGCGCCCCATGGGGGCACGCAACGTCATGAGGCGGGAGGGGGCGCCGGGCGGCAGCGCATTCTCCGCGCTCCGGCTGGCCTTAAAGAGCCAGCCAGAGCACAGAGAACACGGTGCCCCATCCCCCGCTCCAAGAGGGGACCTCCAAGCTCTTGGAGCGGGGGACAGGGCGCCGCGTTCTCTGTGTTCCGGCTGGCTCTTTAAGGCCAGCCAGAGCGCGGGGAACACAGTGCAGGGCGGGGGCAGGGCAGGCCGCGGGCACCATTTTGGGGGCGTGGCACACCATGGTTATGGCGCCCACTCCCAAGATGGCGCCCAGGGCTCGTGCCCCCCCCCCAGCACCCCCTAGATACGTGCCTGCGCACCAGAAGGCCCTTTTGTGCCCAGGAGGAGTCAGAGGGCTTCTCAGGACAGACTGCCCAGTCCCCTGACCACACCAGGCCCAGGGGAGGTGTTTCCATTGCACCTGTGCCTTTTACGAAACAACCGTTTGACCCCTCCCAAGAAGTCTGTGCCTGACCATTACATTGCTAAGGGAAGACACGCACAACGTGGAAAGAGAAGGACAGTCTTGCCGACCAGCAGCCCCACAACAGGCACCCAGATGGCCCTGCTCACAACGTGGGCTCTGGGCCACTTCCTGGCTTTCCCTGGCCTGCCCCAGGCGCAAGGAACACCCTCCGCGCATGCACACACACACACACACACACACACACACCTGGCCTCTCCAGTCTGTGACTCCATCTGGTTGACCCACGACTTGTAGATGTCCACCGGATCCGTTTTGATGTTGAGGGATTTGTCCTCCATGATCTCCTTCACCACGGGGGCCAGGATCTGCCGGAGGGCGTTCTGACCGCGAGCGCCGCGGTTGAAGCTGACCACCATCTTGATCACCGTGGGGTTGCCAGTCACAATCTCGTGGAGCTGGTCCACTTTGGACCTGGAAGAGGAGCCGGAAGTGAGCCGCTCGAGTCCGAACGGCACGAACCGGTTGCCACCCAAGTCAGAGTCTCCCCCACATCGCGTACTTGATCTCCTCCTGCAGTGCGGTCTGGAAGAGGCGCAGTAACAGGTACTCCTCCCTCTGATTGGACGCGTAGTTGTACAGCGTGAAGATCACCGAGTCCATGAATTTGGTGGATTTGTTCTGAGGCATCTGGAAAATCAGCTTAGCCAGGTAGGTGGGATTGGTCTGCAGCAAAACAAGAAGCAGGCCCGGTTCGTGGGGAAGGCCGGCCGAAAGGGGGGGCCCCGGCTACGTGGGGAAGCCACGGAAGCAGTGATGTCATGCAGGGGGAACGCGGGGGAACTCAGTTCCACTAGTTAAAATTAGGGCTGACTCCGCCCACTTCACTCTCCCCCTCCCCCCTCCCAATTCCTCTGCAAAGAGCCTTTCTTCTTGGTTGGCCGGCACTCAGAGGGTTAAAGGGAGCGACTCCGGATTCCTAGGGGGGCGAAGGCAGTGATGTCATTCAGGGGGAACGGACCAGAACGGGCTCCGTGGCTGGTTCTGGGTTCCCGACAAGCGCCAATCAAAAGTGAGTTCCTGTTCCTAAATCATTTGAATGACACCACTGCACGGAAGGCCACGAACCTGCAGCAAGTAGAAGAGGTGCTGGTAGGCCTCCAGCTTCTCCCGCTTCTCTTTGCTCAAGGCCTTCAGGCCGCCCCTCTGCTTGCTCAGCATCATCATGTCCGAGAGCTGCTCCTTGTTCTTCTTGGTGAGCTTCTTGCTATGAGACACGACATCCTGGAAAAGAGGGAAGTGACACGTCTGGGCCAGTCCTGCCCACCTGCTGCTAAGTCTCCGGTGGGCAATGCTGGCAGGAAACGTGGCCCGGCTCGGCAGGTAGGAGGAAGAGTCAAGGGATGGCTCTGCCTCCGTTTCCAGCCTCCTGAAGACAAGGCCAAGTAAGGCTCGGAGAATCCAGCAGTCAACGAGACCTTGGGTGCCTCGTGAGTTGTGGAGAAGCGGGTCCCAGAGTGGCCTCTCGTCACAGCAACCAGGAAGCGACACTGAGGCAGGGCACCTGTGGAGCCTGGCAGGGCGGTGCGGCGATGTTCTGTGCCAAGCGAGGCACAGAACATCACTGAGCTCCAGTGACCCAGAAGCAACGCAAAACTTCCAGGTCACAACCGGAGCCTTTTCCAGTCACATCCAAAGCCTTTCTGAAGTCCCCTGAAGCTATTTCAAAAGCACTTCCAGTGTTTGCTGAAAACCAGAAGTGCTTTCCAAACCCCTGCAGGGGGCTTTCTGAAGAAGCCCGTAGAGGCCACATGAGGCCTGTAGAGGCCCGTAGACTAGGAGTTCTAGACTCCTAGAACGTCTCTGGGGGTGACAGGGAGTTCAGGCCCAGATGGGTCCAGGACAGTGATGTCATCCGGGCGCGCCAAGAACCGGAACGCCCAGATGATTGGCAGCTCTCCGCCCCGATGGCGGAGCCCGGCCACGCCTCCCTGCGCCGGAATTGCTCCATTTCGGAGCGAACCGAGTGCAGGGGTGGGTGGGAGGGCGCAAAGACGCCCTTCGCTGCCAGCCCCTCCGGAGGAAGCGGTACGGCGTACCGGCCCGTTCCGCCAGCATGCCATCACTGGTCCAGGAGCTCAGATGAGGCTCAGCCTGCCCTGACTGCGTATCCCTGGTGCCTGGTAGTGTGGACGAGCCACATGGGCTGGCCCCTGCTTTGCTAAGCCAAGATCTGGGGAACTACGTGGTGTTGGCTGCTGGCCTAGATGACCTTAAAAGGGTACTGGACAGGTATGTGGAGGAAAAGCACATCACAGGTTGCCAGCCATGGGAAGTAGGCGCTCTCTGAATGGGAGGTGCAGGGGAGTGGCAACAGGATGCAGGATTCCTGTTTAGTGCTCCCAGAGGCATGAGCTGGCCGTTCTGAGACACAAGAAGCTGGACGATGTTCTTATGCGGAGCCCTTTGACCTGACCTGGCAGGGCGGTGCCCTTCTTGGAAATTCACCTCAACGGTGTTATGCTGCCAGAACGCTGGGCGGGACATCCAGGTGATCGACAGCCCGCTCGTCGCGTTCCGCGTTACGCCGTTTGCGTAATGTACGCAAGCGGCGTAATTGGTTACGCAAACAGCGTAACACTCCGGAACGCCACGGGCAGGCTGTCGATCACCCGGATGTCCCGCCCAGCGTTCCGGCAGCATAACACCGCTGACTCACCTCCACCAAGAAACCCCTCTGGCACCCACCGTGTACCCGGCTGCTTGGCGAGACCCGTGGGGAAAAAACAAGGAAAAGCAGGAAGGCAGAGCGGGCTGTACCTGCAGCGTGATCTTGTTTTTCACCAGCAGGCCAATCTTGATGTCCATGAGGTTGAGGTCGTTCTCCAGTTGCTGGTTGGACCTGATCAAGGTCACGACCTCCTCGCGCAGCCTCATCACGTCCAGCTCCTCCTGGAAATCTTGGTCGCTCTGGTCCAGCAGGTGGACGAACTTCCGTACCACGGCCATGGGGGGGTCTTCGGCACTGACTGCAAGAAGAGGCGACAGCTGAGAAGGAACCGCCTGGCTCAGCAACGGCACCGATGCTTTGGCGGTGACGGAGGCTCTCTGGGAGCCCAGCGAAGCCCCCCAACTGTGACACAAAGGTCAAGGAGCTCCCCGGCCTGGTTACACCCCACTGCAGAGTTCACTTTCTTCCCTTGGAGTGGATCACTGACAACAAGGTGCAGAAGAGAGCAACAAAAATGATTACGGGGCTGGGGCACCTCCCTTACGAAGAAAGACTGCAGTGTTTGGGGCTCGTCAGTCTAGAAAAAAGGCGTCTGAGGGGGGACATGATTGAGACATACAAAATTATGCACGGAAGGGATAGAGTCGATACAGGGATGTTCTTTTCCCACTCTCAAAACACCAGAACCAGGGGGCATCCGCTAAAACTGAGGGTTGGGAGAGTTAAAACAGATAAAAGGTACTTTTTTACCCAGCGGGTAGTTAATCTGTGGAACTCCTTGCCACAGGAGGTGGTGATGGCATCTGGTCTTGATGCCTTTAAGAGGGGATTGGACGGATTTCTGGAGGAAAGGTCCATCGTGGACTATAGGCAATGATGGATCGTGCAACCTCCTTACAAAGGTGGAGGGCTACTGGTACCGGGTGCAAGGGAGTGGCAACAGGATGCAAGCACCTTGTTGTCTCATGCCTCCCTGGGGCACCTGGTGGGCCGCTGTGAGATACAGGAAGCTGGACTAGATGGGCCTTTGGCCTGATCCAGCTAGGCTCTTCTTATGTTCTTATGTTCTTATTAACAAAACACCTGCACCATTCCCAAGACTAGCAGGCTGAAAGGCTGCTACCACCACCATCAACACATTCAAACCAACACAGTGGCTGAGTTTTTGCCAGGCATCACAACGGTGGGGTGTTAGGTGCATGTTCTCTCTCTACATGAAGGATTCTGTTTCCTGGGACCTTCTCCGCTCCCCCCCCCCCCCAACAGCCACCATCACCTGGACCACAGCACCCCCAAGGCTGCACCTTTCTGGATGCTGCACACAGTGCCTTAAAGAGGGCCAAATCCACACCTGGCACGGTGGCCATGCCAGCCCCCTTTCCTGGGAGTACTCACTCAGGGTTTTGTAGTCATCGCGGGCTTTGTTGGCACGGATGAAGGCCTGGATTTTCACAATGTCATTTATCTAGGTAGAAGACAAGAACCGATACTGTACTTTGAAATTCTCTCCCACTGCAAGCACACAATACTGCTTTCTGGTTGGGTTCAGAGCCTTACGTGGTCCCGAAAGTACTGCAAACGATCCCTGTAGCGCTTGCGAGCCTGATACATCCTGGCCGCTGCTTGAATCTGAGGACAACAGAAAAGTTCTTACCAGGGCTGGGAAAAGGAGACAGCCACAAAGCTGAATCAATCTGGACAAATCTGCCCCGCAGAGTCAAGACGCCCACATTTGGTGCAAGGTGAAGAGCCTCCTTGGAAGCAAAGCCATTAAGGAACTGAACGCAAAGAAAACCTCCAGGAAACAACAAAGACGGACAAGGGAGCTTGCCGAGGTTTTCACCAGCTGGTTCTCAATGGCCAGCAAGTGACTTTGGAGCCAACCAAGACAGGAAGCAAGAAAGGCTGTCAGCTGTTCCAGGCACACCAGAACTCCTAGGCTGTTGGAGAAGAGCTGAGACTGGACACAGACATGAGGGAAGGAAGGGAACGTGTGCCAAAGACACAGAAAAGAAAGAGGGGCACGACCTGTTTCTCCAGATGAACGATCAGAAAATCACAGAACATTTGGGATGGTGATTTGGGAAGCAGTAACCCCTTTCCACCCACCCATCCACCCCTAGTCAGAGGAGGGCCTGCAGGAGAAAGCCCTGCATGGAAGGAGACCTACCTTCACTGCCTCGTCCTTGTGTGCGTGCAGGAACTTCAGGCGATCTTGGTACGCTTTCCGCTGCTTATAGCCCCGCCACTGGGACTGAAACCAAACAAAGAGCCAATTAGGGCTGCCTTCTCTTGGCCATGCACCAGCACTGATGGTCTAGTCTGAGCCACGCCCACTTCTCTGCTGCAGCACTTTGAAGGCTACCACCAGCACGCCGGGAGCCCAAACTAACCACCTGCAGCTGGAAGCACCAACGGCTTCTCCCTCCTCATCTGCACGATCCAAGGCAGCCTCTAACCCGGTTGGCCCTTGCCTTGAAGGCTAACCCGTCCCAAAAGGCAGACTTGGAGCCAAGTATCAGAACAGCACAGCTGCAAAGGGGCCCCAAGGCAGCCTTTGGAAGGGAGCTAGGCTGGGGACAACTGCAGAGCCCCTGCACTCCTGCAGGGAGCGGGGAGGAAGGAGGGAGCAGACCCACGCTTGTGCTGCTGCGCAAGCCAGCTCTGCCAGAGGAAACAGCAGAAGGACCAGAGATCTCTGCCTGCTTATCAACAAGCCTGGGTCAAACCCGAAGGAGCAGCCAGCAGACAAGAACAAAGGCACATGTGGGCGTATGAACAAGCCCCTGACAGCACACCCCAAGTGGGACTGGCTCTGCCCAAACAAAACGGCACTCTGCTCTAGCACATCAGCCCAGGGGCCTTTCACACGTGCCGGCTCCTGCTGTGGGGGCAGCCCCTCCAGGGCACCACTCACCTGGATGCACGTGATGGCGGGAACCTGCTTTTTCAGGAAGTGCATCCTAGCACTGAATTCCTGCCGAACGAGGTAGCCACGGCAGCAGGCCTGCAGCCTGGTGATCAGGCTCTCGTTGGCCAGCCAGAGCTGTTCTCGGTTGTACGCGGCGGTGACGGCGGAGATGGCACTCTGGAGCCCGGGGGGAAAGGAAGACAAGCCCTTTGTCAGCCTGGCACCCAAAGGCGCCCTTCAAAGCCCACGCTGGGCCTGCCTCCGAGGGTGATGCCTGGGCAGGAGCGCTGGCCAGTTTCTACTGCCGGTTCACTGCCAAGGCTTCATCGGTGCAATTGCAGCCACCAAAGCATCCAAAGCTTGGTGCATCCAACAACAACAAGAACAGGTGCAGGACTGAGCCCTCTGGAGTAAGAGAAAACCAACTCCTATGAGAGCAAGGAAGTTGAGGGGTGGGGAGATGCCCAAAGGCAGAAGCAGGCAGGAGCCTGACCAAAGTGCACCCTGAGCACATCACCAGCGCACTGCACCACTGCTCCTCTGCCTTCCCTGGCGCCAGTGGTGGGCCCACTGACCCCACCCACCCTCCCACCCCCACCTACCTGGATGTCTTCCCGGGAGAGCTGCGTGTTATTCTGCACAAATCCGTGGGGCTCGTCCCAGCCTCCTTCTTTGGTCTTCAGGTTATGATAATAATGGAAGCCTCCCTTCACCCAGTGCTTCACCCACTCACTGCCATTGTCTCCTGCAAGAAGCAGAACATTGCCTGGGTGCTGGAGGCGGCTCATCTTCTGAAGCTCACCCGTGTCACCATCAAGCTGTGCACAGAAGTCGTCTCTCACCCCGTAAGGCAACAAAAGCGCTTCTGGGTGGCCAAGCCCTCCCCCCATTGCCTCCCTCCTAGGAGCATAAGAAGAGCCCTGCAAGATCAGGCCCAGGGCCAATCTAGTTCTACTTCCTGCATCCCACAGGGGTTCACCAGAAGCCTCAGGAAGCACCCAAGACAGCAAGATGCCCATGTACAGTTGCCTCTCCCTTGCACCTGGCACTCAGAGATGCTACCTCTAAAACCCAGAAACTGCATACAGACACCATGACCTGATTTAGATTTTTCCTCCATAAATCTGCCCAATCCCCATTTAAAAGCATGCAAGCCAGGTGCCATCAACAGCATCCCGTGACAAGTGGTTCCACAGATTAATTATGACAGGGTAAAGAAATCTTTCTTTTTGTCTATTCTAACTCTCCTGCCAATGGTAGTCCCAGATTCAGCCCCCCTCTTCACCTGCTGCCAGTTTTGTTCGCTTGACTTCTGCCAGTTCCTGCTGGTAAGTCCCGGCACATTCTGGGGTTACGCCATATAATCCTACATCAGCCGAACGCAAGCAGCTGAGGGTTCTTCCGACGTCACCTTGGTCCACCGCCCCATTGATGGCCAAAATTCCTACGGCAACTTGGATAAAACGCCAGACAAGGACTTGTGACTTCAGTATAGGCAGAGACCCAGGCAAAGCAGACCAGAAAGGCAGGAAATTCAGTGCGGGGTGGGGGGGAAACTCCTTTTTAGAGCATTGCAACACTAGATAAACTTACAACTGTAAGTAACAATGTTGTTGTGGAACATGCTGTTGATGTTACTTGCTGTAACAAGTCACAAGGATGTAAGTAAACTTACAAGATGTATGTAACCTCCCACCCTTTCCCCAGCATCACCACAGCTCCATATGGAAACACTTAAAAAACCAGAAAGGAGTGTTGAACAGCTAGGCGGGTCTTGAGCAGGGAAAAACTCCTTCCGCCAAGCCCAAAGTCACTGGCTCAGTCCATGGAAAGAGCTCTCGGATCCTGGATAACTTCCGCCCCTGAAGGGGAAGTGAGGCCACTGATGGGTCAGTTCACAAGGCCATCTAAGGAGACTGACTTTGGTCAAGCACACTAGAGATGAGGGGCTCAGGATCAGTTCAGTGGTGTTATCCTGGCGGAACGGCCCGGTACGCCGTTCCACCAGTTCTGCGGACGGGCCCGGGCCGCGCCGCCTCTCCCAAGGATGGGCGAGCTGCTCTTGGGCCCGCCCGCCCTCCCTCGCGTCCCGAATCGCTCTGAAATGGAGCGATTCAGGCGCTGTGAGGCGCAGGGAGGCGTGGCTGCCCTCCACCATAGGGGCGGAGGGCTGTCAATCATCCGGGCATTCCGGTTCCTGGCGTGCCCGGATGACGTCTCTAGATCAATTACAGGTAGGGGGGAAGCTGCAAGGCCAGCGTGGATCACTCACGTGTTCCCCCCCCAAGCAGGGCCCCCCAGCACCGCCTGCGGAGCGATACGGACGAAGTCACTCCCACAGCCACGCGGGAGGGCCACTTACACCTCTGCGCGTCCTCCGTGTCCTTGTTAGACTGGTGAATCCCACCTTGGATTTCGTCCAACCAGAGGACGGCGGTTTCGTCCCGAGTTTCCTGAAGGGAAAACAAGGAACGTTTGACTCCAGCTGCGAGACGGAAGCTGCAACCAGCCTCGTGCTCAAGGAGGGAAGAAACAAAGCCTGCTCCAGAGAGAGAACTGGTCTGCCCGTTCCCCATCTGCAGAGAGGACCGGGGAGCCCATGACCAGCAGAGGGCACTACAGCACTAACATCAAGGGCTTTCTCTGGCCCTCCTCAGCAGGTGGGGAGGGAATTGTGCACGGAGGGGGCGGGGCGGGAGAGAAAGTCAAAGCAGTCCTAAAACCGGCAGAGGGAGCCCCACAAGCAGCTCTTGCCCCCACGGGAGCCAGAAGCTCAACCGGGACAGCAGGAGATCTGCCCAGTGCCCAGGATGGCAAGAGCCCCCCCCCCCCAGCAGAGGAGTTCTGCAGGAATCTCTGCCATTAAAGCAGGCAGGATTTGAGAGTCCCCCTGGGGTGGGGGGCCCTTTCTAGAAGCACATGACGGGGGCGGGGAGTCGGGCAGGACCCGGCAGCCCCTTCCCACTCCCCTGGCTCACCTGTGCTTTCTCCCTCTTGGTGCGGAGCAGGACATCCTGGTAGTGCTGGGCTACCCTCGGGGTCACCCCCTCCAGCTTGGCTGGCGGGGTCTGCAGGGCCTGCAGCGTCTTCTGGGCGTCGCCCTCGTCCAGGGCTTCGTTGATGAGCCCAATGGCCAAGATCCCTGAGCAAGAGCAGCCCAGCCACCCTTCAGCAGGCCACGGAGGCCAAGCCCCAAGAGCCAGGCACCCAGCCACGCTGGAGCCTCAACAAGCTGCCTTCCTGCTTGGAGCCAGACAGCCCTCCTCCAGCTCCCCAGTCAGTGCAGGGGAAAAACCCACTTGCTCCTCTGCAAGGCCCAGTCGAGCTGTGCACCCCCTGGGGGCTGGGCAGGGGAATGCAGAGCCTCCTCGGCAGCCTCAGACTGACAGCCCCTGGGAAGCTCCACCCACCGCCAAGGGTGCCATGTTTGGCATGGTCAACAGAAGCCACCCTGGGGGTCGTTTTTGAGCAACCCCCTTGCCAACCAGCCCCTCTGCAAACTCCCAGAGCCCAGTCGGAGCTCTGCCCACCCCGGGGCCGGCCACAGCCGCTCCCCTCCCTGCTCCCGCGGCCACTCACTCTCGTGCTCCTCGTGCACCGCAGTGTTCACGCTGTCGACGCACGACTGGATGTCGTTCCAGGTGACGAACTCGGCCCCTTCGTCCCGCGCCCGGGCCTTCAGCCTCAGCAAGTCCTCGATGTACCTGCCGCGGCCAAGGGACGACACAAAGCCTCAGGGAGGTTAAAACACAACCGTGTGTGCAGGCAGGAACAAGGGAGAAAGCGGTTGTGGTCAGGAGTGGAAAGGGGTGGCCATGCGGCACCCAGACACGCAACATGGTGGTCGGCAGGAAGGCCCTGAAGAGGTTGGAGAAGGAGGCGCTGACTTGTGCCAGCCCAGAAACGACACCCTGAGAGAGGCACAGCCTGCACCCTCCAGGCGCTCAGGGCCGCTGCTTAGACCTGCGCCCATCACCAGGGGCTTGAGGGGGGCTGCTCCCTGGAGGTGCATCATGGGCACCCGATGCACCAGTTGCCTCCTTGCGCTTCTGCCACCATGAATCTCCCTGCAACCAGCAGGAGCCCACAAGCAGAAGACGGGCTGGGGGGGGGGCAGACGGGCTGGGGGGGGGGCAGACGGGCTGGCCACCCAGCAGAAACAGACCTCTGGGAGTTGGCGTCCTCCACGTTCGTCAGACCGGTCACGGGGCTGCTGAGCTGCTTCCAGACCATGTTGACGTCCCGGGAGTCCAGGGCTCGGTTGATGAGGGCCACTGAGGACAGCATCTCCACAGCCACCGACAGCTCAGGGTGCGTGAGGCTGCCCTGTGCAGAGAGAGTGGAGGGGGGGATCAAGAAGACCGCTCCTGCCAACCCAAGCGGGTGGGGCAAAGGGAGAGATGCAGGCAAAGGCAGTGCGCAAAGGCAGTGGCGGAAGCTCCCGCACCCCCGGCAAGAGGAAAGCGACCACCCTTGCAAAACGTCCGGAAGGGGGAGGGGGCAACCGAAAGAGCCCCCTCCTCCTTCCAGGCTGCTCGCACACACGTAGGATCTCATCCCTTCCCATCGTGGCACCCGTCGCCTCCAAAAGGACCCCCTAGCACAACACCCCGTCGTCCCCCCACATGGTCGCTGTGCAAGGAGGGCCAGCTTTTCTCCCCTTCCATGATGGGTGGCAGCTGTGCTACACCCTTGTCCTTCCTGCTCTGGGGTGTACAGGGGCCTTGGCTGTCCACCGTCAGAAGCAGGTGGCTAGGCAGAGCTTTGGCCTGACCCACCAAGAGCCACTCTGAAATGGGCAAGGCTGGAAACCCTCTGGAAACTCCCTCCTCCTCCCACTGCGAGGCTGACCAGGGCTCCACTCTGGGGGCGTCACCTCCACAGGCGATGCGTGCGGGACCGACCGCCTGGGCAGCCCCCCTCGCCAGCAGCGCCTGCCCTGGAGAGCACACGTGTGCAGAGAGCACCTCTCCTGCGAGCCGAGTGGACCGTGGCCAGGCACTGCCAAGTGCGGTTCTTTCTGCTCCTCCAGACCCTGGCGGTGCTCATTGAGCCGGCCGAGGAGGGGTCTGCAGGGCCTGCCTGTGCCCGGGGCGGGGGAAAGAGCTCCTGCGCTCGTGCCACTTACCAACGGCACGCTGCCCACTACAAGGCGCCGCAGCCAACCCCAGCCAACCAGAGTTCCTCAGGCATGCGCACACGCTTGGCATGCACATCGACACGTCCAGAGCACACTGAGCATCTGGTGCATCTTGGGGGCGGGCAAGTGCTTGTGGGACTCACGTCGGGGCTCTGCTGCTGCAGGGTGGCCAGCTCCCTCTGGTACAGCTCAGCGGCAAAGGGGTAGACGGGGGGCAGCTGCGCCTCGGCGCTCATCAGCTCCACCACCGTCTTCTCCGCGACGCCGTTTCGGATGGCCGCGTTGATCCTGCCGACGGCCGCCAGTCCTGGGAACAAAGACGCCTTTGAGCCGCTGCGGAAACAACCACGCCGCCGCCCCCCCCACGTTGCCCCAGGAGGCTGCCCCGAGTTTCCACAGGAGACAACCCTGAGCCCAGCTTCTTGTCCAGGCCGAGGGCAGCGCATGGCGACCGCTGCTTGCCGCTTGGAAACCCACCAGGCGTAGAGCGCCTTCTCCAGGCCACTCTCCCCGAACACCTCCAGGGCTGCAGGGGCAGCCCCGTCCTGCCCTCCCGCCCCCCAACCAGGCCTCTCTTGCTCCTCCCTCCTCAGTACATATGAGAAAAGCCAGGGGGGCACCTCGGCACTGGGAGAAGGGGGTGCCCAAGCAGCGTGGTGTGCTGCAGCCTGCCAGCTCTTCAGGCTGGCATGCTTGATTTTTGGCCACCAAGAGAACACCTCCCAGCCGCGCTCCTCAGCCAAGCCGAAAACCCGAGGCTCGCACCTGCTGGAAGTGGGCTTGAGCCCCCAAGCGCTTTCTGGAGGAGGCCTGCATCACCCCAAGCACCGGGGGCCACAGGGGACCAGGAGGGCTGGGCTGTAAGCCCTTCAACCAAGGTGGGGGGGGCAGCGCAACAGAAGGTTCCCCCGACTGGCAGCAAAAGCAGCGCCGAGCAAGGAGGGCGAGGCGTTGGAGGGGCCACCCGGTGCGACTTACTCTGCTGGTACTGCTGGGCGGCACTGTTGGCCCGGTCCACCCCGGCCTGCAACTCCTCCTTCTGCAGGGGGCCGCCTCCATCAGCCTGACGGGAAAAGGGGAGACGTCTCTGGATTGGCCCCCTCCAGGGAAACCCCCACGAGCCATGGCATGCCTCGAAGACCACCACCCCCCACCGGGTCCACGGCAGCGTTCACAGAAGAGTCCGCCTCACGGGAGGCACCAGCTACTGCCCCAAAAGCCCCTCCCACCAAAACCGCCAGGTCCAGCCTCGCAAGGCACCGCCACAGCGCGATGCAGCTGCTCCCCCTCTGCAAGGCACCACCACGCCTGGGCCGCCTGTCTTGCCCACGGCTTCCGTGCAGCCCCACGCGCACCGCAGAGGAAGGGCAGTGAGGCGCACTGTTGCAGCACATGCTGTCAGGGCCACAGCAACTGGAAGCAACTCCGCCCCTCCCCGGGAAGCCATCCCCCCCCAGGCTGGATGTGTGTGGTCCATCCTCCAGTGGAGCAAGGTGGGGAGGGCCACTCACTTGAGCAGAGGCGGAGGAAGGGTGTAGCTGAGGATGGTGAGAGCCATGGGTGCCGGCAGCAGCAAGGCGCCATTGCGTGGAGCAGCCCACGCATTTTTTGGCCCGCCCTCCATCCCCTACGTCTGTATTGCTCCAAAATGGAGCTATCCCAGGTGCAGGGAGGCGTGGCTGGGCAATGCACGGGGGTGGGGCGATGCGCTGGGGGCGCAGTTACATCGCCCTGCCCCAGGCGTACTCAGGGCCCCGGGCGTCTCGGCACTCGAGGACCCTCTCCTCTGCTGGCGGCACAGACAGCGTGCCAGGCAGCGGGTTCCGTAGCAGCAGTACCACGGCCGGCCGTTCTCCGGCCGTTCAGCCCAGGGCACCCAGGAGCCCCCCCCACACACACACACACCTCCTGCTTCTGTTGCTTCTCGCGCAGGAGCTGCTTGAAGTACCACTCGCTGTTTTCAGGCCGGAGTCCGCGGAGTCCCAGAGCTGGGGACAACAAGGCCGCGTACAAGGCCGCCATGTCTCCCTGGTCCAGAGCCAGGTCAATTCTGGATAAGGCCGAGTGCGCTGCGGAAGCGAGAAGGAGGGCTGACTCGAGGCGGCCACGCCCCACAGGCACCGCTCCAGGACTCCCCAGGAAGCGAGCCAGGAAGCCAGAGGCACAAGCCCTTGCTCCACTGCTTGGGATTTAGAGTGCGCATCAGAAGCTGCCAACAGTTTGTATTGGGGGTGGCAGGAAGAAAGGAGACGTTGACCGATCTGCTGTTGGGCGGCTGTCGGGCCCCAGTTTGGAGGCCTCCGTCTCTGCAGCCCTTCACCAGTCCAACCGCGGAGTCAGAGACTGAATCCCACCCACAAGATGGGTGGAGAACCCCCTCGGCCCCGGGGGGGGGGGAGAACCTTCTGCTTCTACGGGGCCTTCCAGGGAGCCAGGGGGGAGCCCTCTCGCCTCCCCCTCTTACCGTTGACTTTGTTGAGGTTGCCCTGGATCTCTGCTTGGGTCAGCAGCTCCTCGTACACGTCCCTCTCTCGGTCCACGTCCTCAGAGACCACCTGAAGGAGACCCGCCCAGAGGGGGGGGGGAGAGTGCTGCAGAGCGGAGCCACACGGCCGCCCCGGCACAGACCAGTTGCCTGCCTGCTGCGGGGGGCAGGAGGGCCACACCAAACTGCTGGCAAGAGTGGGCCAAAGCAGGCGCCTCCTGGAGACCCCCAAGCCGCCTGCCGGGGATCTTCCTGCCGTCTGGAGAGGAGCTCCCCCTGCTGCCCAGCCCACCGCCTCACTTGACCGCCCCAGCAGCCGCCACCACTTTAGAGCCCCGCAATGAAGGTGCTACACGGCACTTCGGGTTCCACTGATGGCGCAAAGCACTCCTGGCCCTCTGCACAAGGCAGAAAGGACACCCGGCCATTGCCCTGCTGCACCGCTGGCCCCATCCCCGCTCCCCCCCCCAGGCACATGCAGGATGCTCTGGGGTCTCTGCACGGCCACCGGCAGCAACGGGAGAAGGAGCAGAGCCCCCACCTACCCTGCTGCGCGCATTCCCCATCTTGCTCTGCTTGGCCTGGTAGAGGGTGTCCTGGTAGACCGGTGCCAGGAGCTCGTCCAGATTCACCAACATGGCGTTTGGGTTCTTCATGGCCGCGAAGGTCTCAGCGGCCACCTGGCGGTCGATGGCGTCGTTGATGGCAATGACCGCTGCGTGCACTGGAAGGGAGAGGCGGCACAGTCACTGCCAGCCGCACCCCCAAGGACACTCGCCAGGGACACGCCTCCGTGGCACACGCACAGCAGGACCGCAAACCCACAAGCCCCAGGCAGTCATCCCCCCCCCGTCCGCAGCCAGCAGCCACTGTGAAAAGGGGGGCAGCTCCACCCTCGCTCCCTGCCCAGCCCACCCAACGCCCCAATCACCCAACGGAAAAAGCCCCGTGTCCTCGTACAGGCAGCTTCGTCCACGGAGAGCTCATTGGCCAGAATCCCACCGATCTTGCTGAAGGCCGGCATCTGAATCCCGTACTTCTCCAGCTCACTCCGCATGTTGCTGATTTCCTCCTCTGAAGCATGGAGGGGAAGAAGGGCAATCAGCAACTCGGAAGGCCTGAAAACTCACCTTACTGGAGCCAAGACGTGGCTGCCACATGCCCAGATGGGGGCTTTGATGCCACCTCTCCCATCTCAAGGGAAGAGGTGCAGGTGGGAGCAAGCCAGCCGCAAGTAGCAGACAGGCCACAGCGGCCCAGGCCCACTCCAGCAACGCCCTTCCTGAAGCCGCTGAAGCTGCCTTCCTGTGGCTCTCCCACCAACCAAGGGAGAGGAGGAGAGACAAGACAGTCCACTCACCTGTGAAGTCCACTTTGCCATACAGGTCCTGAATCTGGGGGGCCAGGCCCAGCTTAAACAAGTACAGACTGGGTGGAAGGAGAGAAGAGAGAGGCAAGCTGAATGGCTTCCAGGCCAGACGATAACCCAGGACAGCCAGCCAAAGACTCCCTTCCTTCGGCCTCACCCCATCCTGGAACCAGCCACAGCCTCCTCATCGCCACAGACCACGGCTCAAGCAGGAGACCCTTGCAATGGGTGGGGGGCCTCGGCAGGGGCCCTCATGCCAGCAGGGTCCACCCACTGGAGAGCCCCTGAAAGATAACCAGCGAGGGAGCTCCGTTGTGCTGCAAGGAAGGGCTCTGAGCCACAGAGGCGGGAGAAAAACTGGGGAAGTGGCAGTCAGCCGGCCAAAGAAGGGGCAACTGCTGGTCCTGCTGCTGGCACAGCTGCACCCCTCGCATGCAGGTTAAGCAGGGCACCCCCCCAAAGAGAGGTGAAGAAAGGGCACTGCCCCTGCCGTCCCCAGAAGCGCCCCTCCCAGGAGAAGGAGGGAGGGCAATGCTCTGGCTCCAATTGCAGCAACCCTGGCCAAAGTGGCCTCAAGCTTGGCTTCACTCTCATTCACACCTCCCTCCTGCCATGAAGCAGTCATGTTCCCCCTACTCTTATGGCCAAGAACGCCTGGTTCCTCCTTGGCTTTGACTCCGGGGACACAAGCAAGCCCCTTGCCAGTTAAACCAGCCTTGGGGGTGTGTGTGAACAAGGTGTGAGGACTGTGGGGTGAATCCAGTCCAGGCTCCAGCGCCACGTTTTTGCCAAGCCACAGGAGCCCAAGGCAGGAAAGGAGCTGCAGCTGCCAGCCAAGCCCAGACAGTCCCTTTGGAACAGGCACGGTCTTCGGGAGGAAGTCACTGGCTTGGCCCACCCAACTCCTGTCAAGCCCTGAATGGGCCCAGAAAGAGCACAGGGCTTATCCTGTAGCCTCCTGCAACATTCAGCGAACACAGAACTTAAGATGATGATTACAAGGTGTGCGTTTGATTTAATTTATATTACAATGTAATCACACACACGCACACCTTTAGCTCCGGTTGGGAAAAAAAAGTATTAAGAAGGGGAATGAGAATTTAGAGCTCATTGATTCTAGGAGAAAGAGACCACATATGGCAGTACAAGAGAGACACAAACAATCCCAGTCTGGTTCCTGGGCACAGACAGTCCTTTCTTCCAAGCCCAAAATACCACTGGCTGACCTCTCTAGTCACCTAAACATTATTACCTGAGTGCGTGGATGCAATAGATGCAACGGGGCATGTTCTTCCGATCATAGATATCTGTTGTCTCGGGGTAAAAAATCTGAAAGCAAGACCAACAAAACATTAAAATGTCCTCTTCTGAATGCCCTGATAGGCCAGGGATTCTTTTTAGAGACCCCCCCCCCAATTGCCCACTATGTCCCCAGAACCCCTTTGCCAAACAGTCAAAATCATCATCACCAGGCTTGTTAAGTACAAATGTGACCTATGGAGAGTAAGGAACAGAATACCTCCATGCTGTATTGATGATGGTGATTGTTAATAATTGGAGATGTTGGGTGGGCCAATTAGGATGCTATTTTACTCAGCCCACTGTAATCAGTAAGACTTCAGCTGTTATTTTGTCTTACTCACTGGAAAAAGACACCTCTATTAATAATCTAACAACATTTTTTAACTGTTTAGAGATTGACAGCAGATTCCTAATCTGCAGTTAGGCCGCCATAGGTAGGCCAACAAAGTTTGGCTGGATAAGGAACACTGTAAAGTGTGTTTGGACCACTCTGGGAGTCAGAGAGGCCGGCACACAGACGTGCACCATCCTCCCTGACTCCGAGAGTGGGCCAAATGTGCTTTACAGAGGTCCTTGTGCCAGGCAAACTTTGCTGGCCTAACTGTGTCAGCCTAACTCCAGGTTAGGATTGCCCCCTTAGTCCCATATATCCCAATCATTTGGTTCCCAGACGCCCAAGGGATCTGGATACCCCCCTGTTCAGAATCCCTATGCTAGACTTTTGCAGAACAAAGAGAGCAACCAGCAGCACAGAGCTTCCCCATTCCCACACACACTCCTTGCCTAGGGCCATCCCTCAGTTCTTGTGGGTCATTTGGGGCATACCAAGGAAGACACAGGGAAAGAAAAACAAGAAATGGAAGAAGACGAGTCTGGCTCCCTATGGAGAAATTGGGCGGGCGGCCTCAGGGCTCTGAACTGACCCAGTTACTGTGCACAGATAAGAACATAAGAAGAGCCCTGCTGGATCAGGCCAAAGGCCCATCTAGTCCAGCTGCCTGCATCTCACAGCGGCCCACCAGGTGCCCCAGGGAGGCATGAGACAACAAGATGCCTGCATCCTGTTGCCACTCCCTTGCACCCGTACCAGTAGCCCTCCACCTTTGTAAGGAGGTTGCACAATCCTTCATTGCCTATAGCCCACGATGGACCTTTCCTCCAGAAATCCATCTAATCCCCTCTTAAAGGCATCTAGACCAGATGCCATCACCACCTCCTGTGGCAAAGGGTTCCACAGATTAACTACCCGCTGGGTAAAAAAAGTACTTCCTTTTATCTGTTTTAACTCTCCCAACCCTCAGTTTTAGCAGATGCCCCCTGGTTTTGAGAGAGGGAAAAGAACATCCCTCTATCGACTCTATCCCTTCCGTGCATTATTTTGTATGTCTCAATCATGTCCCCTCTCAGGCGCCTTTTTTCTAGACTGAAGAGCCCCAAACGCTGCAGTCTTTCTTCATAAGGGAGGTGCCCCAGCCCCGTAATCTGACCCTCCTGCAGCTCACAGGCAGGAGAAGCAACCGGCCTCCCTGCACTCAAGGCACACACAGGGGACAACCCCCCTCTGAGCTTCTTCCACCGCTGAGACCCCCCCCCTAAAAAATGCAGCAGCTGCAAGGCCTGGGCAAGGCTTGGCGGGGTCTCCCACCCACCCCAACTCACCTTGGGAAGGCCGATCTCCGCCATGGCATTCAGCCACTGGATCACGTTGTCTGTGTGCCGGAAGTGGAGGCCTGTCGCCTGCAAGGCAAAAGGAGAGGGGATGGGGAAGGGCAGCTTGGTGCTGAAGCCCCTCCACAAGCAGCCTCTTCGGAACCCAGGGCTTCCGCTTGTCGTGACTCTCTAGGTTTACGAGGGAGGCCACTGCCTTCCAGATCCAAGGCTGCTGGGCTTCTTTGCTCAGCACCGCACAAGCAGGATGCGGCCCTCTGCAGCCTCACCGGTTCTCCTGCATTCGACAGCCGAAGTCCTGAAGCGGGAGAGGCTCACCTTGTACCTGGTCTGCTCCCGGTCGTAGATCTTCTTGAGAGACACCACTTTGGGGGAGAAGAAGTTCCCCAGTTTGGCCAGATAGACCCCATTCCTGAGCCCTTCCTCCAGCTCCGTGGTCGGGGGAAGCTCTTCATTCAGGCAGGCCTCCATCCACCTAAGAAGAGAGGGCAGCCGGGAGTGGGGGGGCACCTGGATCCCCAGAATACCAACCCCCCCAGAATATGAACCACTTGGGGCCACTGGTGTGTCTTTCCTGTGATGCCAGGGGAGGGGATTCTCCGCCAAAGTCAGATGGGAACCTATCCCCCTTTTGGGTCCAGGAACAAGAAACACAGACCTTCCTGGCAGCTACAGACACTACGACGATTGCTGCAAAAGCTTCCACTAAAAAGCTTCCGCTAAAACTGAGGGTTGGGAGAGTTAAAACAGATTAAAGGAAGCATTTTTTTACCTAGCGGGTAGTTAATCTGTGGAACTCTGCCACAGGAGGAGGTGATGGCATGTGGTCTAGATACCTTTAAGAGGGGATTGGACAGATTTCTGGAAGAAAAGTCCATCGTGGGCTATAGGCAACAATGGATTGTGCAACCTCCTTACATCAGTAGTAGGCTACTTCAGAGTACCGGGTGCAAGGGAGTGGCAACAAGATGCAAGCATCTTGTTGTCTCATGTGCTCCCTGCTGCACCTGGTGGGCAGCTGTGAGATGCAGGAAGCTGGACTAGATGGCCTGATCCAGCAGGGCTCTCCTTATATTCTTATACAGGAAGCTGGACTAGATGGGCCTTTGGCCTGATCCAGCGGGGCTCTTCTTATGTTCCACCTGAGTTTAGAACCCGACAAGGCCTGCTGCAGAGAGGGGCTCGCTCGGGAACCAAAGGGGGCTGCTGCCGCTTTCCAGGAGGTGCTGAGCACCAGGCACGCAGAGCCAGGCACCACGTGCAGCGACAGACCCTTGCCCACAAGGCTACCGGGCCAATCTCTGCTGCTAGCACCGGGGGAGAGGAGAGTGGCACCTCACACCAACGCCGAGGTGAGGCTGTGCCACTGTGCCTCTGCACTGGGGGAGCATGGCCACTGCCTGAAAGGGCACTGGGAGGGGGCTCATAGCCAAGCCTGGCACCAGACACAAAGAAGAGGAGGCCAGACTGGCAAGGAACATGCCTGGGCTACAAGTGGGGGGCTGGCTCAAGAAAACGCTCCAAGGGAAGGAGGGACATCTGTGTCGGGAGGAGGGTCAACAACCTCTCTCCCCCCGCATTCGCAAGCAAGCAATGAGCCCAAACCCCAGGGCTGCAGGTCCCCATGGAACATGGGGAGGAACCCAGCTCCGGCCCCAGCTGCGTGCCAGGGACTCGCATCCGTGGCCCAGAAGCAGTGATGTCATGCAGGGGGAACGTGGGGGAACTCAGTTCCACTAGTTAAAATTAGGGCTGACTCCGCCCACTTCACTCTCCCTCCTCCCCCCTCCCAATTCCTCTGCAAAGAGCTTTTCTTCTTGGTTGGCCGGCACTCAGAGGGTTAAAGGGAGCGACTCCGGATTCCTAGGGGGGCGAAGGCAGTGATGTCATTCAGGGGGAACAGACCAGAATGGGCGTTCCGGATCCTAACGGGCTCCGTGGCTGGTTCCGGGTTCCCGACAAGTGCCAATCAAAAGTGAGTTCCTGTTCCTAAATCATTTGAATGACACCACTGCCCAGAAGCATTCACCACCCCAGGAATAAAGAGGCAAAGACTCCAGTCCGCTCTGGCGGGGCCCCACCAGACCCACGCAAGCTGCAGGGATCCCACCAGTAGCCCGGCACTCACAAAAGGCAGCCCCTCGGCAAGACCCCCTACAAAGCTCCAAGCACCCCCCACTTCTCAAGGGCAGCGTGGCAGCACCACCGCAGCAGAGGAGGGAGAGGCAGGAGGTCCACCAGCCAGTGCCCCCCCACCCACCCAGAGGCCCACCAGCACCAAGCAGCCAGCTGAGGAGCTGGGGTTGCTGAGTGGCTGAGGCCAAGTTGTGGGTCAGGACTCGCCCTGCCCCTACGCTGCCCTCCTTACAGGGCAGGTGTGTTATCTTGGTGTGGTTCTTGTGGAAGGAGCGCTTCCCACACTCAGCAAGTGCAAGGCGAAGCAGCCGTGAAGAGGAGAATGCAGGAGAAGTGCAGGTGGGGCGATGAGGGCCCACGGAAAGAGGGCAGCGGGGGCGTGGCGATGGCACAGCTCGTAAAGGAGGGAACTCTCAGCAGGAGGAAGGGTGGTGGGCAGGCTCCTGGGAACGTGGATCAGGGCCACCACAATGTCAAGTCCAGGAGCAGAAGGAGTCCCGCTCACAGACCGGACCCCGACCCTCACAGCAAGAAGACAGGGAGGTGCCAGGAGAGGAAGACTCGGGGGAGAGCAGGGAGGCCGGCTGGACGGCTATCGGGATCCCTGGGAACCACCAAAACCTGGCGCGCCCATGCCGGAAGGCAGAGGGTGGTGACCATTACCACCTGCTCACGCACGGCCCAGGAAGCAGCAGGCAGGCAGGCAGCTGCCCCACTGACCTGCAGCAAGCCCCACCCCCAGCCCCACCCAGGAGAGGCCAGGCCGTGCAGGTGCAGCCGTCAGCACACCTGAGGCAAACCATCCCGGAAAAGGGGAGCTCCCCCAGGCCTTCCTCACCAGGAAGCCCAGGAGGGGGGAGAGGAGCCCAGGCTCAGGTCGCACCACCGGGACGAGGGAGGAGCAGAAGGGAGCACTGCTCCCAAACCTGTCTGGCGGGTTCTGCTGCCGCCTCTCAAGGACTTCTTCCCCGTCTCAGGCAGCGGGAGCAGAAGGACTGGAAAGCTGCTGGCGGGCAGGCGAGCTCCCGGCTCTCCAGGCCAGGCGCGAGACACCCCCACCCCCACCTGTGGGCCTTCCCCTGCCCATCAGGGCCTCCTCTCCGCCACCGCAAGCACACTTCTGGTCTCGCAAAGAGGACTGCAGGCTCCAAGAGCACACCGGCTCAGCTGGCCGGCCCAAGCTCCCGCAAGGCGGCCAAGAGGGCTCTGCGGCTGGCCCACTCCTCAAGCCCTTCCCCTCCCCAGGCGGGCAGGGGGAGACCAGCCTGTGCTCAGCGCCTGGCCAGGGAGCTGCCCTGCGTGGCCGCTGGTGCCCCAATGCGCCGTGTCCCTGGAGGCCGCCCACATGGGGCAGGGTCTTAAAGCGCCTGGAACCAGGACGCACCTCAAAGGAGCCTCTTCTCTCCCAAGAGCCGGCCCAGCCCCTCCACAGCCCACCCAGGAGACCCGCTGCTGCCACTGTGCAGGCCTGAAAATGGGCTCCGTGACCAGGGCAAACCCCTCTCCACTTGCCTTTCAGCCTGCTCCAATTCTCCTTCGCACCCCTGGGGAACCCGGGCTGCTTCTCAGCTGGCCAGCAGCCTCCACCGAGCCAGCTTGGTCTGCTCCTAACACCTCAGCCTCTCCCCCTCAGAACGTTCCAGAAGTCTCGTTCCCTGCTGGGTGGCCAGCAGGATCAAGCTGCACCAGCGGCAGGCAGCAAGCGAGCCCTGAGAAGAGGGGACAGTCAGGGGGCACCCAAGCCCTCCGCAACGACTCCATCACAAGTGTGCCTGCCAAAGTCCTCCGCCAAGGGTGCCCTCAAGCCGGTCTCAGAGCTGCGGGGGGGGGGGGGCGGGGAGCGATGGATCTGGCACCATCAGGGCCTGCGATTGGCACCGAACCATCAGGAGAGGCTCCGGCACCTGACTCAGGGGCCCGCCCTGAAGGGGCAGCAGCGAGAGAGGTCCCAGGCCATAGCCAGCCAGAGACGGGGTGTTTCCAGACGGGGCGTGGCAGGACACGGCAAAAGCAGCAAGGGAGCTGCCCGCAGAGGTTCTGGGCAGGAGGGGCAGCAAGGGAGGGAGCCAGAGAACTCCAGCCAGATGCCAGGAGGGAGGGTGCCAGGAGGGAGGGAGGAGACCCCAGAGGCCAATGCTGGATGTGGGAACAGGCAGGGGGCCCACGACGGACAGGAGTGGCACGATGCACGAGACGGCACAGCGGAAGCGCACCAGCATCAGCGGACAAAAGTGAGGCCAGGGGCAGCTCTGCCGCCTAGGCCAGCGCATCTGCGGAATCCCTTGCCTGTCCCATGCCTTTGAACGCCAGGTACATGTGCAGCCCCAGGTAGGCACCACCTGCGCTGGCTCTCCTACACAAAGACAGGGCCTCACGGGAGCGGGCCACCGCCACTCTCCGCCCCCAGACTAAGCGAGCAGGCGCAAGGCCAGCCTTCCAAGGAAGCCGGACTGCCCCCACACACACACTCGCCACCTGTCGCCAAGCCCATCAGGCACTGCGCTCAGGTGGGAAGGTGGCACCAAAGCTTGCCACACAGCATCTGCTTGCGGGGGTTGCCAACATTTGTGGCAGCCCTGCCCAAGAGAGAACCCACACGGCTGCCCTCTTAGCCAGGTCCCCTGGGTGCTCCAGGGAGGAGGACATGGGCAAGGCCCCGCCGGCTGAGCAGGATCCTGTTACAGGATCCCCGTATGCAGGAGGATAGCCAGGGGTTGAGCCCAGCAAGAGGGCTGGCAGGGCGGAGTCAATCACCCCTCCAATCAGAAGACTGGAGCTAGATTAATCCTGCAGCCAGTTAGGCCTGTCGCCTGTGGTCAGGGAGTGCTTGTTTTGTTGCTGTTACAATAAAATGCTCAAGCTGCACCTGCCTCGTCTTGAGTTGAGTTTGCGAAGAACTTTTTACGGCTGCCCTTGCAAACCCCAGCAGGACGCAAGGCAGGAGGAAGCCACTTGCCCCTGGCTGGAAACAAGGGCAGACGCTCCCCCACCCCCGCAGCACTGACTGCCCAAGAGAGAGGGGGGGCACTGCCCAGGGAGGTTCCCTTGAGGAAGCAGCTGTGAGGAAAGCAGGCACTTCCTCTTCTGAGGGGCCCTCAGTGCCCTGCTCACCAAGGACCTGCGATGCAGTGGGGAAGTGGCTTGTGCACAGAAAGGCTGCAATGCTACAGATACTCGCCAGCATGGCAGGGTCTGAGCACCCGCCTTCCCTGCACCCTGAGCACCAATGCACACACAGCAATGGGCAGGGCAGGGCGGGGGGCTTCTCTCAAGCCGCTGCCACTGCAAGCACGTGCCCTGAGCCAGTAGTGGGATCTAAATGATTTAGGAACAGGAACTCACTTTTGATTGACACTTGTCGGGAACCCGGAACCAGCCACGGAGCCCGTTAGGATCTGGAACGCCCGTTCTGTTCCGTTCCCCCTGAATGACATCACTGCCTTCGCCCCCCTAGGAATCCGGAGTCGCTCCCTTTAACCCTCTGAGTGCCGGCCAACCAAGAAGAAAAGCTCTTTGCAGAGGAATTGGGAGTGGGGAGGGGGGAGTGGGGGGAGTCAGCCCTAATATTAACTAGTGAAACTGAGTTCCCCCGCGTTCCCCCTCAATCCCACCACTGCCCTGAGCCCACAAAGACGTGCCCCCTTCCGGGCGCGCACGATCCACTCCCGAGCCAGCTCGGGCCAGCTGGAAGGTCCCACCCACAGCCAGCCAAGGCCTCGATGACTGGGCCGCCTCCTTCTGGCAGCCAGCAGGCCGGCACAGCATGCCAGCCAGGAGCCGCGAGAAGGTCCCACCTGGCTGGACGCCCACGGGAACCACCCCACTCCATCCCACTCCAGCCACACGGACCCTGGCACATGAGGGCGGCGGTTGGAGGAGGGGGGACGTGCCTGGGCGTGCTGCAGATTCCTGTGCTGTGCCTCCGGGAGGGCCTTCGCCAAGCGCACAGCCCAGCCCCTGCCAGGTGCCACCGCCCAGCAGAAACAAGCCCAGGCACCTGCTGGGGCTCCCCTGCCTGCCGAGCACATACAGGCTCCACTTGGAGAACGTGCCCTGCCACTGGAAAGACAGGTAGGTATGCAGGCAGGCAGGGAGGCTCTTCCCTCCAGCGGTTCCAAACCAGGCTTTCAAGGCTGGCAGTTAGAGCTGGAAAAAAATGGCACAGAGCAACCTCACGTCTCGGGGGCGGTCCCAGAGGAAGGAGGGCAGAGCGCTGAGCCAGCTGCCCGAGTGCTGGTATCAACCCCACCCCCCCAAGCCTCCGCTGGGGATTGTCCAGCTCTGCCTGTGGGCCTCCCAGAGCCCTCTGGCTGCAAAAACAGCAGGAGGTGGCTGCAGCAGCAAGAGGCACTGAGCAGGCGGAGGAAGGCACCATGGGGCAGCCCCCAGAGGAGGGACGCCCTGCCGAGAAAGGCCAGGAGTCAGGGGCTATGCCCCAAGGAGCAGGCACAGCTGCAGGCCCTGCCCTGACCCTCCCCAACCAGCCCTCACTCTGGTTCCCGTGTACAGATGCTTTTTGGGTAGGATGCAGAACTGCAAAGAGCTCCCCGCAGCGCTCCAGCCCATCAGCTGCCTAGCAGGAGTTCACTAGCAGCAGCAGCAGGCCCTGCGGTTCAGTGCCGAGGGGACAGTGATCACCCTCTGCTGCCATCAGGCGCACACACCTTCCTGAATGTTGTACGCGAGGGGGAGTTGCCCAGAAGTCCCCGTCAGCTGGAAGGGGCAAGGCCGGAGCAAGCAGTTGCGAAAGACAACCGCTGGGGCCCTGCACTGTTCGCAGGCTGGGAAAGCAACATTTCCACCGCGACACGCCCCTTTTCCTGGGGGCAGCTTCGCACACTCTTTCTGACACAGCAGGGAGATGAGCCGCCGGCCCCCCCCCCGCCTCCTGGCACACTTGGCCACTCTCAGAATGCAGCCCAGGCTCTCACGGAAGCGGAGAAAGGTCACAGTTGCAGAGGTCACGCCACCGCGGAAGTGCTTGGTGCATCGGGCGACAGGCAAAGGCTTCCTAGATTGTAACCAGTGCAGAACACTGGACAAGCGCTAGCCAGCAGCCTGCCAAGAGGGGAAGTGTGTGTTCCAAGCACGGAGGGAGAACGGGCTCCGCCCCAGACCGGCCTCCTGGCACCATCTCCTCAACCCAGCAGCACATGAGCCAACCTCTTGCTGGCCGGCGCTGGGGTGCTGGAGCGGCAGGAGGGGCCTTGCACACCACACAAACACCAGTGCCCGGCACCTGAGCCATCCTGAGCCAGGACAGCAGCAAGGGGGCCAGCTGTTCCCTCCCACTCTGCCCAGCTTGGCACAAGCGCTGCCCTGCAACAGAGAGAGCACTGCTGCCTGTGCCGGCCAGGGAAACTCACTGCACAACCGCCAAGAACGGGGAGAGGCAGCCGCACTTCCGGACCAGCTGGGCTTCAAGCACAGTCACAGGCAGGGCAGTCTGGCTTCCAGGCGACCATCTCGAGCGCTTGCCACAGACGGCCACACAACCAGGACACGGCTCCATGCCAACGTTTCTAAGTGGCCTGCCAAGGGGGCCAAGGGTGAGTCGCCCAAGGCAGGCCCCTTTTTCCCTGGGGGTAGGGGGAAGAGAGTCAGAACTACGGAACCGCTCGCCCGGTTGGGGGTGCTGCCGTGCTCTCTGGCTCGGAAGGCGGGAGGCAAGCGTGAGTCATGTCCTCCTCCTCAGTCAAGGCTTCCTGTCACATTCAGAACCCAGACAGAGAGAGCGAGAGAGAGAGAGAGAGAGAGATCGGCAGCAGCCCAGCCACAGACAGGAGATGGGTGCCAACTAAACCTGAGCTGCAGCTATTGCAGGGCAGGAATGGAACACCAAGGGGCAGAATGGGCACCCAAGGCCCCTGTGCTTTGGGGGGAGAAGGAGAGCCCAAAGCAGGCCAGGCAGGAGGGTGTGGCACTAGGCCCCTTTCCAGGCCCAGTTCAGGGGCCCCCGCTCTGGGCAACTTCCCAGGCCTTGGCATTGCTTTCCCTTGGCAGAAACGCTCCTTCAAAGCTCCTGGCGCTCACCCAGCACAGCAAGAGGCGCCCCCGGAGAGAGATCTGGGGTCTTTCCGACAGCAGGCTGCCTGCAGTCAAAAAGACCTCGAGAGCACCTCCCTCCCCACTTCACAGTGCAGCAGCTGGAACTGGACTGTGGGTCTAGAGAGACCCTCCTACAGCCAACACTGCTGGGAGTTCGGCTGGATCCCAGCCAGAAAGGGGCCGGGCGGAATTAGCTCCGACCTGCGAGGAACAGCAGAGAGACCACTTTGCAGGAGCCCACGGCGCACTGACTGGGCACAGCACTGCCCCAGGAACCTTTGCACATTTCACAGAAACAAAGTGGGGGGAGAGGGATGAGGATCCCCTCAACCCGAGAAGGCCAAGCCAGCAAGCGAGCCTCAAGCATTTAGAAGGATGTTCTCCAGCAACAAGTTCCCTTTTGAGATCAGCCACACCCACACACAGAGCCAAGTGCCCACACAGCAGCTGGTGATAGGAAGATGAGATCAGAGGAGCTCACAACCGCACCAACCAATCAATCAAAAAGTATTTATACACCGCTTTTCAACATGAAGTTCCCAAAGGGGTTTACAGGCAAATAATAATAAAGTTAAACCACGCACAAATCCAGGCTCACTTCCTGGCAGAAGCCAGGTCCTCACGAATGCCCTCCTGCATCGAAAGCAACACGGAATTTTTACCCAGCAGGTAGTTAATCTGTGGAACTCCTTGCCACAGGAGGTGGTGATGGCATCTGGTCTAGAGGCCAGAGGGGATTGGACAGATTTCTGGAAGAAAAGTCCATCGTGGGGTATAGGCAATGATGGGTTGTAACCTCTTTACATTAGTAGTAGGCTACTTCAGAGTACCGGGTACAAGGGAGTGGCAACAGGATCCAAGCATCTTGTTGTCTCACGCCTCCCTGGGGCACCTGGTGGGGCCGCTGCGAGATACAGGAAGCTGGACTAGATAGGCCTTTGGCCTGATCCAGCAGGGCTCTTCTGATGTTCTTATGGAAGTGACGAATTTACGGCACAATCCTATGCACATCTCCTCGGAAGCCAGTTCCATGCCATTCCGTGACTCTCAGGTAAGCATGTCTCAGGTGAAGGTGCTTCCTTCTTGCACAGCCCCAATCTGCTGCCTCGGCAGGCTGGGGGTGGGTGGGCAAGAATTATGTGGAGGCCAGGGGCACATGGATCTTCAATGATAAGGTACACGCTCGCAAATTCTGAATTTTAACTCTGACCAACCCCAACCATCATGACTTGCAAAGCTGCTTTTCAGCTGCAACATCCATGTCTCATGCTAACATAATGGATAATAGAACTGGCAAAGGAATGACGGCCATCCAGACATTTTCAGAACACCAGACACAGAGCACAATCCTAACCTGGTTAGGCTAGCAAAGTCTGGCCAGCATAAGGGACGCCGTAAAGTATGTTTGGACCACTCTCGGAGTCAGAGAGGCCAGCATACAGACGTGCACCATCCCTCCCGACTCCGAGAGTGGTCCAAACGCACTTTACGGTGGCCCTTGTGCCGGCCAAACTGTGCTGGCTTAACTGTGCTGGCCTAACTCCAGGTTAGGATTGTGCTGTCATACAGGTAGGCAAGAAGGTGCCTTCCGACCCTTGTTCTCTGCATGCATGAATGAAAAGCATCAATCAAGGCTCAATTTGCTCAATCAATCAATCAAGCATCAATTGGCTTCCGGGCTCCAGCAAAGGCTCAGGATAGACCTGCCCCTTGTTCCTCCGGCTCACCTGGGCCTCACTTCTGTCTCTTCTTCCACCTCCTCCCCCCCACAAGGTATTCTTCGCAGCCCCAAAGACAACATGTAGGGAAGCAGAGGGGCACCCTGCAACTGGGGCTCCACTGAAGCCAGCCCTCAGGTCCAGCTTTGCCCCTCTCCAATTAGGACTGCAGGGCAGCGTAAGTGCAAGGCAGCCCAGGCAGGAAGGCAAAGCCTCTGCAGCCGGAAATGCCCAAATCCTTCTCTCCCCAGAGCCCAGCGACGCATCTGCTCCCCAAGAAAACACAGGCCCTGCTTCTTGCAAAGCCATCAAGGGGGCTACCCTCCCTCGCACATCAGCCCAGAGTGGGAGGGGGCCACAGCTCAGCCACGGCACCAGCCCTGCTACGCGTGCAGGAGCATCTCTGAGCCAAAGAGCCTGCCCAAAGCCCTGGAGGGCCAAAGAAGGGCATTTTCCCCATGGCGATCTCACCTCTTGGCTTCCTCCAGGTGGCAGAGATATTCATAGGCCACGTTCTGTCGCCTGCGTTCATCCATCTCTTCCGCGGTCATCCTCTCATTGTCAAGGACAGCTGTGGGGAGACAGATACCTGGTCAGCCCCGGGAAAGAGAGGGGGGCCCAACTCCGAGAAAACCCAATGCAAATGTTCGGCTTCTCCCCCCCTACTAACCAACCAATCTGCACAGGAGTGCCAGGTCCCCTCCATGCCAATGTCCAAGGGAGAATGAGGGGCTGGCGTCAAATTCGCCCTCTTCAGAGGTGGGACTGCACAGCTCACCTGCTGCACGGCTCACCAAGGTCCACCTGCGTGGACGGCAGCAAGGGGCGCGGAGCCCAGTACACCACATACCCTCCCAACAGGTTCTCCTCTCATTCCCCACCAGCCACCACTCACAGCGCGCAACAGGCCCAAGTCACCAGACAAAGCTGGGCAGCAGTACAGGGCACACTCACAACTCAATGAACACCTAAGGGCACTTCAGGACACAAGGAAAGCGCTCAAGACCAAAGGCACTGGACATGCAAGTAGCTGACCTAGTAGGTGAGACCTGCTACCAACCACAGGCCAGGAGGGAAGAGAACGTCTCCCAGCTCCCTACACACAATAGGTGCGCTATCCATGCTCTCCATAATGCCACAGCTCAGAAGAAATAGAATGAGACAGGAGGCAATGGGAAAAGGACTAAGGGCTAAATCCTATTCAAGTTTCCAGCCCTGATGTAGCAGTCCCAATGGGGTGTGTGCTGCATTCTGTGATGGAGGGGGAGTCAGGGAGGTCTCCTCAAGGTAAGGGCAGTGGTGTCATTCAAATGATTTAGGAACAGGAACTCACTTTTGGTTGGCACTTGTCGGGAACTCGGTACCAGCCACGGAGCCCGTTAGGATCCGGAACGCCCGTTCTGGTCCGTTCCCCCTGAATGACATCGCTGCCTTTAACCCTCTGAGTGCCGGCCAACCAAGAAGAAAAGCTCTTTGCAGAGGAATTGGGAGGGGGGAGGAGGAAGAGTGAAGTGGGCGGAGTCAGCCCTAATTTTAACTAGTGGAACTGAGTTCCCCCGCGTTCCCCCTGCATGACATCACTGGGTAAGGGGATGTTTATTTGCTTACCTTGGGGCTGCATCAGCACTAGAAACATGGATAGGCTTGGACCCTAACTGCACTGCCGGAAATGACAACTCTGGTGCACATGGCACTGTTGCCACACACCCATCCCCATTCTGTGCTCACTGTTCATTCATTCCCAGAAGGGACAAAATCCACACGCGACAAACAGCTAAGCTTATCCAGGAGATCAATTTCAGCCTCGGTGATTTAAAATCAATCTTCATGCATGCACACACGCTAATTGGCCGCTGCAGCGATTACAGCCTTTCAATTTGACAACCAAGGAGCTCAAGTCAGAGCTCCTGGCCATCTAGTCCAGTGTTCTTCAACCTGTGAGTCGTGGCCCCAATGGGGTGACCAAGCCTCACTGTGGGGGTCGCAGCAAGCTTCCAAAGCCTTGCAAGAGAGGGCCTCCAATAATGGTACTGCGTTATCAAAAACTGAGTTCTTGATATAATCCTACACAGCCTTTTCTTACTGGCTTGTGACACAGCTCCAAAGTTTGACCCTGCTCAGGCTGCTACCTCACAGGGTTGTTGTGAAGACACAGGGGAAACAGGGTGGGATCAGCTGTGTGTCGCCAGTCTCATACTTTATTTGGCTGCAGCACAGAAAAGGTTGAAGACCACTGATCTAGTCCACATGAGGCCATTCGTGCAACACAGCAGGCTCCCACTTTGATGCAAACAGCAAAAAGAGGGGTTGCCTGCAGGGCCTCTTCTGCACACGTCACATGCTGAGCACCCAGACCGTGGTAGAGGAAGCAGGTGGATGCCACCGGGAAAGGACAACATTGCTCTGGCAGAAGGAACACAAGACCTGGCAAGTATCAGTTCTGCAGACACAGACAGGGTGAGCAGAAGCTTCTACCTGGAAAAGTCTTCGGCCAGATTCAAAGCAGGTTACCAAGCATCATCTCTGGACACAAACCACCACTACAAACATGCGGCCTCTGATGGCGCATGGATGGGGCTTGGCCTCAAGACTCTGCTCACCAACAACAGTTGCTGCTTGAGCCAAACTTTTGGCCTGGCTGTGGCCGTACCCTGGGGCATCCTCCAGCAACTCTCCTCTAATGGGGCACAAACCTTGACAGCTGCCTCCCTCAGTATAGGAAAGCAGGCTTAGAAAAAGAGTGAAGGGTCATGGTTTTGTGGACGCTTGGATAAGTGTCCCAAGAGCTCGTTTTCAGGGTATCGATCAACCAATCAATAAAGATCACACATATGCTATTTGTATTAAAGTCAGACTTTACTGTACATTTTTTAAAAAAACAACAACCCTACTTTAAATGGATTAAAAATACTAACTTCAAAATCCCCATTTTAAGAAACTTCTATAAGAATCCTTCATTTCTATACAGCCAGCCAGAGGCTGCCTACAGCCCCTTGTCATTGTAGGAAGCCCCCTGCCAGTCATGGGTCAGCTCCACTCTGCTCCGGCCTAGACTAGGACTTTGCCCTCCAGCCTCGGATCCCAAAGGAACAAACTGGAACACTCCTGGAGAAAGCCCCACTGAACACATCACAGCCCCCACACGTTCCAGGGCTGAGCACTGGGCTTCCAAGGCAGGTTTTCAAGGGCCCATTTGAGAGACCGACTTTCCACTGCTGTGCCCCTGAGTGGTCAAGTGGGATCCAAGCCCTTTTACTCGCAGGTGGCGGCTTGGCCAAGCCCAACTTTCTGCTGACCAGGGTTCCTCCCTGAAGGTGGCTGCATCTCCCCCTCCCCAGCCTTTCAAGCCTGCCCTTCTTCCCCAGCAACACTGAACGCCCCAGAAAGCTTGTCCTGGATGGAGCGTGGGCGAAGGGTTGGCCAAGTTCTGCAAAAGAAGGCCGCAGAAGAGGGCACCCATCGAGGAGGAGCCCTTAGAAGATCTGTCAAGGGTCTGGTTCACAAGCAGCCACTGGGGGGCCCAGATCCTCAGCCGCCCTCCCAGCAAACGGCGCCAACACTCCTGACTTGGGGGGGGGCATCTGCAGGACCTCCTTCTCCCCCAGCAGGTCTCTCAGCCAGATGGACCTGGGGGAAACCCTGTCCTCCACTCTAGGGTCCGATAAGCCAGTCCTGGGGGTCAGGGAGCAGCAGGTCAACACCAGCAGCACATCCACCAGGTCCAGGAGCTGAAGCCCAACACCCCACAGGGCAGTTCAGCACGACCCACACATGCGTTCCAGGGGGGCAAGAGGAGGCAGGGGGCGCAGGGGGGATTGTGGTAAACTCCCGAGTCCCAAGGGAGTAGAGCGGTGGGCTTGTCAGAAGACGCCTGCCTGCCGAGCCGCTCTCCCCTCGCTGCCGGAGGGAGCCAGGTAGGCTGCCCCTGACCATGGAGGCTCCACTGGGCGTCTCCCACCACCCACCAGGGCTGCGCCCCAGCGCCTCCAACCGTCCGTGGGCGCCAGTCCGGCTCGGCTCGGCGCTCGGAAGCTTGGAGGGCGGCCCCGAGCACGTCGTCCCAGGCCTGTGAGAGCGACCGGGCGGGCGCGCCCTCTCCTTCCCCCAACTCCGCTCGGAGGCACCGGGCGGGCGGGGCCCCCTCGAAGCCCGCCCGCTTGGGCGCATCCCCGCCTCCGCCCGGGGGTCCCCCAGGGTGGGCGGCTGCCGGTCTCCGTCCGGGGGGACGCGGCAGCGCCCTTCAGGCCGCCCCCCAGCCAGCCAGCGAAGCGGCAGCGAGAGCCACGCCCGGGCCGCGGCGGCGGCGGCGGCGGATGCGCGAGCGCGAGGCCAGCGGCGACTCACATCCGTAGTGGGGCCGGGCCGGGCCCGCCCCGTCGGTCTCCTCCGAGGCGGACATGAGGGCGAGCGCGAGCGGCGGGTCCGTCCGGGCGAACTGGGGCGGCGGGAGGGCGAGCGAGGGAGCGGCGGAGGAAGGACGGCGGAAGGAAGGAAGGGAGCGGGCGAGCCAGCGAGGGAGGAGCGGAGGCGCCTCCGCGGGGCGGGCCGAGGCGGGGCGCGGCCGGGCGCCCTCCTTCCCCTCCTCCTGGCGCGGCGGCCGAGCCGCCGGGGTGTGGTTCCCCTGGGCCGCCGGCAGCGCCCCAACCGACGAAGGAGGGGCGGGGATCCTCGTTGGAGGCAGCCCAGCTCCGACGGGGCGCGCTCTGCACATGCCTCGGGGCTCCCTCACCCAGGCTCGACCAGGGGGTGGGGATGGGACAGAGGAATGTTCTCTTGCACAACATCAGAACCAGGAGACACCCACTCATAATCAGGGCACAATCCTAATCAACTTTCCATCGCTGACATAGCAGTGCCAATGGGGCATGTGCTGCATGGGGGGGGCAGTCACGGAGGCCTCCTCAAGATAAGGGAATGTTTGTTCCCTTACCTTAGAGCTCCATGGACCTTACCCTGGTGCTGGAAAGTTGGTTAGGACTGAGCCTCTCAAACTGAGTGTCCGGTGGGCTAGAACAGACAAAAGGAAATATTTAGTTGCCCAACGCGGAGTTAGTCTGCGGAACTCCTTGCCACAGGAAGTTATGATGACACCCGTCCTAGATACCTTTAAAAGGGATTGGACGGACGGATGGATGGAGGAAAAGTCCATCACAGGTGACAAGCCATGATGAGTATGTGCAACTGAATGCGCTGCCTCTGAATGCCAGGAGCAAGGGAGTAGCAATAGGATGCAGGTATCTCATTGCGAGCTCCCTGAGGCATCTGGTGGGATACCAGAAGCGGGGCTAGGCGTGTCCTTGGCCTGGTCCAGTGTGGCTGTTCCTATGTTCTTATTAGGGGTGTTTGAAAATTAAGGGTGTTTGAAAAAGTGTTATTTTTCCGTGATTTGAAAGGAAGAAATCGGTATCCTGCGTTTTTATTCTCAGTTCTCATTCTTATTAACTTTAAGTGCTTTAAAAGTATACTTGGTGGTGGTGGTGACGACGACGACGACGACGACGACGATGATGATGATGATGATGATGATGATGATAATAATAATAATAATAATAATAATAATAATAATAATAATAATAATAATAATA
>JAJKFI010000026.1:4591274-4632913 GCA_029204185.1 Lerista edwardsae
ACACACACACACACACACACACACACACACACACACACACACACACAGAGAGAGAGAGAGAGAGAGATGCATGCCCACGGCAGTATTTGCTACCCCACTTGCTCCTGGGGGCATTCCTGCACTGTGCCACCCCAAAGGCCTCTGGCCCCTTGCAGACCTGACAGGCGCTTTTCTGGGTTTCCTGCCATCTCAGGTGGATGTTCTGGAGTCTCAGTTCTCCCAGCTGCTGCAGCAGATCAACTCCACCCGTGACTTTGAGAGCATCCGACTGGCGCATGACCACTTCCTCAGCAACCTCCTCGCCCAGTCCTTCATTCTGTTGAAACCTGTGAGTGCCTCATATCTGCAGCACAGAGAGCTGCGGAGGTGGGACTTGTGGTCTCTTCCGCTGTCAGTCCTCCCCTGTGTGGTTGGAATGAAGCGGTCTGGGGATTAGAAAAAAGGGGAAGCTGACCATTTAAAAACAGCCATGAACTTTGACTGGTGTCGTCAGAATTGCGTATATTACGATGTGCTGGTTCTGAACTGATAAGCGCTTGGCTGGCTTGCAAGCGATCTAGTGTGTCCCATGGCCTGAAGGTATGAAAATGGTTCTGCTGGAACAAGCCCAAGGCTGCCTCTTCTATTCAGCACTATCAATTTTGACACAAGCAGGGCTGCCAAAGGAAGGAGCCACTGCCACTACAAGACACCACACACACACACACACACACACACACACACACACACACACACACACAACCCATCTTGCCCTGTGGGCTGGGTCCCATTTGCTTGCATCTTAGATTTCAATCAAATGGATTTAAATCACTACTCCAACTATTCCACTATTAATACCTGATTTTTACTTTTTAAAAATATTGCACGCTTGTTTGGTATAAACGTTAATACCTTTTTCTTTTTTTTGCATGTCTCTTCTGTGTGGGGGGCCTTTTTTTTGTAGGCTTTCCATTGCCTCAATGAAATTCTGGATCTCTGCCATAGCTTCTGCTCCCTCGTGAGCCAGAACTTCGGGCCCCTGGATGAGCGAGGTGCCGCACAGCTGAGCATCCTGGCCAAGGTGTGTGGGTGACTGGAAGCCCCCGCCCCCAGGAGGATAGGTGGGACGACAGCCAAGTTCCTGGGGCCTCCCTGCTGTAGCTGCAGCAAGAGAAGTGCACACAGGAGGCAGGGAATGTGGTGGGAGGGGATTGTCCCTTGCCTTGGGTCTGCCCCTTTGGGGAATTGAGCCCCTTGGCTGCAAAACAGGATAGTGCTGGGACAGGTCCTGTGCACAGCAGAGGCAAAAACTGACACTGGGAGGCACTTGGGCTGTCTGGGCCTTCTGTGGGGTGGTGGCAAGGTCCTTCTCCCCATGTCGCCGTTGGCCTGTCCAGTGAAGCAAAGTGTTCAGCACCTGTTGCTCAGGATTGAGGATGGGGCCTAGGCTCCCCACACACCCCTCTCTAGCAAGGGGATTGGACAGTAGGTCTCACACAGTGTTGCCTTTGCAGGGCTTCAGCTGCCAGTCTTCACTTCTGTTCAAGATCCTCTCCAGCGTGCACAACCACCAGATAAACTCCGACTTGGCGCAGCTGCTGCTACGCCTGGACTACAACAAGTACTACACCCAGGCGGGAGGCACCTTGGGCAGGTATGACGGGAGGGGGGGGCCCAGGTGGTGGCAAAAGGACAAAGTGCCTCCAGGGTCAGGGGAAGTGGGGCTCAGACAGGGGGGCCCCCTTGGGCCTGATCCGGTACTTGGGCATTTCCTTGCTTCAGTTTCACAACAAGGAAGGCTGGGTTGTGGGGCCTCTGCATTGGGGCACAGCAGCCAGCCTCTTGCAGGAAGCACACAGAGCCGTGCAGCTCTTGGAAGAAGGACCCACATGGCCATGTTTGTGTGGCTGCTGCAGGCTGCTCTCTCAGCTGCATGAACTGAGGTCCGTAGTAGCACCTGCCTCGTGGTGGTGAGCTCGGTGGGCGTGCTTGCTCTGTGCAGGGTGGGAGCAGCAACAGCAGATTCCATGCTGAGGTCAATAGGAAAGGGATTGAGAATTAGATGGCTAACATTGGATTTCCCCACTTATACTGTATTAATGCACATACTGACATTGTTCCGCATCTATGGTGTGGCTACGTGCAGAATATGGTGCACAGTGTTGGTCACCCTACCTCGAGGAGGAGATTGTGGGGTTGAACATGTGCAAGAGAGCAGTTGGAACAGTCAAGAGTACGGCAGGGACCTTCCTAGGCCATTAAGCTGACTGCTTTGGAGGCTTTTTGCCTTGGGGAAAATGGGGATTAGGAGATGTGAGAGGAAGTCAAACATTTTTCAGCTCTGCACACTGTTATTTCACAATAGCAGTGCCGGGGGGGGCTGTACAACTAAACTGAGTGGCAGGCAGTTCAGGTCACATACAAGGAGGTAATTCTTCACCTAGCACAACGCACTAATTGGCAATAATTGCAACCACAAGATGAGGGGGGCCCACTAGGCTTGTAGGTTATGGCTGCTATAGCCATGGCCAGGTGCTGCCTCCAGGTTCAATGGCAGTCTACCTTGGAATACCAGTTGCCAGAGAGGAGTATTTACTTTAAACTTTAGGGTAAAGGGTATTTACCCTTTAAACTTCTGGTGGGAAACCGAAGGGCCTGAGCCAGCAAGGCTGTGCACCCGCCTGTGGCCCAAGACTTCAGTTCATGCATCTTGTGAAAGTTGATGCTGAAATGGGCTTCCCTTTCCGGCACGACGAGACTTTGCTCAACTTGTTTGCTAATTTTGGGAGCAGCAAAGACGCTCAAGCCCCAGTACTGACAGTCTGGTTTAGCCTCCTGTTGGGACTTGGGTTGATGTTGTTCATGCACTTCCAGCCACAGGTTTGTCGCAGCATGGTGGTATTGCCATGGTTCTTCCTGTAATTTTTCTCTTTCTTGGCAGTGTGGGGCTAGAGTAGACCAAGCACCTCCATCAAGTGCCCTTGAATTGGGCATCAGTGGAACAGTTCTTGCTACTGCGGTCAGCATGTCCTCTGCCTGACAGAGGTGGATGGGAAAGGAAGACTGGAGGACCAGTTTGCATCCTGGTTTTTGGAGCTGCTGGGGTCTCTCCCCACCCCATCTATTAAACACCTCTGCTGCCTCCTCCTTTGCACTGAAGTGGGTGCTGCTTCCAGCCCTTTCATCCCTGGCCCCATGAATCAACAACGTGGCTTCCTGCTTGCACCTTCCGTGGCCGTGCAAGGGCCTGCAGCCACACTACACCACCCTGGTCCTGTTAAAGGCCCCCCCCTTGTGTTAGTCCCTGTGGCTACCCAAAGGGCAGGAAAACAATTTAACACACATTCAACTCTAAGAGAAACTAACAGATGGTTGTCTAAAAAAATAAAAAGCAGCTCCTGCATCTGGTTTTTTTCCTCTTAACTCTTCAAATTAAGCATCCTTGGTCCACATACATGAGAGGTAAAGAAGAAACAGGTTTATCATGCTAAGTTTTCCTTCACAGGGTAAGTTGAGTGGAACAAGGTGTTCCTGGACGAGATCTATCTTAGCTCTTCTCTGGTCCAGGATGTGAGAACTACACAGATGCTAACGGCCCACTTTCCAGCTTCCTGTATCCTATGTGGGCCACCAGATGTCTCAGGGAACACACATGACAATAAGGAATCTGCATCCTGTTGCCCCTCCCTTTCACCTGGCATTCTGAGGTAGCCTACTTTTAAAAGGTATCTAAGCCCAAAACCATCACCATACCCTCTGCTAAGTAATTCCACAGATTACACACTGAATGAATAACCTTTCCTCGTAGCCCAGCATCATTCTGGTCCCCCTCTTCTGCACCTTTGCTAGTTCCACTATATTCTTTTTGGGACGTGGGTACCAGAACTGTATGCAGTACTCCAGCTATGATAGTATGGCCTGTTTGTTTTTTTTTAATCAGTCGGCTAATGATCCCACCAGTGTGGAATTGGCTTTCTTTCCCACCACCAAAAAGTGGGTCAACACTTGACTCAGTTGTCCGACATCTCAGAACTCATTAGCACAGTGGTTCCCAAATAACACAGAAGTTGGGAACCATGTAAGTAGTTGCAGAGGCAGCAAAGCAATGAGGGGCTTTTTTGACTTACAGGTGGCAGCACCAACCTGTGGCCACCTCTGCAGGGCACCAGAAGCCTCCAAAGCTAAAAACAGCAATTCCAATCCACTTCTGGTTTCATTATCTAAAACCAGGCATGGGTTCCAATAGCTTTTAGGAGGCTATGGGAGCCCCACAGGGGCATTGCATAGATGCTTAACCTGCTGTGTTTTCACTTACCATGGCACTTTTCCTGTGAGGTACTGGGTTGCATAAGGCACACTTGCAGCTCATGAAAAGGGGTTCAGAGGGGTGCAAAGTGAAGACCAGGGAGCTCGCACTACAGCACAAAAATGCTCAGCACTGCTGTGCATGGTGTAGAATTTACTGCAATACCCTCAGGCACACTCTTGTGACAGGGCTGCGTGGGCTAGGAAAATGCTTACCTTAATCCAACCATCCACTGTGCCCGAGGCTCTAGCCCAAATTAGCAAGATGGAGAAGAACAAATAAGCAATCTAAAGAACCTGATTGTTTCATTGAGCCCAATACAAATCGAGATTCAGGGCCCCGCCTACACCTTTAGCTTGTCATTCTTGTCACCTAGATGGGTTGGAAAAGGACAGAAGGCAAATGACTACAAACCTGTGAAGAACCATGTTGCTTTTAGCTAGAAAGATCAGAGCTATTCTCAGCAGCAGCAGCTCCAGCCTTACCTTCGGAGCTCCAAGGCCAGATGACAACAGCCATAAGATTTTTATGCTATACACGGACACCCAGCCAGACACATGCCTGCCAGTGTAAGGTAGCCAGCTGTTAAGAATGGTGAACTACGAACAAGGCCTACACCCCTCCTTCAAGGGGCAAGAGGAGAAATCCCAGGTACCACAACAAGAAAAGCAACGTTTATTTTATCATAAAAGTCCAGCAGTTAAAACTATATACAGCACTTCATGCACAAGTCAAGCTGACACAACCATTTAAAATCGGGGACTGGGACAGCAAGGCCACCTCAGGAGGGGACAGAGCCAAGTTGATACTTGGGGTGCTTGAATCCGACTCGGTCTCCAGCAATGAGGCTTTGGATGACCCACTCCTGGGAGACCACTGGCAGGGGCAAAGCTTCTGCACATGTCAAGATGGCCGCTGGGCAGGACGCATCTGTCACAACCACATCAAAGACTCCCAAGCCTACATCTGCGGAACAGAAGAGAATGACCATCTCGTGGGGCTCACCCCAGCCAGATGCCCCCAGGAGGCTGAGAAGCAGAGCGCGGAATTGACAGCGATAAACCTCCGCTGCCCCCTAATGAGACTGCAGATCCAGGCAAGGCCCCTGTCCTGCCTGAATCGCCAGGACAGGCCACCACCCCACCTCCTGTCCCCATCCACTCCTCAGTTGCCCTTAAGCTAAAACTCATACGAACACAAAAGCTCCCCCCTCTCCCAACCTTCACACTCTGTTCCTGCTCCCTGGAGGTCTGCCTCCACCTACAAGCTGCCTCAAGCCCTGCTCGTTGCAATAGCCTGCAAGGAACGGGCACGGCCCCTCTAGAACTCAGCCCACCCCCACCCAAGGACATTTGCCAGATCTCCAGTCTTGCTGTTTTAAACCTAGTCAAATGCTTTGCCTGTTCTGGCTGCCATAGTTGTTTTATAGTTTTGTTAGTTGAAAGGGATCTAAAAAGGTGACAAAAGGCAGGAGAAGGCCTCAATATGGCTCTTCCCCCCATCCCTGTCCAATGCAAACCAGCAATGACCAATAGGCCATCCAGTCCCCCTCCCCAGGCCAGCTGGCACAGTAGTTGGGAGGGCAAACTGCGATGCAAGACTTCTGCCTGGCAAATTTCGCCTCTGCCATGAAGGCACTAGGTGGGGCCAGATGGGTAGGCTCTTGGCCTCATTCCTTCCATCTGCAATAAGGGCTTGTTTTGCTGCACTCCTCACCACGCCCCACAAGGGAATACACAGGCAGGGTTTTGCACCCGCTGAAGGTGCCCCACTGGTGTGAGGTCTTCTTGCAGCAGGAGCTCCTACCTTTGCTCCAAGTGGCCGCTGCGTGCTGCTTAACCGAAGCGGCTCCTCCCATCATGAGAATTTCAGCCCAGAGGTCCAGGAAGTCCTTCTGCTCATCTGACACTAGAAGCACCTTCAGTTGACGGAATGGGTTCTCTCGGGGGTGCCTAGGAAGCAGCAGAGGGGGGCAGAGGCGCAAAGGTCACTGGCTCCACTGCAGCCAAGGCATTTGGCACACACATGTCCAGGGCCCTGCCCCACTCCTCTCTCTCTCTCTGGGCAGCTCCAGACCACACCCTCCATTTCCATGCACTTACCATTCCATCAGCCGCTGCTCCTGCAGGCTATAACCAGCTGGCAAGAGGTAATTGCGGTAGTTCTGGAGCTGGTTGGCATGGCAACTGTCATGGACCCAGACGTGAGAGACGCAGGGGATGCCTCCCGCAAGGCACAGGAAATACTTGCGGGTGCGACAGTGCTGGTCTGCAATCAGCAGGCACTGATAGGCTGCGCTGCACTGAAGGGAGAGTCAGAGGTGGGACTTGGGCCCAAGACCTTCCCCTTTTCCGCTCTCAGCCGTCCATACGCCCCTAGTCTCTCCCCCCAGACTTCAAAGAATGCAAATCTCTTCTTAAAAACACACCTCCTTCATGCAGCCTTTGGCACCACAGCTTGGTGGTGCACCAACTTTTCCCCTGCTATACCATAGCTGAGCTTAGGCACAACAACCAAGCACACGTTCTTTCCCTGCCTCCTAGTCTGTTTAGACTGTAAGGTCCTAGGGGCAGGGGCCTGTTCTCTCATTCTTTGTAAAGCATCCCATGCATGAATGGCACCTTTAATAGTATGAATGCCAAGAGCAACTAGATGCATCTCAGAACAGGACTGCACCTCCCATTTCACAATCCTTTTTGTCCCCAACTCTTTAAGTTTTTGCTCATGACTTGGCATCAGGAAGTCTGTGTGCTCTGGGCTGCCATTTGCCCCAAGAGAGATGCTCCCTTTGGTGCTACACACATTCCACAAGGCTGCCAAGATGTTCAGCCTTTGCTGAATTGGCTGTCAGAGTCTTCCATCTCTCTGGGTGTTTTAATTTTGCTTTGTTGCCATTAAGGAATGTTTTAGCACAGTGATTCCCAAACTGTGGGTCGAGTAGGTCGAGAGTCCATTTTAGGTAGGTCTAAAGCAGTCATATTGAAAATACGGGATGCTGGAAAGGGAAAGGGCTGTGTGGTTATTTTGCTTGCTTGTGTCAAGGTTTTAGATAGGCTTTTTTTCTGATTCACTTTGCTATTGGAAGACGTGGATCGGGATACTCTTTATCCCTCTTTGGCGTTCCTGTACTGTACAAACACAGCCTCAGATTGTCTGAAAGAGGCCGACCGGGAGATGTAGAAACTAAGAGCCCTCCGTAGGTCCATGTATGCGAATCCCTCTCCCTAGGGTGACTGGGATTGGGGCAGAAGGAGGGTAACACCACCTCCTCTGCTCTATGGAAGAGTGAGTTACCTTTTGGCAAGAAAATAGGGCTCAACCTCAACGTGACCCTGTCCTCCTGAAACCTGCAGAGCTCTTTGGCCACCAACAGGGCTGCCATCGCAGAAACTCTTCTGGCTGAGGTAATACCAACCAGAAAAAACAACATTACGCTGTTTTACGCTGACCCTGCCTGAAACTACTAAGAAGGAGAGTTCACAGGTAAGTACAAACCTTCCCGTTTTAATTTCTGATTCACTTTGCTATTGGAAAATGGTTGAGATATAACCCAACTCCGTTAGAATGAGATACTCAGTTAGAATGTAATGAGATATAACTTCATTCTCCAGAAAGCAGCCGGCTCCAGCATCACAATAATGGCAGTGCCGGCTATGACATCACTTCCGGTGGGTCCTGGACAGATTGTAATTTTAAAAAGTGGGTCCCGGTGCTAAAATGTTTGAGAACCACTATTTTAGCATATTTTAAACTGGAAGTTGAAAGGGGGGGGCGATAGCCTATAAATGTTAAGTACGTACAAGGAAGAGAAGCAGCACAACGGCCACATCCGTTCTGCCACGCCAATGTGCGCCTCTAGTATGGGCACCACCCCTCCTCTCCAGATTCTGACCTGGGTCTCATTGAAGTCCTCCAGAACGAAGCCGCCTCCGGCTCCCAGCTGCTGCTCAATGTAGTGCTTGTTGTACGGGGCTGCCTCCGAGAGCCCTGGAAGAGGGGAGGGTGCCGAAGCCAGTTGCCCAGCTGTGAACTGTCGCACTTCTCCACAGCCCCCCCCGTCCTCTCCCCCAGTGCTGCAGAGAAGGTGGAACACGGCCACGAGTGCCGCACGATTCAGTGACTATGCAGGAAGGGCCCTTCGGAACACATCCTTTCCATGCCAGCTCCACACGTTGTCCGACCACTTCAAACCACAAGGCCAATGTTAGCTTTGGCCATGAAGCCTGTAACCACCTGGGAGGACCGGGTGCCTTCAGGGCTGCCTACTCTCAAGGTGACCCTGCCTGCTCTTTCAGGTCATCGGGAGAGGCCCACCAGTGACAAGCCCATTGGGGGAGGGGCTACGAGATGCCCTGTGGATGAGGGAGGTCTTGTGTGCAGCTGCGAGGTCCTCCACTCTCAGCCCAATCATGCAATGGCTGTTGCTTGGGTGACAAACCTGCCATTCTGGCATGACCCGCAGCTCAGCTCCTCAGCACCAGCAGAGATGGAGCCAGAGTCCGTCTCAGAGCCGCATCAAGTTCAGGAGAGCAACAGCCCCCCCCCGTCCACACACCTCCCATCCACACACACTCCAAATCACGTCAAGCCCCAAATCACAGGCCTCTCACCTTCCTCCTCTTCGCTGCTAGAGGAAAAATTTGGACCCCTGGAAAGCTTTTCTGCAGAGTTTGCTGTTGTGAGCAGAAAAGCATAGCCCAGGAAGAGGGTCTTATTGTTGGGCAGAGGCCCCCACCTCTCGTCAGGTACCAGGAGATCCCCCAAGGCCCCCTCACTCTGGGCTGGATTCACTTCCTCCCCAGCGCACGCAGCCCCTGTGAAGAAAGAGCGCGGAGTGCAACAAAAGGCCCAGGCAGCAGCCAGAGCAGGGCCCAGGAGGCCCCCTTGGCCCAGCAGCCCTTTCCTACGGTGGGCCCACCCAAGGACGTCAGCCAGAAGGCAGAAGGAAGAGACGCCCCCTCTCCCACCACTGCTCCCCTGCCACAGCCAGCGAGAAACCCCTGGCTCTCCAGGGATACGTCCAGGCCCCACACCTTGTGGCACCCCGTTCCACAGACCACACTGAGCCACGGGAAGAAGCCCTCCCTCTCCCTCACACACCCACTTCATTGGGGGGCAGAGTCTCCCAGTTGCATGCCGCTCCCGAGGGGCACGAGAACCCACAGACTCCGGCATCCCTCCCTCTCCCACGGGCCCATCGACGCGCAACAGGTGTCGGCAGTTCAGCGCCTCCAAGCAGGAGCCAGAGAGGCCCACTGGAGAGGCCCTGGGAGGCCCGGGGCAGGCAGTGCTGCCACCACCATCCAGCCCCTGCTCGGAGCCACGGCTCACCTGCTTTTAGAGCGACGGATCGGCGCCCGCGCTTGGCTGGGGAGCGCTCCTCCTCGGCGGCCATCAGCTTCCTCTTCCCAGTCAGCAGCCTGTGGGGGGTCTGGGGGCTCTCGGGGCCCTTGCGAGTGGGCGTCAAGCTGCCGCCGCTGGGGGAGCCGAGGTGGCCGCGTCTCTTTCGCTTTCCCTCCACCAGGTTATCTAAGCCCACCGGAGAGTGCGGTCAGGCCCACAGACCTCCACACCTGGAGTGAAGAGGCCCCCTCCCTCCACACCGATGCGTCCTGGCCTGGACCGCTTGGGAGGGACCAAGGCCAGCCCCAGCCCAACAGGCAGGGCTGCAGGTGGGCAGAGCAGGACCACGACAGGCCACTGCCAGGCCATGTAATGGGGGAAATGCCGAGGGGGCCCACAGAGGCAGCTGCTATCGGTGCACTTCTGCCAAGCCAGCCACGGCAGCCGCTGCTCCCCCTAAAGCCAGACTCTGGGTCAGCCGCAGCCTCCACCGCGCAGGCCCAGGGCTCCCAGGGCGCCTGCCTCCCATACCTAGGCTGATGTCAGCCGCCTTGGTGAGTGGCGCCGAGGGCTCGTAGGGGCTGAGTCCAAACTGCTCCCGGAGCCGGTTCCCTTGCTCCAAGGAGAGGATGACGGCCGTCCGCCGGTACCACTTCCTCTGCCCCTCCTTCTCGATGCAGTAGAACAGCTCCCCGGAGTCCTGCCGGTGGCCCTTCACCACCCCTGCCGCAGAAGCAGGAGACGCCCGTGGGGGAGGAGGCCGGGGAGGGGCTCCCCCTACGCCTCCAGGCCGCCTCCCCCGCCTGTTACCTGCGCTGAAGTACTCGTCCTCCGAGAGGGCCGTCACCTCCGTCTCCAGCGGGAGGGGGTCGCACAGCAGGATGTCCCTGCCGGGCACGTCGCACTCGTAGCCGTCGTCAAACAGCAGCTTGTATTTGGTGCCCCCAACGTCCTGCGTGATTGTCCCCGAGTAGAAGTAGCCATTGGAGGACCACTTGGCCACCACCCGCAGGCCCACAAAGCTGCTCCCCGAGGAGGAGGAGGAGAAAGGCGACGTCCCTGCAAGGTCCGGCCCAGACAGGCCCAGCCGCTCCTGCAAGGGGATTTCCGGGGAGCCGCTCCGGCGCGGGGCCCCTCCCTGCGGCTGCTCCTCCAGAGGGCGGGCTGTGGCCGGGAAGTCCTCTCCCCCACGCAGTCCACCCCTGCAGAACCACAGACAAGCACTGCTGGACAGCTCCCCAGAGAAGAGGCTCCCCCCATGCCTCGCCCTCCCGGCCCCCCCAATCCTCCTCTCGCACCGACCCCCTCGCCTGGTGCCCGGGTCTCACTACGCTACCTGGTTCCTGGCGATCGTGCGGTGAGACGGCCCCTTCTCCCTCGCCCACGAGGAACAGGGTGCGCTCCCCCACCCTGCCGGATCTGCAGGCACGGCTCCTCCTCCTCCCCACACACCGGGATGGCTACGTGATCCGGCTGGACTGGAGAGCGGGTCTGGCTGCCCCCTTTTTTAGGGCTAGGGAAACAAGAGCAGCTTAGCTTCTGGCCGCCCAGCCGGCACTGCTCACCCCTTCGTCCTGCGCAAGTCTGAACACCGGCCCAACACTGACAGCGAACCCACAGAGAGCTGTGCGGACAATAATGGCGAAGGAACCAGGCAGCCGTCAGGGAAGTCCACGGCAAGGCAAACACAAGTGGCAGGACTTCCTACTCCTACCTGGAAAGAACACAGTCCTGCCCCCACTGTTACAGCCAGCCTTCATGGTACAGAAAGACCAAGCCCAGAACCCCCAACGGTGGGGAAAAAAGCAACTGACTTTCACTTTGAGATTTGAAAACCTGGCCCTTTAAGTGCAAGGTGAGACATTAGCCTTTAAAGCAGATCGTCTCAAAAGGGGTCTGTGCACTTCCAGGTGCAAGCCACAAAGCAGTCTGAGCAGCAAGTGCTCCTGGGACGCCCCAGGAACAGAATGTGGGTGCTGGCTCACCTGCAAGGGGACCCAGGGCTCGGTCCCTCCCCGCCCACCCCCAGCCCTGCACACACCTCGGCTTCCTGGCCCCAGGAAGGGCAAAGGCTCCAGGCTCCGCGCCTCGGAAGACCCCCCCTCGGAGAGGGGCAGGTCCTTGCCCAGAGCTGGCCCCGCTCCGGGTGACCGACCAGGCACCGCTCCCTCCGCTGGACGTGTGCTGGAGGCCAGAAGCCCTCGAGGAAGAGGAGCTGATGTCACCAAGGTCCCCAGAGGCCAGTGAGGAGCCCCCCGTGTGGGAGGGGGACAAGGCGGTCTCGTTCTCCTGCCACTCCACCACAGGGTCCTCGGTCTCCTGGAAGGAAAGGGCAGTTCCAGCCAGGGGAGGGACAGAGGCCAGACCAGGCCAGGCCAGACCTCCAAAGCACTGGCAGCAGAACCAACCCGTGCTCTCCAGCCCCAAGACGGTGGCACCACCACATGCTGCCATCCAGGTGCATCACCACACACTGGGCTGGGTGCTGCCAACGAACCAAGCCCTGGGTGCTCCCACAGCCAAGCTACTGCCAAGACATCCAAACAGGCTGCTGCCTTCCCCCTACTGAGACAGGAGCCGAGCACAGCAACACCCGCCCAGCCCTGCCTGCCAGGAAGACTTCCACTGCCTCCCGCTCCTCTGCTTGCCCAGTCAAGACAAACAGCTCTGCAGCACTCTGGGCTCACAGCACAGGAGTATCTGTAGAGACGAGCATGTGGCGACCTGCCTCTGGAGCAGAGGCCGCTTTCCCCAGAAGGGTTCTTCTTTTCCAGAGCCCCTTTTGAAAAAGAGGGTGCACACATGCCCTGTTCCGAAATAAAAGCCTGCCTGGCTCGACTGTCTCCAAATTCCTTGCTGGAGCAGGGGGAATATAAAAACCCACTAATGGCTGCATCCTGCGATGCCGTGAAGGGAAAAGCAAAACACCACAGAAAAACCAGAGTACGCAACCCAGACCTCCCAGGCACTGCCGTCTCAGGTGGTCCGACACACCCAGGAATGAGGCTGCCAGGACATTCGGCAGCATTCCGCCACGTTCAGCCCCCAGACCGTCAAGCCGAGCTCTCAGCAGCAGCAGCACGTGCCACTGCTGAAGCCCAGAAGGGGCAATGTGGGCAGAACCCTAGCCAAGGCAACGGGTGGGGGGGGGCTCGCTTGCACCTCACCTCGACCACACTGTGCTCCACTTCGGCCCCATCCTTGTAGTAGACGTCCGTGATGAGCCGCGTGACCACCGTGCGGACTTCGCGGATAGTGCGGACGTGGCGCTGCAGGACTCTGCCAGGGGGTGGGCAAGGCGAGCCCAGCTCCTCCTCGCTCTGGAGAAAGACAGACCCCAGAAAACTCTCACAGGCACAGGGTTCTTCCTCACTGACCCAGTCAACTCCTATTTGGACAGAAAGGAGAATTCCCCACCTGCTGTTCGATAAGCACCAGCTGGGAATGCGGGCAGAAGGGGCAGCACCTGCCACTCCCAAAAGCAACACCCAGGCTGGACTGGCAGCTGTTTTTGAGCAAGTACCATTAGGGGACGGACTGAATATTCTAGGTCTGGGGCACTCCGGTTCTGCACTGCAAACCATGGCATGTCAGGGGCGTTTGGTCTTTCCTGCTGTTTCCAACCAAAAATGCATTCATTCTGCTACCTTTGCCACTTATGTTTTGTAGAGTTGGGGCTACAAGGTGCTCTGTGGGGCAAGCGCCCAGGGAGTGAGAAGTCTGGCAGAACACGAAGCCAGCTGCATTTGAGATCCACTCACTCTTATGGGGCGGGCTGGCCCAGATGGGCTCAGAATGGCCACAGTCCTTAACTGAAGGGCTCTGCCAGTCACATAAGCAGCTTCCCCCTCCCCCTCAAAAAAAAAAAAAATCTGGGCATAAATGATACCACCCTCATTTCCCTGTTATTGGACATGGCATGTCTCCTTGCCCGGTGCACCAGCTCCTCTCCAATAGGTAGTCCGCTTTGGCCTTCAAAGCCTATTGCCAGATCCCCACACCACCGTAACTCCAAGAGGCCTTGAGAAAAGAGCAGCTACCCCTCCCTACTGCCAGAGCGGAGGCTTTCGATACTCTGGATCCCTCCCCCTCCCAAAAAAAAAAGTGTGGCTTGGCAAGAGGCAAGACACCAAACAGGATGACTCTTATTAACAGACACTTCGGGACGTCCGAGGTGCACCCAACTGGACCGTCTCAGCACAGGGAGGAAGCCAGGACGGCCTGCAGCTCCACCTTGGCAAAGCAGTGCTCAAGGCACCCTGAGGCAAGTCAGCTTCTAGGAGGGGATGTACGTGTGACAAGGTCCCTCCCCTCGCCCTTTGCCTCTGAGCAACTGGGATCCCGCCCCACTCACCTGGTGCGGTGGGGGTGGCTCTGGCTGGCTCTCAGGCCTCCGCCCGCGGGCCGCGTCCTCCGTCTGCACGTTCGCATCCTGCAGCTCAGGACGCAGGCCAGCCACGCTGGTCCCTACTTCCACCCGGACGCACGATGTCGTCTGTGTGGCTGCAGACGCAACGCCCGCGGGGCCTCGAACGAACTCCCCTGGCGTCTGGACCCCTCTGCTGCTGGTGCAGGGCCACGGCCCCCGAACGGGAGTCTTCCCTTCCGCAGGCTTCTTCGGGACCCTCCATCCTTCCTCCTCGCCCCGAGCGCCTGGCGGGTCGACATCCATAGCTTCGGCCTCCCCCAAAGAGCCTGCCGACAGCTTAGCGCTTGGCTCAGAATCCTGGACCCGGCCACAACCCAGCGGCGCCCATCTCCGTTGGTTCCGACAGGCTCCGGGCGGCTCCTCCTCCTCCGAACTTGGAAAATTGAAGAGGTCCCCTCTGAAAGCCAAGTGCAAGAACCTGAGAGCGGCCCTGCTGAGTCAGGCCAGAAGACGTCCACCCAGGCATACGTTCCATGTCTTAGGAACATACTTCAACAAAGAAGCTGTTTAACTGGAAAAGTATCTATTGGCATCCTATCCACTTCCACTTTTGCACACCTCCATGTGACCCTGTGGGACTGGGCACCAGCCTCTTGGATACCATCTGCTTGGGTTCTGCAGTCTAGCATACAAATGACAGGGTTGTGCCTCCCTCCTTTGTCCTGTTTGCAAGAAGACCACCTAAGCGCATCAATTCGTTCCATAGGCAGGTGCCCACGCTCAACAAGCACCCCAGACACCAAGTGACCTCGTGGGGCTGCATTATTCTGTGTTCTCCCCCCGCCCCCACAAGTGGCATTAGCAGAAGTCAACTTCCAACGCGGCCCAGTCGTTTTTGCAAGGAGGCAACCCTGTGGGACCAGCGACCGAGAGAGCAAAGGGTGGCCTGTTGAGCAGGGCACGGAGGAACAAGGCCCTGGAGAGACCCCCCTGAGCCCTTCTTTGTGCCGCAGCTGAAGGAGCCTCAGCCACGGGCTCAGTGCCAACTGGAGGCGAAGCAGCTCCGGAGCATCAGCAGGAACATGCCAAGAGGCAGTGCCGCTGGAACAGGGGTCCTGGAGGAAGAGCCGCACAGCAGCGAGGAACCCCACGTGCCTGAAGACAGGGAGGATGGAGGGAACTCTGGGTGCAGCCAGCAGCCACCCCTACCCCCAAAGAGGTCTCCCACAGACTTGCCTGAATGGCGAGCAAAGCAGCTCAGGGCCTCCCTTTTCGGCTTCCTGCTGGACTTCACAGACACGCATGAATACTGACGGCGTCTTCCGAGAACTGGGCGAAGGGGGGAGAGGAGGGGTGATGGAACTCCTCTCAAGGAGACCACAGAACCCAGGAGCTTGCTGTCAGCCACAGCAGGACACGTCAGCCCCTTGTGACACGGGAGGTTGCCCACCGCAGGAGCAGCCCAGGCCACATGCAAGGTCAATCCTGCACCAAGCCTCCACAGCGGCTGCAAAGCCCCCGCTGCCCCCCCCCAAGAAAGGGCAGACGGCACTTTGTAGGAATGCAGCTACAAAGCACTACCCGTCCCTTCTTGGAGGGGTATGTGGCCCTTCGTAGCCACAGAAGCTGCATCCCAGAGCGGCTTCGCTCCTACCCAAGGGGCAGCCGGCATCACCACCCCCTCCAGGCTAGCCCCCGAGGCATTTGCACCCCCTGAGGTCCATCACTGGAGGCCGGCCCCGCTCCCCGCCCCTTCCCCGGCCTCCTGTTTCCAGAGAGCAAAGCTCCACGTGGGTTACCTAGCAACCGCTCCAGCGACAGACCCGTTCTTCTCCCTTTCGCTGGCTGCAGGCTCTGAGGGGAAACACGGGAGAGCGCAGAGACTGCGTCAGGAACGCCCCACTTCCCGCCTTGTCCAGGTCACCACACCAGGGCAAAGGGCAGCCTGCCCAGCTCTGCTCCAATCAGGCTACAGCCCAGCAGCAAAGCAGCACTTGGGGTGCAGAGAGCCTGGTCAGGGGGGAGGGGAAGGACCGCAGAGAGCCCTGTGCAGCTTCCCACGTCCCTGGAGAAGACATGGTGTCACCCCCCACAGGCCCCCCCATACTGCACCTCCTCCAGCAGCACCAGGCTCCCCCCTCCACCCAGCCAGCCTGCAAATGAGCACAGGCACCACCCCGAGGAGCAGAGGGAACTGCCAAGCTCAGCAGCCAAGCTCGGCAGGCCCAGCACCCCACTCCCTGTGCCCCATCTCTTACTCTCCAGGCTGAAGGGCAGCGACTCGCCACTCTCCTCCTCCGCCACAGGGGTCGCCGGGTCCATCCGCAGAGAGAGCACCCCCTCAGCACCTCCTCTGTGACCCTCGCCCAGCTCCTCGGCGTTCTCTGCTGTGACCTCGCCAGGCCCCTCTGCTGCGCCGTCGCTGCTGGGGAGGGGGTGCTCTGGATGACTCCCCAGGCCTGGAAGAAGGCAACATGGCAGCTGCTCCCCGCAAGAGCTCCCCTCTCCCGCCCCTCCCCCCCCCCGGCCCCCGAGAGCGCCCCCCCCGCTGGGGTCCCCAGCCCCGAAGCTCTGGGGCGGTGGCCCTCCCCCCGGGACCCAAAAGCCCCAGGCCCCCCCCCCCCCACCACCGCCCCCCCCCCCCCCCCTTTGAGGCAGGCTCCACCCAGTCCAGGCTCGCACCACGGCGGAAGCAGGACCCAGCGAATGGAGCTGCACCATGCCTACTCCAGGTCTCCATAACTCCCCCCCCTCCAGCGCATTGGCACCTTCCCACTCAGCAAGGACGCGCTCAAGCAGCCGCCTCTCCCACTCACCAACAGGGGTGCTGTGGCGCCTGGGGCCTTTTCTGAGTTGGCCAATGGGAGACGGAGCGACGTTCGCCAGGGGAGAATCGAAGACCTTTCCCTCCTTCAGCAGCAGGCCGTGAAAGGGGGATTCTGGAACGCGACAAAGCGGGAGGGCAGCTGCCACCTTCTGCACCAGCTGCCCCACCTTCCACCCATCACCTTGAAACTGTTGCACAGCACCAAGCTGTTTCAAGGAAGGAATCCAGAGCCGCCACCCCCCTCTCTTGCGGAGAGAAGAGCAGCCATGAGCCCAAAAGGCCCCCACAAGGCCGCCAAGTCCGTTCCCGACTCCTCCCCGGAGCAATGCCAGTGGCACCGTGCGCAGGAAGGCCCCCCGACTACCACACATTGCCCACCCCACTGCCAGGACATAAGCGGCACACGTACCTTCAGGCAGGCTGGGTGGGGCCCTCGGTGGCGGCAGCATCTCTCTCTGGGCCCCAGAAGACTTCTCAGTGCCCTCCACGTCCCCTGGGCGAGGCGTCTGTCCCGAGGCCACTGCGCCGCCTCCCTCCACGGGCAGCGGTGGGCTCTCCAGCACTGCAGCCTCCCTTCCAGCAGCCGGCTGGCTCTCTGCAGGGCCAGCCGACTCCCCACACCCTGGCCCCGCCGCTGCCCAGCCCCCTCGCGCTTCATCCGGGGTGATGGCTGGCACATCGCCCCCTCCCCCCAGGGGTGGCGGCAGCAAGCCCTTCTCCCCCCCGGCGCACTGTCCCTCCAGGCGCTTGCCCACAGGTAGCCTGGCAGGCAGGACTGCTTGGGGGGCAGGGCTGGCCTTCCCCAGAGACTGGCTGTCCTCTGCATCAGGCTGGGGCTGGGGAACGGGAAGTCCCAGAACGGCCCTTTGGCACCCACTCTGCACGCTTCCCTGAGCAGCGTCTTCCAAAGGGAGGCTCCCTGGAGCTCTTTGTGCTTCAGCTGCCTGGGGCAGACTCGGAGGAGAGTCCCCAGCTGCAGAGGATTCTCCTGGGGGCTCTTGCTGGGCCCCCTGGCGAAGTGCGAGGTCCTGAGACAGCATCAAGTGGAGGGAAGAGCCTTCCTCGCTCAGCGACCCGGCTTCCTCCAGCTCTTTGTGCGGAGTCTCCGGGACGCTCAGCTCACACTCCAGTGGCAAGGAGTCCTTGCTCAAGAGGTCCCCGGCACAAGGGCGCTCTCCGGCTCCATCAGGGACAACGGGAGTGCTTCCCGCCGCCTGCGCAAGTGGAGGTTGGCTGTCCTCCGCGAGGCGGCCCTGTGTGCTGCTGCAACTGTTGGCCAAGCCACGGTGCGACGCCAGAGCCCCCCGAGGAGCGACGGCCACTTCCTCTGCAGCCTGCATCACCTCATCCTCCTGCACGGCAACGGTCTGGCTGCCCTCGCTAGCGGACAGCCTCAGCAGACGGGCCTCCCCAGAGCGGGGCAGCGGGGAGACCTCCATGGAAGAGGCGGCGGCTGTCCCTGCTTCAGCCACTTCAGAGCCACACGCTGGCAAAGTGGGGCTGGAGCTGCCTCCCCTGTCCTCGGCTCGTTCCTCAGGTCCTCCGTCCAAGCTTGGGGTTGGGAAGAAGGGATCCTATCGAAAAAGGAAGAGGCCACTGAAAGCGCCACAGCGGGTGTTTGGGAAGCCCTGCAATCCCGCCAGAGGTCCAGACCACAGCCAGCCTGTCCACTCTGGCCAGCCTCAGAGTGCAGTGAAGGGCTCCACAAACACAAGACCCATGGACAGCTGCCAGCAGAGCAGAATGAGCCTTCCTGCCCATCAAAGAAAGCAGCACAGCCTTATCTGCAGACTAGACACGCCTGGCCCTCCTTGCGTAGCTCAGAAGGTGCTCGGGGAAGTGGCCACCACCGCCACAGTCGCCCTGCCTCCACAGAGCACGGAAGCGCGAGTCGGGTCCGCCGTATGGCAGCCAGGGCCCACTTCTCCCAGCCAAGACCTTCAGCCTCATGCCGAACTCCCGGCTAGGTTGACACCCACACAACCAATTTGATCTGCTTTGCACACTTCCCAAAATCATCCTATGACACAAAGGCACATGGGAAAGAGAAGACCATCAAAGGCACCAGAGGCTCTCTTTCGCCACCTGCAGCCCTCAGAGGGGACCACGCTCTGTGTTGGGGCTCCCAAGCACTCACGTGGGAAAACTCTGGCTGGGACGGAACAGGGACCGATCCTGGAGCAAAAGCCGGTGCACTGCAAGAGACAGGGGTGGATGCCTGGGGGAGTGCTGGCATTGCCGTCAAGGCCTTCTCCTGCTCCCCTGCTGTGGCTACAGAACACAGTAGAAGAGACAATTATCCTCTTGGCCCAGGAGCGCGAGCCTCTTCCTCCTGCGGAGAAGGCAGCCTCCTGGACCTCCGTCCCCAAGGAGGGAGAGACACACCCCTCCCCTGAAGCCAGACCCTCTCCGCTGCGGAACTTTTGTCAGTAAGGCAGTAACTTAGCTGACTACAGATGCTCAAAAACCCCAACAGGAAAGGATACAAACCTTCCGCTCTCTGTTCAGTGGGGCTTCTGGGAAGGAGGAGTGGCACTGGCTGAAAGGCTCCAGGAGGCGACATGGCAGGGCCTGAAGCACAACTACAAGAGAAAGGGCCTCACTTGCACCGGGGCCCTTCTGGCCCCACAAACTCAACTTCCAGCTAAGACACCCAAGTCAAGCCTCTGCAAACCTGAAGGGAAAGTCCAGGGGACCCAGCCTGCCAGCCACCCCTGCAGCTCCTACAGAAGCTACAGAACGAGGGAACCCTTGAAAGCGGCCAGAGCAGAGCAACACCACCCCCAACGTACAAACAAAGCTCAGAAAAGAAAGGAGAGCATGGACCACTCGCAGGGAAACGAGACACAGAGAAGGGAGCAAAGCAGGTGACAAAGCAAGAATCACAAAGCCACATCACCGGGGAGGCATAGCTGTGCAACTGCCCCCCCACACTCGTGCATTCTGATGGCAAGCAAAGTCAGAGAAGGGAGAAACACCAATAAACTGAGAATCAGCAACTCCAAAAGGAGCCAAGGCAACCCAAGGAAACTCACATGGAAAGAGGCCCCTGTCCAGAGAGATGGAGGACATGCAGGGAATCTGCAGGAGTGCGTGCTGGAGAACCCGCTTCTTCCACCCTGGGTAGGGCACAGTCACCATCAGGAGCTGTTCCAAACAAAAGGCAGCCAAAATCAACACATCACTCCGCAACTGTCAAGCAAGCCAACACCACAATACGTGCAATGATGTTTCAAGTCCGCCTTCCAGCTGCCCTTGCCACCTCCGGCATGCCCTGGCCTCCTGGGTGCTTGGTGAAGACTAAAAGGCTAGGCGAGATGGCCCAGCTGGCTTCTACCACTACCCGGCAGGGAAACATGCTCTGTCCCAAAGCCACAGCGGTCACCTGCAATCATCTCAAATCAGTGGCAAAGGAACCCATTTGCCTTCAATCTGGAAGCGAGACTGATAAGCGACAGTTTGAGGGCACAGTACCACGGAGCTCCGCATCACTTGTTGGCTCTAGAAGTCTGGGCAGTTCGTGCTCAGAGGAAGAGAACGTCAGTGCCCAAAACAGTGTGCTGTTTTGCAAACACAACACCCAGAGGTTGGGCAGCAAAAGGGCTGCTGGGACACTGGGCTGAAGGTCCACCCCATCCCCACCAAGTACACCCAAGCGATACACCCCAAGTCATCACCATAGCCTCTGGGGAGAAGCTCTTTAGTCCAAGGGCAAGAGAATGAAGCATCGCTACTCACGCCTAGGCATGCAGGGCAGCTCCTCCTCCCCGCAGGCCACTATGCCAGTGCAAGCCCATCACTGACTGAAGGGAGTCAGCGAGGGTTGCTATGCTACATGGAGCCCTCAGCCCTGCAGGTGCTGCCTGGACACATGGCCCAAGAGGCAGCTCCATTCCTGCCACAGTAATTCCCCACATCTCATTCCTGCTTCTGCCTCTTCCTCCCCCAAGATCCCTGTACAGGTGACTCACATCCAGGTACCACCGAAGACCCTGAGAACAGTGACTGCTCCCTGGACAGGCAGAGATACTAGCATTCCTCTTGAGGGACAGGACAGACAGCATAGCCCATTTTCACCTGTTGAGTTGCTTTGGCCAAACATATCTTCCTGAGTCGACAAGACCTCGCCATCCCGGGAATCCCAGCCTGAAGCATCCTTCGCTGGTGGCCCTCCCTCAGGCTGGCTGCAGCTCCTGCCAACGTCTTTGTGGAGACGTAGTATTCCAGGGGTGCTGCTGGGCACAATATGTGATCTGGGAATCAACTTTCACTGCAATACAGCACAAAGCCTATAACTGCCCCAAAGCAAGAAAATGGGTCGTGTGATATTGTAACCAGTGAAGATTTATGGTAGAGGCTTTTGATTGATAGCTCCCTTGACATACTGGGCCAATGGCTACAATTCCCATGAAAACTACAATCCTATATGTTGTAGAAGGTAGTAGAGTTTTCATGAGGATTCTATAATTCCCCTAGCTGGTTTCCACGGCTCCACACGGAGCCACGACTCACAGTTTGGGAAAGGCTGGGCTACAGTCTGCCTTGCTAACCACATCCCCAACTTCACCACTTCCTCAAAACCTGGGGGAGATGCAGAATGTTTGAGGAGTAGGTGGGAATTTGTCCTCATAGTGGGCTTTTGCAGAAGGTGCAAGTGTATCCCCACTATTGCTGTCTCAACCTGGAAAAGTGCAAAGGAGACAAAAAAAAAAACCCTCAGTTGCTCTATGGAGAAGAGATAGCTGCGTCTCTCCCTTACTCAAGGAGAAGACGAGTGAAAGCGGAGCGCTCACCTTTCAAGGGAATCACTCTCGGGCCTGGTCACTGTGTCCATTGCAGCTCCATCTAGATCTATGGCAGACAAGACAAAAACAAAACAGAATTCAGTGCTCTGTAGAATCATCCTTTCTCCAGAGCTACCATAGACACTACTCATAAGGTGTTTTCAAAGACTGACCCATCTCTATTTCAGTTCAACTGCTAAGCTGCGCCAGGACAGCTCTCTCTGCAGGCATTCGGTCCACAGACAGACTGGCCCAGCTGCCAGCAAGTTGTCCGGCAAGGCAAGCCCAAGCAGGGGCTCCAAAGCTGGGCTGGTGTTTGTCATGCTTTTCTTGCCAGAAGCACTTCCCACTGCGCTGGTTCAGCAGGAAACCCAGTGGTGGTATCTAAAGTGGGAGGAACCAGTACGCTGGGCGGGACTTACATGTGATTGGCTGCCCGTCCGTTCGGTTCCGCCGCCTGCCCACCCGCCGCGCGGGCTGCCCTGGCCTCGGAGGGGGTGCCTGCTCACAGGGGGGGGGCATGCCGGGTGCCTGGGCAAGCAGCGGTGGGGTGCGCCAACCAGAGGCAGCCCACGCGGCAGGTGGGCAGGCAGTGGAACGGAATGGATGGGCTGCCAATCAACCATACATCCCGCCTAGCATTCCGGTTCCTCGCGCTTTAGATACTACAACTGAGGAGACCCCAGCCTTAAAAGAACTTTCAGCAACTTCTCTGTCTGAAGATGACTCTGGCACCAAGAGAGCCATGCACATCACCGCAGGGGTCAAAAGGTGCTTGTGACACCCTAGGTGTAGTTCAAGGGGCGTTAAAAGCTACAAGCGATTTGCTTGCTGGGGAGAAGAACTGTCTCTCCCCAGCACTGTCATTAGCAGCCCCAATATTGGGGAAAGAGGAGAATGCCACCTGCAGGAGAATCCCCAGGATCTGGCACGGTGAGTGAGAAAGTTCAAGAACTCCAGAGTCCTCAAAGAGGGTCAAAAAAACCAGAGTTCACCTACCACCTTCCAAGCGGTCCTCTGTGCTGCCAGCCACACTGGAGCCCAGGGGCTGCAGCTGCTTCTGGTGGCCGGCCCCATCGCCCGTGATGGCCAGGTCTCCATCCAGGTCCTGGCTCGGAGAGAGCTCAAGCGCACTGAAGCCCAGCTGTGACATGCCTGAGTCTGCCAGCCACAGAGAGAGATGGCATCAAGGATTGCCTCCGGAGTGCATACACCACAAAGCCACACATTGGCTGGCTGGACGACACACGCCCCCCCTCTCCCCCAGGGCCTGGCACCTCCAGCTGGAGGGCCCGGCCGGCCAGCCAGCCTAGACTCGGCCTTACCTTGCAGCGCCAGAGGGGGTGCGGCGGGGGCGGCGCCATCGCCGTCATCGCCGCTGTCTCCACGGGGGTCGGCCCCACCTGCAGCCACCCGGGAAGGAGGCGGGGCGCGCGGGGCGAGGGGCAGCCCCCGCTGCGGGGTCTCGCCGGCTCCCTCCTCCTCCTCGCGCCTGCGCCTGTCCTCGCCCAGCACCGGACTGGGGGCTCCTTCGGAGGCCGCGCCCGCCTCCCAAGGGGGCTCTGCGGGGGAGGGAGAAGGCGAGGGAGCGAGGCCTGGGGAGGGGCCCTGGGCAGGCGGGGAGGGCCGCGCCATCGCCGCGCCCCCTCCCCACTCACCTTCCCTGCTCGCGGGGCCTGCCGGGAGCGGCAGCGGGAGGCCGTCGGGGGCCGAGCCGGGGGGCTGCGAGTCCTCCACGATCAGGCGCGGCGTCGGCGACAGGCCTCGCTCCAGGGGGCTCCCGCCGGGCTCCATCCCGGGGGTGGGGAGGGCGCGGAGGGGGCCGCGCGCGGGAAGCGGGGAAGACAGAGAGAGGGCGCGCGCCGAGCCGCGCCACGCCCCGCCACCCGCCGGCCACGCCGCAGGCCACGCCCCCCGACGTCGGCACGCTCGCCGGCGGGGCGCGCGGTTGCCGGGGCGACGCGGCGCTCGGCCCCGCCCCGACGTGGCCAAGGGGGCGTGGCCGGCCAGCTAGTCTCACGTGGCCTGCCAGAGGTGGCCCTTGGAAGCGGCGGACCTGGACTTCGCGCTCCAGGTGCCGGGAGTCTCTCCGACGGCGGGTCTCCGCTGCACGGCACTGGCCGCCGCAAGCAAGGCTGCTGCTTCCGCCCCGCGACGGCGCTCGCTGAACTGCGCCCCCTGCCCGCGATCCTCGCATGGCTCACCCTGGCCGCTCGCCTCGGTGGGCGCTGTAGGGTTGGCAGCGAAGCTGGCTGCTGGACTCCCGTTCCCCCCTCCTCTTTGCGCTCGATGGGCTTAGGATACGTACGACCAAGCGCGCAGGGATGTAGCAGTGACGTCGGCGCAACTCCAGCTCAGCATCGCGCTGCATGGATGCAGCGTCCACTGCAGTGGCGTTTGGGGAAAGGACCAGCCTGAAGTTTTTCAGGCGGCGAAGGCACCGTATAAAGCGGCCCCTCACCCAGGGTGACTCGAGGCTCTCTTTTTCCAGGACATGTCCTACACTTTAACCTTCCGTCCTGGGTAACGTTCTAGCAGTGCAATCCTATTCATGTCTACTAAGTCCTATAGTGTTCAGTGGGAATTACTCCCAGGAGAGTGGGTATAGGATTACGCTCAAAGTGTCCTACTACAAGCCTTTATTTTGTAATGTCCTGCATTGGGGTGCTCTGGCCTCCTTTGTGGTTATGACATATGGTCACCGTGCCCTCACCTTCAGAGCCATTCACAGCTGAGAGAGCAAAGTGGAGGCATCTCCTCTGCTTTGCTCTGGGAGCCATGAATGGCTCTGAAAGCAATGGGGAGGGGCTGCTTTAACATGGAACATAGGAACAGCACTGCTGGATCAGGCCAAGGCCCATCTAGTTCAGCTTCCTGTATCTCACAGTGGCCCACCAGAGGCCTCACGTAGCACACAAGACAACAAGATGCCTGCATTCTGCTGCCCCTTCCCTGCATCTGGCTTTCTGAGTAACCTATGAACTTCACACCCCACCATACCCCCAGTAAAGACACCAGACTACTGGTTGGGTTTAGCTTTATTAAACACAACCATGTAAACAAAAAGAAACTTGAAACCTACTAGCCACTTAGTTCCTCCCTCATCAGTCTGGGGTAGGCACAAAAAAAAAAAACTCATCCAGAGCCAATTCGAATGACAGAAAAAAAATTCCTATCCGGCCCCCATAATTAGTGACCAGTTAATCTCAGACTGTACAAACCCATCACGGCTTGTAACATGTGATGGAGTTATCCTCCATAAATCTATCCAATTACCACATCCTGTGGCAAAAAGTTCCACAGACTAATTACACCCTGAGTAAAGAGATATTATATTTGTTCTAACTCTCCAGATGCTCTATTTTAGTAGATGTCCCCTGGTTCTAGTGTTGTGTGAGAGAGGAAAGAGCTTCCCTCTATCCACTATCCATCCCCTGCATAATTTTTTACATCTCCATCATATCCCACCTCAAGCACCTTTTTTCTAGACTGAAGAGCCCCAAACGCTGCAGTCTTTCTTCATAAGAGAGGTGCCCCAGCCCAGTAATCATTTTGGTTGCTCTTTTCTGTATCTTTTCTTGTTCCATTATGTCCTTTTTGAGATGTGGCGACCAGAACCGTATGCAATACTCTAGATGCGGCGTGATCATTGCTTTGTAAAATGGCAATACAATATTGGCAGTTTTGTTCTCTACATGATGCTTCAGTTACCTGAAAAATGTAGCACCTTGGCCTTCCATACACCTCCCCCCGTGGTTGGCCCCAGACCAATGTTCCAGGGCACAACCGTTTCAGAGTACTTAGAAATGTTCTCATTTGATCATGAGCTGAACTTTAATCAACCCTGTCTGGAGGTCTTCCAGAAGAGGCTCAACAGGCATTTGCTGGAGATGCTCTAATCTAGGGGGATTTTCTGCTATATCCTCCGTTTAGATGACCTTGTGGGACCCTTTCTACTCTTTTATTCTTTGCTTCTATGTGTGGATAATTGAAGTTGATTGTTATTCCAAAACCTTCTCCTTTAGATGCTTCTCTGATTACTTCTTAGTCAGAAGCAGGTCTTCACTACGACTCAATTTTGGGGCACTGGTATTGCTACCCACAGAGTCTGGTCTCCCTGCATTTTCTGGTTTGTTGGATTCTATACCCTCTTTCACATACAGAGCTATGCCAACCCAATATGACCCTTCCCTGTCCTTTTTCTAGAGCAGTGGTTATCAAACGTTTTAGCACCGGGACCCACTTTTTAGAATGACAGTCTCTCCAGGACCCACCATAAGTGATGCTATGGCAAGAAGTGCCGTCATTGTGCTGCCAGAGCCTGCGGCTTTCCTGAGAATGCAGCAAGAAGATGAGTTACTTCTCAGCCATTTTCCAATCGCAAAGTGAATCAGAAAGGAAAAAAAGTCTATTTACAATGTTGACACAAGCAAATAACCATACATACCTTCCCCTTTCCAGTATCGCATCTTCCCATATTTTCAACATGGTTGCTCTAAGTGCTTTGCAACTCACCTGAAAGCGGCTCGCAGTCACAACCCACGGCTGGCTCCTGCTCTAGAGTAGAGATTTTCAGTATTTTTTTCTCATGGCACACTGACAAGGATACACCATCAGTTTGTTGACAATTACCAAGGCACACCTCACTGCTGGTGGGAGGTTGACAACACAGTCCTATGCCTATCTATTCAGAAGTTCCATTGTGTTCAGTAGGGCTTACTCCCAGGAAAGTCAATCAGTTAATCAATCAATACTATTTATATACCGCTTTTCAACACAAAATTCACAAAGCAGTTTACAGACAAATAGTAACAATAAAGTTAAATGGTTCCTTGTCCCTAAAGGGCTCATAATCTAAAAGTGTGCATAGGATTGCAGCCTCAAATCCCCCAAGGGCCCTACTAATAAATAACCCTTCCCAAAACTCCTGTGGCACACCTGCAGACCACTCGTGGAACACCAGTGTGCCACAGCACACTGGGTGAAAAATCACTGTTTGTATCCTGCAATAATCACACCCCACAGGCTCTCTGTATTCCATTGCGGTTCTGTTATGCCCACTGTACCTACATTTTCTTTGGGGTCCAGCACTCCATGTCCTCCAGATTGCCATGGACACTTGTGGAATTCACAGGTAAACAGCAGTGTGTTGTGTTCTCGTTCAAATGGTGGTGTGTGCCTTTTGCCCTTCAGTCTTTTCCTCTTTGACCTGCTGTCCCACCTTTCCAACTGTACTCTTCTGAATGATCTGTAACAGTGGTTTCCAAACTTTTTACCTCTGGGACCCACTTTTTAAAACCCATCTAGCCTTGACTAAAAAAAAAAAAAATGCTCAAGCCTCTGTTTTTAGCGTTTACTATGGTGGGGGGTGGGTCACCTTCTGGAGCTTTTGTTCATTGGATCAGGATCATTCTGATGGCTTGGCATTTCCATTTGTTGGCCTTCGATAAGAGCTGAGGCCTGCTTGTGTCTACTTATGAGTAAAAGTGTATGTGTGTGGCCCATAGCACTGAATACATTTTACTAGTCAGCTTAGAGAGGAGGATTTCCTTCTTGAGAGTTTGTTGCATTCATTAGATTGGGACTTTTTCTGGCCTACCCTTCAAAGTGGATTGAGGCATGCTCGCCTACGTGCAAGTAAACGTGCATGTGCAACACAGTTTCAGTTTTCATGGGGCTTAATACATTTTTCTTGTCAGTTTCATGGGCCACCAAAAATTGGGCCCCAGCCCACAGTTTGAGAACCACTGATCTACAATCACCATGGGATGCTTTGCCCAAACCAGATGCTGCCCAGTGCAGCACGATTGCACTGTGAAACACCTGCGTGTGCTTGCCCCTGCCTCCATCCGTTGACCTCTCTCTGGGTCTGTCTGGAACGCAGTGAAAGCTCCCGCGGGCATGCGCCTGTTTGAATCCGTGCAAAGTGAGAACACTAACGCTATATGGGGAATGATTCGAGAATGATGACTGAGGCAGGAACAGGAGTCTGCAGAAAACAAAGCAGGCCTAAGAGGGCGGCTGGTAGGCAGACTCCAGGCCTCGCTCCCAGTCCCACCTCCGGCCCAGGAGGAGTCACGGGCGATCCGGCCTTTCCGACAGACTGAGGCAGGCCGTCCCAGCAGGCTCGTCCCAGCAGAGCGCCCCGTCCTTGGCCGCGTGTCCGCCCCAGTTGGAGAAGCGCTGACTCGATCCCTGGCGCGATGCCAGCCTGGTCGCGGCTCTCCTCCGCACTGCAGCTCCCGCGCGCCGAGCCCCCCCCCCCCAGTTCTAAGAGGCTGGAGCCGGGGCCACTGGGAAGGCAGAGGCCTCCGCGGGCAAACGCTTCCGCTCCGCAGGCACTCCGCAGGAGGAGGACGGCACCCCGCAGAGCGACCCACGACGGCCGGCAGCTTTCCGGAAAGAAGCGGAGCCGCGGGGCGGGGCGGGGCAGCGGGGGTGCCAGGAGCCCCGGGACCACGTGCCTCCGAGAGCCAATGGGTACGCATCCAGGGGCTCCCCTTAAGAGGCGCGCGCCGCTAGCTCCGCGCTGCAGCAGCAGCAGCGTCCGCAGCAGCCGGTCGCCATGGAGACGCCACCCGGGCCTGTCGCCATGGAGACGCAGCCGGCGCCCGGCTCGCTTCCAGGGGCGGGCAGAGAAGAAGGCGGCGGCGGGGCGCCGAAGGGGCGGCGGCGGGGCCGGCACGCGCTCCTGGCCCTCATCGGCGAGGTCGGCTCGGAGGCGGAGCGGCAGGCGCTGCGCGGGACCCTCGAGCGCGGTAAGCGAGCGCGCGCCGAGCCCTTTCAGCACCCTGGAGAGCGCAGCGGGCTGGTCCGGGTTGCGCAGCAGCCGCAGGCGCACCGGCAGCGCCGTGCGCTCCCCAGCCCTGGCCGCCGCTGCCCCGGCCCTTGCTTGGCTTCCGAGGGCGCCCTCCCGGACGCCGCCTTCCCCCTGCACGCGCCTCCCTCTGCGGAAGGAGCGAGCCCCGGCTGTCGCGGGACGGGAGGCGCGCCTGCAGCCCCGGGGAGAAGTGGAGGTGCCGGGATGGAGGAGAGCGCGCCGCCGGAACGTTTTGCGCAGGAGAACGCCACGGGCAGGCGGTGCTTCGTTGGGGGGCAGCTCCAAGTAGACCAGGAAAAGGCCTCGGCCGGGGTCTCCGCGCTTGGCTTCTTTGGCTATCCACCTCCTAATGCACCCGCACGGCTACCTGCATTTCTGCAGCCGGCGTCCAGGCGAGCCTCTCGCCCAGGGACTTCCTTAATGTGGAGGCTTCTCCCCGCAGAACCTGTGCTCTTTGGTGCAGGACTACAAGCGGAGGGTGCTGCGTTTCGCGGGTCTGCTGACAGCCAGTGAAAGCTCTTTCGGCCTTTTCAAAATGGCAAAGAGTTCCTGTAGATGTCACCACCCTGCATGCTGAAGCCGAGTCTGACTTGCCAGGACGGTAGGATGTTGCCGAATCTTGAGCTAGTGGGAAAGGTGAAGCAGAACTGGACGAAATTTGATTCCAGCAGAAAAACCAGGTCAAGGGCCTAAAAAGAATGAGAGGGTCCCAGGCACTTGCTAGCTACACCTCTAGCGAAGTTCTCCGAAAGAGCACAGAGCGCTTGTGCCATGCTTTATTCCAGACTGGCAGAGAGAAAATGCTCACAAGGGAGACCATTCGCTGCAGCCCAGAGGGTGTGGTGCCCGTCTGCTTAGCTGTCACAGCCACAGGGACCGAGAGCAGCTGTCTGCCAGGAATGCTAATCAGTGCCCTGAGACTGGCACTGCAGCTCCAGGAAGGGCTCCTCCATGGCACCTGCCTGTCACGAGTGCCGGGGGGGGGGAGGAGGCTCCAATAGTATACGTGGAGGCTCATCCCTCTCTTCAGGAGGGGAACACCTGTATGCAGGTGGGGGAGCCTGGTCTTGCTCCAAGGGCAGGTGAGCGGCCTGCTGTGGTCTTGGGCGGCGACTCTGCAGTGCAGGTCTTGGGCCACTCCTGCCACGTGTTCTGGGCAGGAGCTTGTTCCGCAACGGACTGCATCTCTCCGTAGCAGCCTTCCTCCTCCCAAAATGCACTCGGTGTTCCATCCTCACTTCCCTCCCCCTTGTGAGAGATAAGGCCTTGGCAGACGAGTCCCCCTCCCTCCCCTGCAGAGTCCCATTCCAAGGCCAGCTCAGGTAAGAAACCAGCCAGGTTGGGAGGAGGGATCCCCTCTCTGCTAAGGAAGCGGGTACTGTACGAGTGTGATCAGGCCGAGGTTTTTATGGCACCGGTGCAAAGACTGGAGCAATACCCGAAGGAGAAACCACCTCCTCCCAGCAAGGTTCTCATGGTGACATTGCAAGTCGTCTGACAGAGAGCCACTGATGAGGGCTGGCTGCACCGGTTGGCTCACTGCCTGTCTGGGAGGTTGCAAAACCACATGGCCTGGCTGGAACAACTAGGCCAGCCAGGCTCAGGGGCATGTTCCTTGCTCCCCCTGGTGTGATACTGGAGTGGAGTCTCCATTTGAGTGTTTGTGTCTGAAGTCTTGTTTCTACCGAGAGCTCCCTCTGTACCAAGGGCCCTTTCACCAGGGTTCCCATTGCCAAAGGTCCCCCAAGTGTACACAACATGAGGCTAGAAAGGTATAGTGCCATGATACACACGCTGTCATTTTTCACCCAGCGGGTAATTAGTCTGTGGAACTCCTTGCCACAAGATGTGGTGATGGCGTCTGGCCTGGATGCCTTTCAAAGAGGATTGGACAGATTTCTAGAAGAAAAGTTCATCACAGGTTACAAGCTGTAATGGGTATGTGCCACCTCCTGATTCCAGAATAGTCTACCTTAGAAAGTCAGGTGCTAGGGAGAGGTGCACTGGTGTGGTGTCGTGCGGGCATAGTTGGCACATCCATCGACAGAACTGGGGCCACAACAGTGAGGTAGCCTTTACACTGGTGCCCGAGGGCGGGCGCCTTATATTCCGTGTTGCCCAGACTGGCCTTTCAGAGGTGCCCTCACCAACTCGCTCCCCTTTGAATTCACAGCAGGGGTGAGGTTTGGACTGGAGGAAGCCCCAGTTCACACCTCGGGTTCTCGGCCACTGACTGCACTATGTCGGCTGCTCCAGCTTTCCACCTGCCAACAATCCAGCTGCTTTCTGGCTGCCACAAAAGGCAACATGCTCTAGAGCACAGTCTGGCTCCCGACACAGGTCCAAGGTGATCCGGCGGAGCTGCCAGGGCGTTCCCTGGGAGAGACCTGTTCCCTTACATCGAGGAAGCCTTCATCACTTATCCACAGGTTGCAGTGCAAGCCCTCTTGACCTGGCTACATCGGCATGTGGAGTGTTAGGTTGGAAGGCAGTGGCGTAGCTAGGGCATTTTGCACCCAGGGCTACTTAATTTTTTTACACCCCGCACAGCAAAAGCTTTTTGGTTTTTTGGCCAGAACCTCTGCTAACATTAAGGTATTACACTCCAGGGGGGTTCATTGAATTCCTGGTGAAATTCCACATCCAACGGTATACAGCATGATGGTATTATTCCTTAAAACCGTGATTTTGAAAACTGCAATTTTTGCAAAAGAAGTTTTATTTTTGGTTTTTACTTTTTTGGCCATAACGTTTCACAGAATAGAGATATTACACTCTGTTTTTTTTTATTGAATTCCGGGTGGAACTCTGCATCCACTGGTATGCAGCATGACCATATTATGCTGCAAACTCATGATTTTCGGAATTTGGGGTTTCAGTGGTGACACCCCCCCCCAAAGATTGCACTTGGGGCACTGTGCCCCCTGACCCATAGGTAGCTACTCCACTGTTGGAAGGGTCTGTTAACCCTCTAAATGGACTGAGATAGTAAGGACTGCCTTCCCTACATGGCCTTGCCTGGCCAGATCCTCTTCATTGATCCTTCAGCTGATGTCTCTGCCCATGTTCATATCTGGTTGTTTGGATTTGTTATTTATAGCCTTTCTCCTGCTTATTGCTAGGATAGTTTTCACTGAAGTGTCAGCCCCTTGGAGCAATTCTGCAGTGGAACCCAACACAGGCTTACCAAGGAGTCATGCCAGACCCATCTCCTCTCCTTCTCTGATAGAGTGACTAGTCTGGCCGTCCCTGGAAGCGCTTGGGACACTGTGTGTGTAGATGTCATCAAGGTTTTGACAAAGGCTCCCACGATACCCTTGTAGGTGAAATGGCCACATGTGAGCTAGGTGGTCCTACGCCTGGTGGGTTCAAAGCTGGTTGGGCAGCCAGGCCCAGCAAGGGCTGTTCAGAGATTCCATGGCAGCCTGAAGTGGGTTTTGAGCGGAGTTCGCAGGGCTGTCTTTTGGGACCAATGTTATTCTGTATTTTTATAAATCAGCAGCTCCCAATGTTCTACTCAGACACTTTGTGTGAAAAGAGGAAGTGCTTTGCGTATGAAAACGGGGCTTTTTACATCATCGAGGAAGCTCGCAGAGGGGGCTGTGGGCAGTAATGGCACCTAAATGATTTAGCAACAGGTATTCACTTTTGATTGACACTTGTGTTGGGGCCCGCCCACCGGAAGTGAGGTCATAGCTGGAACCCAGGAACCGCCCCAAGGAACCACCGCGCCTCCTCAGGAGGGAGCCCCAGGCAGCCTACCTGCTCACGCTGCTGCCGCCGTTAGTCTCCCTCGCTCCGCTGCCTGCCTGCCTGGCTCTGAGAACGTGCAGACAACTCAAACGTGCAGGCAATTCAAATGTTGCAGGGGGCGGGGCGGAGCACCGACAGAGTCAACGAGTGGGCGGGCGAATGGGCGGGGCCAGTCCTAATCCTAGGAACGGGTACTCGCGTACCCCCGCGTACCCGCTACATGACATGTCTGGCTGTGGGCCTCCCAGACATTGCCAGACGCCAGCGTGACTCCCACCCGATGAGGTAAAGAACCCCTTGGGTGCCTGCAGTGCCAAGATCAGGTGCCTGCAGCACCATGTCACTGTCGGGCACCCATTCCTGGGCCACTCCCCTCAAGGGGGATGGCACAGGAAATTCTCCCAATGGTGGGTCATGACCACCAGGTTGGGAAACGCTGTTATAAATTATCTGGATGAAGAGGGGATGCTTCTCAAATATGCAGATGATATAAAACTGAAAAGGAAGTCACGTGTGTCTCCCACCCACCCACCCCCCGGAACGCCCCAAACAGCATTGCTGCAGTCCTGAAAACCCAAAGAGATCCAGAGGAGGGCTTGGCCAGCAGGGACAATGGTTGGGGCCCCTGGCATTCACCAAGAAAGAGCAGGCACTCCCCACCCCCATTTCAAAAGGAAGGGACCGTCAGGCAGCACAGCATTATGGGAAGTTTGGCAATACTGATGTGTGTGTTTGTGCATGTGTGCATGAACCACAAAGTAGATCTGCAGCATCCATGTGTGGCGGCTTGTTCTCTCCACTCCTCCATCGCTTACCTATGGGCGGCAGATCGTCCTTTTTTCCCCTGTTGCAGGGGAGGATCTACTTGGGTGTTGTGTGTGTGTGTGTGTGTGTGTGTGTGTGTGTGTGTGTGTGTGGAGCCTTCCTGAGGCAGAATGGCTGCAATAAAAGAACACAGTGCCTTCCTGTGTCGTGAGGAACAAGAGCCTCTTTGTGCAAAGTGCTCCCTTGGTGCGCCAAGCACCCTTTGGCTTTGTCGTTCCCATCATCAAAGCTCCCCTCTGTGTGTGTGCTCTCAGTGTGCACGACATGCTCCGTGCTGTGCCTCCTCTCATCTGTTGTCTCCCTGGCAGGGGCTGAGGTCTGGGGTTGGGGTGTTTGCTTGGCTGCCAAACACCATCTATAGCCTATGCTCTGTCTTAAGAAAGGGGTGAGACTGAGGAGGGGTAGAGTTGAGGTTTTCTGTCTTTTTTCTCTCCATCATTTCTGACAGGCTTTCCCCCATTCCAGCATCTACTGTGATGTCAACTCTTGGGGTGTGTTCCCTCCACCTTGCCTCCAGAGCCATTCACAGCTCCAAGATCTTGCTCTAAGCCTTTGTTTTCTGAGCCAGTAATGACCCTGGAGACGAAGAAGGGGGACACATTACATAGGAATGTCACTGCACATCTCCACCCCATCTAGGGGTTTCTATCAGCAATGGTGAGGACATTTTGGCATAGCCCTGCTGTGGAGGCCCCAGTTCTCCCAGTGAATGCACTGGGGACACCAGTGCACTCAGGGCCGGCTTTAAGCCAGTGACCAATGTCATCACATCGGGCCCCACGCTTCAGGGGGCCCCACACTAGCAGAGTGAGCATATTACCTGTGGCTGCAGCTGGGATCTCTATGGGCTGTAAGTCAGTGGGGCGAGCAGAGCAGCTTTACCTTGGTCTCTCCCACCTGCCTCTGCCTCTGAACAGCCCAAGATGGGCCACCTGGAAGCAGTTGGCGGTAATGTCATGATAGACATCATATATCAAGATTGGGGAGGGGAGGGTTGGGGGCCCTGCAGGAATACCCCCACATTGGGCCCCGCCACTGCTAGAGCTGGCCCTGATTGCGCTGGTGTCCCCAGTGCATTCACTGGGAGAACTGGGGCCACAACAGCAGGGCTTCAGTGCCCCTGGAACCACAGTAGTCTGAGGCAGTCTGGCAGATCCTGTCCTGCTCAGAACAACATTTCTACAGTCTAGGATTGGGCTGCCCAACATGCAGACTCAGGAAGTCCTCCGAAATTGTAACAGTCAGTCCATTAGAAAAATCCCAGTGCCTTCTTCAGATAGTGCCTTTAGAAGCGACCCAAACAGCCACTTTGGAGCTCTCCAGGAATCTGTCGGTCCAGCCTGAATTTTTTTCCCAGATGCTCAGACTGCATCCACAGTGCCAAGTGGCAGCAGGGCAGGCAACTAGCGGCTATGAAGGAAGCTGTAGGAAATCCTGGCCCTGAAGGTTGCCTGTCCTTGCCACCTGGCCTGGCTGGCGAGACTGATTTGAGCTTGGAGAAGAAATTGCACCTGGCTGGGCTGGGCTAGGGCCAATCCCAAGCATCTCGGGAGGATCGGGGGCTCTGCAAAGTCATGGACGCTGGAGCAGGGCACACAGGAGGGTTCTCACGGTTGGCAGAACCTGCTCCCTACCAGCCAGTGCTGCAAAAGCCCTCTGACTCAGTGATGTCATGCAGGGGGAACGCGGGGGAACTCAGTTCCACTTGTTAAAATTAGGGCTGACTCCGCCCACTTCACTCTCCCTCCTCCCACCTCCCGATTCCTCTGCAAAGAGCTTTTCTTCTTGGTTGGCCGGCACTCAGAGGGTTAAAGGGAGCGACTCAGGATTCCTAGGGGGGCGAAGGGGGAAGGGCTGCAGTGGGGAAGTCCCATCCTGCACAGCCCCCTTCCTCGCTCCCTCCAGCCACACACGTGGAGTCAGCAGCCGCTCTGGTGAGTCTGCAGCCCACTGGGGAGAAGGGGCGCCCTGGGGGTGTGGTGGCGAATCGAGGGGGGCCCTGGAGGGGACGGAGGGGAGCCGGGACTTTTTGAAGCTGCCCTCCTGACCTGCCAGGCATAAGCGGGCTTTGGTGTGGGGAAGCACCCAAGGGTGCCGTCCAGAGTGGTGCCGCCCCTCAGCCCCTTCCACAGGTTCCTGCCTCATTCTGCTCAGCCAGCCTCGGCTTCGAGGCTGCTGCCCCCGTGCCAATTTTCAACTTCCCTGGCAATTTTGAATAACTCCACCTCGCCTAGCCGCGAAGACCAAGGAAAGGCTTTCGCCGCTGTCTCTCCAGTCCAGAGCGTTTCACTGGTGCTCTGGGTGTGAGGTTTCTTTGGGAGACTGTCCCCATTGCTATTGGAGCTGCAATTGGGGAGGGGGGAATTCTTCGCTTTCTGTTCTGTAGGCGCCAGGCGCTGTACAGAACTGGCTGGCTCTGCCCACTCGTCGCTGACGTTGTCGCTGGCTAGGAACCAGCCGTGGGTAGACCTGCGCTCCGCCAGCTTATGACGTCACTTCCGGTGGGCGGGTCCTGACATGTGCCAATCAAAAGTGAGTTCCTGTTCTTAAATCATTTAGATGCCACCACTGCTCTGAGTCCTCCCAGTTGCAAAGCACCGAGGTGGCCTGGGGTCCCCTCCAGCCTCCTCCAGCAACTGCTGCCCACTCAGCCCCAGGCCTTCTCTCTCCGCAGGCATTTCCTCGTGGGACATCGACCTTCGCTCCTGTGACCTGAATCAGCAGCTGAAGCTCTTCGTCACACGCCACCTTGCCCACTTTTCATCAGAGGTCAAAGGTCAGTGGCCATCTTCTCTGTCTTAATTTTTGCCATCCAGAAAGAAGTTTAGGAAGAGGGGTACTGGCAGAAGCTGACTGCTTCCCGTGGCTGAGCTCCCTTTGCTGCAAGGCTGCTGACAGCTCCATCCTAACCTGCACTGGAACGGCCAGGCCAGCACAGCTGGACCGCATCCAAAGCATGTTAGGAAGCAGCAACGGCTCAGTACAGGGCAAGGAGATGTTTTTCCCCTTGTCCCAGGGTAAGCCCGAGACAGCCCTATGGGGCTGTTTAGATCTGCGCCAGCAAAAGAGCAGGCACAAGTCCATCACGCCAGGAGCAGCCCGAATTGGGGCCTCCCAGCCTAACAGCTGTATCCTGTCTCTGTCCCCATCACCACCCACGGTGCCCCCCTGTTACGCCTCTGGAACACCCTCAGCACAGTCATGTGCTAGCAGAGCTACGCTGGTGCTCAACTGGCATAGCTGACAGGTGCAGCTGCACCTGTGTGTTAGCGCTGCTGCTTGCGCTGGCCCAGCAACCAATTCCGCAGCACAGGCGCACCTTATGGCACTTTTGCAACAGCTCTGGTCTAGTGCAAGAGCGCTGTGTCGGTGCAACGCCACGTTAGGATTGTGTCCTGAGTCTTTAGCCAGCCAGTGTGGCAATAGGGCTTGGGACCACCTCTCTTGGCCCTCATTTGCACCCCTAAGTGGTGAGGAAAGCGGAAAAGATCATCGGCAGACCACTCCTTTCCGTTCGGGGCATTGCACAAAAGCGATGCTTGAGCAGAGCTCGTAGAATTGTAGAGGATGCTACTCACCCTCTTCATGACCTGTTCTCTTTGTTGCCTTCGGGGAGGAGTCTTTGGAGTCTTCGGTGTAGAACACCTAGGCTCAGTCACAGTTTTGTTCCATGCTGTATCAATCTAGTAAACTCCCACACTGCTTCTTTCCGCTATGTACTTCAGGCAGAGTTAGTTGTTAATGGGATGAATCAGGGTACAGCGGTGGTTATTTGTAAGTGTAAGGCTTAACTCCTGGGTGTAAGTAAGCAACGTAATTTCATTTGAGTGTATACTTGTGGGCCTTGGCCTGGGTGTCCACCGTAAAATGACAATATCGATCGATCGATCGATCGATCGATAGATTTGATTGATTGATTGATTGATAGTCACTGGTTCAGTGACTAAACAGGATTAGAATAGACTCCAAAGGACAGTCAAAACTGCAGAAAGAATAATAGGAGTCAGCTTGCCCTCTATGGATGATTTATAAGCTGCTCAAAACAATAAAGGGAACACTTACACAACACATCCGAGATCTGAGTGAACGAAATATTCCTATTAAATACTTTGTTCCTGACATAGTTGAATGTGCTGACAACAAAATCACACAACAATCATCAATGGAAATCACGTTTATTAACCCATGGAGGTCTGGGCTTGGTGTCATACTCAAAATTGAAGTGGAAAAAAACACTACAGGCTGATCCAACTTTAATGTAATGTCCATAAAGCAAGTCAAAACGAGGCTCAGTAGTGTGTGTGGCCTCCACGTGCCTGTATGACCTCCCTACAACGCCTGGGCATGCTCCTGATGAGGTGGCGGATAGTCTCCTGGGGGATCGCCTCCCAGACCTGGACTAAAGCATCCGCCAACTCCTGGACAGTCTGTGGTGCAACGTGGCGCTGGTGGATGGAGCGAGACATGATGTCCCAGATGTGCTCAACTGGATTCAGGTCTGGGGAACAGGCGGGCCAGTCCATAGCATCAATGCCTTCATCTTGCAGGAACTGCTGACACACTCCAGCCACATGAGGTCTAGCATTGTCTTGCATTAGGAGGAACCCAGGGCCAACCACGCCAGCATATGGTCTCACAAGGGGTCTGAGGATCTCATCTCGGTACCTAATGGCAGTCAGGCTACCTCTGGCGAGCACATGGAGGGCTGTGCGGCCCCCCAAAGAAATGCCACCCCACACCATTACTGACCCACTGCCAAACCGGTCATGCTGGAGGATGTGGCAGGCAGCAGAACGTTCTCCCTGGCGTCTCCAGACTCTGTCACGTCTGTCACATGTGCTCAGTGTGAACCTGCTTTCATCTGTGAAGAGCACAGGGCGCCAGTGGCGAGGTTGCCAATCTTGGTGTTCTCTGGCAAATGCCAAACGTCCTGCACGGTGTCGGGCTGTCAGCACAACGCCCACCTGTGGACGTCGGGCCCTCATACCACCCTCAAGGAGTCTGTTTCTGACTGTTTGAGCAGACACATGCACATTTGTGGCCTGCTGGAGGTCATTTTGCAGGGCTCTGGCAGTGCTCCTCCTGTTCCTCCTGGCACGAAGGAGGAGGTAGCGGTCCTGATGCTGGGTTGTTGCCCTACTACGGCCTCCTCCACGTCTCCTGGTGTACTGGCCTGTCTCCTGGTAGCGCCTCCATGCTCTGGACACCACACTGACAGACACAGCAAACCTTCTTGCCACAGCTCGCATGGATGTGCCATCCTGGATGAGCTGTACTACCTGAGCCACTTGTGTGGGTTGCAGACTCCGCCTCATGCTGCCACTAGAGTGACAGCACCGCCAGCATTCAAAGGTCACCCAAACATCAGCCAGAACACAGAGGGACTGCGAAGTGGTCTGTGGTCACCACCTGCAGAACCACTCCTTTATTGGTGGTGTCTTGTTACTTGCCTGTGATTTCCACCTGTTGTCTACTCCATTTGTGCAACAGCATGTGAACTTGATTGTCAATCGGTGTGGCTTCCTAGGTGGACAGTTTGATTTCACAGAAGTGTGATTGACTTGGAGTGACATTGTGTTGTTTAAGTGTTCCCTTTATTGTTTTGATATTGCTCGGATGAGGAAAAGAGCAGAGAGGATTATTGCAGATCGCTCTCACCCTGCCCGTAATCTGTTTGAACTTCTTCCCTCGGGACGTCGTTATAGGACATGGTATATTAGAACAATCAGGCACAAGAACAGTTTTTTTTTCTTGGTGCTGTTGGGCTACTGAATAGCTGATTATGTTGATGTTTTGGTTTTGATTTGGATAAGTTTAGAGTTAGTGGGGGCTTGTTAATGTGATGATATTATTTATTAGTTTAAGGTACAGTATATGTGAGAGCTTTTGGGCCAAAGTAAAATTCCATGTATGGTGAAATTCCATGTATGGCCAATAAAATTCTATTCTATTCTATTCTATTCTATCTAAGTAGAGATGGCACTAGAGGAGGGAACCGAGGTCTCCTTGGTTGGTTCCTGTCTTGTTTTGAACATGTTGCTTCTTTAACAGCCTGATCCTAGCTATGCATTGTCTGCAACGGCGTCAGAACAACTTCAGACATGACTGGAGGGGTTGCATCATGTTTCAGAGTGCAATCCTAACCTGGAGTTAGGCCAGCAAAATTTGGTCAGCAAAAGGGCCACCGTAAAGTATGTTTGGACCACTCTCGGAGGCAGAGGGGCCGGCACACAGACATGCACCATCTTTCCCGACTACGAGAGTGGTCCAAACGCACTTTACGGTGGCCCTTGTGCCAGCCAAACTTTGCTGGCCTAACTATGATGGGCTACCTCCATGTTAGGATTGCACCCTTAATGCCATTTCTCATCTGAACAGAAATTGGTGGGCAAACTTTGTGCTCTGGAAGCTTGTGCTCTCATACCTGTGATCAGTGCTCTGTTTCCCCTCCCCTCCCCTCCCGGTTCTTACTTTGGACCCTTTTCGTCCCCAGAGGCTTCCATGCTGGTTCTGTACCTCCTGCTGTGGCCTCTGTGACTGGTGCGTTTTGCTCCTTCACAGCATTCTTAAAAGGGTGGATTAGAGAGACCAGGGGGTTCCCCCTCACCTAGCTGGGGGACAGACACTGGCCTCATCACCTCTAGGCTACTCACATTCCAGCTCAGGGGCTCTTGGGTGTGTTTCACCAGGCCTGCCGTTGGATCCAGCTGTCGGCTCACAGAAGACTTGCCAACTTACTCTCCAGTCAGTGCAGAAGGGCAGCATTCCTGAGACAATACGAGTAGCTGGCAAGGGCGCCTGTCTTTCTAGCTAGATGCAGTTAGGAAACTAATTTTGTTGTGATTGCTACTGTGGTGTAGCAAGGGTTGGGGTTTTGTGTGCTTTGCTCTTAAGTAGTCCCCTGGCTCCCCCTGCTGGGTTTTACTAGTTACTGCATCAAGGGTTATCACGATACATTTCTTTGTAGCTGAGCGCAGATAACTCTCGTCATCCTGCTTGCTGTACTTTGCTCCACCCCTCCCCATTCTGTTTAATTCTGGGCTTCTAATAAACTGGATATATTTTGACTCTTTGCCTGTCTAGTCCGTGTTCACCGATAAATCAGTGGGTGGTTCTGGCTCAAGAATCACCAGGGTTTGCTGCTGCAGTTTGGCTTTGAACCAGAGCCACAGGTTCTGTGTTCCTGTGAGAGGGATGGTTCCAGTGATGTCATTCAGGGGGAACGGACCAGAACGGGCGTTCCGGATCCTAACGGGCTCCGTGGCTGGTTCCGGGTTCCAGACAAGTGCCAATCAAAAGTGAGTTCCTGTTCCTAAATCATTTGAATGACACCACTGGATGGTTCCCCTGCAGATGACCCACCCTCCTGACTGGTTTCCTCAACCTGGGATGGTAGCAATGGAAATGTCTACTAGATGTCCTCCCTGATGGCAAGCAGGTGTGCAGGGCACCCTCCCGTGGCTAGCCAAGTCAAGCCCTAACAATGCTGATCATTGATGCAACCAGGAGGCCAATCCTAAATGCCCCAGCTCTGGCAATAGGCTTGTATCGCCAGCACCACGTGTTGTAAAAGTAAGCCTGCTACACCAGTTATGAGGCCCTCGCCACACAGCTGACAAAGACTCATCACTGGAGTGGCCTATTACCACTGGCTGGCAGTGAGGCTTACTGAGGCAGGGAGGGCAGGGGAAAGTGGGGGAGGGTGGAACTGGGTAGCGGGAGGGTGGCCTGAGGAGAGGGTCAGGCCTGGGATGGTGTGAGGACAGCAACAGAGTCTGCTGCCAAATCCTATACCCCAGTAGTTCCCAAACGTCTTAGCATCAGGACCCACCTGAAAAAAGTTCTACTTTACCAGCAGCTCAATCCCCTGGAGCTGCCATGGTGATTGGGCAGCAGTGCATCCCCCAAGCAGCAGATTGCCAAATTCATTCAAGTGCCTTTCGAAAAGGCCCAAAAGGCCCTGTCTTGAGGCCCTGCCGAAAGATCTCTAGAGAGGGAGCCTTTCTTAGTTCAAGGGGAAGGGAGTTCCATAAGTAAGGGGCCACCACCAAGAAGGCCGTATTCCTGGCCACCACCCCCCATCTTACCTGGTGGCTGCACAGTCTGAAGCCACCACCACCACCACCCCGATTACCTAAGAGGACGGGCAGGATTATATGGAAGAAGACGGTCCCTCAAATACCCTGGACCCAAACTGTAAAGGGCTTTAAAAGTTAAAACTTGCACTGGCTTTATCCAGCCAGACTCTGCTTCTGCAGCCAAATGTGTATGCAATACAGACATCCGTCACTAGGACTGTTTGGATAGCCATTCTCCCTGCTCTTGGCTTTCCTTTCAGAAGGTCTATACATTTGGAGAGGAATCTGGGAGAGGGGGGGGGATTTCTCTTCAGATGGATAAACATCCATTGACAAGCAGGTACAGTATATATTCTGTTACTACCACTGCCCTCTTCTGGACAGTGCATATTTACTCTGTGGCCAAAACACAGGTAGGGAGTATTGCAGGTGGTGGGTGGGCAAGAGAGAAGAGAGTGGAGTGGAAAGTGGAAGACATTGGTAGCTGTTGTCCTAGGAGGCCTGGTATTCTCTCTCTCTCTCTCTCTCTCTCTCTCTCTCTCTCTCTCTCTCTCT
>JAJKFI010000026.1:4634908-4679604 GCA_029204185.1 Lerista edwardsae
GATAGATAGATAGATAGATAGATAGATAGATAGATAGATAGATAGATAGATTTGATTGATTGATTGATTGATTGATTGATTGATTTAATGGGGGGTTGCCACTGCATGTAGGTTATGCATATGATATTGTAATTTATTCTGTTTGGTCTGGTATGGGAGGAGGTTCGTCATGGGGATGACGCAATTTGCTCTCACACCAGGGGTGCAATCCTAACGTGGAGTTAGTAAGGCAAGCAAAGTTTGGCCGGCACAAGGGACACCGTCAAGCATGTTGAGACCACAAATGTGCGCCATCCTTCCTGACTCCGAGAGGGGTCCAAACGCACTTTATGGTGGCCCTTGTGCTGGCCAAACTTTGCTGGCCTTAACTGTGCCGGCCTAAACTCCAGGTTAGGATTGCGCCCCAGGTGACACGAACCCTGATCCACGCCATGCACTGTATCGGGTAGCAGCCTGCCCCGTGCAATAGAGTGTAGCATTTCGAGATGCCACAAGTCCGTGCTGCTGGAACACAAACCCCAGCTGTGCAGCCCAATGATACGACTGGGCTCGCTGTTAGTTTAGCAGCACAAGCCCGTGCCTGTTGACTCAGAGATAAGTCCCCCTGGGCCCTCTTGTGCCCTGCTCCCAAGAGTCTTGTGTGGCCTTTCGGACTTAATAAAGGCTGGAAGGGCAATGGAGACAAACACAAAGTCCTGCATGTCGGCACACACAAAAATCAACAGCCGCGGGGTGGTGGGAGCTGACCCCAACTGGCCCTGCCATCTCCTTTCTGTCGATCCCAGTCCCAATGCTATGCTCTGACATTTCCAGCGGGGGCGGGAGGGAAGAGGGGGGGGATCTTTGAAAGACCACCGACCTGGGGCTCCACCAGCGAGCCTCCCCGTCCTGGGTCTCTAGCAGGCCGCGGGGGGGCGGCAACCCTGACTGGCTCGCGAGGGGTTAAGTCTGCCTGGGCAGGGGGAAGGAGGCAGCTCCTCCCCGCCTCGCTCGCTCGCTCGCTCGCTCCCTCCCTCGCCGCTTAGTACTGACAGCAGCTGCCTGGCGCAGCGCAGGCCCAGCCGGCATCGTCTGCGTGGGCAGCCGAGGGCGGAGGGGAGCGCCGGGACTGGGAGCTCCGGGTATGTGCACGGTGGATCGGGCCGGGGCGTGGGGGAGGGAGGCTGCCCAGGCGCGTCAGCGACGGTTGCGAGGGAGGACGCTTGCAGAGCGGGGGTCGCCGACAGCAGAGCCCCTCCCCACCGCCGCGGCAAGAGCGCCGCACTGTCATGTGCGCGGGGGGGCGGCGGGCCAGCTTTGGGGGGAGCCTTGGCTCTGCCCGCGGTCTGCCAGGGCCCCGGCCACGCCCTTGGGCAAGGGCTGATGCTGAGGCTTAGGCAGGCGCCCGTCCGCCCCCCGGCCTCGGCTCCAGGCGTTCTGGCTCTATCATCGCCCTCCCTCCCCCACCATGAGCCCAATCTCTTGGGGCAAGCGGTGGGGGGGACCCCCCCCCCGAGATGCCGCGGGGGCCCTGGCAGAGGCTTTGTTTCGGGAGTGGCGCCCAAAGGGACGCAGCGCCTTCTCCCCCCCCGCCACCAGACTCTTCGGCCCCGGGGCTTTACGCGCCTCCTGGGAAGGCCCCCCGCCCCGCCCGGCCAGCGAAGGCTCCTGAGCGGGAGCGGGGGCTCGGGAAGCGCCCCTTCTCGGCCGGGGTGGGGGCGAGCTTCGGGAGGGGAGCGCAGCAGTGGCAGCGGCCGCGGGTGCCGGAGGTGCTGCGCGCGCACCCGAGCCACAGCCACGCACACTGCGGCAAACTCTGCAGCGGGGGGGGGGGCGGGGGAGCCCCTCGCCCAGCCGGGGCGCCGACTCCGCCTGAAGCGCTGCCCGGCGCGTTCCCCGCGCGGCTGCGACGTCGTCGGGGCGGGGAGGCCGTGCGCCCCCGCCGGCCGGCCAGCGCGGCTTTCGGGCGTCTCCTGGCCATGGATGCGCAGTCAGGGAGGCTCCGGGTCGATCGGGGAGGGGGGCGGCAGCCTGAGCAGCCACTGGGGCTCCGCCAGGTAGCCGCGTCCTCCCCACCCGGGCGCGCAGCCCCTGCGCAGCACAGCCCAAGGGCACCCCGGAGGAGGCCGCGGCGACAAGCCGACTGCGCGCGTCCCCTGGGAGGATGGACGAAGCTGGGAAGGAGCTCCGCTTCCGGCAGAAAAGGGCTCTCGCTCGCTCGCCTTCACAGGCTGCCACCCCACCCACACGCCCCAGAGTGGGTTGGGGGGGGGGAATCGCAGGCTTCCTCCTTCTGCCTGCACACGCTGGGCCCCTGTCGGCGTGGCTGGTGGTGTAAGCTCTGGACCCCATCCCAGAGGCACCGGTTGTGAGCTTCTCCTCCAAGGGTTCGAGGGGATGGGGCAAGATCCCAGCCTCAAGGTCAGCGTGGTACACTTGAGCCAAAGGTGGCTGCCCCACAGAAGCCCTTTTGGAACAGGTGCCCTCTTTAGTGGGGGGGGGAAGCATTGCCCTCGCATGACAACTTTCCCAGTGGCTCTTGCAGGTGCCTCTTCTGCACCCCTCATCAAGAGCTCCTGAGGAAACTCCACAGTCAGGGAATAAGACAGCAGGTCCCTTGGTGAATTAGGAACTGGCTGAAGCCCAGGAAACAGAGACTGGGCTCCCGTGGGCAATCTTCACCTTGGACTGAAGGACTGGGCTTCTCAGTTTGTTCATAAATGACCAGGAGTCAGGGACAAGCAGCGAGGTAGCCACGTTTGCGGATGACACTAAACGTCTCCAGAAAGATCTCTCCAAACTAGGGGGCCGGGCAGCAAAATGGCAGATGGACTGCAGTGTCAGTGTAAAATGATGTGCATTGGGGGAAGAAATCTATCCTGATGGGTTGTGAGCTGTGTGCAAGGGGTCACGAGAGAGCTCTTGAGGTGCTGTTGGACAGTTCGATAGAAGTGCTGACCCAGTTTGTGGCAGCTGCAAAGAAGGCCAATTCCATGCTCGGAATCTTTAAAGTCCAATATTATTATGCCATTGTACAAATCGATGGGAAGGCCTCATCTGGATCCATTTCCGATCACCACGTCTCAAAAAGGATAATATAGTGGAGCTGGAAAAGGTGCAGAAGAGTGTGGCATAAATGATGATTGGGCTGGGGCACCTCCCTTACAAGGAAAGGCTCCAGTGTTTGGGGCTCTTCAGTCTAGAAAGGAGGTGCCTGAAAAGGGGGGCATAACTAACAGCTCAATCCTATCCTCTGCCAAAATGTAGCATGGATACATGTCACAGGGTGGGGCAATTGGGGCACCTGCAGGAGGTAAGAGAAAATATTTTCCCCTACCTTTGCATAGGTTCCCTGATGGAGTATGGGTCTTCTCAGACCTATGCCAGGTACATTGCTAGCATAAGTCTGAAGAAAACTAGGGGTGGAATAGGTAAAAAGGGGGGGGGAATAAGATCTGCAGTGCATGACTGCCACTGGTTCCAACCCAGTGGTGAAATTCAGCCAGTTCTCACCTATTCTGCAGAACCGATTGCTAATTTTAGGTTGGGAGAGGGAAGAAAGGCAGCGGATGGCCCTGAAGGCCTCCCTGAAGGACATAGAACCGGTTGTTAATTTATTTGAATCCCACCACTGTTCCAACCCCTCTCTCCCTTGACACGCACCCTATTCCTCTCCCCCCCCCAAAAAAATTCCCTGTTCTTCTTCACCTGCTGCCCACCTCAGCCATCATGGGGGTATCTCTTTTGGTGGTGGCTGGGCGCTCTGGGGGGTGTACACATGGGGGGCAGCTATTCATGCCAGTGGCCCCATTGGAAGAGTCATCGCTGTACCTGCAGTGCTGATGGAACGCTCATTCCATCAGTGGAGTTTGCCCATAAGATTGCGCCCTGAGACATAGTTCATTCATGGGATGGGTAGAGTGAATTTCTTTTCCCTCTTGCACAACACCAGAACCAGGAACATCCACTAACATTGACTGGCAAAAGAGTCAGAACAGACCATAGGAAGTATTCCTTAATTTGTGGAGCTCCTTGCCCCATGCTGGGTTGATGGTTTCTGGCCTAGATGTTTTCAGAAGGGGACTAGACAGGTGTATGAAGGAAAAGTCCATCACAGGTTACAAGCCATGATGGATATGTGCCACCTCCTGGTTCTAGAAGTGAGCTGTCTCTGAATGCCAGGTGCAAGGGAGTGGTAACAGGGTTCAAGCATCTTGTTGTCTCATGTGCTCCTGAGGCACCCTGGTGGGCCACAATGAGCTTCAAGAAGCTGGATTAGATTAGCCTTTGGCCTGATCCAGCAGGGATCTCCTTATGTTCTCATTTTTCTTAGATGTTGAGCATTTTGGGGACAGGGAACCAGTTAATGACTTACTTTGCTATGTAAACCCCTTTATAACCTAGTTTTTGTTCAAAAGTGCTATTTGAACACAAATCAAAGCAGTGGCGTTCCCAGAGGGAGGGCAAAGCGCTACATTTCCCAGCCACCTGAACTCCTATGTAAAGTGGCCCCTCCTTCTTGCCTTCAGAGCCATTTGTGGCCTCGAGAGCAGGCACCTCCACTTTGCTCTTGCAGCTGCGAATGGCTCTGACAGGCAAGGGAAAGGGGCCACTGCAATGGGGCTTTACAGACCATTTGTGGCTTTGGCCAGATTGTGTGCTCTTTGGCAGGCATTATTTTTCCCAGAGCATGCTGGGATGGAGGAGGAGGGCATGCTCGCCTCTGCATTGGGCATAGACAATTGTGGCAGGTGTGCTGCGCACATGGAGGCTACTCTTAGGTGCTGACAGCATCATCTTCAGCCTGGCAGGTGATCCAAAGACACAGAGAGGGAAGCACACCTGCTTGCCTCAGGGAGGGCATTGTCATGAGTCTGGAAGGCGAGTCCCTGCTTCATCTGAGTGCCATCAGTGGCGTTCCTGTAGGGGGGCAAAATGCTTTACAGGAGCCTGAGCTCCTGTGTAACGTAGCCCTGCCCCTTCGCCTTCAGAGCCATTCATGACTCAGGGAGCGTTGCTCTCCAAACTGCAAATGGCTCTGAAGGCGAGGGGGTGGGGCTGCATTTCACAGGAGCTCAGGCTCCTGCAAAACTTAGCATTCCCCCTTCCCCATAGGAACACCACTGCTGAACAGCCAGGGCAGCCATGGGCAAAGAAGCAGGTGGCACTTGGGGTTTCTTTCTCCTTTCCAGCTCTCAGAAGGTGACCGGCCACTGCAGGCCAACAGCAGTGAAGCGGAAATGCTCCTCCCTCCATTGAGTTTCCATGCAAATGTCTGTTTGCAGCCAGCTGTTGATTCCCCTGGACAACGCAAATAGTTTTGCATGTAGAAAGCTGTGCACCATCGTGTAGTGGGGAATCAGTAATAATTTGGTTGGATTTCGACCTAGTGACATAGACATAGAGTTAGCAAGGAAGAGCACTGCGGAGATCTTGGCGGAAGACAAGCTGGGTAGGAGATAGAAGCTGCCAAGGAAGGTGATCGTTGAGTTTTCTGCTGCCTGTGATTTTGGCAGCGTTGCTGCTGTGGTTGTGAGGCAGCCTGGGCCTTGCAGGAGAAGGTGTGGGGTGCTGGGTCAGGCTTTTTCCCGCAAGGGGGTCAGGCTCTCCGGGCCCTGTTTGTGCTCAAGCTGCTGTCCCTTTGGAGATCGTTGTGCCCAGCAGGGCCCCACGTGCCTGTCCTCTCCTGGGGGCACCACTTCTCTGCAGAGGGTCCAGTTGGTATTTCTGGGCAGGGGTCCCAGCAGAGGCAGATCTACAGGGAGGGCAAAGCTCTAAGTGTTGCAAGAAGCCTTACCCTGTCATGTAAATCCCTCCTCTCCCTTGCTGCTGTAGCCAGTAAGCAATGCCAAGATGTTGCTTTCCCCTGTGAGGATTGGCTAAAACGGTGCAGGAGAGGAGTGATTTCCACTGCAAGGTAGGGCTTCTTGCAAAACTTAGAGCTTTGCCCTCCCTTAGATCTGCCTCTGGGTCCCAGCTGCTCTTCCAGGCCTCTTCACTGTTGACATGGGGGCCTCGGTAGCTTTTAGGCAGCAGGGATCTTGTTTAGCTGTGGGCAGAGCTGCCCTGGCGTCCAGTGTGGGAGAGGCCCTGCCTCTTCGGCCCATCACATTGTCAGGCACGTTGCCAGAAGACGAAGTCTTTGCTCCGGCTGCCTGGTTGCAGGATGCTGTGAAGGCTCCCGAGTCCCGCGGATTCAGGGGGTCAGGAGGGGCTGGGCAGATTATGGGAAGAGAGCTGAGCCTTCAATGAACTCTAGGAAGTTGCAAAGAGAGATTCATGGAGGGCAAGGCCCACCTCCCCGACCTTATGGGGCCAGGCACCTGCATTTCAGCTCCTCCGCTTCCTCCTTCAGCTCCTGCGCCCCCCCCCCAGAGAGCAGCATCCAGGCAGCCACTGTGACTGCACACAAGACCATCCGGAACAGACACAGTCTTTGTCCTTTGTCCGTCTCTGGCCGGGCACCCTCTGCAAGCCAGAAACAGGCAGGGGGACCAAGTCGCTCCAGTTGCCATCGCAAAGGGCCCACAGTGTGGGTGGCTTAAGGCAGAGGATGAGGAGGTGGAGCTGCTTTCTTAGCCCCCACCCTCTGCAGCAGAGTGTGCTTTTTGGCAGAGGTGGTAGAGGAGGAGGGCAGGCACTGCTGGCCTGACTTTGTCGAGTGGGGCTGCTTGCACGATTTCAGGGCCAGTGAAACTCCCGTCCCCATTCTTCTCCAAGCTTTCTTCCTCACAATGACCCTGCATGAGCTCTGTGGCTGAGCAGGTCACTGCGGGCCTGATCTGATGCTCACCTTGTGTGCTTGGGACTGACCTCTTGGTGGTGGTCCTCTCCATGTGAAATCCCCCCCCCCCCGCAGAGAACATGTGTTGTGCTCTCTCCTTTTTGCTTTGCTGTCGGAGGCCACATACACTTTTGTGGATCATTTTGCATTGTGGTGCATTGTTTCCTTTTTTTGTCTCTGTCCTGTGGATTATATTTTGATTTGATTGTGCACTCATTTTGTCTTTTGCTGGTTTTTACTGTATTTTAATGAAATACATTAAAATATAGCGGGACGTGGTGGCGCAGCGAGTTAATCCACTGTTGCTGTGCTTTTGACCGCAAGGTTGGGAGTTCAAGACTGCGTGACGGAGTGAGCTCCCATTGCTTGTCCCAGCTCCTGCCAACCTAGCAGTTCGAAAGCACCTAAAAAATGCAAGTAGATAAATAGGGACCACTTCGGTGGGAAGGTCACGGCGTTCTGTGCACTATGGCGTAGAGTCATGCCGGCCACATGACCACGGAAGCTTGTCCTCGGACAAAATGCCAGCTCTACAGGCTTTGAAACGGAGATGAGCACCGCCCCCTACAGTCGGTCACGACTAGACCATTCGGTCGTGGGAAAACCTTTACCTTAATGAAATACATTACTGTATTTTAATGAAATGTCCTTTCATGTTGGGAGCCACCCTGGATCTCTGGAGAAAGGCGGAATGCATGTCCTTTAAAATAAATTAATTCCCACCTCCTGTCTCTACAGGCCAGAGGACCCTCCACCACCAGAGCGAGGAGCTGGACACAGTCATCCTTGTGAACCCAGATGAGCACAGTGCTGTCTCAGAGGTAAAGGCCAAAGGTGGTTCTGTGCCTGGGGCCGACTGGGATTGGATGCCCTCAGAGCTGCATGGCTTGGAAGCAGCAAAACTGCCCTGGGGTCTGTGGCCCCTTGGCAGGCTGTGCTTGCAGGATCCTGGCTCTCCCTCCTTGCCAGCCAGTCCTTGCAAGATACTGTCAGTTCTCCTGACCAGGTGGGGCACGGGAGGAGAAACCTGGGCTCCTTGCCACGCGAACCCCCTTCTCTGCACTAGCCTTCCTCCCCCTCTGCTGGCCACTGGGGCAAGGCTGGGACATGACGATGAGAAGCTGAACACCACCACCACCACAACCCTGACTGGCATGCCAAGGAGGGGGTAAGCTGCAGCCGTAACCTTTCTGCAAGGACAGCGGCACTCACAGATGGGTCTCACCTGAACAGGTTCGCTCCTTGGTGTGCGACCCTTCTGCCCACAAGCTGCTGATCCTGTGCGGGCAGAGCTCAGACCAAGAAGGAGACCTGATCCTGCAGAGTGGCACTTTCAGCTACCAGAAATTTGCCGACATACTTGAAGACCCAGAGGTAAGCCGGCAGGCAAGTGGGGCAGACTCAAGTGGAACTGAAGGCTCTCCTACAGGCAATTTCCACCATTTTTAATCCTAGCTTGAGTTTGTTGTCGTGGTTTGCCTGAGCTGTCCCCAATTCCTGGTAGCCAGGTGCTAGGTTTGGGGTCCTCTCCAAGGAGGAGGCTGTTGGTAGGCAGCTTCACAGACCCTGGAGCATGCAGCAGGTGGTCTCTGCTGGCCACAGAATGGTGGGAGCCAGGCATGGCCAAGACCTGGAGTGCAGCTGCTGATGGCTTCCAGCAGGGTTTGGGCACGCCCAGTGATGTCATTCAGGGGGAACGGACCAGAACGGGCGTTCCGGATCCTAACGGGCTCTGTGGCTGGTTCCGGGTTCCCGACAAGTGCCAGTAAAAAGTGAGTTCCTGTTCCTAAATCATTTGAATGACACCACTGGGCACACCCCTATTCCTGCAGTTGCCTTTCCAATTACAAGTCTTTCCCACACATGGACTAGATCAGTGTTTCTCAAACTGTGGGTCAGGACCCACTTGGTGTTTAGAGATCTGCTGTCAGGTGAGTTGCAGAAAGCTAGGAGCAGCCATCTTGGAAGCTGCAAGCCTTACTCTTGCTATACTCCTTTTGCGAGTGTTAACAGTTTAAATTTTCAGGTGAGGGTTTTTTTTTTTTTTTTAAAAATTGTTTTTAGTTCAGTTCTTTTACATGATATTTTGTCCTCATCTTGCTTTCTGCCAGGGATGTTTCATGGTTGTGCAATTTCTGCAGTCTAAGAATGCCAGTTTGCATTCTAGGAGTGTCATTTTATTGCGTCACAATGACGGCACTTCCTGCTTGATGATATCACTTCTGGCTATGACATCACTTCCAGTGGGTTACAACATGAGTACCATTCCAAAAAGTTGGCCTGATCTAAAAGAGTTTGAGAATCACTGAACAAGATGGTCAGTTGTACGTAGCTGGCCTCCAAAGAGACCTGGCCATTAAGGGGGAACCATTGGGATACCCAGATAGATTTATGTAGGCTTAGCTAAAATAAGCTTTGGACATTGTGAAGGACTCTCAGCAGTATCTTTGACCATAACCTGCCCTCGACTCTCCTGCAGGTTGCCCAGCTCCTCAGCAACACCGATCCAGCTGAAAAAGCCTCCCTCACTGTGTCGTGCGTGGGAGAGGGAGACTGGAGCAGCCTCGGCCACCCCAAATTCCAGGACCTTCTCACCCTGAGACTGAACCCTGACCCAATCCTGCCAGAGATGGACGGGGTCTCCGAATTTGCCGAGTACGTCTCCGAGACGGTGGATGTCCCATCACCGTTTGATCTCCTGGAGCCCCCGACGTCTGGGGGCTTCCTCAAGCTCTCCAAGCCCTGCTGCTACATATTCCCCGGAGGGAGGGGGGACTCAGCACTGTTTGCTGTCAATGGGTTCAACATCCTGGTGGACGGTGGCTCAGAGAGGAAATCCTGCTTCTGGAAGCTGGTCCGGCACCTGGACAGGATCGACTCCATTCTCCTCACCCACATTGGGGCCGACAACCTTCCCGGCATCAACGGGCTGCTGCAAAGGAAGGTCGCCGAGCAGGACGAGGAGCAGTCGCAAGGCTCCACCAACTACAGCGACTGGATGAAGAACCTCATCTCCCCTGAGCTGGGGGTGGTCTTCTTCAATGTTCCGGAGAAGCTCCGAATGCCCGAGTCCTCCATGAAGGTGAAAAGAAGCATTGAGGAGGCCAGCCTGACCCTGCAGCTCCTCAACAGGCTGGGCATGAAGCCGGAGCCCCTGCACCGAGTGGTCAGCACCGCCCTGGAGCCCATCACACTGTTCCACAAGATGGGGGTCGGGAAGCTGGACATGTACGTCCTGAACCCCGTCAAGGACAGCAAGGAGATGCAGTTCCTCATGCAGAAGTGGGCCGGGAACAGCAAGGCCAAGACCGGCATCATCCTGGCCAACGGGAAGGAAGGGGAGATCTCAGTCCCCTACCTCACGTCCATCACCGCCCTCGTCGTGTGGCTCCCGGCCAGCCCCACGGAAAAAATAGTCCGAGTTTTGTTTCCTGGGAATGCTCCACAGAATAAGATTCTAGAAGGCCTGGAGAAGCTCAGGCACCTGGATTTCCTGAGGTGCCCAATCGCTACGCAGAAGGAAATAGCGTCGGGCCTGACCTCACCCGCCCTGAAGCAGACCAAAATTAAACAAAGGGCAGACAGCAAAGAGAGCCTGAAGTCGTCCCCCAAACCGAAGGCCGCTGCTGAGGAGGGCACGAAGGAAACAAAGGCGGAGGTGGCCAAAGAGGCCAAGCCTGAGAAGAGGGGCAAGGAGCTCTCTGGGAAGCCTGTGGAGAAGCCGCTGAAAGCGGAGAAGATCAGGGCAGACCCCAGCGATGCCCTCAAAGCCGAGAAGAGAAAACTGGCCAAAGACAAGGTGGGCAAGAAGCACCTCAAAGAGAAAACGTCGAAAGTGGAGGAGAAGAAGGACAAGGAGAAGAAGGAGGGCAAGAGGGAGAGGAAGGAGCTGAAGAAAGAGGACGGGAAGCGGGAAGAGAGGAAGGAGGCCAAGCGCGAGGCCAGGCCGGAGCTGAAGAAGGTGCCCAAGCCGGACTCCAAGCCATTCACCCCCGAAGTCAGGAAGACCTTCTACAAGGCCAAGGCGCCGGGCAGGCTTCGTCCCGAGAAAGGCCGCAGCAGGGCCGACAAGGAGGCGCCGGCTGAGCCGAAGGCCGCACCCCTGCCCAAGAAGGCCGGCCAGGCCCCCGCGCCTGAGGGGGTGGAGCAGCGGCTGGTGCTGTCTTCCCCGGAGGACCTGACCAAGGATTTCGAGGCGCTGGCCTCGGAGGAGCCGGCCTCTGCAGAGCCCTGGGAGGTGGGCCCTTGGAGCCCCAAGGCCCCCGTTCCGGCTGGGACTCCTCCGGACGCTGGAGGGGAGGAAGCGGGGAAAACGGCTGCCGGCCTGGAGGGGGAGGAAGCAGCCCTGAGAGGGTCCCGTGCGGGAGGCGCAGCTGCAGAGGAGGCGGCCACAGCGTCTCCTGGAAGAGAGGGGCCAGCACAGGCCTGGGCGTCCAGGGACTCCCCAGGCACAGAGCGGCCAGGCGAAGCCCCGGGGGTCCCTTCAGGCACCAGGGAGGCTCGGGCACCAGAAAGGCCAGGAGCAGAGATCGGAGGGGCAGAGCCGGAAGGGGCGGAGGAGCCTTCTGGGCAGGCGGGGGCCGAAGCCAGGCAGAGGAGGGACTTCGCCCTCTGCCGGGAGTGGGAGGGCCCCCCTTGGCCGCCTGGAGAGAAGGGCAAGGAGCTGAGGGAAGGCCGGGCCGGCAGAGGCACAGCCCCTGGGAAGGCCGGGCTGAGGGAGGAGGCCGGCCTCAGCAGCAGCGTCCCAGGAGAGCAGCACATCTCGTACATCCAGGACGAGACCATCCCCGGCTACTCGGAGACCGAGCAGACCATCTCCGACGAGGAGATCCACGACGAGCAGGAGGAGCGGCTGCCGCATCTCAAGCCGGACGGCGCGCCCTACAACACTTCGGTACCAGGCCAGCCAGGCTCCTTGGAAGCCGTCCGCGGGATCCAGGCCGAGGCAGTAGCGGAGGCGGCCAAAGGCTATGCCGGTCCGGAACCTGAGGCGCTGGCCTACCCCACCCACATGGTGGCTGCCCCCCTGGCGGAGGAGGAGCACGTGTCCTCAGCAACGTCCATCACGGAGTGTGACAAGCTATCCTCTTTCGCCACTTCGGTCGCAGAGGACCAGTCCATGGCCTCCATCACTGCCCCCCCAGACCGAGGAGACAGGCAAAAGCTCCTTACTGATGGACACGGTGAACAGCATCCCGTCCTCTCGCACGGAGGCCACCCAAGGCCTCGACTACGTCCCCTCTGCCGGCACGATCTCCCCCACGTCTTCGCTGGAGGAGGACAAAGGCTTCAAGTCTCCACCTCCGGAGGACTTCCAGGTGCTCACAGAAGGCGAGAGGAAACACGAGGCCTGCAGAAAGGGCTTGAAAGAGGAGGAGGAAGAGGAGGAGCCTGCGAGGCCGCAGAGAGCCCACGAGGCCCCAGCATTTGCCCAGCCGAGGCCGCTGGGAAATGGCTTGATGGAGGTGCCCACCGCAGGGGTAGAGGCGACGGTGTTCCTTCTTGGAGACGGCCAGTTCCTCCAGGTAGACACCAGCTCTGGAGAGGCCGAGGAGCGATGCCTGAGCCCTGACGACAGCACCGTCAAGATGGCGTCCCCCACCCCGTCCGGCCCCACCAGTGCTGGGCACACGCCTTTCCACCAGTCCCCCGTGGAGGAAAAGTCTGAGGCCGTGGAGACGGAGCTATTTGAAAAGGCGGACGAGGCGCCTGCTCGGTGGGGTGGAGAAGTGCCCCGAGTTTTGGGTGGCACGGAGGCCCCTACCTCTGAGGACCTCCCAGCGGAGGAAGAGGCTTCTGCTCCCTTTCAGGACACACCTGCCCCCCAAACGCGCTGCCCCGCCATCTGCAGAAGACACGGCTCCCCAGCGCGAAGGCCAGAGTCTGTCCCTGGAGAAAGAAGAGCTTGCAAGAAGCTTCTACCACAAGCAGGAGACCCTGGACATTTCCGACCTGTACCCTCCCGCCGAGGGCCCGCTTGCAGAACCCAAGGGGGACTCCACTTTCCGGGAAACTGACAGCACAGAGCGGGTTTCCCTGGGGTTTTGGGAAAGCAGTGGGAGCGAGCTCTTCTCTGCTGTGGACATCCCTCCTCCAGAAGGGTGGGAGAAGCTGGAAGAAAAAGCCGGTGAGGAAGAAAAAGCCTCGCAGTTCTCAAAAGGAGGCATTTCACCTGAGGAGGCAAAATTATCTCCTTTCATGGAAGAAATGCCCGAGAAAGCAAAATCCTCAGATGATTTGACCAAAGATGTGTCTCCAGAGGACGGCAAAGAATCCCGCTTCACAGAACACAGGTTAGGCCAAGAGGAACAGCCCCCTGTTGCTCTCAGACCCGTTTCTCCAGAAGGCCAAAGCACTCCTCCGGGCCGCTGTGAGGAAGCAGCTTCTCATTCATCCACAGAGGAACTGTCTCCGATCAGGTCTAAGTCTCCCTTCGCGGAAGAGATCTCTGCTCAACAACACACCGTGGAGGTGCCCACGGAGGAGCCCTCTGCAGACACGCAACGCCAAGTCTCCACAGAGCCCAGCCCAGCCAGAAGTGGCAGGACAGCAGATGCTTTGGTCCCAGAGGACTCGCTCAGTTCTCTTTCCTTGGCTGAGCCATTCCAACCTCCCCCTGCTCCTCTCATGCCTTCTGCAGCCACGTTGCTGGCTTCTGGGACAGAAAAAGAACCCGTCAAGGAACCCCGTCTGACCTCTTCCTCCGGAGAAATTTATCCAGGTGGGAGGGACTCACGTGTCAAAGAACCTAGTCCGATTCTGGGCAAGGAGTCCTTGGAAGTCTCTGGAGGGATGAGGGCTTGTGAGTTTCCGGAAGAGGGGCAAGACACAGCAGAGGCGTCTCCAGAAATGGAAGACATTTACCTGAAGGATGCAACCTCCAAGAAGGAAGTGTGGTTTCCAGAGGAGGTGAAAGGAGTGCCCAGCCAAGAGCGACGGCCAAAGTACCACAAGGAAAGGGGGGAGTGCACCTTCTTGGACGACGAGTCGTTTGACGAAAGATCTCCCTTTTCCGTAACTGAAGGAAGAGGAACCGCAGACTCTGAGGAGTACGTTTCAGGGGCGGCAGAGAAGGAAGTCTGGGAAGCTGAGTGCAAGTACTTCCAGCAAGAAGCTGCCACTAAGAAGCAGGAGGCATCTCCTGAAAGTGGCTTCTCACCTGTGGCTCCGCAACCTGGCTCTGCCCAGCCCCTAGAATTTGCCCAGGACGTCAGTTCAGAGCCAAGCACGCTGGACGACAAGGACTTAGAAGCACCTTCCTGGATCAGCCCTGCCTCTCCGGAGCTTGGCAGTGGGCCAGAGTCTGGCCTGGGGTGGACGGCCTCAGCCCTTCTGCACGAGGCCAAGACACCCGCTGCGGAGGAAGGAAGCGAAGAGCCCCTTCATGCACACCAACGAGGCAAAGAGCTGGGCCCGGACCCTGCAGGCAAGGCCTCCACCCTCTTGCCACAGAGCCCTGCGCCGGCTGCCTCGGAGGAAGAGGAATTTGCATCCCGGCCAGGTCTGGGCCTGTGTCCCGCAGACCAGCATGTGGCCGGGCCTCCGGGTGGGCCCACGGAGGGGAGACCAGAATCGGACTCTGTTCCCAGAGAGAGGCCGGAGCACCCCCAGACATGGGGTGTTGAGGAAGAGTCCCTTGACTCACTCGGTTGTACAGCTGAAGAACTGCAGCAGAGGAAGAGCCCAGAAGGGCCCCCCGCGATGGCACTCTCAGCCCCGGAGCCAGAAGACAGCAGGGGCTCCCGCCCAGAGCCAGACCTTGGAGGAAGCAGAGGCGCCACAGACCCTTGGGGCCATGGGGAGAGCAGCTTGTGGTCCAGCCCCAGAGAGCCCTCCAGCCCCTTTGATTTCTATGAATTAAAAGGGGGCGCTGCTGAGAACAGACCAGAGCGGGAGGAGAGGGAACCGACCCCTTACCCTCATGAGAAGACCTTCCAGTATGCCGATATCTATGGGACTGTGGCGGGGACTGATGCCAGCCACTCTCGAAAGGGGCCCATGGGAGGGAAAACCCTCAGGCCCCCGACAGAGTCCCTGTACCCCATCTCCTCCAAGGAAGAAGAGTCCTGCCTCTACACACCCACCGAGAAGGAGCTGTCCTCACCCGTCTCCCCAAAGGACAAGGCAGAGCCCTCTTTTGAATACGCGGATGAGCATGGGCACAGCCGGCCCCGAGCAGAGGAGTACAGTGCGCCTTGCGGGTTGACGGGCGCTGGCGCACGGCCCCAAGAGGCCCAGGAAAGCATGCCACCCCCAGGGAGCCCCCTGTCTGGGTCTTCTGCAGGGGAGGAGGGGTTTGCGTGCCCCGCTGAGATCATCACGAAGCAGTCTGGCCGGGACGAAGGCACAGCAGGCTACATCGCAGGGGCAGACGCCCCCGATGCCAACATCAGCCAGGAGCAGAGATCTCCGTCCCCGAGGCGCCTGCAGCCCAAGGACATCTACTACGAGAAGACCCAGAGGGGCGAAGAGGAGAGCGCCAGCGACTCCGAGCTCGAGAAGGGCGCCAAGGAGCGGTCCGAAAAAGAGTGCCCGCTCCAAGGACCGGCTGCAGCCGTGGGGCCAGCCAGGGAGAAGGACCCCTATGCAGACATCCCGGGGCTGGAGAAAGGCGGCCTGTCTGAGCCCTGGCAAGTGGACGACCGCCCGTCACTGGCCTGCGGTGAATTGTCAGGGAAGGACGGGGCAGCCCTGAGGGCGGAGGAGGGCGATGGCAGCTTCTCCCACCCAGGCAGGAAGGTGGAGGCTCCAGGGGTGTCCGTGGAGGGGAAGCAGCACTCCAGGGAGGAAGCGGAGGAGGGGCCCGCGCTCAGCCTGGGAGACGGCCACGGCCTGGGCTTCTGCTTTGGAGCTGCTGGCAGAGAGAGGGAGGGCACCAAGGGCCCCGCCCTCCTGAGCAAGGGGCTGGACTGCTCCTTGTCCGGCTTCGAGCTCTCTTCCCTGGAGAAGCACGAGCCCTCCATCCTGTTTCGGCACGAGGCCCACTTCTCGGCCCACCTGCGGGACAAGGCCTTGCCATCCAGCCTGACTCACCCCGGCGGCCCCGAAAGGAACAAGGGGGACGAGTACCTGGAGGTCTCCCCGAAGGCGGCCAAGGAGGTTTCCTCCTTCGCAGGGTTCTCGCTGGCGGGTCTGTCTGGAGAAGGGCAGTTGTTCCCTGCAGCACCCCAGGAGGAGCTGTCCAGCCCCTCCGAGGAAACATCCTCCAAGGCCTCCACCCCAGGGGGGCAGCCTGCAGGGGGCAGCTTCTACCCGCACGTGCGCTCTGCCGATTCAGGGGCAGCCGCCGCAGAGCAGAAGACCGCATGGGGCGTGCCCCCCTTGCTTCCAGAAGGTTCTGCAGAGGAGGCCTACTTTGGCGGAACGGGAGGCGTCGCCTCCGCCAGCACAGATGACCACGGCCTGCTGCACCCGACCCCAGGCCTGGCTGAGTGGGCAGCAGCCGCACTTCCTGACGTCCTGGCAACTGCCCCTCACTGCCGGCAGGAGGCTGCTGCCACCGCCAACGGCCCCACCGAGGTGAGCACCAGTCCCCTTGCTGCCCCTGGCGTGCCCCATCCTGCGGAGAAGGCAAGCAGCAGCGAGGAGGAAGAAGAGGAAGAGGAGGACTGTGAAAGGCAGAGCCGCCCGTCTCGCCTCTTGCCCCACGAGCACACCTTTCAGCCCTTCTTCCCAGACTCGCCGCGGGGCAGCCAAGCGGAGGACCGGGGCGATGCCTCCCATGAGCTGGAGCCGGGCTTGGAGGGCGCCGCAGGATACGGGCAGAAGTTCTCCTGCGAGTTCAAGCAGCGGAAAGGCGAGCTGTCCCCCTCCTTCATCAACCCCAGTCCTCACGACTCCTCCGAAGACAGTGACTTTTCCCAGGCTGAAGGGCACCCTTCCGTGAAGGGGAGGCCGCACTCCAGCCCTGGTGGCCATAGGCCAGCCACGGCGACGGTGGAAGAGACTCCGCCCACCTCCGCCAGCGAGTCCGGGCCCTCCCAGTCCGACTCGGACGTTCCCCCAGAGACCGAGGAGTGCCCGTCCATCACAGCCGATGCTGCCATGGACTCCGACGAGGATGCCGATTTCCTCCCCGTGGACAAGGCCGTGGGCGGCTCCCACCACAGCAGCACAAGGCCCAGCCACGACCCCCAGCCCGTCCCCACGATAGACCCCCACCCCCACCCGCCCAACCCGGACGTCTGCATGATGGACCCGGAGGTGCTGCTGAGCGAGCAGAGCGCCAACAGGCCGGACAAAGTGCCCCGGAAGGACCTGAAGGAGAAAGGCAAAGGGCTGAGGAGGGCCCTGGGCAAGCCCAAGTCCTCCTCCCCGATCCGGAAGCCGGAGAAGTGGCTGCCTGGCCCTGTGAAGCAGCCCTTGGACCGGTCTCCCAAAACAACCGTGGCGAAGCGGGAGAAGCCCCTCAAGGCCCACGTGGAGGAGCGGGAGGAGGGCTTCCGAAGCAGCAAGGCCCTCGCCAACAGCCTCAAAACCAGCCCAGGTAAGACTGGCACAGCGGAGGGGGGGAGGAGTGGGAGGGGCCTTGCCAATGGGAGGGGCCTTGCCAAGGTGCCTGCGCCGAAAGAGGCTGCACAAACAGCCACCAGTGGCGTCACAGGGCTTGGCTGTGGGCGGGGCCCTGCCTCGATCACGTCACACAGGATGGGGGGCAGGCAGCTGTGTCCTGCACCCGGTGTTTGAGGCCCAGAAATCCCTGCTCTCGCAGGTGGCCAGAGGCGTGGTTTCCATCCCTGGCATCTGGGAGAGCACCACCGCCACCTCCTCCTCCTCCTGGAAAAGGGGTCCACTTTGGACCTCAAGACGAGCCCCTGCCAGCCTTCCAGGCAAAGCAGGAGCCCCACAACTCCTGGCAGCAAGAGCCACCACCCTGGAAGGGGCGGGCAAGGGAGGGGCCCTGTCCACTGCCCACCTGCCCCTGAGAATGTGAATGTAGAGCAGGGTGGGAGGAAGCCAGGCCAGAGTGCTCCCACCGCCACACAAGAAGGAGGCAGCGCACCCCCACCCCCAGTCGCACCTGCACACAAGAGACCACTTTGGCACCCCTCCAGGGTGCCATCCTCACCTGGAGTGAGGCTGGCACAGTTAGACCAGCAAAGTTTGGCCGGCCCAAGGGACACTGTAGATACATTTAGACCACTCTCGGCGTCAGAGAGGCCAGCACACAGACGGGCGCCATCCTCCCAAGAGTGGTCCACTTTTCAGTGGCCCTTGTGCCAGCCAAACTTTGCTGGCTTAGCTTATGCTGGCCTCACTCCAGGTGAGGATTGTGCCCTTAGTGAGGTCCAAGGGCTGAGCAGCCCCTTCTGGTGCAGCTGCACCCAGGGCTTGGGAAGCAGCCGACAGGCCACCTTTGAGACCTCTGTCTCCAAACACCTGAGCCAGTAAAGCAGCCTCGCCGGTTGTGGAGACGCCTGGTGTATGCCCGGGGCTAGCCCACCTTCGCTGGTCTTAGTCAGTGATGTCATGCAGGGGGAACGCGGGGGAACTCAGTTCCACTAGTTAAAATTAGGGCTGACTCCGCCCACTTCACTCTCCCTCCTCCCCCCTCCCAATTCCTCTGCAAAGAGCTTTTCTTCTCGGTTGGCCGGCACTCAGAGGGTTAAAGGGAGCGACTCCGGATTCCTGGGGGGGGGCGAAGGCAGTGATGTCATTCAGGGGGAACGGACCAGAACGGGGAGTTCCGGATCCTAACGGGCTCCGTGGCTGGTTCCGGGTTCCCGACAAGTGCCAATCAAAAGTGAGTTCCTGTTCCTAAATCATTTGAACGACACCACTGGGCTTAGTGCTGTGGGCCAACTGTGCAGGGATGGATGGGGAGGCGTCACCGTCAAGACAAGGAGCTTCTGCTAGGGGTGGGGGTGGGGGTGGGGAGTCCATGTGAGCAGCAGCATAGCTGCTTGGCCGGGCTCGCCTCCTTCCCAGGCGGGAACGTGGGCCCAAACCAAGCCCGCCTGCGCCTTCTCTCCTCCAGCTGCCGGCACCGCCAAGGGTGGCTCTGCAGGGCCGCCTGTCTACGTGGACCTGGCCTACATCCCCAACCACTGCAGCGGGAAGAACAGCGGGCAGGAGTTCTTCCAGCGGGTGCGGGCCGCCTACTACGTGGTCAGCGGCAACGACCCCAGCAACGGGGAGCCCAGCCGGGCCGTCCTGGACGCACTGCTGGAGGGCAAGGCCCAGTGGGGCGAGAACCTGCCGGTAAGTGCCAGGGGCCGAGGGGAGGAGCCACGGGAGTCTGGCCAGGGCCAGTTGGCGGTGAGTCCTGGCTTGCTTGCGCTGCCTGCCAGGAGGCCTGGAGCTGGTGCAGCAACCGAACCGGAGGCGTGAAGAGGATGGGGCCTCCGGGAGGGTGTGCCGAGCTGTGGCTGCCCTCCAGCTGTCCAGGTGGGGCAGGACCTGCAGTGCGCCATGCAGAGCCTGCCCCTCACTGCCTGCCTGCCTGCTGTGTCCCGTCCCCCCCCCCAGGTGACCCTGATCCCCACGCACGACACCGAGGTGACCCGGGAGTGGTACCAGCAGACGCACGAGAAGCAGCAGGAGCTGGGCATCATGGTCCTGGCCAGCAGCAGCACGGTGGTGATGCAGGACGAGTCCTTCCCAGCATGCAAGATCGAGTTCTGAGCCCCCCCGGCCACAGCAGCAGCAGCAGCAGCGCTGCGCACCCACCCGCCGCCTCCCTCCGCCATGCAGCACTTGGCGCGCCACCCAGGCGCCACCAGGTTCCTCCTCCCGCCGTCCCATGAACATGGGCTGTGCGCACGCAGGCCACACACTCCCTCCGCGTGTGGTCCTGGTTTCCCAGGAGGCCCAGGACTCGTGCCACGCGCCTGGGTGCCTGCAGGGGGAGGGAGCCCCCCCCCCCGCACAGTCCTCTCTGCTTTCCATGGCTCATTTTGCCGCCTTCATTGTTGCTGTAGAGTAACGCAGCTGCCGCCATTCGGCTCTCATGCGCAGGCCCCCCCCACCCCGAGCCCCCAGGCCCCTTCTCCGCTGTTGACAGCTGCTGCCACGTGCTGGCCCCGCCGGATGCCCAGTCTCGAGCCCATGGGGTGAGGGGAGCAACGGGCGCGACGACAACATGGCCACGAGACCCGGACGGACCTTGCGGGAGACGCCGGGCCGGAAGCGAGCTGGGCAGAAGAGCGCTGGACTCCTGGTCCTCCGTGGACGAGTGGCAGCGGGCCACACCGAGCCGCCTCTCCCGCCGCAGCGGGGAAGCCTGGCACTGACTGCAGAGGGCGCCGTCCCACACTTTGCCGCTCAGAGCGCACCTTCTGCACTGATGGGGAGGGGGGAGCTGGGCCTCTCGCGGGAGCCATACGCAAGGCAGCCCTGCCCACCGGAGCCCTGCTGTTGCCCTGTGAGTCAAAGGATGCCAGAAGGGGTAAGAAGTGGGGCAGGGGGAAAGAGCGCCCATCCGTCAGGTGGAGGGGGCAAGGGGCCCACCCTGGGAGCGCCCTTGCTCTCTGCAGAGGAGGAACAGCTGGTGTCTGCTCTGGGGGGCCTCCGGAGAGTGGCGATTGCATGGCGGCTCTTGCCCCCTGCCCTGCTCCACGGGCTGCCAGCCTACCCACCACTCTGGCCTTGTCTAGCAGCGACCCGGGTATCAGGCCTGGCCTCAGGCGCACACTTGCCCCTTCCCCGTTGTGTGCATGGTTCTCTGCCTGGACAGACATGCCCGACCCCCCCGACCCCCAGCAGTCTTAGGACGAGCTGCGCTGGGAGGACACTGGGAGGGGGGGGAGCTGTAGGAGTTGTTTTCTGGTCATTGTCTAATTTATATACTGATTTTTTTCCTAGTGGGACTGACTTTTCTGTGTGTGCGCGCGTATGTGTGTTTTGTTTTACATATGATTTTGGTTGCGTGTGCTGCCAAGGCACTGTGGGCTTCTGCTTTCAGGTCACAGGGTACTCCGATCTCTAAATGCTGCAGTCTGAGACTATTTGCAAACTCCGCCCTCCCCGCCCTGGGGGCACACGGCTACACAGGCTCCAGTGCTCGGTCAGGGGGGACGGGACCAGGGGCAGCCCCCAGGACCCCTCCGTGTGGGCAGGGGCCTCGCCCTCTTGGACTAAGCCCGGCCGCCAGCCTGTTCCTGGGGCCTGCGAGCCGCGTGCATGCACTCCGCCCAGGCTGTGGGGGCGGCGGGAGGCAGACCAGTGGGCAGACCAGTGAATGCACTAACCCACAATGAATGTGTTCCTGTCTTAAAACTTGAAGCTGGGAGCAGGCAGGTGGCCCATGGGCTGTGCTGGGCCTCCCAGGAGGAAGAGGGGAGGCTCTCCGCACCACCGCTGGGGTCAGGCGCCCTGCCCCTCCCTCCGTCCCTCCCTCCCTCTCTCAGTCTCTCCCCCCTGCCCTAGCTCAAGACTCTGCCCCACGTTCTTGGCATTTTGGAGCAGGCTTCCTCCCCCTCCTTTGTACTTTATGGCAAACTTATGAAACGAGCCCCTCCTCCCCAAGTCTGCCCAGGTCTAGGGGAGGCAGTGCAGGCGCAACAGGCCCCGGCCCCAGCCCGAGCCCCTCCCAGGCTGCTTTTGCTTGTTCTTGCATGTGGCCAGCAGTTCGCAACGCCTCTCGTCCGTCCGGAAGGGGTCGCCCACTCTCTCGCGGCCGCGCCAAGGAGGTCCGCGTCCCACCGCCGTCTGCAGCCGGCCACTCCTGCGCCAGCTTCCTCCGCTGAATGTCGTCCAAACGGAAACCAGGTCTCCCCCTCCCCTTTTGGCCATGCCACGCACAACCCAACTTGAGTTCCTCGACCTGCCGCCTCTCCCCAGTGCCCATTTCGATGTGCAACGCTCTGTAACTCTAATGATTGTCAAGGGAGGGGCCTGCACTAACCAATAAAGCCACATCAACTGCGACCAGCCTGGGCTCCTGTCCTGTTTGCACTCCCAACGCCTGCAAGCCAAAGCCGCTCAGGGCTGCCTCCCCACAGTGGCGGATCTAGGGGGGCAGGGGTGGGCACGAGCCCTGGGCACCATCTTGGGGCTGTCTAGGGGGCACCAGTGGCCCCCACAACATTGCACGGGGAGACCTGGGCTCCGGAGCCCAGCTCTACCCATTAGAAACAGCCACGGGTAGACCTGGGCTCCCTACCCATTAGAAACAACAGCAGAGCCCAGATCTACCCATTAGGACCAGCCATGGGTAGACCAGTGCTCTGCAGGTCTCCGCAGGTCAGATCTGGACTCCGCTGTTGTTTCTAATGGGTAGGGAGCTCAGGTCTACCCGCGGACGTTTCCAATGGGTAGATCTGGGCTTTGGAGCCCAGGTCTACCTGCGGCTGCTTCTGGTGGGTAGACCTGGGCTCCCGTGTGGGCACACTTCTATTGGGTGCCCCGGGCACCATTTTGACTAGGTCTGCTCCTGCCTCCCCAATGCGCTGGCTCCTGGGGTGGGGAAGGTTTCCACTCCTCTGCCTCCACTTGTGGCCTCTGCTTCCTCCATCTGCCGGTGCTCAGGGATCACATCGCACGCAGCACGACTCGCCTTCCCCACTCGCAGCTGGGGGGTCCTGGTGAGCTCAGCACGGCTGGGTTGCAAGGAAGAGCCGGTGGCCTCGGGCCACAGCAGGCCAACCAATGCAGCCCCCCCCCCCCATGGCAACAGGGGAGGATGGTGCTTCCCCCCAACCTGTCTTCCTACGCACTCTTCTTGGGAGCATTTCCAGAGGGCTGTGTAAGAGTGCGATCAGGCCACAAAGTTTGGCTGGCCCAAGGGCCACCATAAAGTGCCTTTGGACCACTCTCTGAGTCCGGGAGGATGGCGCACATGTGTGTGCTGGCCTCTCTGACACCGAGAGTGCTCCGAACATGCTTTATGGTGTCCCTTGTGCCGGCCTCACTCCAGTGTGCATTGCGCCCCAAGACACAGCAGGCCACCTGCCCCCAGGCACTCTTGAGGAGGGCCACGCAGAGGCACCAGCGGGCACAACGGCTTTGGGGAGGCCATCCTGGTGCAACCTCCCCCCTCTCCTGGCACTGGTGACCAAGGACTGCCCTCCTGCCACTCAAGCTCAGAGAAAGGCTGGGGAGCTGCTGCAATTCTTGGCAGCCATTCACTGGCCCTGCTGCGTAGCTGCTGCGAGCAAAGAACTCTGGGGGCCCATGCGCTGCACACCACTGGCTGTCAACTAACCCCGAGGAGATGAAGCACACCCCACATCTCCTGAAGAACCGGCCCAAAGCAGGCTGGTGTGTGTCCTGATGTCACCCTTGGGGGAACTCTCTCCTGGTGATGTGCTTGGGCAAACCTGCACCCTCCTCCTCCCCCCCGGAACCCCTGAGCAGCCTGCCTCTTGAACACCCCTCCCCAGCGGGGCTTCAGAAGGTTTCTTGGGGGCAGCAGCTTTCCATGGCTCCCTAGTGCAGCCCACTGACCCCGGCTGCAGTCTGCCAAGGGGGGGGGGCAGGAAGCCCTGCAGGGCAGGTGGAGCCCAGGAGGGATTGCAGTTGCGGATCTAGGGGGGCAGGAGCCCTGGGCGCCATCTTGGGGCCATCTAGGGGGCGCCAGAGCCCAGGTCTACCCATTAGGACCAGACGCGGGCAGACCTGGGCTCCGGAGCCCAGGTCTACCCACGGCCGTTCCTAATGGGTAGATCTGAGCTCCGGTGGGGGCGCACTTCTATTGGGTGCCCCGGGCGCCATTTTGAATAGGTCCGCCCCTGTCCCTATGAACACTATTGCTCCAGCCAGCCAAGGAAGTGTGTACAGAGACAGGAGCCCAGGTAACAGTGCCAGTCCAAGGGAAACGTCTCCCCTCCCCACCCGGCCCTTTGCACCAGAGCCTGGCCTGGCTCTGCCCATTGGGGCTTGCCTGGCAGAGCCCTGGTGCGGCCATCAGAACAGAGGAGGAACTGCTCATCCCATCCCACCCCACCCCACCGCAGCAAGGAAGTGCCAGTCCACACATGGGAACAAATAGGCAGCCAGAGCACGTAAATGCCGCCACATTTACTGCACTTGAAATATCCAGGACAAGGAAGGTCGGTGGGGACACTGTCACAATTCCTAGCAAGAGACACACAGACAAACCCGAATCACGGTCACAGTCCTGTCATTAAGGGGTGGGGAGGGACACGCCTGGACCTCAGCTCCCCACCCCTGCTGACATTCAGAATATATTAAATATTTGCTCTGTACTGTACACCATTTGGCATCTCAGCAACCTGTTTCTAAGACCTGAATCAACGCAGCAGCTTCACTCCCGGGCTGCTGCTGGGGCAGCGGAGCAGGAACCTGGACAGAGCCCCCCCCCCCCCGCCAGGAAGACCTGTTCAGAGCACACTCAGGGAGACAGTCCCGGGCACCACCTCCTCTCGCCCCTGCTCTGGGCCCGACCCTCATCCAGCAGCACTTCCAGGGCCGGCAGCTGGGGCTTGGAGAAGGGAGGAGCCCATCGGGAGGAGCCCAGTGGCCCCGGAGGTGGGGGGGCCCCACCCTGCCGCTTCCGGTCCTGCTGATGGGGCCGGGGGTGCCTCCAGTCATCGAGCTGCGGCACAGGCTGGGCAGCCCCAGAAGACCTCGACTGGAAGACCCAGCAGGGGCCCCCTCCGGCGCCCAGAGCTCTCCTGCCAGCACTGGGGCCACCTGGGTCTGCGGCCGGCTAGCCTAACTGCTCTCCCCAATAGGCAGGAGGGGGGTCAGCAGAGGCTCTTCCCAGGCCGGCCCCCCAGAGCTCGCCAGCCCCTCCTTGGGCTGCTGCTCCTCCTCACTCGCCCCCTCAACGTCGCCCCCCGGCTGCTCCAGCACCGCAGGCAGCTGCCCCCTTCCTTCCTCCGCCGCCTCCTCCTCCTCCTCTCCTGCCCGGAGGCTCCTGGCCAGCAGTGGGGCCAGCCCCCTTGGGTCCAAGTCCTCCGCACTCTGCTCCCACGACTCGACATCCTCCCTCCTCGGCTTCATCGGGGGCTCCTCCGCGGTCCCACCGCCCAGCAGGCCCGCTTCCTCCACCCCAAGAGGCCCCTCCCCGGGCAGGAGCCGGCCGTTCTGCTTGTCCTTGCCGGGTTGGGTGCCGGGTGGAGGCTTTTCGGGGAAGGCGAAGCGAGGGCAGCTGTCCAGGGACGTGGGGGACGAGGGGCCTGCGCTGGAGACGGTGCTGGAGGGGCCGCTGCTGTCTGCAAGGAAGGAAGGAAGGAAGGAAGGAAGGTCACCCCCTGCTGAGGCTAAAGGGTCAGGCGTGCCCCCCATTTCCTCTCCCAGCCTCTGCTGGCTGCAGGTGGCCGAGTTGGGTGCTGAAGGCTCAAGCCCTGGAGGAGGGGAGCACACCAGACGGAGCCCTGCCCTGCTGTCCTGGGCAGGCTGCACCCCCCTACCCTGACAAGCCCCCCCTCCACCCTGCGTAAACAGGGTGATTGTTCCCCCCCACTCCACCATCCCAAAGGCGCAAGGTCTCCACCCCAAGGCTGCAGCTGACACAGGTTGCTGCAGCTGACACTGCTGCTGCCGCTGCCACCTGCCTTGGCCCGAGAGGTCTTGCCAAGCAGCCTGCCCACCCTCTGCTGCTGCCGCCACCACCACCCACCAATCCCCTCTCTCCTGCTAGCCCCAGGCTCCTCCCCTGCAGAGACCACAGCACTGCCCAGGCCACGCTGCCTTCCGTGCCACCAGGCACGGTCTGGCAGGCTCCCCCGCCGCCGCCGCCCCCCCCGCGAGGTCACTTACACCACGGGGGCTTGTCCGAGCGAGAGCGCAGCGGCAGGGCAGCCGAGGACAGGATCTGCTGTGGCAGGAAGGCCTCTCCCGGGGCCTGGCCATCCATCAGGGAGGCAAGAAGTTCTGCAGGACGGAGAAGAGCCAAGTCCTCCTCAGTCCGCCCCCAGGGGCTGCTGCTGCTGGTCCCTTTCCTCCCCCCCAAAGCAGCCAGCGGGGTGGAGGGCTGCCCTCTGCCGGGAACTGGAGCACCGCAGGGGGCAACAAGGCACCTCTCCCTGCCCAGGCTGCCTCGTAGCCCCCTCCCACCACCAGCAGCTGGCAGGCTGACAAGGTTGGGATCAGTGATGTCATGCAGGGGGAACGCGGGGGAACTCAGTTCCACTAGTTAAAATTAGGGCTGACTCCGCCCACTTCACTCTCCCTCCTCCCCCCTCCCAATTCCTCTGCAAAGAGCTCTTCTTCTTGGTTGGCCGGCACTCAGAGGGTTAAAGGGAGCGACTCCGGATTCCTAGGGGGGCGAAGGCAGTGATGTCATTCAAGGGGAACGGACCAGAACGGGCGTTCTGGATCCTAACGGGCTCCGTGGCTGGTTCCGGGTTCCCGACAAGTGCCAATCAAAAGTGAGTTCCTGTTCCTAAATCATTTGAATGACACCACTGGTTGGGATGCAAAAGGCGACTGCTTTGGGATGCAAAAGGAGACTGCCAACGCACAGGCCAGAGCTCTTCCCTGGAGGGTTCCTCTGTGGAGCAGCAGCAGGTGCAGCCTCCGAGTGGGGCAGCCTCGCGCTCCTTCCACAGCCACACGTGGTGCCGTCCATCCGCCCCAGTGCAGCTGCTGGGCAGCATGGCTCCGGTCAGCCACAAGCCCCTTTTCAAGGAGCTTTCGTGATGGTTTACAAACACAGGGACTGCGCGGGCACCAGACAGGCCCCTGCTTGCCCCAAAGGGACCCGGCCCCAGGAGTGGGTCTGCTGCTCCCCTCAGTGCCCCACACCCCTCTCCTCTCTGCCCAGCTGACAATCCCTTCCAAGGGGAGTTTGAATCTCTGCAGATTGGCTTTGCCCCAATGCAGCCGCAGGGAACGCGGGCCTGAGCCAGTAACAGGAAGCAGCCTGGCTACCCTGGTCCGTGGCAGAGGGACCCTCCCTTGCCCTCCTGCTGGTACCTGCTGGGGGGGCCCCAGAGTGGGGGGCGCTGCTGCAGCTCCTGGAAACGGCTGTCAGGAAATCGGTGACTTGGCGCAAAGAGAGCGAGTTGTGCAGCGTCTCCAGGGGATAGATGCTGGGCACCATGGAGCAGCCTTCGAAACCTGCAGGCAAAGGCCAAACACTTTCCAGTAGCCAGGCCACATGTGCAAACGGAAAGCCTGGCGCCTGCTATCTTCCCCCAGAGCAGGACAACGCACACGCACATGAACATCCAGCCCCTTGCAAGCAGAGGCCAGCCACCCCCAAGACCCGGCTGAGTTGGCCTCTCACAACCCACAGAGTCCCCCATGAGCGCCAGACCAAGCTCTCCAAGGAAGCAGAGTGGAGGTGGCAGGCCAGCTCCCCCCCCCCCTTGCCCGCTCAAAGCCTGCAGGACTCCATGCAGAATTCCTTGCTCTGGAATATTTAAAAAGGAGTTGAGAATAAAATAGCCATTCTTATGCTGTTGTACAAATCAATGGGAAGGCTACGTCGGGAGTATTGCATCCAGTTCTGGTAGCCACATCGCAGAAAGGACATCGCAGAACTAGAAAAGGTGCTAAAGGAAGCAACCAAAATGATTACTGGGCTGGGGCACCTCCCTTAGGAGGAAAGGGGCTCTTCAGTCTAGAAAAGAGGTGCCCAGGAAGGGGGGGCATGATTGAGGCATACAAAATTATGGATGGGGGGTGTTCTTTTCCCTCTCTTCAGAACCAGGGGAAATCCACTAAAATTGAGTATTAGGAGAGTCAGAACAGATTAAAAAAATACTTTTTTTCACCCAGCGGATAATTAGTCTGTGGAACTCCTTGCCAGAGGATGTGGTGATGGCATCTGGCTGGCTATTCCAGATTCGGGGTGCTTCCCAAAGAAAGTGGGGGGGGGCTGAAATCTCCCTCTGCCCCTTCCCAGATAATGCTTCACTCAAGACTTTCTTAGGAAGTCTTTCTGAACACCCAGGAGCCACCATGGATTCCACCCCTCCTCCTGCTCCACGGGAGGACCAGAAGCCCAGGCCGAAACACAGCCTAGGCCACAGTAACGCTGACCAGCCCAGAACCCGCAGGGCTGGGTACAGAGGGGAGGATGCGGCAGGCAGAGGCTTTTACCTTCCTAGGGTGGCCCAGCGGGTGCCCCCAGCCCAAACGGGTCTAGCTGTGTCCCAGCAGGGCCCGGGACTGCACCAAGGCCACAGGCTGGTGGGCGCATCTGAGGAGGGGGGATTCCCACTGCAGCCTCTGCCTACAGGAGGAGGGCGAGGTCTCCAGTAGGACTCAATGCCATGGGACGGCTGCAGCCACGGGGCAGCTTTGGGCCCAGCCACCTGACATCAGTCCAGTTGGCCAACGAACCCCGAACCCAGATGACTGCCGAATGCCACCTCCGAACTGGGGCTAAGCTCTGACCTGTCGCTTCAGCATCCGGATCACAGAGCAGAGAACTCTTCATCAGGCCATTGAGCCGAGGACACGGAAAGCCCAAAAGGAGAGCTTTCGTCCAAGTCCTGGACACGAACCGCTTCCCCGAGAAAGCTCAACCATGGGCCCAACAGGAAGGCCACCCCCCGGCCCTCCAGGGAGCTGTGAGCAGGCGTCGTCCTGGGGCGCCAGGGATCACTCCAAGATCTTCCACTAGGCGCTGGAGCCAGGCAGACACAGTTCCCGGGGAAATCAAGACCGCCAGCTCTGCCCCGAGAAGCAGGCTTTCAAGGCAGGGCTGCTGCACTCCCAAGGCTGCTCACAGTAAGGAGAGCCTGAGCCTGGGCGCACCTCCACCCCCAGCAGGACTCGGCTCCCATCCTGCCACTGGCCACCCAGGCAACAGAGGTGCCCAGGCTCTTTTCAGAGGAGCGGCAGAGAGAAAGGGCACGCGCTGCCTCTTCCCAGCTTCCTTGGCACCTGCGCCCGCACACGCTGCATTAGCGCCCCTCTCCAGGGGGAAGCGGCCCACCCATGCAACACAACCCACCCACCCCACCACACACACACACACACACACTGCAAGCCTCGGCGCAAGGCGACAAGTGCGCTGGACGGGCAGTGCAGCGCATCGTTCCCCGCTAACGCTGCAGCCTGCGCTGCCCACAGGACACGAGCTGGGGGAGCCAACAGGGGCCCTCCTGGAGGCAAAGCCAAACGCCATGCAAGGCTGGCAGGTGCAGCAGCAGCAGCAGCCGACGGAAGCAGCGACTCATGCCCTGGCCGATCTGCTGCCCCCCACCCCACCCCAGGGCCCCCCCCCCCGGTCATGGCCCAGGTATTGGAAGAGGACGCCTCCCAGGCGGGGCCACTGGCGGAAGCCAGGAAAAGCGCTCCTTGGGCTCCACAAGGCAGGAGCCACACATGCTGCCCATCCCGGTGCCAGGGAAGGGCAGGCTTCCCTCGCCAGCACCTCCTGGGCCCGCGACCAGGCCACACGCGTGCTGCCCCATGCCATACCGTCAAGGGTCTCCAGCTCACCCCGGCCAGAGACCAGCCAGTCCCGGAAAAGGCGCAGGTGGTAGGAGCACTGGTGGAGGTGGTGGGCCACGGCAGCGTCCAGGGGGATGTTTTGGGTCATGGTGGCAAAGTCAGGGGAAGAGTGGCACAGGAGCCGTGTAACATGGCGGCCTTCCAGCTCATCTGGGGGGCCACAAACGACAGGTGAGGAGGCACAGCTGAGCCGAGGTGCAGACAGTCCGGGAGGCCCCGCCCACCAGGGAAAAAAGACCAATCAGAGAGGCACAAAAGAGCACATGGACCGCCTACTGTGGCTGCTGCAGGTGCAGCCCTCAGGACACTGCCCCAGCTGAGGGGAGAGGAGCTTCCAGGCCAGAAGGCTGCCGCAGCACAAAGGTGAAGAGCCCCCTCTCCACACCCTCTTACCAGCTATGGGATTCACAAATTGACAAGGGGAACGCTGGGCAGGACTTAGGCGGGACTTCCGCTTGAGTGGCAGCCCATCCGCAGCGTTCCGCAGCTGTCCTGGCCTCGGGGGGGGGGGGCTCCCGCTCACCGTGGGGGACAGGTGAGGGTCGAGCCAGGTGCCTGGGCAAGCAGCGGTGGGGCACGCTAACCCGGGGCCGCCCCCCCCCCCAAGATCAGGACAGCTGCGGACGGGCAGCCAATCACGCGGAAGCCCCGCGTTAGTCCCGCCCAGCGTTCCCCTTGTCAATCTGTGAATCCCATCGCTGCCTCTTACCCTGTCTGCGGCAGTGGCTTGCTGGACCTCAAGCAGGGGCCCATCATTCCCTGGCCAGCCTGGCCCCGGCAGCTCCTCCCAGGCCCCCTCCAGGCCCCAACCTTCCCACCAGCAGAATCAAGCGAGCCAAGCTCTCCAACCCTGGATCAACTCAGGGCCCTGCAACACCAACACGCCTCTCAGCCAGAACCCCAGCAGATTGCGGGTGGGGAAGACCCCGTCCAGGTGCCTCCGTGCAGGGCAGTGGGGTAGAGCGAGTCAGTCCTGGCTCCTCTGGGCACGTACAAAAGAGGGAGAGGGGGTCCTGCTGCACAGACTGGGCGCTACAGAGCCCCTCCCAGGCCCCCAGGAAGCCACAGGGAACATGGGCACACCTCACCACGCCTAGCCGCTTGGCCAGGGCAGGGAGACCAGGGGCAAGTCTCCCCCTTAGCCTCGAATGAGGGCAATGCCACACTCAGTGTGACACATTCAATGCCACACTGTCAGCGCCCTGCCCAGGGACGCGAAGCTTCTCACCTCTTCTTGAAGTACAAGGGCAGGCGGCAGCTCAAATTTAGAGGTGAGAATTGGGCAGCAGGAAAAGGAAGATTTGCTCAGCTGGAGGGAAGGACTGCCAAGGTCCCTTCCAGCTCTGGCATTCTGTGATTCTGAGCCTCTAGGCCATCTCCACTGACGAGAGGCGCTCCTTCCATTGGCTGTCCCAAAAAGAATGGCAGGGGGCTTCCCCCTCCCCCTGCCCAAGTCCAAGGCCATTCACACAAGATCAAGCGAGAGCTGCTTTTGCTGCTGCCTCTCCGACAACCTCAGGCCAGGGGGAGGAGGCAGGAGGACGAACAGCCGTGGCGGCAAAGGGAGGCGTCTCCTGCTCTCCCCTCCAAGCATGCAAAACCCACAGGGGCCGAAAACCGGCTGCGTTGTGGCCTCACACATTCGAAATCCACAAAAAATCCCCCCAAAAGACACAAGGAAGAAAAGGGGCGACAGGTCCTGGATAGTCTGTGGAGCAAAACTCGTGGATGGGGAAACCCACCCAAATGAGCACTTCCTGCATGGGGAAGGAGCACTTCTGGGTGCGGGGGGGGGGGCTGGTCCTTCTTTTCAGCCACTTTTCCACTGAAGTTCTCCATGTGACCCTTGCAAAGCAGAGCAGGCAGAATCAAAGCGCTGCTTGATTCCACCAGGAGCACCTCCTCAACTTCCAAGTGGACCCTGGAAGGAGTGGGGAGGCTCCTTTTATGTAGGAAATAAACAGGCACAGAAGGAACCCGACTGAGACAACTTTCATATCTAGAAAATGCTCTGAAAATGACCTCTTCTACAATCCAATGAATACATTCAACTGACAAATCTGAAAAATATTCTCACCACCACCCCATTTCCCACACCTCTTCAACTGAGGGCACAATCCTAACCTGGACTTAGGCTGGCACAGTTAGGCCAGCAAAGTTTGGCCGCACAAGGGACACCGTAAAGCACTTTTGGACCACTCTCGGAGTCAGACAGGCCAGCACACAGACGTGCGCCATCCTCCCTGAGTCCAAGAGTGGTCCAAACATGCTTTACGGTGTCCCTTGTGCAGGCCAAACTATGCCAGCCTAACTCCAGGTTAGGATGGCACCCTGAGTGTAAGGAAAAAAAACAGCCTTGCAAGACGATGCACCATGCACCGTTCTAGTCTCCCAGAGTCCCCTGAGGAAGGTGGATGACACCAGCACCCTCCCTGCGCCCCCCTCCAGGCAGCACCCAAGGGAGTCTGAGAAAAAGGCCCAGGCAGACCTCGCTCGGAATCCTGAGTCCAGCTGTGGGCACCACATCCCACAAGGGACAGTGATGTGCTGGAACAGGTCAGAGGAGGACAACGGAGGGGGTGAGGAAACTGATGAGGAGTGGTAGTATAGAAAGAGGGGATGTCCCCAGCTTGAGGGGAGATCTGTTGCTGCCTTCAAGGACCTGAAGGCTGTTGTCTGGAGGGCTTGCTTTCGGTGACCCCAGAGGGCAGGATGAAAACCAATGGGGTGAAGCTACAAGGACACGGATTTAAGCTAGACCAGTGGTTCCCAAACTGTGGGTCGCGAACCAATTTCAGATAGGTTGCAAAGCATCTAGAGTAGCCATACTGAAAATATGAAAAGATGGGATACTGGAAAGGGGGAGGGAGGGCTTTTGGGTTGTTTTGCCTGTGTCAAAGTTGAAATAGGCTTTTTTTTCCTTTCTGATTCACTTTGCTATGGAAAACGGCTGAGAAACAGCCCGATTGCTGCACTCTCAGGAAAGCAGCAGGCTCTGATGTCACAATGACGGTACTTCCAACCATGACATCATTTCCGGTGGGGGTAAAACGTTTGAGAACCACTGGGTTAGACGTAGAAGCTGCCGGGCAAGGGAACAGCCAGCCTCGTACAGTTGTGGGCTCACCCTAGTTGAACCAAGGTGAGGGTGGGCACTAGCCAAGGCTGGGTGGGCACTTGCCAGGGATGCTGCTGTCATCTGCACTGAACAAGGGGTTGGACTAGATTACCTCGAAGGACCATTCCAACTCTGGCACGCTCTGATTCTATGACTGCAGACCACCTCCACTGAGTCGGGAGGGAATGGCACTGCTGTCACACCAGGGGTAACCCTGGAGTCAGAGGGCCAGCTAGCTCCTCCACCCCCACCCCCCAGGAACAGCTGCTTCTCCCCCCTCCCCCATTAGTGCAGTTGCTGGGTGTGTGCGTGTGTGTGAGAGAGAGAACACAAAGGGGAAGAGCGAAGCAAGCAGAGTTAGTGGCAGGGACACATGGCAGGTGACTGTCTGGTGGAGGCCGCGGAAATCAGCCCGTGAAGACGCCACCGGGAGGTCAGGAGGCCACGGACGAGGGGGAGGGGAGGGGGCGGCCCAATTAAGAAGCAAACGTACCGTTAGTTGGATGCTTTGCAAACGACACAGAAAACCGCTTAACAGCTGGCATAGACAAGAGCTCTGGGGAAACAAGAAGAGACACTCGCGTCAGTTGGCTGCACACATTCCTCGGCTGCCACACACACCTTGGAGGAGCCACCCAAACTCAGAAGCCCACTGGGGGGGGGGCAGCAGAGTCAGCAAGGCTGGGGGGGGGTAGCAGCCACAGCGCAGGCTCCACACTGCGGCATGCAGGTGCCAGGAAGGGAAGGCTCTGGGTCCGGACTCCAGCCAGCGCCTTCTGCCAGAGGTCATCGCGAGCCATGCTCTAGCCCGTCTCTCCTGTCCAGATCATCGCCTGCTGGTGGCCGAACATGAGCAAATGTGTGCCGACTGCACAATCCCCGGCCAGCACTGCTAAGCCTCTGTGTGTGTGTGCGAAATGAGGAGCGCATCTTCTCCCCCCTCCTCAGGCCACCAGACCACTCTGCTGCCACACCCCTTCTGCAGGCAGCCCACAAGCAACGACAAGGGAGAAGAGCCCAGGCCACCTGCTGCCTCCGGCTGCCGCTCCCCCCCCCTCCCACTCCCCCACCCTTCAGCCTCGCAGCCCTGGGTGTGTGCGCACAGCCAACAAGCACATGCACAAGCTCTGGGTCGGTGCTGCAGCGCTCGAGAGGCACCGTGTGTCCCACTGGGTGGGGAAGAGGCGCACGGCTGAGGCCCAAGGACTGCTGAGGCTCGTCTCTGGCAGAAAGAGCCATGCCCGCTTGGACCCTCGTGCGTCACACAGGAGCCCTCCGCTGTCGAGACGCCGAGAAGCTCCTCAGCATCACCAGGACTGCAGACAGCCGGAGCCCGAAGAACCAGGACGTGCCGCAGCCCCCCAATGGGTCGGGCACCCCCACCCCCTGCAGAGCCGCTCCCAGGCTGCCCTTCCTGGCAGTGCCAGCAGGGGGCCAAGGGTGCAACCCCCCCTCCCCCAAGAGCCCCGGCGCTCGGGCGCAGCTACAGAGTGGCACGTACCATCCTTGCACAGAAAGCCGGAGGCAAACTTTTTCCCGTGGCTGCGGGCGTAGTCCTGGAGGTTTGGGGCGCTGGAGGAGCCCCCGAGGACCGTGGTGCTGAAGAGCCCCGTGCACTGAGACCCTGCAAAGGCGCAGCGGAGGCCGTTAGAATCCCACCCGCGCCAGGGCTGCTGCTGCTGGAGCCTCCCCAGCACCCTCTAGCCCCACCCCAAATTCTCACCAGACAAGACACAAAGCCAGGGAAAGAGGGGGCAGAAGGTCCCCAGCCAGTGATGTCATGCAGGGGGTACACGGGGGTACGCGAGTACCGGTTTCTAGGATTACGGCTGGCCCCGCCCACTTGTCAACTCCACCCCCTGCAACGTTTGAATTTCCTGCACGTTTGAGTTGCCTGCATGTTCTCAGAGCCAGGAAGGCAGGCAGCGAGCAGAGCCTTGCCTTGCCACTGAAAAATGAGCTGCTCTGGGGTTTTGGAACTGTTTGGAACTGTTGCTCTGGGGTTTTGGAACACTTTAACATGATGCCAGGCCTCCTTAACATGTTCTGGGGGTGCTGTTGAATACTGTTGCAACTGTTGGGTCAGTTTAAAATTGTCTGAGGCCTCAAAAAGGGCTTTTTTCATGTCACTTCCTGCCACGACATCACTTCTGGCTTATGATGTCACTTCCAGTGGGCGGGTCCCGACACGTGCCAATCAAAAGTGAGTACCTGTTCTTAAATCATTTAGATGACACCACTGTCCCCAGCCCACAACTAGCAGCCACGCAGCCTTCTCAGCACTTGGCAAGCTTCCCCCTGGCAGGCGGAGGGCAGGACTCAGCACCAGCACCGAGCGGAGAAGAGCGCCACATCCACTGCCCAGGTGCAGTGCTACCACAAGGGGAGGCAACGGGGAGACGGCACCGACACCACCACCACCTCACACACGCTGACGATAGGCTGACCCCTTCCAAGGGGTTTTTCAGATGCTACCAGGGATGGATGCAGAGACCTTTTCTGCTGAGTCAGCCTCCCCCCTCCCCCGCCCCAGCAGAATAATAATAATAATAATAATAATAATAATAATAATAATAATAATAATAATAATAATAATAATAATACTTGGATTTATAGATTTATATACCGCCTTTCTTAGGTCACCAGATTTCTCTGATGACTATAACTCAAGGCGGTTTACATGAGCAGACTTTATTCTGAAACCCGAAGGTTTTTACAATTTATACAGAAATGTTCTATCTTTCAAGAACTACACACATACAGATGGATCTTTCTGGATTTAGTCCTTCTTTCTGGCCACCCGTTTGTCTTCTTGCTGGCTGATAAGCGGCTTCCCTGCTCCCACCAGAGAAGCGGCTGAACTTCGGCACAACTCCCCCTCCCACAAGGCTCACAGAATGGCTGCTGGGCAAGCAAGCAAGCAACCCACCCACAGGCACACGCTTGGAAATGCAAGTACGCTCATTAAAAACTCGCCCCGCAGGACCTCGGACCATTCACCGCGCCACGATCCACACACAGCTCCACGACAGCAGCCCATCGAGACAAAAACCCAGAGCCTCGAGCAAGCAGAGTCCCACAGGCGCTTCCTCCAAGCGCCAGGGCTGGGGCTGCAGCAGGGGGCCACTCCAAAGGGTGCGCCCCCAGCCTTCTTCCAGGCTTCCAACCATCTGAACATCTGGAGCACAGAAGCACCTGGGAGGACCCAGACATCAGGCCACCGAGGGCTCTAGACCGGAACCATCCCCTTGACTAGAGCCCCGGGGTGCCCAGGCAGGAAGCACATCCCCCACACGGCCCCCCACACACACTGGGGCAGTCCTCCAGCCTAGCCGTGGGCAGGGCATTGATCACCGTAATATGGCCTGGTTTTCGCAAGACCCATTTGTCAATGGCACAATTGCTGAGAATTCACTGCCACAAGACGGGGAGAGTAGCATTCGAAGAGATCGATTTGCGGAAGACGACAGGGCGGTGGAGCTTCAATACTCAGTTAAGAACATAAGAAGTGCCCTGCTGGAACCAGGCCAAGGACCCATCCAGTATCTCAACTTGGGCCCCCCAGATGCCTCTGGGAACACACAACAAGACGCCCACGTCCTGCGGCCACCTCCTTGCATCTGGGCATTCAAAGATGGGCTACCTCTAAAACCAGGAGGTTGCACATACTCATAACCTGCGAGACACCTTTTCCTCTAATGATCTGTCCAACCCCATTTTAAAGGCATCTAGGCCAGGTGCCATCACCACATCCTGTGGCAGGATGTTCCGCAGATTAATTACACGTTGGGTTATAGGACATGTTTCCTTTTGTCTCCCTCCAGTCAATTTTGGTGGATGTCCCCTGGAACTGATGGTGTGTATGTCGGGCAGGGGGATCATTCCCTTGCATGATTGCGTAGATCTCAGCCACACCCACCCGCTTCAGGAGCCAGTTGCTCTCACTGCACATTCCGTCCCGAGACAGAGGCACCCCACGAACTCCAGCAGACGTCCCTTGACACGGGGCCCGGGAGAGCCCTCCCTGCCCCAGCTGCTGGGAATCAGTGCAATTATCTCTGTCCCACGATGGCCCAGGAGTCCACCCCTGCTTTGGGAATCACAAACCTGCACTGGCTCCTTGCACTAGGAGACCCCTCCCCACCCTGGCACAGACGCCTCGCCCTCCCGAGATGCTGCCCACCAGAACCTTCTGGGAAACCTTGCTTGATATGCCCCTGAACGGGGGTTCCCCCACCCCAGTAGTTTTGGCTCTTCATTTTTAGGGAGGGAAGACCCTTCTTCGGTGTTTCTCAAGGGCCACCAGTGCCACATACTCCTGGCGTGGCCTGTGCCAGCCTGGAAGTGCCATTGTACAAATCAATGGTAAGGCCACACCTGGAATATTGTGTCCAGTTCTGGTCGCCGCATCTCAAAAAGGACATAGTGGAGTTGGAAAAGGTGCAGAAGAGAGCGACAAAAATGATTACGGGGCTGGGGCACCTCCCTTATGAAGAAAGACTGCAGCGTTTGGGGCTCTTCAGTCTAGAAAAAAGGCGCCTGAGAGGGGACATGATTGAGACATACAAAATTATGCATGGAAGGGATAAAGTCGATAGAGGGATGTTCTTTTCCCTCTCTCAAAACACCAGAACCAGGGGGCATCCGCTAAAGCTGAGGGTTGGGAGAGTTAAAACAGATAAAAGGAAGTACTTTTTTACCCAGCGGGTAGTTAATCTGTGGAACTCCTTGCCACAGGAGGTGGTGATGGCATCTGGTCTTGATGCCTTTAAGAGGGGATTGGACAGATTTCTGGAGGAAAGGTCCATCATGGGCTATAGGCAATGATGGATTGTGCAACCTCCTTACAAAGGTGGTGGGCTACTGGTACCGGGTGCAAGGGAGTGGCAACAGGATGTAAGCATCTTGTTGTTACATGCCTCCCTGGGGCACCTGGTGGGCCGCTGTGAGATACAGGAAGCTGGACTAGATGGGCCTTTGGCCTGATCCAGCAGGGCTCTTCTTATGTTCTTAAGTGGCACGCTTCCCGTTTCTTTAAAGTGCCCCTGCAAACAAAGGTGCTCCTGTGTGTGTGCCTGGCCCCCGCCTACACAACAGGCAACGCAACCCTTGCAGGTTCGTGAAACCAGGAGAGGCGAACGGAAAGGAGTAGGCAAGTGGGAAGCAGCTCAGTGCGGCTGGAAGGAGGCAGGTGCAGGCCCCGGGGCAGAGGGCACCCCAAACCCACTGTGCCTCCCACCGCCCAGCCTGAGGCAAGCAGCAGCCAGTCACCCCTGGCCACAAGCCCTGCTTTGGAAGGAGCAGCAGCAGCAGCCTCTCCCCAGAGAGTCCTGCCCCTGGCCCAGTCGTAGGGAGACACCATCAACCTCTGCCCCAAGGAAGACCCTTCAGGACCCTCCCTACTCTCCTGCTGAAGACCACCCCACTTCCCTTCCCTTCCCCAGAGGGACTCTGCCATGGTCATGCTGCTGCACTGATGCTTCTGCCAGGTATCCCTTGCACTGGTCTTACTCTGGCAGCTGCTAGAAAAGTCAGAGGAGGATCGCAACCATTGGAAGGAACACAAGCGACAAGCTGGGCAGCACCACTCCTGCACACCTCCCACGCACACCTGCACCCGTTAGGACACAGGGCGGGGCTGCTGGTGTCCAGCTTTGTGGTGCAGGGGGGCCGACGCGGAGCAAGGAGCAGCCACAGAGCGCAGCCGGTCTCCTCGCCAGGCTTGCTCCGCAGGGACCAAGAGACAGGATGCACCTCTCGCAAGAGGGAGCCTGTGGGTGCCTGCAGCACCCCTCTGCCGCCGCCACCAACCCGCGAGAGTCCCTCCCCATGAAAAGGAGGGCCTAAATGAGAGGGCGCAAGGCACCTCCCTCTGCACTGCAGGAGCTTGCCTGGGAAGGACGCCTCTCACCCAGGCACAGGGGGACCAGGAGCCAGGCAGGCAGGCAGCCGCGAGAGGGGAAGGCCTCGTACCTAAGCCGCTCGGCTTCACTTCGGAGGCGTGCCGGGAGTAGGAGAAGAGGCGATATCCGCCCGCCTTGGAGGAGGACTCAGACAGCACCTGCACAGAACAAGCCACCTGCTGGCCAGAGCTCCTCCAGGCTTCAGAAGGCACGGGGGTGGGGGGTAGGGATGAACAACACATGGAGCCCTGGGGGGGAGCGGACTCCCACCTCAGCCAGACAACTGGGAGCCCAAAGAGTGGCAGACAGAGGGCTGATCCAGCCTGACCTTCGGGCACGTCCCCCTAATGGCGCTTCGGGAGCCAGGAAGCTTCAGCTCCCCCCCCCCAGTCATTCCTCCCCCACCCCATGCACCCCGCCTGCCCCTCCCTGGGGACTACCTCCATCGAGCCGGCCTTGCGGTTCCGGATCAAAGGCGACCGCCGCTGGACAAAGATGGGCTCCGACAGCTGCGGGGCCTGGTCCACCTCGTCAGGCGGGGCCTGGGGCAGGCCTCCCGAGCCCCCCTGCTCCGGCTTCTTGGTTTCCTTCTGCGCGGAAGGACAGTGAGCATCCCAGCCTCGCCTCCCTCCCTCCCTCCCTAGTACCGCCCTTGCAGAAGAGAGGCACGGGGGCCCTTCCAGGCCCCTCCCTGCAGGCAGCAGCAGCTGCTGGGACCAGGGAGGCCTCCATCACCACCCCACGTGCAGCTCCAGGCCCCTACTGAGGGGGGCCTGGCCCAGAGCAGCCAGCCGTGCCGCTCCTCAGGAGCTGGGGAGGGGGGCAGCAGCCTACCTCTGCCGAAGCTGGGCGGAAGCCGCAGCCTGCTGGGGCACCGCCGTCCTCCTCGCAGCCCTTCACGCCCGGGCTGAAGTGCAGCTCCACATGGAACCTCTCCTCGGACGAGGGGTCCTGCCAGGGCAGCAAGACAGAGTGTCCCCTTGGGGCAGGCAGGCAGGCAGGCAGGCAGGCAGGCGCCACCCCGGCCCAGGCTTCCCCCCCCCCCCCGCACCTCACCTGGTTGTTGTCCTCGTAGAGCATGATCACAATCTGCGTCATGTAGTTCAGCTCCGAAATGGCTCCGAGGTAGTCCATGGCCCTCTTCCACTGAGGGTCTTGGGACTCCTGGCATGCAAGAGGCGGGGGGGGGGAGATCAGCCTAGAAGCGGCAGCCCCCTGCAGAAGCCCCCCCCCTCCCCCCGCCCCCCCCGGGACGGCGCGGAGGGGGCCCCCCCCCCCAGCCAACAGGGCCAGGGGGAAGCGCTTCCCCGGCTAGCAGGAGCCGAGGTGCTCATGACGCTCCAGACCCCTTCTGAGGCGCTTTGCCCCACTGAGACCAACAAAGGGGACCAACACGTGCTGGGAAAGGAGGGCAAACCCTTCACTCTTCAAAGAATCAGGGAGGATGAAGCTGCTGCTCACCCCCCCCCCCAAGGGGGGGTGGGGGGAGGGGCGTGGGCAGCCCGGGGGGGCCCCCGGGTAGGGGGGGGGGGGGGCTCCCCAAGGCCTCATGCATCGATCCTGGGACCGGTGGGGGCTTTTTACAAGCCCCCAGAGGCAAACCTGTGCCAGAAAGCAGAGGTTTCAGCTGCCCGCGCCAAGGGTCCTCTCCCCCCCCCCAAAGCCAGGCTCTCGAAGGCAGGGCAGACACTGGGCTCATGCCCTCACTCACATCCAGGAGGCCCCCGTAGCGGAAGATGCTGAGTAGGGAGTGGACGTGGCTCTCGCTGGTGAAGTACAGGCGTGTCCGGACGTGGCGCCCCGGAGACAGCACTCCCCGCGAGTACCTGCAAGGCAGCCAGCCAGCCAGCCGGTCAGGAGGGAGGCCGGTTGCTCCCCACACCCAGGACACAGCACACCCACCCCTCTTTCCCAGTCTCTGCTTGGACACATTTGGGGGCGGGACAGGCTCACAGGACGCCTGCAGCACCGGGGCCCATGGATTGGGGCAGCGAGAGGCAGGCCTGGCCGTGCAGGCAGCTGCCCGAAGCCGGAAAGCAACGGTGCCAAAGTGGCCCTTTCATATGGCTTCCAACGCAGAGGCCTTGGAGCCAGGGGCGGACCTAGTCAAAATGGCGCCTGGGGCACCCAGTAGAAGTGCGCCCCCATGGGAGCCCAGGTCTACCCATTAAAAATGGCCGCGGGTAGACCTGGGCTCCCCTCGAGGGAGCCCAGGTCTACTCGTGGCTGGTCCCAATGGGTAGACCTGGGCTCCCCTCGAGGGAGCCCAGGTCTACTCGCGCAATGTTGTGGGGGCACTGGCGCCCCCTAGACGGCCCCAAGATGGTGCCCAGGGCTCGTGCCCCCCTGCCCCCCCAGATCCGCCACTGCTTGGAGCAGAACGGCAGGGCATGGACTGGCCAACAAGGAGAAGCCCCTCGGCCAACTGAGCAGCTCCTGGCCTGGAAGCGAGCCAACAGGGCTCCCCCCACCCCACCCCCTACAGAGTGTAGGGTGAGGAGGGCCACGGGAGGACAAGGAGATGACTCTGAGGTCACATGGGACCTCTGAAGAGCCCCCCAACGCAGGACAGGCAGGAACAAGGGGCTCCCACAGCATACACAGCACAGCCCACACACCCGTTTCACTGGGACACCCCCTCCTGCCCGAATCACCCCATGGGAAAGCCCCTCCCCCCTGAAAAAAAAGAACCAACGGTCTGGGGGGGACCTCACAAGGGATGCAGCTTGTTGACGGACTCGTCCTCGTGGGTCCTCTGCAGGTCCAGCTGGATCTTCCGGATGAGGGGCAGGCAGAAGCCCACCGCGATCTCCAGCTTCTCCTGCTGGCTGATGCCGTACTCCTGCAGGGGGGGAGGGAGGGAGGGAGGGAGAGCGGGTGGGCACACCAAGGCACCCCCTGCCCCACGTCCAGGGGCCCAGGCCGGCCACTCCCTGCAGGGCGTACCTGGGGGATGACGACGTCGGCCAGAGCCTTGGACAGCCGGAAGAGCTCGGCGGTGCCCTCCAGCTGCAGGGCCGGGTTGTGCTGCAGGTCATACTTGATGCAGTCGTAGATGTCGGGGATCTTGCTGATGTCGTAGCGCTGGCCCTTCAGCCGGAAGTCGCGCTCCAGCTTCCGCCAGCGCTGCAGCATCAGCTCCAACGTCTCCCCGTGGTAGAGCTGCAGGTCTGCAGGAGCCATGTGCCCAGGTCACTCCAGGGAGGCCCACAGCCAGCCCCTCCCTCCCTCCCTCCCTCCCTCCCTCCCTGGCCACGCCAAGCCTCACCTGCAGACTTCGGGTCCTCCAGGCGCTTCTGGATCTGGGCGGTGAGGCGCTCGATCAAGGCAAAGACCTGGTCACAGACCGCCACGGGGTTCTGGATGATGCCCATGGATTTGACCAGGGAGGTGCTCCCTGTGGGTGCCAGCTGGAGGCCAGCCACAGAGCAGGGGGTCAGGAATGCAGGGGAACTTCACAGGCACTGGGCGTCTGCAAAGACCTTCCCCTTACCGGGGCCCTCTGCAGGCTGCTCCCCATCCTCCGCAGGCAGCAGGCCCCCGCTCCTCCCTGCACCCCACTCTGAGTGCCTCCCGGTCTCTAACCTGGACCCCCCAGTCTTGCCCTCCTCAAGGGCAGGGCCAAGACATACTGCGGCTGGAACTTCCCTGGAGGATTTTCCACAGACTCCAGAGCAAAGCATCTGGTGGTGCGCTGGGGGCCCCTCCCCTCCCCGCTTCCAAGTCAAAGAGGAAGGCCAGCAAGGCACAGCCACTCCCTCCAGCCTTCCCTTGAGCTCACCCCACCACCTTGTGCAAGCAACACCTGCAGTCCGCGCTCACTGCCTGCCCCCCAACTACAGCACCTCTCCCCATTTGGCTTTCAAGGGACAAAGAAACCACCTCGTCCCCAACCCCCCCATGCAGGACCACCTCCCTCCATTTCCATCTGCAGTCATCGTCTGGCAGGATCGGGGCCATGGAGCTTCCTGCCGCTCTGACCCACCAGTGGCCATGAACCATGGAGTTATTATACACTGGAGAAGCCATGACGTCACATTCTTGAAGCCATGGACGGAACAATATGGCTGACTCAGATCATCGCCGCGAAGGAGGAGGATTGCCGCGAATTCTCGAATAAAAATCTCCCTGCACGCATGTAAAAGTTAATTTCAACGTCTTTAAGCATGCCTGCATGTTTTGTATACGGGTGTGCGAATCACTGTACGAAAAATGGGATTTAATTTCCGCAGAAACATTCATGTATTCACATTACATCGGCTCAATAAAATGACCGTTCAGTGAGTACTGAACATTAACAGAATTTGTTTTTTTTTCTTTGGGGGGGGGGGTGAGTGTAGAAGTTAAAAAAATACTCTTAATAGTCTAGAAGTAAAAAAAAATTACTCTCATATTGACAACTACTTGTGTCATGAAGAGATTTTAATGTAATTTTCCTTCGCGGCGATGATCTGAGTCAGCCATATTGTTCAGTCCATGGCTTCAATTCGTGCCTATTAATTGTTAAGGCAGGGCCAGGGGTTGCCATGAACGCAGGAAGGCCCCAAGCGCAGGCCTGCCCCTCATGCTGGGCTCCCTCCCCGCCCCTCCCCCCACAGCACCCGAAGCCCAGGACAGAGCTGGCACCCGAGAGCCCTGCCCGGCACCTTCTCATAGTCCTCTCCGCCGAACGTGGCGTCCTTCTGCATGATCTCACGCAGGTGGGCCTTCACCCGGTGCTGGCAGCTGCTCAGGGAGTCGCTGTCGCTGTCCAGAAGGCCGTTCATGTTGGCGCTCTTCACCATCTGGACCAGGATGGGCGTCAGCTCCCCCTCCAGAGCGAGGAGGCCCTGCAGAGAGCGGGACAGGCCCGGGTGATGTTGGGGGGGGGACATCCGGGAGGACCCACGTGTGGCACCAGGGACTTCCTCCTGGAGCCCAGCCCTGGGACCACCCGCTACAGCAGCTCTGGGCTGACGCCCGACAGGCAACTGCTACACTGTGGGCCACTTCCTCCTGGTTCGGCGGCCCAGGACCCCAACGCCTGCCAAAGGAACGCTGCAATCCCCCCCCCACCCCAGCTGGAAGCTGGCCTCAGACAGCCCACTGGCAGAGGAGGAGGAAGAGGAGGAGGGGAAGGGGAGAGGCACCTTTGCAAAGGCCGCTGCCGTCATCTGGACTCTGCCTTCGTCCGAAGCGTAGATCTTGAGGTCGTGGCGGTAGGTGCTGTGCAGGCGGAGGAGGCCGCAGCCGGGAAAGCCAGCGTAGTCCCCTGCGTGGAGAACAGCTCCGTGCCAACCCGGAGTGCCCGCCTGGGGTGGGGGCAGCTCAAAGCAGCTTCTACACTGCCACAGGGGAGGGGGGAGGAGGGGCAGGATGCTGGGCCCCAGGGCCCAATTCTGGCACCCCTCAGCACCAGCGCTGTGGGGTGCGGCAAGCGAAGGGTCCCACAAGGGCCTCTGCTGCTTCTCTGGGCTGCGTTTGGCAGGAGAGGACCTTCCGATTCCCGCATCACACGCCTCGTGTTCCTGCCACCAACCCGAGCGATAAACGCTGAGGGGTGATGTCATTTTTTTAAAAAAAGGATGATGATGATGGTTTATTATAGAGGAACAAGCACTCCCTCACTTAGCAGGGAGTCCCTCTGGCCAAGGAGCCTGTTTTCAGCCCAGTCCACCCCCTGCCCCGAGCACCCCTGGGGGTATCACCATCGCCACCCAGCCATGCCAGCACGAGGCCAGTGCCAGCAGGAGGGGGGCATGGGGGTGGAGGGAGGGAAGCCTGTGGAGTGCCACTTGGGCTGGCCCACGTAAGAGACGCCACCCGCTCCACCCTGTTCCCTCTGTCCCTCCAGCCGCAACGGAGGCAAATGAAAGCAGATCCCCAGGAGCGCATATGCCACATGGCAAGACACGGAGACAAGGACGTCCCTGCTGAGCCCTGGGGAAGACCTGGCTGCAGCCAGGGGCGCAGGGGGGCATCTACAGCGGTGCTCCCAGAGACCACCTCACTGAGCTCGGAGGCTGCGTGGCCCTCTGCTGCCACCTGCCAGGACAGCCAAGGCTGCTCCCCACCCCTGGTCTCACCTTGACCTCCTGGGTACATGCAGCGGAAGGCCCTGCCCAGCTCCTCGGCCTGGACTCTGCCGGCCGGCGTCAGCTCCCCGCCCCACTTCAGCACCAGCAGCAACGAAGGTGACGCGGCCTCCTTGCGAGCGTCTGAAGGCAGAGGACACGAGAGTCAGCCCTGCCTGGTCCCTGGTGCCTGCTGGTCCTACGGCGGGCCACCAGAAGGCCTGATGGGGGAGCCCACAAGGAAGCAGGAAGGCAGCGCACAACCTCCCTCCACCACTGCTCCCCGGGAACAGGGACCCCAAGGCGGCCTGCCGCTGACCCCAGAGGGAGCGTATGGCAAGCAGCCACTCCCAGGCTGCAGGTCCTCAAGAGACCCGGTGGCCACACGCACATCGGGCAGCCATGAGCGCCACCGGCCAAGTGTGCGCTGCATGAGGAAGCCCCTCCCAGCAGACGGCCCAGCCTGGCTACCGTCTCTCTCCACTCCGGGCAGTGGTGTCAGCTTACCGGTACGCTGGGCGGGTCTTCTGGGTGATCGGCAG
>JAJKFI010000026.1:4680004-4778276 GCA_029204185.1 Lerista edwardsae
CTGCCGATCACCCAGAAGACCCGCCCAGCGTACCGGTAAGCTGACACCACTGACTCTGGGTCTCCATTGCATCCTGACCCTCTGGACAGCCTTCCTTCCATTCTAGGAAGTCCCAGTGGGAGCCTTTCCTTGCAAGGACGGCAATCCAGCCCTCCAAGCAGGCTGGGGGTCCTCCTGTGCACGCCAGCGACAGCTGCTGGGGAATGGGCTCATTGCAGGGGGAGAGCAGTCCTTGGAGAGCCACCTGGAATTCAGGGCGCAATCCTAGCCTGGAGTCAGGCCAGCAAAGTTTGACAGGCACAAGGGCCACCATGAAGAGTGTTTGAACCGCTCTCGGAGTCAGGGAGGGTGGTGCACGTCTGTGTGCTGGCCTCCCTGACTCCGAGTGTGCTCCAACATACTTTAAAGGTAAAAGGTAAAGGTTTCCCCATGACCGAATGGTCTAGTTGTGACCGACTGTAGGGGGCGGTGCTCATCTCCGTTTCAAAGCCTGTAGAGCCGGCGTTTTGTCCAAGGACAAGCTTCCGTGGTCATGTGGCCGGCATGACTATACACCGTAGCGCACAGAACGCTGTCACCTTCCCACCAAAGTGGTCCCTATTTATCTACTTGCATTTAGGTGCTTTCGAACTGCTAGGTTGGCAGGAGCTGGGACAAGCAACGGGAGCTCACTCCGTCGCGCAATCTTGAACTCCCAACCTTCCGGTCGGAAAGCCCAGCAGCAGCGGTTTAACCCACTGCACCACCACGTCCCACTCCAACATACTTTACGGTGGCCCTTTTGCCAGCCAAACTTTGCTGGCTTAACTGTGCCGGCCTAGCTCCAGGTTGTGCTCTCGGAATGTGCCAAGTTATGCTTCCAACCACTAGACACATCAGCACCTAGAGCACCTAGACACGCTCTAGCACCTACAGCACCTAGAAAGCAAGCAGCACACACACACACACCCCACAATGCCATGGTAGGCATTTGGAAGATGCCATCTTGACACTGGGGCAGCACATCCATCACCAGACAGTGGCAGAGTGACCAGCCTCTTCCCAGCCAGGTACTTGCCTTCGTCCTCGCTGGAGGCTTTCGGGCGTCCGTGGGGCAGGTAGGTCAGTTGCACCTTGCGGTTAATTCCAGAGAAGTGCCCATACCTGTCGTGGGGAAAGAGAAGCTGAGACCCACATCGCAGCATGAAAGGAGGTCCCTCAACCCCTGAGCTGCCCCCAAGCGAGCCCCCCCCATCTCTCCTTGGCCTGGCATACATCACACAGGCTGCTGCCAGCAGAGGCCCCGAGGGCAGGAGAGCAACCAGGCATCCTGCACTGCCGGGCACCAAAGGGCTTGAGGCAGCACTGCCGCCCCAGCTGGTGGGGCTGCCTGGCCCGGCCACCCCCCAAAGGGAGCCACCACAACCCCGCCCCTTCCTCACATCTCCAGGACGGTCTTGAGCTGCTCCACCTTGGACTTCTGCTCCTCAGCCTCAGTGTCCTCCCGGGCACCCTGCTCCAGCACCAGCAGGCGGGCAATGTCGAGCACCTCCTGGCAGGGGGAGAGGGTGGGGGGGGAGAGGCGTCAGGTGCCCCGTGCCTGGCCTCGCCCTGACCCACGCAGGAGAGGCCCACCGTCCTCAACCCAGGACGGCCTCCCCCCCTCCCCCCACCCTGGGGCAGCTGCCAAAGCCCTCCAGACCCGCAGGGCAGTGGAAGGCCTTTGTCCAGGGCACAGAGCCAGACCCGCGTGGCCAAAGGCAGCCCGAGGGGGCCAAGGAAGGCAGCCCCCCCCCCCGCTCCAGAGCACCTCTCCTCACCTGCAGCTGCTCCGGCCTCTTCAGCTTCAGCTTCCCGGTCTTGTAGCCCTCATACTTCTCGAACAAGGCAAAGAACCTGCAGGGGCAGAGGCAGGCTTGGGGCTGGCTGGGTATTCGGGGGCTCCAGCCACTGAGCAGCAGCTGTGCACATGCCACGGGCAGCAAGCCGGAAGAACTGCTGGTGCAGGGGTGGCCCCCCCAGACCCCCGCCCCTCCAGCTACCTGGGGTGCTTCACCTCCATCTTCATCTTCTGCTTGGGGGTGCGGTCTCCGTGCCGTATGACCGCAATCACACAGCGCAGCTCCATCCTGTGGGGAAGGCCGGCGACACGCAGCATCAGACACGTGGCTCGGGGTCTGCCCTGGGCAGTGATGTCATGCAGGGGGAACGCGGGGGAACTCAGTTCCACTAGTTAAAATTAGGGCTGACTCCGCCCACTTCACTCTTCTTCCTCCTCCCCCCTCCCAATTCCTCTGCAAAGAGCCTTTCTTCTTGGTTGGCCGGCACTCAGAGGGTTAAAGGGAGCGACTCCGGATTCCTAGGGGGGCGAAGGCAGTGATGTCATTCAGGGGGAACGGACCAGAACGGGCGTTCCAGATCCTAACAGGCCCCGTGGCTGGTTCCGGGTTCCTGACAAGTGCCAATCAAAAGTGAGTTCCTGTTCCTAAATCACTTGAATGACACAACTGGCCCTGGGGGCATCATCTGCCCCACACTTCCACCACCCCCAAGAGTCTTCGAAGACATAGATAGGTCTTTGAAGCTATGGTGGCAAGACCCACTTGCTTCTCTGCATCCAGGAGCCTTGAGCCCGCAGGGGAGGGGAGGCAGCCCCTGGACTGGCTCTGGTCAGGGCTCTCCTTGGCCGCCACACGCCCTCTCGCTGTTTCCATCCCCCTTGCTTGGGGCAGCAGCAAAAGCAGCTTTTTCTGGATCTTTCCTTCTGCCTGCTTTTTTTTGGGGGGGGGGGAGAGAAAGAGGACAGCCAATGGGCCCCCTCTCTTCTCAACACTCCGATCCTCTTCCTGCTAGGGAGGTTCTGCTCTTGATATTGCTCTAAGACTGCCTACTCAGAAGTAAGTTCCCCTGGATTCAGCAGGGCCACTCCTGGTAAAGTGGTAAGAACTGCAGCCCCAGTCGCAGGGAAGGAGGCCTGCAATTTGCCTCGCCAACTTGCAGCACACTTGCAGCAGCCCTCTTGATGAGCGATGCTGCCTCTTCTGCTCGCCACTGGCAGGGCAAGAGGCAGCTGCCCTGGGAAACTGAGAGCAGCAAGACGAAGAGCAGAGCTACCCCAACTTCTCCACCCCTTCAGAAACCACCAAGCTTGCTCCGAGGACGCCACTTCTGCATGTCAAAAACTGCAATGTTCCTTTCATGCATTCATGCAGGAAGCCCCAGCCCGACAGCACCAGTCCCATCAGTACTCACATGGTTCCTGATGTAGTGGGCACGATAGGGATGTCCTCTGCCTCGGTGGGGACGGACCAGGGGATCTGAAACTGGGGGGCCAGTTCACGCATGATGATGTTCCTGGGGAAGAGGGGAAGAGCAGGAAATAATACGGACACCCTCTTAGGGTCCCCCTTGTCCCCTCCCTCCCTCTGGCCAGAAGTGTGACTCCGTCGGCCAGCATCACACCCACCCCAGAATTTTGGCACAGTCATCGTAGTACTTCATGGAGTTCTTCACAAAGCTGAAGCCGTTCACGTCGCAGACAAAGGAGTGCCCGTTGGCCCGCAGGAGGTCAAAGCCGCAGACCGTCTGCTGCAGAAGGCAAAAGGGCAGCACCGGGGTTTCCAGGGGGCAGTGGGCACCAGAGCTGCACAGGAAGGCTCAAGCCCAGCCATGGCTGCCAACCTGGGCACTTCCTAGGCTGCACTTCCCAGCCGGGCCATTGGAAAAGGCAGAGGAGAGCCCCCTGGAAGCTCCAGCCAGAGCCAGGCCACAAGCAGGCAGACCAAGAGCCCCGGAAGCAGCCTCTGGGAAGGCCCAGTGCCCAGGGGGAAGAAGGCTCACGGCAAAGCCAGGATGCCCCGGGGAGGAAGCCAAAGCCCCAGGGGGATGGGGTGGGGGGGGGGGGGGTGGGGCCCACCTTGAAGGCCACGCAGACCTTCCGGGCCACCAGCTTCTCCATGGCCGTCAGCATCACCGGATAGCGGATCTCCTTCCCTTCGCTGTCCCGCTCCACCTTTCCGTCGAGAGCAGGGGACTTCCGGGCCTCCGCGTGGGCGTAGTCTGGGCCAACCGTATACACCTGAGCCCCGGAAGACAACCAGGTGCCACCCCTGAGTCCAGGCCGGCTCTCCCCAAACCCTCCACCGCCCAATGGGGGCCTTGCCTTTCCCCGCATCGGGACTTCCTGCCCTGCCTCCCTCCACCTCTACCTTGACGTCCGTGCCGTCGGTGGGCATGAACTCCTCGTAGATGTACGAGCCTGTTTTCCGGACGCTGCTCTCGGGAGAGTAGACGCTGCTCCGACTCCCAATCTGCAACAGGAAGAAAACTTAGCGAGGAGGGGCTGCGGGGGAGGGGCAGCAGGCATGAGGCAGGCAGGCATCAGGGGGGCCCTCTGGCACACACTCCCACACAAGCCTTCCAGGACCACACCTGATACATCTCAGCAAGGGTCCACCCTGGAAACTGGCTGGGAGCCCCCTGCCCGGCTGGCTAGCAGAAGCAAGGCCAAGGCACAGGCAGCTGTGCCCGCCAGGCCCTCGTCTCCTCCTGCAAGATGCTGCTCTCCTGCCTGCTGGCAGCTCTCCTAGCAGTGCTACGGAACGTGGTTCACTGTTTGAAAAGAGCTGTCTTTGGGGCTGCTTGGCCAGAGCATGCCTCAAACTGTTTTTAGGCCATCTTAACAACAATAAGGGACGTGGTGGCGCAGCGGGTTAAACCGCTGCTGCTGGGCTTTCCGACCGCAAGGTTGGGAGTTCAAGACCGCGCGACGGAGTGAGCTCCCGTTGCTTGTCCCAGCTCCTGCCAACCTAGCAGTTCGAAAGCACCTACATGCAAATAGATAAACAGGGACCACTTCGGTGGGAAGGTAACGGCGTTCCGTGCACTACGGCATAGAGTCATGCCAGTCACACGACCATGGAAGCTTGTCCTTGGACAAAACGCCAGCTCTACAGGCTTTGAAACAGAGATGAGCACCGCCCCCTACAGTCGGTCACGACTAGACCGTTCGGTCGTAGGGAAACCTTTACCTTTAACAACAATAAAACGAGGGCTCCAGAATACAGGGCTGGGAGGAAGTGAAAGGCTCTACCACCTTTTCACTGGCCAGGTGCCTGTTGAGGCCCAGGAGCGCAAAGGGGGCTTCATGCCACCCAGACCTGCCTGCCCACCACCTTGGTAATCAGAGAGACTGCCCCATCGCCCATAATGTGGAGGTGGGGGGAGGCAGGGCTCTGGGTGCGTCTCCGACTGGGAAAAGTCCCAGCTGGGCCAGTCACTCCCTCCCTCTGCGCAGACAGCAGATCCAAGCTGGCTCTCCCTGGCTTGGCAGGGATCGGGGTTTGCCCCCCTGCCTGTGCTCTTGCCGGCAGAAGCGCTGCTTCCTCCATTGCCAAAGTGCCCATTTGTCCTCCCGTGTGCTTTATGACGCTGTTTTAATACCTGCTGCTAGCCATCTGTCTGCCTCTCTGAGAGGATGGGACAGCCGGGGGCCATGTTTGACATGAATAAACAGCAAAGCAAAATGCAGCCCACCCCTGCCAAAACAAGGACACCTGGTAGTCCTTCAGGAGCGCGGTGGGGTCCAGCCTTGGCATGGGAGGGCTGGCACAAACCCTGCCAGGACCCCTACTGGCACACGTCCGTCAGTCCCCAATTCTTGGAAAGTGCGTGCATGCCCCAGCCACCCTCATGGTGCCCAGCACCCAGGCAAGCACGACTCCTGCCCCCCAGGCAAGCACAAACATTCCCTTCCCTTGAGGAGGCTTCCGCGACTACTGCTCCACTGCAAGATGCAGCTCATGCCCCATTGGCGCAGCTATGTCAGTGCTAGAACGTTGATTAGAAAGTTGATTATGATTGCGCGCGCACACACACGAAGTCCCTGCTGTCCGACCCACAAGCTGGGAATGGCCCGCAGAGATCACAAGGGAAGGAACAAGGAAATGCCAAAAATAAAAAATAAAAAAACCACTGTGCTGCAGGAGGCCCAGGCAGCACAGAACCCACAGACAGGACGCCTGGAACTGCCCCCAAAAGGCAAGACCCCAGACTGGCTTCAGTCACCCAGCGGCGGCGGCTGCTGCTACTACTACTCCATGGATGGATCGGGCCCTACCCCAGGCCTCCCCTGCGACTGCAACTAAACCACAGGCCCAGAATCTCACACAGCCCAGCAGCAGCCCTCAAGGCCAGCCTCCGGCCTGGCTGACCTGCTCCCCCCCCCCCCCCCAGGACCAGAGCAAGCAGGGGCCTGGGGTGCCCCCCCCCCCAGCCTCACCTTGCGAAACAGGCGCTGGCTGCCCCCACCAGCAGAGGTGGGGTAGTAGATGTAGACGTTGTGGTCCTCGGCGCTGACGGGCTTCTCCACGAAGGGCTTGGGGAAGATGGCCCCGTTGACCTCCACGTGATCCTCCCCCTCCACGAGGCTGCACTCTGCGGCAAGAGCAGGGCTGGTTCGGGGGGGGCAGGGGACCGGCAGGACCAGGGGGCCGGAGCACAAGTGCCGCTCGAGCACAAGGCCATGCAGGGACCGAGCAGCATGGCAAGGAAGCCGACGGGAGGGGGTACTGGCTGCCTCTGGATCTGCCCCCTTGGGAGGGGGGGACAGGGAGAGGGAGTAGCCTCACTGGTGGCCCCCAGCCCCAGGAGGTAAGACCCCTGAACCAGCTGAGCCCCAGCCGTACCCGGGCATCTGGCTGACAGTGACCCCAGTGCTGGTAGACACTGGGACAGCCAGGCAGGGTCTTCCACGCCCAAGTGAGTACTGGGCACAGGGACCTCTTGCAAGCCCAGCCAGGGGCTCAAGCACAGGCGGGCACTCACTGCCTGCCCAGGGACTGTAGTCACCACAGACAAGCTGGTCCTGGCACAGCGCAGGAGCCTCACAGCAGGAAAAAAAAACGTCCAGGTGACACATCCATAGCCACATCTTTCCCTTCACAGGTGTCACTTGCCTCACCCCAGCAACCCTACGCCTCTGGACAACTGGCAGCGGAAGGGAGGTGCCAAGCGACTTCGGGGGCTCTCTAACTCCCCCCTCGCTTCCCCTTCCATGGCCCTTCTGCGTCCCCAGGCAAGCTCCTCCACTCATTTCCTGCTGAGCTCAGACCCGTTGGAAAGAGGCTGGGGGTGTGGCCTGAGTGCGCCTGCTGATGACATCACAGCTCCTGCTGCAGGAGAAGTCCCAGGGCCACCCCAGCGACGCCCCTCCAGCGGCCACATCCGAGCCACGAGCAGCACCTGCAGGCCTGCCCTATCCTCTCCCCCCCCCCCCACGACCCAGCAGGCCACTCACCATCTGGCTTGTCAGGATCACGGTTGAGCACAGCATAGCGGGGCAGGTCTATTCCTTCTTCCTGCAGGATCCGGTACACCTCCCGCCTGCAAAGGACACAGCGGCCTGGGAGGCAGGTAGGGCAGCCAGCGAGGCAGAGGGACCCTCTTGGGCTCGCCTTCCCTCATCCACTCGTTTCCCACGGCTCTTCAGCCCAAAGAGAGGCTCCGTCAACATATGAGCCATGCAGAGTCAAAGGGAAGGAGCAGCACTCTTGTCCCCAACCAGCACCACTTAAGCCAATGGCGCAACAGGTGTGTGTATCTGCTGGTTCTGCAAACACCTACGATGCCTTTGCTGTCCCTGAAACTCTTATCCCGCCCGCAGCTCTCTCCCAGCACCAAACGTCCTGCTCAATCCCACACTCACTTCTGAGGTGCCACTCAGAGCCAGTCACAACCTTCCAGCCTGAACAGACCCTGGAGACTTGGCTCCCAGAAGTCTCCCATCTGAGAGCCGGGGCAGAGCAGGAGCAGGCGAGGAGGGCACTGGTGGGGGAGGTGGGCAGCAGCCATGCACTAGCACTGGCAGGGCAGGCAGCGGTATCTGGGGGCGGGTTCATCCCAAATAGATTGACTGGCGCCACCCGGCCATGGGAATGGGCAGCTGGAGGGGCTTCAGCACATCAGGGGGCCAAACCCTACCTGTCCTGGATGTAATACTGCATATCAAGGTCATTGATCAGAAAAGGGTTGCGGAGCTTGGCATAAGCCACGGCCTTGTCCAGCGGGAACCCTGGAAGACAGCAAGGGAGGAGGAGGAGGAGCCACAATCAGGGTGGGTGGGCCGGCCAGCCAACAGGCGCCACATGGCAAGAAGAAGCCAGGAGCGGGGAGCCCTCACCTTTGGAGTGGAAGGAGATGAGGCAGTCGCAGGGGGGGCCAGTTCTCCACAGGCTCGTTCAGGATGACGTCCTCCCCCATGATCACCACCGCGATGTACTCAAACTTGCACAGGCGCTCCAAGATCTGCGTCATGGGCTTCGACTTGGACTTTTTGGTCATGGCGCAGATCCCCACCACGATCTGCTGTTCTGGAGGCTGGAGGAGAGGCTGAGGTGTTGGTACCGAGCGATGGTAGGGCCCAGGCCCCCTGCCCCAGGAACAAGCACCTCCTGCTCAGCAAGGTGTGGGCACACACAGAGGCAGATCTAAGGGAGGGCAAAGCTCTAAGTTTTGCAAGAAGCCTTACCTTGCAGTGGAAACCACTCCTCTCCTGCACCGTTTTAGCCAATCCTCACAGGGAAAAGCAACATCGTGGCGTTGCTTACTGGCTACAGCAGCAAGGGAGAGGAGGGATTTACGTGACAGGGTAAGGCTCCTTGCAACACTTAGAGCTTTGCCCTCCCTGTAGATCCGCCTCTGGGCACACACCCCTAGGCAAGCCAGGTCTGAGAGTCTCCCCCCACGGTCTGGGGGTGGGCGGAGACAGGAGGCAGGTCCAATCAGAAGCAGTGGCCGCCAGCACCCAGCTGAATACAGCGCAATAAAGCAAGAGATGGTTTGGAATCCTGACTCGCACCCAGGTCTTGTTAAAGGGGCAGGTGCAACCACAGCAGCTGCCAACAGGAACACCATCCCCAGGCCTGAGATGTGCCTGCTCAGGAGCGGGCAGCAGGCAGCTGCCTACAGGGCAAACGGCAGCCCTTCTTCCCTCCCTCAGCAGGCCAGCAATTCCGACCTGGGGCATTCCTCCTTCCCCAAAGCGGGGAGCAAGAAGGGTGCCCAGTCTGACTGCAGGGCCTGGGGGTATCAGACGATCACTGCATGTGGCAGGAGGGGAAGGCCATGAGGATCAGGACCTGCTCCTGAGCACAACGCTGCATCCCCGAAAGACACACCAAAAACAAGGGGGCCCAAGGCCCGGACAGATTCCTTACCCCCTCCTCTTCCTCCTCGTCGTCCTCGAAGAAATCGATCTCAGCCATCTTCACGTCTGATCCCAGGAAGTCCACCTCGTCATCTCGGGAGCCCACAAAGAACTTGGGAGCTGTCGCTGCACCCTCAAGGGTGGTCGTCCAGGACGACATGCCAGACCGGGTGGCCGACCATCCCGCTCTGCAAGCGAGCCAGAGTCAAGAGGGCGCCCAGAGGCCAGCCGGGGCCCCTGGGGAGCAGGGAGAGGAGCCCCCAGGGCCGGCGGTGGGCTAGGCGGCTGCCTTACAGTGCTGCATGTTCCACACTGAGATGCAGCAGCGGTGAAAGGGTGGCTCTTGCTTGCGGTCGGGGCCTTCCGGAGGGGCCCAGCCAGGCAGCGTCCCCCAAGCCGGCTGCTCTTCAGGGACCCGGCTGCCTGCAAAAGGGAGGAAGAAAAGCTGAGGCTGGCTGGGCGGCAGCAGCAACATCCCACCTGCTAAGGACCCCCCCCACCCCCCAGCGCCTGCTTGCCGGACACGACTGGCAGCTCCGGGTCAGCCAGCAACACTTGGGGAGGAATGAGCACTGCCCACTAACTGACTCCAAGGGCAGCAGCAGGCCTTCTGCAAGGCTGCACCGCAGCCAGCCTGCGGGACAGGGCAATGGTCAGAGCTGCTTCCCAGGGGCAAGCCAGAGCTCCCAATTGCAGCACCTGCCCCGGGCCCCTACTCTGCAACCAACGCACACGCGCACCCACATGCACACGTGTACACGCGTGCAGGCGCAAGCCGCTGCGACTCCAACCTCGGGGGACCCCGAGGCACGCTGGACTCTCTAGGGGGGGCTCCTCCTCTCCCCCCCCCCGTCCGCCTCGCGCCCCCAGCCAGGTCGCCCTTTGCGCGCGCGCGGGGAGAAGCGGCTCCCGACGAAATTCTCCCTCCGGTCCGCGCGGGCGCGGGCACGCGCTCGGCTCCTCCGGCGGCTGGAAGGGGCGGGGCGGGGCGGGGCGGGGAGGCCCCTCCCCCGGTGCGCGCGCGGCGGGGCGTCAATCGCAGGGCGCCCCCGCGCAGCTCACCTACCTGCCTTCTGGTGGCACAGCCTAACCCGGCAGCGCCACCTCTGCGCGGCAGGCCAATCAGAGCATGCTGACGGCGAAGGCCAGCCAATCGCCGTGGCGAGGAGGCGGGACCCGAAGAGGTCAGGCTGGTCTGTCCGGCAGTGCCTCTCCTGCAGAGCAGCGTGGCGGTCCCTGCTGGGCGAAGGGCGGCACTGCCTCAGAGCGGCCAGCATGCAGCTGGGGAAGCTCCTCGGGGCACAGCCCACCGGAGGTGCTCCCAAAACCTGCCCTGGGAGATGGGGAGTTCCCTCCTCTGCTCCTTTCCACCAGCAGTTGCTGCTCTTTCTGTATCTGAATAAGGAGGGTCAGGTGAATTATACATCGAATCCCTTTTTCCTATCCGGGAAAGATTTCAGCTTCTGAAGCCATCTTGTGGCAATGAGTTCCATAATCAGCATGTTTTCAGCCCAAGTGTATCTTAGGGCCCAATCCTATCCAACGTTCCGACGCTGATGCAGCTGTGCCAGTGGGGCCTGCACTGCATCCTGCAAGGGTGGGTGTCAGTCGCTGAGGCCTCTTCAAGGTAAGGGAATAATTTTTCCTTGTTCTCTTACCTTGGAGCTGCATTGTGGCTGCAACGATGCAGGAAAGGGTCCTTAATTTCTTGCTGCAGTGCACTTGGCTCAGCCAACTGGTCAGCCTCCATCAAGGCAAGGAGCCCACCGCAGAGAAGAAGCATTTGGCTTCCAGTGTAAATGCTGTGCCGGATGGCTGGAACCTTCTCTGCAGCCAGCTCCTGGCATGGCCCATAACTGTTGCGCTGGGGCAGATTGATATACTGTATTGGCATACTGGATAGAACAGGCGAGATCTCTTACCAAAGCAGCTTCCGGCAGAAAAAAAGGACATGCCTTCTCTAGTCCTTTCCAAGGAAGCAGCGTTCTCACATGCACACATGCCAGCTAGCCTGAGCTGAAGATCCAGTCCATCTGCCAATGCAAATCTGATGCAGGTGCCTCTGCACGTCTATTTTTCGATTGCATCTGGGTATTTACATGTTGCTTTTCCCCCTCCTGAGAGGGTTTCAAGGCCTCCTGTCTGAGCCTGTTTTCTGGAGAGTCTTGCAAAAGCACAGACATTGCAAAAGTACCCCACAAGCCAGAGCAGGAGGCAGACTTGTCCTAGCACTGGGACCACTTGCTTGCCAATGCTGACTAACGAGGCCTGGCTGGGTGGTGTTCCTGGGCGCCGTTGTCCTTTGCCAGCTGCCTGCTTTATCTACACACCACCACCACCACCACAGATCAGAATCTCACGTTGCTACCCTCATGCTGGGAAGACAAGGCGCCTGAGGAACCAGCACAAACTTCCTCGGTGTGCACAAGCCAGCATCCCACCCCCAGAGAGGCCATTGTTCCACTAGCTGTTCTGGGTGCTGGTTGGGCTTCTGTTGCCATGTGTCATCATCCCCAGCTCCCCAGCCCTACCTAGGCAAGCTTGGCACTGGGTTACGGAATTGTTGCAGCTCCAGCTTCAAGCCTCTTGACACTGCAGGTTCTGATTGCTGGAGCAGCCACTGGCAGTGGCTGGGAAGGAACCTGGAGCAGAAAGAGCCGGTGGAACTCCCTTGGAGGCAGGTTTGAAATGCCTAAACCTGGCAGTGGGCTGGAGCTCCAGTTGGTGTTCCCAAGGCCTGTCTCAGTTCTGATGTCCGGCTGCTTTCTAGCCCACTGCGAACAGACAGGAAGTCTGGCCCTCGCAGCCTTTCTGCCCTTGAAGGAACAAGGGAGTGGAACTGACTGGGGCCCTTGGTGTGTGGCACTCTCCTTGCAGCCATGCCAGACCAGGCAGTGTATTGGGCACAGGAGGATCCCAGGCCTCTGGCATCTCTGCTGTGCCTGGCTGAAATGGTGCTGTGGATCTGCAGGAGGAACCCGCAGTGCTCGTGCATATGGGACAGCAGTCTCCAAGGCACACCTGCCCATGGGCAAAGATGGTCCACTCTCCTCTCTACCCACCCTGGCGGCAGATCCTTGTTCCTTGGAAATAAGTGAGGCAGCATGGAAGGGAAGGACTCAAAGTCGTAGGGTCTTTGCCATTGGCAGTGAATGGGTGCTAAAGGGTGGCTTGTGAAAGCATTTGAAGCATTTCCTTCATTGCCTACATAACAGCCCCAAGCCTCCTGACACCTGCAAGGGCCTGCCAAATGCTGCCTCTCCTATCCTCTGCCGCTCCCTATAAAAGGAAGAGGGGGACAATGGAAGTTGGGGGGGGGGTCAGGTGAGCTCTAGCCCAACACTCACCCTTCATCCACATTTCTTCTTCCGCTGCACTCTATCATAGACAGGAGATACAGCAAGATGTCCTGTTCAGAGCGGCATTGCCCCTGCAATCAGGGGTCTATTGAAACCATCCCCTACACAACGTTTTACTGCCCTCAGCATGCCAGCTCTCATTATGCTTGTCCCTCCAAAATAGACGATTTCTCAGACCTAGTGAATCTGAAATTTCTTCTCCACGATGGTTCGATCAAAATTATGGAGAGGGTTTCAAAGTTCCCCCACTCGGTGGTTCATAAGTACGTCCAGCATACAATGTGCTAGGAACGGTCTCTGGCAATGTTTTAACTTGCTTAGTGCTGATGCATGTTTTAGCTTTTGTTTTTGCATTATGGTACCCTGCTGATGGATGGATGTATTTTGTGCTACGTATAAAGGTTACTGGACTGGACACAGCACCGACTTTTCCTGTCTGTGGACTGGAGGGGCCTCTTGGGAATGGGGAAATCTGGACCCCCCCACACACAATGACACAATCCAGGGCCTGTGCCCCCCCCCAACATTCTAATCCATCAGTAACGTCCTTGAGGGTGTCCATCCTCATAGACTGCATATTGTGCGCTTGTCCTGTCAAACCTGCCCCACTGATACCCCCCTCCCGTTCCTTGCTGAGGGCCTCCCTGTTCCACTGCCTGTTGATGTCTTCCGAGACAGCACTGATGGGCCACGGAAAGGGCAGCAGCAGCACCTCCTCCTGGCCATCTAGGCTGCTGGCCATGGTGGCCACAAGTCTACCAGCTGCTGCAGCTGCTGCTATGCCTGCTGCTGCTGCTGCCCTGATAGCCCAAGACCTGTGCCTGTCCTCTCATTGCCCGCACCCCACCCTTAGTGCCACCAGTTTACACTTTTGCAATGTCTTCTGGGTCTGCCCTGTGATGCCCCTTTGGCTCTTTGCACTGGGCAAAGGGAATGGAGCAGGGTGTGTGGGTGGCTGTAGCAGGGTCACCCACACTTTAGAAGAGGGACCGCTCTAGCTGGGGGGGGGCACCCTGCACCTGTGGGATGTGGAGCAGCCCCTCAGGCATTCCATCAGGTGTTCAGGGCCACCCAGAAGCACTTGCCCCTCTGGCACCATGCCAAGGATGCCAGCCAGTCCAGCTCAGGCACCCTGAAGCACAAGCAGCCAAGCCACACCATTTACCCCTGTCCACGGAGGTCCTGCTTCAGGCACTGCCCCCACTCTCTCACAGCTCTCACCAGTGGGCAGCACAGCCGCATGAGTCTCAGCCTGCCAAACCGTGAGCAAGCCCTGATTCCACCGTCAGTTTCCCAGTGCCCCAAAAGGTTCTCTGTATCAGCAACGTGGCAGGGCGGGCGTCTGGCACCTGGGCACGTTTCCTTGAGGAACCTGTCGTCATTGGCGCTTGCATTCATGGGATCACCTTCCCACGCCCAGTTTCCATCTCTCCAGTGGGAGGGAGGTGCAGCCACTCCTTGTCTGGGCCGCCTGTGCCAGTGTGGGTGTGTCCTCTGCCACAACTGAACTTTGACCCCCTCCCACTGCACCTGGGAGCTCCACCCAGCCCTGCCCTCCTCCAAGGTCACCCTCAGGCTGCTGAGCTTATGAGCTGGGCGCAGGAAGCTGCGTGCGGGCGAGGGACCAGGTCGAGCGCAAGGGTTGTCGTGCATGTGCAGAGCGCCCCTCCCAGGGCAGCCCCCTTGTCGCCCTCGCTTGGCCGGCCGCTTGGGCGCTGTCCGTAGAACTGGTGCTGAAGCGCACCCAGCCTCTCGGCCGCGCCGCACAAGGCAGGTGGCTTGGCGGGAGGCCAGGGCGCTCCCAGGCCGGGCCGGCGGCGTAATCTGGGCTCTGCCCTCCCTTCCCCTCCCCCGTCGAGCAGTGCCGAGCAGTTGCCATTCCCGGCACGTCTCCGCCCGCCCGGCTGTGCGCACTCGCTGCCCGTCCGCCCGCCAGGCTCGCTCGCTCGCTCGCTCGCTGCTCGGTGGTCCTCGCCTCGCCAGCACCATGGCCAGCACATTTGCCCGCGCCCTCTCGGCCCGAAGATCCGCCGGGCTCCTTGCCCTGGTGGGCACCGCCGGCTCCCTGGCCGCGGGGAGCTGCTTCCTCCTTTCCCGGGACTCGGTGGGCGCCGCCAAGGCCAAGCGACGCCTCTACCCGGCCAGGTATGCCAGCACCCGCAGCGCAGCAGTGCGGAGGCAGCTCGGCTCCGCGCCCGGGCTCCGGGCTGCCGAGGAGCGTCGCCGGGAAAAGGCGCTGCTCTGCGGAGCGGGGGGGGGGCAGGCGGCATTCCGACGCCCGCGGCGCCACGGCCGCCCCAGCCAGCACCAGCCGGCGGCGTTTAGCGCAGGGAGAGCGGCGGGCCCGGGGGTCCCCTCTCCAGAGTTCCCTGCAATATGCCAGGAGACGGGGAGAGCTGCAAGCAGGGCAGAGCCCAAACCGCCCCCCCTCCTGCCGCCGCCGCCGCCGCCGCTCCTTTCCCTCAGTTACTGCAATGCCGAGGAGACGCGGTCCAGCGTCTGCAGCCCGGGCTCCGTGGACCTGCGCTTCGCCCCCGCCTAAGCCAAGAATTCTGCCCCTGCCCCGGCGTGCAGACGGGGATCCGTTCTTCCCCTCTCTTCCTGGGCTTAGGCGCCGGCCTGGGTCACTGCCCCCCCCCACCCCGCGCCCGCCGATCAGCTGTAGGGCTAATTCCCCGTCGCTGCTGCCTCGCAGGGGTCGCCCGAGGGGATCGCAGCAGGGGCCCGAGGTGGAAAAGCAGCGGGGCTTGGCTCCCTGCGTAGAGGTCCTCGGCAGTGGTGCGGCCAAGGAACGTTGCACATGCTCTGAAGCACTCTCCTCTTCATCCCCCCCCTCCCCGTGGCCCCTGGGTCTGCTTTGGCGCCAGTCAGGCCTCCTTCCCAGGAAGAAAGCAGCGCTTTGGAGATCCTGCCGTCTCTGGAGAGAAGGTCACCCCGGCACCCTGAAGACCAGAAAGAAAAAAAAACCCTGCTTCCCCAGGCTGGAGGAGGGCAGCGGCCATCAAGGCTCCAAGACAGGCAGCTGCCAGCCAGGCAGAAGAGTCTCGCCCTCCTCCCTCCGCTTCCTATCAGGGTCCACCTGAGAGACCCCAGGGAGCGGAGGAGGGTCCTCTAGGGCCAGCAGCCCCCCGTCCCTTCTAGCCAGGAAAGCTGCCCCGGTCACGCCGGTATTTTGCCTGCCTGAGGCTACTACAATCCTACTATGCGCACTTTCCTAAGAGTAGGCCCCATTGGATGAAATGGGACTTACTTCTGAGTAGACCTTCCTAGGGCTTGGGCTGTCAGAGAGGAACAAGTGGCGCCCCTGGTGGAGTGGAGCGGGCAGGTCTCTGCTTAAGGCGCTCCCTGCGCAGCCCCATAAAGAGGTCGTGGGTGGGTGGCGGGGCTCTTCGGGGCCGGCTCAGACGCGCTCAGCCTGGCTGCTGCGTCTTGCCCTTGCCGATCTTCTCCCGGGAAGGAGGAGAAGGGGGGGGGGAAACGACTTGAAAAATCCCTGTAAAGCGGGAGCGAGGTCAGGAGACGCTAAGCCGCTTAAGGGGAGCGTCTCTCCTCCCTTAATCCCATAAACTCCTCCAGCGCCGGGCGGTTCTCACTGGGGTCACTCCAGCCATGCAGAGCCTCCGCCCAGCAGCGGTAGACCCCCACCGCCACCCGAGAGCCACCCAGCGTGCTCAGCCAAAGCAGTGGCATCTCTACAGGGAGGGCAGAGCTTTAAGTTTTGCAAGAAGCCTCACCTTGCAGTGGAAAACACTCCTCTCCTGCACCGTTTTAGCCAATCCTCACCGGGAAAAGCAGCATCTTGGCGTTGCTTACTGGCTACAGCAGCAAGGGAGAGGAGGGATTTACATGACAGGGTAAGGCTCCTTGCAACACTTAGAGCTCTGCCCTCCCTGTAGAGATGCCACTGAGCCAAAGTGACGTTCCTAGAGGGCGGCAAAATGCTCCCAAAATGCTCCTGGGTAAAACAGCCCCTCCCCCTCGTCTTCATAGCCATTCCCGGCTTGGAGAGCTTCCTTCTCTAAGCCATTCGCGAATGGCTGTGAAGGTGAGAAGGCGCATTTCCCCCGTCTTGGAGCGCTACTGCTCAGCCAGAGGGGATCGGCCTTCCCTGCAAGGCCTGCTTGCAGGGAAGGCAGGCTCCTACTGCCCCAGCACTGGGGGTTGTGCCAGCCTGACAAATGCCCATTGCTGGAGACAAGGGGATGGAGACAAGCAAACCTGGGGCAGGGAGCCAGAGAAGCAGCCTGGCAGCGCAGCAACCCTTTGAGCTCCAGGGTCCTCTCGCCTGAGCCTGGAAGCAGATGCTGCCTTGCCTCTCTTGGGAGCACGTTCACGGAGGGCTGGCAGTGGCTGGACTGGGTGATCCAGGAGGTCTCTCTCAACCCCATGAGGCAGTGGGAGAAGGCTCCGTCTTGGGCAATTCCTGCAGGCACCTGGCGCCTTGTCACTGTTGGAAGGACACAGCAGGGTGTTGGACCAGACAGCACCTGCAGCTAGACAATTCCTTCCCATGAGCATTAGGGACAGAACTTCCATGTCCAAAGGAGCCCCTTCTCTGGTCCCCAGTTACTGGAGAGGGGCTCTTTCTTTCTTTCCTGCCCAGCTTGTGGGTTCCCAGGAGAGGCACCTGGTGGACCGTTGGGGGCTTGAGAGGTAATCATGGAGAGGGTGGTTCTGAGCACGTGCAGAGTTCACTTCCTCTTAAGGCACCGAAAGCAACACTCAAGCCAACTCAAGTGAAGGGATTCCTGCTCCGCTTGGTGAGAACTGGCAAACACCTGTCTCATCATTTCCACGTGGCAGGTGCCCTTCACCCAGAGCCCAGCCTGCCAACAAAGCCCTGCAGCCAGCCCTGAATGCCCCTGACATCCCTCGTCCTTTTCTTGCGCCCCCCTCCTCCCCAGCGCCGAATACCCAGATCTGCGCAAACACAACAACTGCATGGCTAGCAGCCTGACGCCGGCCATCTACGCCCAGCTCTGCGACAAGGCCACGCCCAACGGCTGGACCCTGGACCAGTGCATCCAGACCGGGGTGGACAACCCCGGGCACCCCTTCATCAAGACCGTCGGCATGGTGGCCGGGGACGAGGAGTCCTACCAAGTGAGCATGGAGGGCTGGGGGGCGGGCATGGGGCCGGGCCAGGTGCTCTTGCCATGTACTAACCCGTGACCCTCAACTGTGGCTCAGGTCTTTGCAGAAATCTTTGACCCGGTGATCGAGGAGCGGCACAATGGCTACAACCCTCGCACCATGAAGCACCCCACGGACCTGGACGCCAGCAAGGTGCGCAAGAACACAATCAGCCACCGGGGGGCGGCGCACAGGAGGTTGCCAGAGCCAGCCTGTGGAGCAAGCTGCTCACCCACAGCAGAAATGGCCACAATCTGTGGCTGCCCACTGCTGCACCCCTCAGGTCACGAGCCGCTGCTCACACAAAGCGGGGTCTGGAGGAGGCATCATGTGCCCAGGACACTTGAGAGGGGGCAAGCTCTCCTGGGGCCACACAGCTGCGGGAGGTGGGGCTGCAGGGTGGCCAGCAGGCAAGCTCCCACCGCCCCTTCAGCAGAGGTGGCAGCAGTAGCACCCGTGTAGCAGCAGGGGGAGCCCTGGGACTTGGAGTTGGCAGTGCTGGGCTGGTTTGCTGGGCCAAGCGGTGGGTCCGTGTTGCTTTGCCTGCATGATGGCTGGTGGTGCAGCCATGGCCGGGGTGGAAACCCCACTGCCCCTAGCGGCCCCATTGTGGTCTGCAGAATTGGGAGAGGGGCAGAGGGGAGAGGGGCAGAAAGGAAGGAAGTTTTCCTTCCTTCCCAGGAAAGGTGGCAGCATTTGGGGAATTCTGGAAGAAAAGAAGATGGGGAGCAGAACAGGGCTCCACCGTCAAGATGCTGCCTAGTCTCCCCAAAAGGAGGTTCCTTACCACTCTCAATTGGCCACAGCCTGGCAGAATCAGGGTGGAAGGACTGTCCTCACTGCCCGTGACCCTTGCCAGGCCTTGACTGCCCTGCCCTGTGCCTCTGAGGCCAGCTTTGCCAGCAGCCCTAGGGGCATCCCACCACCAAGCCTGGCCCCTCTGGATTCCAAGGCAGGGCACCCCTAATGCTGCAGGGGACAAGGGACTGGAGAAGGGCAGGATCCCCTCAACGCCTGGCTTCTGGGCTCCCCATGAGGAACTCCAGCTGGCCACTGTTGGCAACTGAAGACTGGGCCACCTTGAACGGGCCCGGGGCAGTAGCCAGCACTCCCACCACACTCAGGGACTCAGGCGACTGCCAGAGGAAACGCCAGCAGACTCCTTCGCCAGCCTACGTCCCACCTACCTCCATGATCAGCAGGGGGCCTGTGCAGCGACTCCCCCTTGCTAGTGTCAGCCCCCCCCCAGCTAACTGCCCCTAACGTCCTCCCCGCACAGATCAAGGCCGGCCACTTCGATGAGCGCTATGTCCTGTCATCGCGGGTGCGGACAGGCCGCAGCATCCGAGGGCTCAGCCTGCCTCCGGCCTGCACCCGGGCCGAGCGCCGGGAGGTGGAGAAGGTCACCGCGGAAGCCCTGAGCGGCCTGTCTGGGGACCTGACCGGGAAGTACTACCGGCTCAGCGAGATGACGGAGAAGGAGCAGCAGCAGCTCATTGACGTGAGCAACTGGGGGCCGAGCAGGGGTGGGAGGGCTCCTGAGGATGCGGGCTTGTGTGCCCTCTGAGCAGGTGCCCCAGGCGGGCAGAGTGCTGTGGGCCCCAGGCCAGGCTCCCGTGAGAGGCAGAGCCTCTGGACGCCTTCCTGGCCAAGGCCCACGGAGCAAGGAGTGTTCTCACCATCCTCCACAGCCTGCCCAACTGGAGTAGCCCCTTTCCCTGCTTCCTTCCCAGCCTCTTCCTCCGGGGGTTGGCACGGCCTGCCCACTCTGTCTGAAGCCCCCGAGTGTGTCTAGCAGGCTCTGCTTGGCGGCCCTGGCAGCCAGCCAGGCCCTGAACTCCCTGACACCCAGAGGCGGATCTACAGGGAGGGCAAATCCCTCCTCTCCCTTGCTGCTGTAGCCAGTAAGCAACACCAAGATGTTGCTTTTCCCTGTGAGGATTGGCTAAAGGTGCAGGGGAGGAGTGATTTCCACTGCAAGGTAAGGCTTCTTGCAAAACTTAGAGCTCGCTCTCCCTTAGATCTGCCTCCACTGACCCCTGTTCTCCCTGTTCCTTCTCCTTCTCCAGGATCACTTCCTCTTTGACAAGCCCGTCTCCCCCTTGCTGACAGCTGCAGGCATGGCTCGGGACTGGCCAGACGCCCGAGGCATCTGGTAGGGCTTTGGCTGACTCCTGGGGTGGGCTGGGGTGGGCTGGGCTGGGGTAGCATCAGAGAGGGAGGCTGGCAGGCTTCTCCACCAGGTGAGCTTACATTGCTACCGCTTAAAAGGCAGTGGGCTTCTGTGGGCCAAGGCAACTGTCTCGCACAACCACGCCCCGTCTGTCTGTCTGTCTGTCTGTCTGCAGTGTTGCTGGTCTTCATGGCTGCCTTGTTGCACTTCATTTGTCTCCAGGGGGTCGCCTGGGGTGCCTTTTCTGTATTTATTTTTATTCATTCGTTTATACAACACCATTTAAACAAACTAACACGCAATACAAAGGATTAAAAAAGAAACAAATAATAAGAAATACTATTTCTTATTTCTTTATAAGACTTGTATCCCGCCTTTCCATTTGCAAGAGCAAACGCATAGGGCGGCTAACACTGAAGAACAATATATAAAACGATTTTACACACATGAAAAGGGGAGAGATAACGACAGTCAGGTAACGACACCAGTGGAAGCTGGGCACAGTTAGGCCAGCAAAGTTTGACCGGCACGCATCCAAGTCTGGGATGTGGTTGGTCGGCCGCATCAAAGACTGGAGTCTCCCCTGGGGCAAGGGCACATCTAAGGTACGCTGGATATGGCACAGGTCCGCCAGCCTCGCCATTCCAGCGCAACTTAGCACTGCACCCTGAGTTTTGCAGGAGCCCGAGCCTCCTCCTCCCTTCCAGAGCCATTGCCAGCTCAGAGAACAAAGCCTCCCAGCCAGCTCCCCAAGCCACAAATGGCTCTGGAATGAGGGGGAGGGGCCACGTTCCAGAGGAGCTCAGGCTCCTGCAAAACTTAGCATTTCCCACCCACCCCGTTGGAACACCACTGCACCCAGCAGAGCAGCAGGAGACGGAGAGGAGGGGGAGGAGCCTCTTTCCTGGCAGTGCGGGCAGGGTGGGGTAGGAACACCCCACCCACCCACGCACTCACCAGCAGCCATTCATTCCCCTGCCCAGGCACAACAACGAGAAGACCTTCCTGATCTGGGTCAACGAGGAGGACCACACACGCATCATCTCCATGGAGAAGGGGGGCAACATGAAGCGCGTCTTTGAGCGGTTCTGCCGGGGCCTGAAAGAGGTGAGCCAGCGCCTGCCCCTGCTTCAGTGATGTCATGCAGGGGGAACGCGGGGGGAGCTCAGTTCCACTAGTTAAAATTAGGGCTGACTCCGCCCACTTCACTCTCCCCCTCCCCCCTCCCAATTCCTCAGCAAAGAGCTTTTCTTCTTGGTTGGCCGGCACTCAGAGGGTTAAAGGGAGTGACTCCGGATTCCTAGGGGGGGCAAAGGCAGTGATGTCATTCAGGGGGAACGGACCAGAACGGGCGTTCTGGATCCTAACGGGCTCCGTGGCTGGTTCCGGGTTCCCAACAAGTGCCAGTCAAAAGTGAGTTCCTGTTCCTAAATCATTTGAATGACACCACTGCCCTGCTCCCTCTGCACCCGGCACCTCCACCCCACCCCGCCCTGCCCCACAGCAGCGCTGGGCCCCGGGGAGCCCTGCTCAGGGCTCTGTGCCGACTTCCTTCCTGTGCAGGTGGAGCGGCTGATCCAGGAGAGGGGCTGGGAGTTCATGTGGAACGAGCGGCTGGGCTACATCCTGACCTGCCCCTCCAACCTGGGCACTGGCCTGCGTGCAGGGGTGCACATCAAGCTGCCCCTATTGAGCAAGGCAAGTACTGGCTGAGGGTGGGGGGCTGCCTGGCCCGCTCACCTCCACAGAGGCCCCACAGGCCGGCCTCCCCAGGGTCGCTTCAGCCCCAGGCAGGGCTGTTGTCTCTGGTGCCACACCTGAGCCCAGCGACGTCATGCAGCCGGAATGCTAGGCGGGAGGAACGGGTGAGCGGCAGCCTGCCCGTTGCGTACCGCTCCGTTTCACCGTCGGTGAAACGCTTGGCCCAGCGTTCCGGCTGCATGATGCCGCTGCCTGAGCCCCATGCCTCTGCCGCCAGGAGCCCCTGGCTAACCCCTCCACTGCCACCCCTGCAGGACAGCCGCTTCTCCAAGGTCCTGGAGAACCTGAGGCTGCAGAAACGGGGGACTGGAGGAGTGGACACGGCAGCCACGGGGAGCACCTTCGACATTTCCAACCTGGACCGGCTGGGCAAGTCGGAGGTACCGAATCGGAGCGGGAGCCGGCCTTGCTGCATGCGTGTGTGGGGCGGGGAGGGAGGGGAGCAGAGTGGAGCCTGGGAAGGCAAGGGTGGCACCCATCAAGAGTGCAGATGTCAGGCAAGCAATGCTGGTGGGGGGCAAAAATTGGGGGACGTTTCGGGGGGCAGCTTGCTGAAGCTGAGCAGGGGTGCAGCGGCCAGGGGTGCAGCCAGTGGTGTCATCCTCAAACGACGTTCCGGAACGCTAGGCGGGACTTACCGCCTGATTGGCTGCCCGTCCGTGACGTGTCGCTGCCTGCCCGCCCACTGCGCGGGCACCCCTGGCTTCGGAGGGGGTGCCCGCTTGCCTGGGGGGGCGCCGGGTGCCTGGGCAAGCTGCGGTGGGGCGCGCCAACCGGAGGGAGTCCGTGTGGTGGGCGGGCAGGCAGCAACACATCACGGACAGCCTGTCAATCAAGCTGTAAGTCCCGCCTAGCGTTCCGGAACTTCATTTGAGGATGACACCGCTGGGTGCAGCCTCTCCCTGGGAGAGGAGGTGCTGGAAGTGACCCCGATGTCACAGCTCCGGGCGTTGTAGCCTCCAAACCTGGCTGCAGACAGCCAAAGACCCAGGTCAAGGTGCTCCTTCCCACCGTCTCCGGCAGGTGGAGCTGGTGCAGCTCGTCATCGACGGCGTGAACTACCTGATCGACTGCGAGAGGCGCCTGGAGCGGGGCCAGGACATCCGCATCCCGTCGCCAGTGCCGCAGTTCCGCAGCTGAGGCCAGCCCCGTGCCGAGCCTGAGGTCCTGCAAGGCGCCAGCGCAGCTGCCCCCGTGGCTCTGTCACGCCGATCCCCATAAACTTCTTGCTGCTGTGAAGTCCCTCCGTCTCTGGCTGTTTGTACTCCTTGGTAGGGACCGGTGCGGGGAGGGGGGCCAGGCCAAGCCAGCTGGAAAAGAAGGTGGCTGTTGGGTGGGGCGGGGTTGCTTGTCACATAGTCCCCACTGGCAAGTGGCCATTTCAGGACACAGCCAGACGGGGGCGGACCTAGTCAAAATGGCCCCCAGGGCACCCAATAGAAGGGCGCCCCCACGGGAGCCCAGGTCAACCCACCAGAAGCAGCCGCGGGCAGACCTGGGCTACACAGAGCCCAGGTCTACCTGCGCAGTGTTGCGGGGGCCACTGGCGCCCCCCTAGACAGCCCCCCTAGATCCGCCACTGCAGCCAGAGGCCCCTCCAAGCACAGAAGGTGTGCAAAAGAAAGCTGCCGCCGCGTCAGAGAAACAGCCAGGTGGTGCTCCCACACACTCCAACTGGGGGGGGGGCAGGGAGACCTCAGGAGAAGCCATCGTAACAGGCGTGGGGGGCACAGACTGAGCGTGAAGGGGCAGTGGCTCTGACGGGGACACAGACCTGCAGGCTGGGCTGGAGGGGGAAGCAGGCCCTCGTGGCCCTGGGAGATGGCCATGACTCCCCTCCGCTCAGGGCTGAGACGGCACAGCAGATGCCTGAGGGCTTGCCAGGGGGAGGGTCTGGTGCTGGGTTTCCCCTAAGAAACCAGAACTCAGCCTTGACCTTTGCACATGTTCAGGGACTCCTTGGACATGGCCGTTTCCCACTGGGGCCCCTACTGAGTCAGGAGGTTCTTGGGGGCAGGAGCGTTGCCTCCTGAAGCTGTGACGCCTCGGAGGAGCACGCTGTCCCACAATGCTGCCAGTCCCCACCCAGGAAGCTTGGCAGCCTTCTGCATCCTGGTGAGTCAGGGCAGCTCTCCTGCGCAAAAGCGGCAGCCTGCAGCCTGCCTCCTCCACACAGGGCTTGCCTGCAGGAAGGCCTGGCCAGGCTCCAGGCAGTGCCCTGCCCCACCAGGAAGACGGGCAAGGCAGCCGAGGTTTCATTCGCCCCCAAACGCTGCCTGCCTGGGGCAGCCCTGTGCTGCAGTCTTCTGCCTCCAGGGGGCGCTGTCTCAGACGCTGCTACAGGAACACCTCAGCCCCGCCACCGCGTGAGTCTGCAGGCAGGCTGCGGCTGCTGCAGCTGCTGCCTCCAGCTCCAAGGAAGGACAGGGGAAGAGTCCAGACTCCAGTCAAGCACCTCCTGACCATAGTCGTTTGCTCAACACTTGCGACATGCAAAGAGCGGGAATCCCCCTTATCATTCTGGACCTCGCCAGACAGCCATTGTTCCTATCACCGCAGCGGCTGATAAGGTGCCTTGGCCAAGGCTACTCGGGAAGCCGACAGCCGAGCGGAGCCAGCGGGGGGCAGGGTACCTGGCCACAGCTCTGCCCGGCTGGACCACACTAGTCTCCCGAGAAGCCGTGGACCAACTCTCCCACGGAGCATACAGGGTAACGGCTCCCTGCCAAGGGGTGGTAGAGCCGGCAGATCCCGGAGGTCAGCGGCACAGCTGGAGGCTACAACGCCCGGAGCTGTGACATCGGTGTCACTTCCAGCACCTCCTCTCCCAGGGAGAGGCTGGTGATGGGGGCCTTGCGACCCAGATGCCCTTCACCGCGTCCTTGTGTTTCGGCATCCTCGCAGTGTGGCCTGTGGCAGCAGAGCACCGGAGACCTCTTGCACTGGCGGCAGGGCCAGGCATACAGTGCCTGAAAATTGGGGTAGGGAGGGGCGCCAACGAGGAACTGGTCCTGGTGGCTCCATCATGGTGGAGGTGAGACCTGGCCTCCTCGGTGTCCCAGGAGACAAAGGGCCTCGCAACCTGCTGTGAGGGCTCAGGGGGAAGCTGCCTTGCTGGAGCACAGCAACCCAAGGCCCAACCAGGGCCAGTTGCCCAGGGCTGCACTCGAGGGGAACGCACAACGCTCTGGTCTTGCAATGAGGAACATCACGACGCCACCACAGCAAAGCAAGTATTTACAGGTGCAGCAGGTTTCTCGAACAACCCAACACGGAGAAGAATGTGACTGTCAGCTGAACATGCCAGCAGCACTTCAGAAGAGTAGACGGCCGAGCCGGAGGTGGGGGGCAGCATGATGGCTTGACCCATGTCACCTGCAGTGTCAGAAGAGGGGGAGGAAGTCAGGCTTGCTCTGGGCCATGGGGAGGGAAACCACCTGCCCAATCCTAGTCGGACGGTGCGTTTGCAGGCAGCTAACAGGGCCCCTGTCCCATCCTGTTCAGGCAGAGGAACCACTGCCCCTGTCCCATCCTGTTCTTTTGAGGAACACCTAGCAGAGGGGGAGGCTGCTAAAGGGCAGTGAGCAGGGGTCAGCCAGGCTGGGTGCTGGCCATCAGAGGGCCGATCTGGCCAGGCCAACCCTAATGCCTCAGTATTGGTGGGGAGGACCCAGTGTGCCATCAGGGGTATGCGGGCTGTGCCGCAAGGGTCTGAGCCCCCAAGCCACCTTACAGCAGCAGCAGCAGCTAGAAGGTGATGCTCAAGCCTTTCTGGCCGAAGAGGAGCCTCCCCCAGCCTCTTTTGGAGAAAACAAGTTTGCTCAGGGCTGGGCAGGGCCGGAGGTCTGATAAGAGGCTGTGGGGGCTGCTTGGGGCCACCTCCAGCGTGGCCTTGGGTGGGGGTGGGATGGCTCCATGCAAGAGGTTCCCAGGTCTCCCCTCCCGCCACTGGCCCTCCCCCTCCCTTCCAAGCTCCTGTGTCTTTTTGACCCTTCTACCCATGGTGGGAATGGCCTTGCCAGACTGGATTTTGCTCTTGAGCAAGGCTGCCACTCAAGCCGGGGTCTGCCAGCAGCCGCCCCACGCTGCTGCATATTCCCTGCCAGTCCACATCTGGGTCTGGTGGTTGTTGGAACTCAACTTGTGAGAACAGGGGGATCTCACCCACCCACCCCAGGATGGGGGCACCATCACAGACTGTGCTGTTGATGGCTGTGAGAAGCACCTCAGGCCTGCACCCAGAGCAAGTGCATGTTGTCGTCCCCGCCCATGGAGCTCTGAGCACAAGGGCGCCAGGTCTGGAGTGGGCCAGCAGGGCTCTCCGGGGGCACAGAAGGGGTTGCAGCACGAGGTGGTGGAGGGGGAAGTGCCAGGCAAAGCAGCAGTGTTCTCATTGCAAGCGGCCTGCAGGACGTCAGCGAGGGGTTCCCACTCCTCTGGAAGTGCCTGCGTGGTGGCGCGGAGGGCTGCCTTCTCCGCCCTGCACATCAGAAAAGATGCCCACTTCCAACCACCACACAGGGTGCCTCCCTTGCCACAACAAACATTTGCTGTGCGGACTCCAGGAAAAGAGGAAGAGACGCCACAGAGAGCGCCTATAGCTTGGTTAATGCCAGCTCAGAGAGCGCTGGGTTAATGAGAGCGCTGGGTTAATGCCAGCTCAGAGTCACTTACAGGACAGTCAGTCTGGAGCCAATTCTAGCATGGGGAATCCCCAGGGGAACAGGGCTGTGTGACTGTGTGGAAAGTCTGCCCCCCCCCTTTGAGGCCGGATCTCTCTGCACTTGCGTTCGCACACGAGCGTGCACACACCTACACACCAACAGGGTTCTGCTCCAAACAGACTACACTGACCCAGGTGGCCGTGCCAGAAGGCAGACGCTGCCTAGAGCCTCCTCAGTGGCCACTCTACCCCCGCCCCCCACACATACACACACAGTCTTGCCTGGGATGGGGGTTGCATTGGCCACGCTCTCACTTGATGGTGACTGTTCCTTGCGTGCCAGGATCCATGCCTGCTTGGACTCCTCTTGAGAGCAGTCTCTTCAGCAGTCCCCGGTCCCCAGACAATGCAACCCTCGTCCCAGGCAAGCTTGCACAGACTCCATGATGGCAGAGAGGAAACACCAGCAACAGGTTCTCAAGATTCTAACCCTTGGTCTGGACTCTGGGGATTGTCCCCCGTTGCCCACAGTTCCCCAGGACACACTGGAGCTCTGGAGACAGCTGCTCATGAGAAGTATCCAAAGGAAGGCTTGACCAGGCCTTTGGCTTTGATGGCAGTCTGGCACACTACCAGGGTGCCCTGATGGGGGGCTGAGGCCAGGAGAGGCTGTGACACCAGCGGATGGCCCACCCATGACCACAGTCCAGAAAGGTGCTTCCACCCACGGCAGTCACCTGGTAACTCTTGGAAGTGCTCAGTCCCCAAGCCCTGCCCTCCAGCCAGTGGCGTCTCTACAGGGAGGGCAGAGCTCTGAGTTTTGCAAGGAGCCTTACCCTGTCATGTAAATCCCTCCTCTCCCTTGCTGCTGTAGCCAGTAAGCAACGCCACGATGTTGCTTTTCCCTGTGAGGATTGGCTAAAACGGTGCAGGAAAAGTGTGATTTCCACTGCAAGGTAAGGCTCCTTGCAAAACTTAGAACTCTGCCCTCCCTGTAGAGACACCACTGCCTCCAGTAAGGCTCTGGAATCCATCTGCTGCCCCAGGCCAGTTCTTTGGCTTTTGCAAGCAAACGGTGGTCAGGGAGATCGCCGGCTGCGCTGGGGCCATGCCGTCCAGAATCTAGATTAACAGGTCTTCTGGAGGGTGGAACGGCAATCCTGGAAGGTAGAAGTGCTGGACTTTGCACTTGAGCCCGACGCCCATCCAGCCCTGCCACGGTGGCTGTGCCGCACTTTCGGGAGCCTCCCGTGTGAGCGAGAGGGCCATGCACACGTGCACGGAAGAACGAAAACAAGAGAGGAGGCTCACGCGGGCCCTAGGAAGCAGGCGGGGTGGGCTCTCTGTAGGGAGGTTTGAGGGGGGGTATCCCCCACTCGAGATGTTAAAGTGACCCTGCAAGAGAAGAGCGTTTCCTTTCCGGCACTCTGCAAACAGAGACTTTTAGGAAGCAAGAAGCGGGGAGGCGAAGGAAGAAGACGGCTGGAACCTTGGACGCCCCTCGCAAATCTCGACCAGCATCACCGCTCACCAAGGTGCTCATCAGCATCAACCCAGCGGATTCTCCTACGCTCCTTGCCCGCCTCCCGCGAGGCCCCGCCCACCTCAGGGGAGCCGCCCAATTGGGGCCCAGGGGCGGGCGCGGCCGTCACGTGGAGCGAAGGTTGAAATTCGCGGCGCCCGGAGGAAGCCCGACTGTGGGCGTGGCCATGTGGTCGTTGCAAGCGGTGAAGCTGGGCTGCCTGCTGGGGCTGGCGTTGCTGCCGCTCCTCCTGGGCCTGCTGCCGGCCGCCGTCCTCCGCCTGCGCGGCGCTCTCGGAGATGGTAGGTGTGCGCGAGGGAGCTGCGCGGGCGGGCGGCTGGTTGGTTGGTTCGTTCATTCATTCCTCCCTCCCTCCGTCCCAGACACCTCTCGACCCTGGCGGAGCATCCTCACCTGCGCGGCGGGCGGCGTCTTCCTGGCCGCGTGCCTGCTGGACGTCGTGCCTGACTCGCTGGAGGACTTGCGGGAGGAGCTGAGCCGGCAGAACCTTTCGGTACCGAGCAAACTGGGGGAAGTTGGAAGGGGCGGCCGCCCTAGGCGGGAGAGAAAGGGGGCGGCGGGGGCGGGGAGACGGGCCCGACGAGGCATGGATGGGCATGTCCGCTTACCGAGTAGAGATGTTCCGTGAGACCAACAGCTCGGTCACCGTGGTCTCCTACGGTGATGCTTGTCGGCCCAGAGGGGGCGGCGGCGGCACGTTCGCGGAGTGGGAGGTGCGTGTGACTGGCCGCTCGGGAACTTTTGCCTGCCTCGGTAGGGCGCAGCCAGCAGCGACGGCAGCCGTCGATCCTCTCCTGAGCGCGGTGTCGCTCTTAGCTGCGCCTGGACTCGAACGCTGAAGACGGTCCCTTCGGATCAGTCGAGCATCCTAGCTAAATGGCTTATATCCTGCTTCCCCCACTGCGACTGTTGTTCAGTACACAGCCCTTGGGACAAGCAGCCAGGAACAGATGTGTCATTGACGCACGCATATTTGTGCCCACACACACACACAGAGAGAGAGAGAGAGAGAAAGCTAGGAGCCACTCTTCATTGCATTAGCAACTGAATATGTATAACTCATCAGAAGGCAGAATGGCTCTTTGGAGGGGCAGGAAAAGGAACAGAAAGCCCCTTTCACCTCCCAGCACTGAAATGAGAAGTGACGGTACCGGCTAAGCGAAGTCAAGCTTGACTGCTGCAATGGACTTAGTAAGCATGTTGATACAGTGGAAGAGAGCCAAGCTGGGGCTTGGGTGGCTGCAGGAAAATGCCTCTCCAGGACCCCTAATCCCCAACCTCTTCTGTCTCGCAGGCGGATTTCCCCATGCCTGAACTTATCCTGGCCCTGGGATTCTTGTTGGTTCTGGTTCTGGAGCATGTGGTCCTGGACTGCAGCAAGCAACATGGAGACGAAGCCCTCCCGCTCCTGCCTTGCCCAGCTCACTTGCCCAGCGGAGAGGCCGCTGATGGGGCAGAGGTGTCGCGTTGCCACGTGGAGGACAAAGGCCGCTCCCCTTCGCCCTTCCGCTCCCTGGTGCTGATGATGTCCCTCTCGCTGCACTCCGTCTTTGAGGGCTTGGCTGTGGGGCTGCAAGACACAGAGGCCAAAGTGCTGCAGCTGACAGTGGCCATCCTGCTCCACAAGAGTGTGATTGCATTCAGCCTGGCCCTGCTGCTGCTCCAGAGCCGCCTCCCCCTGCGCTGGCTGGCAGCCTCCATCACCATCTTTGTCCTCATGTCCCCGCTGGGGGTCGGCCTGGGCATGGCCGTGACCAACGGCCCTGGTGCGGCCAGTGCCACAGCCCAGAGCGTGCTGGGAGGTGTGGCAGCCGGGACATTCATGTACATCACCTTCCTGGAGATCCTGCCCCAGGAGCTGAACTTGCCCAGCAATCGCCTGCCCAAAGTCCTTGCTGTACTGCTGGGCTTTTCTGGGATGGCTGCGCTGCGCTTTCTGGGCTGAGGGGCCTGGAAGGAAGGGGCTGCAGCCTCCCTAGCCGCCTCCCCAGCCTGGACCCAGTGGACACAGTTTCCCAGCCGGTGGCACCTTCGTAGGGTGAAGAAGGGTGCTGTTACAGGTTTTTAAAGTAGATACTGATGGGCTGTGCCTATCAATGTGTTTATTAAAAATCTCACTCCTTTTGTACAAATTTCAAATTAATGGCTCTGGTTCTTAATTGTTCTTCTAGCCCATGTGCCCAGTACATGAGATGGTCAGGGTAGAGAATGCCACCGGTTCCCAACTTGATAAGTAGCCTTGGTCTTCCTCCCTGCAGCTCTCCCCAGCTGAACTGTGTAGAGTGCAGAACATTCACCAGGAAAGGGGCGGGGGAAGGACATTGGAAGATTCATGTGCAGAGATGGAATATGAGATGATGCTATGGTGCCCCCAGCTGGTCAGGCCTTGTGTCTGGGTCTTCAGTTTGTCTGCAGTGGGGAATGGGGGCCTGTTAATCTAGGTTTTCAAACCAAAAGCAGTAAGTTGTATAGAACATTTGTTTGCTTTTTTCACATTTTTAAACCACCCTTTAGCGGGGTGGTGTACGTAGTTCCTGCCTTCCTTTTGTTTTCAAAGCAACCCTCTATGGTAGGTGAGGCTGAGAGATAGTGACTGGCCCAAGGTCACCCAGGAAGATTTGTGGTCATGTGGAGATTTTGAACCTGGACTCTCAAGTCAAACTTCCAACTCACTACACCATTCCAGTTCTGTCATCTGATCTAATAAGTATCATTCCTTAGGGTCAAAGCATCTTGTAAAACAGGATGAGAGCTCTGACTTTTTTAGAAGTGGGAGGGGAGCCCTTCTTCCTGCCAGTTTAGCAGCTTTCCAACAGAGTAGCATGCTGTGCTTATTGCAACAAGGTTAAAAAGATACGTTAAATCTCCTATCTTTAATAGGAGTCCCAGTATCCATGGTATGCGTGAATACTGAATCAGTGGATACTGGGACATGTCTGTACAATTAGCTGGGGGGTGGCCTGCAGTAGGCCAAAGTTAGTGTCTCAAGGTCTCTGGTTTGCCTGCTGCCCATAATGTAAAAATGTCCTAATTTGCCCCTTGCGTATGTAGTTGAATACCTAAATTCACATATACCATATAGAAATTTCCCTGCCCTCTGCTGTCTGAACAATGGTGCCTATTTCTGGTTGTAGTCGAGTTTGGCAACCCCAGAATGGAGGGCTGTCTGTACCCTTCTTTGATGGGACTGCTGCAGAATTGTTAGACATATAGTCCATCCGCAGGGCTGTGTAAGAAAAACACCATCCTGCAGGCCACACTAATGTGGGAGGGAGCACCTAGGAGCTGTGGGTGAGCCAGCTACCTTAGGTGAGATTCTCTTTCATTTCTGGCAGGGAGAGGGCAACCTTCATCCATGAGCTGGCCTGCTGCCAAAAGGGTGTGTGAGCCTGTGGCAGGAGCCACTGTTCTGCAACTGTCTTTGCCAAGGGCCAGTAGGCTGCTCCTTCTGCAGGCCAGGCCTGTGGTGGTAGGAGCATCAGTGGAGGCAGGATGCTCCCTGAGGCGCTTCACCACGTGTTCAGGCTTCTGCTCAAGGCCTCGGTTCCCTCCACTAAAAGCAGACTCCTCCTTCCCCAGAGGTTGCTCAGCGAGGCCCTGAGGGGAGCTGGCGAAACATCCGAAAGTTTTAGGATCCATTGGGCTATGATGTGACCAAGCTGCATCTTTCACCCCTCTGCTTAATGACACTGAGCACCGTTTGTCTCCTGGTGCCAGTGGAAATGGCAGCCTTTAGTGAAACAATGTCAATCCAAGGGAACCTTCTTGTGTCAATCCCACACTTGACATACGAAGCGTTCCAAGGTGGTCGCTGCAGAGCTGCAACGAAGGCTGCGAGAGCGAGACTGACGGCTCCAATTGGAGCAGGCGGCCAAAAAAGGTTCGTGCCTCACCAGCCTGTGGAACTCGCTGCCACCAGATGCGGCGATGGGTTTAATGGGCGCCTGGGCCAGTTCCGGGAGATCTACTCGGTGCTGCCGGATAAGCCGCCTGCGCTGCTCGAGGCGCGCGCCTCCAGAGGCTTTTGCAGCGAGGTCTAGACGTCGCCATAACGACGCCAGGAGGGGGTGGGGAACGCAGCCTCGCCCGCCCCCTCCTACGAGCGGCGCGGCCGCCCCTTGGCCACGGCCCGTCCTCCGCTGGCCAATGGGCGGCTGCCACACTCCAAGTCCGGCCCGCCTCGCCCTAGGGGGCGGGACTTCCGCCTCCTCTTTAGCTTCCCGCGGAGGCAAGCGCGAAAGAAAGCGAAAGTCGCCGCCAGTCCCGCACCCGGAGGGAGACCCTGCGCACCCACCCGATGGATTCGCTCCCCGCCTTGGCCCTGCTGCTCCTGGTGGCGCTGGCGGCCCGGCCAGGCCGCGCCTCCGACGTCCTCGAGCTGACGGACGACGACTTCGACTCCAGCCTGGCAGACCGCTCCGTCGCCCTCGTCGAGTTCTTCGCCCCGTGGTGGGTCCGCCGGGCGCCGCCGCCGTCTTCGCAGCGCTGCCGCCGGCTCGTGCGCCTCAAACGGCGGCTTCTCTGGGCTGCTGCGGCACGAGGGCCTCGCTCCCCCTCGCCCGGTTGAGGGAGGGAGTGGCCCTGCTCGGCCCGCCGCCCCTTTGCCCGGGCTGCTGGGAAGCGCCAGTTCCGCCTTCCCCCATTCCACGGCTGAGAGGCCGGATCGGGCGGGTGAGGGGGCCCGCGGACCTCTCAGGCGCTCGGGACTTCAACCCCCAGCATGCATCGGGGTCCTTGTCCGGTTTGGGCGGGGCTTTGTCGCCGTGTCTGCTCCTCACTGGCTGGTGGGAGGGCGGCGCTGTCACTGTCTGCGACTGGATTGGCTCAACCCCCCTCGACTTCCTTGTAAGGGGGGAGGGGAGGAAGCAGCAGCAGTTCCCCTGGAGAGCCCAAAATGGTTAGCCCAGCTGCTCTGGGGGCACTCTCAGGTTGATGGAAGACCCCATACCCGCAAGCCTCTGGGACTGGTGATAATAAGTAGTCCAACTTCTGCGGAAGGGAACATGAGAGGTGAATGGTGTCTATGGGATACAGTGGTTCTCAAACTGTAAATCTGGGACCCACCAGTGGTCGTGGTGGTTTGTGAGATTATTTGCCCCCAGGGTTTAACCAACCTCCTACTTCGGGGGGGGGCATTACTGCCATTATAAGTAGTCTTCTTAGTATTTATAAATCAGGCAGTAGCTTCTAGGACATCCAAACGTTTTAGGAACCATTGGGCTATGATGTGACAAAGCTGTGTATTTAACCCCTCTGCTTAATGACAGTGAGCACCATTTGTCTCCTGGTGCCAGTGGAAATGGCAGCCTTTAGTGAAACAATGCCAATCCCACACTTGATATACTTTATCTCTATAGGTGTGGTCACTGCAAGCGCCTTGCACCTGAATACGAGTCGGCTGCCACTAGGCTAAAGGGAATCGTTCCACTTGTGAAGGTTGGTTTTGTATGCAGTGAGCATAGGTTCTTTGAGGAAAAAGTCCTCTCAAAAGCTGACTTGTGGAGATGCTCTTCATCTCATATGCCAGCCTTTAATCTTGCTACAGTCTTGAGGACTGATAGTAGGAGGACTGGTCTGTCTGTGAGCACGTGTCTGGTGGAGAATAGGATTTGGATGCTGTCTGTGCTCCTGTGCTTCAGAACCCTAGACATTGTTGGGGGGGGGGTGGAGAGGGGCAAGTCCTTTGTGTTTGGAGGATAAGGGATGTGGTCACTCATCAAAGCCTCAGTGAGGCTCAAGCTCTTCTCCTGGAATCATCCTGTATGTGAGGCAAGTGCTTAAATGCTCGCCAAGAAAAAGACTTGCTTGTATTCCCTTTCAGGTTGACTGTACAGCAAATTCGAACACTTGCAACAAGTATGGAGTGAGTGGCTATCCTACACTCAAGATCTTCAGGAATGGGGAGGAATCGGGCACCTATGATGGTCCAAGAACAGCTGGTAAGGGATTGTATGCTGGATCTGGACCAGTTTAGTTTTTGAAATGTCTGTTCTTCTCTAGGCAGGCACTCAGACTGAAGCTACAGCAGGTCGGTTTCAGTAGCAACAGCTATTGTGACATGAGCAGGCTTTCCTTTCTCTTGCGTTTCCTGTTCGGTGGCCCTATGTGGGTGGGAGGAGGGTTGCAGGAGTGTCTCATCCATCGTTGCCTAAGGGACCTGGCAATGGCATGAGAGCAAAGGCATGCTGCTGCTCTGCCACATGGGACTTAACGTGGCTGGCCAATGTGTGATACTGCGGGCTGTGCCCATCCCCTTGTTTAGGGGTCTGGCTCTACTCAGAATTCTTAACTTCCTTTCTCAGATGGAATTGTGAGCCACCTGAAGAAACAGGCTGGGCCTGCCTCCGTTGCTATTCGTCCTGGTGACTTTGAGAGATTTATCAGTGAGAAGGATGCCGCAGTGGTCGGTATGTGCTTGGGGAACCCTGTTGAAATGTGTGCTATTTGGCTGGGCATTTTGGATATTTTCCTTTGTATTAATGTCCTGATTTTTGCTACTCTTTGTTCTAAGGTGATTTTTTTTTGTTTTTTGTACGTGTTTTAAGTTGTAGATTGCTTAACTGCCTTTGAGGGCAGAAAGGAAGAGAAAAAATATTATGCAAGTGACCTTTTCGCTCCTTTCCCTGCTAGCTTTCAGGGACAAGGCCTGGAGTCAGAGACCAGTTTCTCTGGTCCTTCTGATGTTAGATGGTGCTGCATGCACAAATGTAGCTCATGCTTGTGAGCAACTTTGGGTATTACTGTGTTCCAGAGGCCAGTGTGTGAACCTGTCTGGTCCTCTCCACTGCTGATCCCAGGTTCTCGCAAGCCTCCTTCACTAGCCAAGGGCCAGGCATATTCCTGGAGAGGAGGCCTGCCCTTTTGCACAGTTGGGCCAGCTGGTGCATTCCTTTTAAACTGAAGAATGGGGAAGAAAAAATGAACAAATTGTACGTCCATTGATGCACTTCTTTCTCAGTTTTACTCTGGTTTGTGTTTTGTGACATTGTATAGGTTTCTTCAAAGAACTTTTTGGCGGTGGACATTCAGAATTCATGAAAGCAGCAAGCAATTTGCGGGACAACTACCGCTTTGGGCATACCAGTGATGAGGGGCTTATTAAAAAATACAGTTCAGATGGCGAGTAAGTCATCTTACTATATAATTATTCACTATAATTCACAAGGAAAATAATTCACAAGGAAAACTTGGTGATAGTGCTAAATGCCCAGAATGCTTGGGTGAAGTGGTTGAGTTTCCCACATGACAACTGGCTTTTACAGCTGGGGCACATTCTGGGGACCTGCTGTAGGACTTGCAACAGCCTAGAAATGATCTGAGTAAGAAAACTAGACACCGTGCCCTGGCTTCTCCTATACCAACCAACTTCTAGGTCCTTGGGGAATCCCATGACGGTCGAAGCTGTTACACTCTGGGGCCCCTGGGAACAGTCCCAACTGCCCATGTTGCCATATTCTCCTTCCCTGCATTGTTGGCTGGCTGAGCGCATAGGCCAGCAGCAGGAACAGACTGGGAAGAGCCTGCAACATGAGGTGCAAACAGTGGGAGCTGGAGGGATGCACTGGATATGGGGATGTGGGGGAAAGCAGAAGTGGAGAGGGATAAGGGGCATTCTGAGGTGCCACTTGTTGGTTCATGCCCTTTCTTCCCGAGGCTGATCTATCTCTCTTCACAATGTTGTCTGCTTCTGTGGCAACTTGTTCCTTGCATGCAGCAGGTTCCCACAGAGGGAATGGTTTCTGGATTTGTTGGTCTGAGCTCATGAAGCAGTTTCCAACTCTAGTTAAGCCTTGCTGTTTGCAACTGCCAATTTTCAGCCAGCAGGCTGTGCCTTTCACTCAGGCACGTACAGTTCCATCAACCGCCCCCCCCCAAGTGAAAAATTGGATCCCTGCTGGGCTGGTGCCTGCTTGTTTACCTGCAGGGAGCAGGCAAGTTGCAGCTTGAGCTGTTTGCTGTCTGCCAGCTTTTCCTAGGGGAGTTTGAAGCAGCTGGGACTCCTACCAGCTTGCTGGATTGGGTGCTGCTGTTGAAGCAGCCCTGTTTGGGGCTTGCCAGCGCAGTCTGGTGAATGTATGCGTGGCCCTCTGTCATGCTGCTGCAATGATCACTCTTTCAGAGACATCTTCCTCTTCCGTCCTCCACACCTGGCAAACAAGTTTGAGGAAAGTTCTGTGCGATATCCAGAGGATAAGTTCACTACTGGCAAGATTAAAAAGTTTCTACAGGAGAACATGTGAGTGTAACAGTTTCTCTATTGTACTATGGGAACGTGTCTTGCTGTGCATAATGACACATGGGGGGAATGGTGTTGCCAAGAGTGTACATGGGGCTGTGAATCTTTGGGGGGAGGGAGTAACACCTGAATGCCGGACCATTTTCTCATCCAAACCAGGTCTGCACTGCCCACGTGCCTCTGCAGGGACTCTTGAGAACTAGAAGGGGCTACCGCAGTGGTTCCCCCTATGGTGGCGGCTGTCCTTTGGCACTAGCCTTGAAAGGCCAAACAAGACAGAAGAAGCTGCAGATACCACTCCCACTCCGCAAGGGGTGGGTGGGAGCAGAGGTGCTGCGCAACTGGTTGAAACCTGACACTTTTTGTGTCCCACAGCTTCATGGGAGCTGTTAGTTTCTGTGAGAGAACTGATCTCTGCTTCCCCTTGGCCCAACCCTTCTCAGCTGTGGAAGCCTAGTTCCAGTGTGGCCTCCTTCCGTCCCTGGGCTCCCAGTGCACTGCAGTGCTAGCCAGGTCGCTTGCTGTACACTTGGGAGTGATGGTTGTTTAATTGGAACTGCCTTTCACCCACCATTCCACATACACCATCCTTACTGCTTCCTCTGAAAGCTCTGCTCCTCCCTGCTTTCACTGGAGGCACAGATTTGACCCCCAAGGTTTGCATTTTTGTAGTTTTTTTCTCTGGAAGGTAAGAAGGCTGTGAGTTCAGAATGCACTGCAACAGTAGTAGTGTGGTCAGTGGGAACTTGTTTTCAGGGTAGCTGCCCTCTTTATGTCCTCTCCCACCCTTCTCAATATCACTTCTTAGGTGGGCATTGCTGTCTTACTTTGCCCATCCTTTCTGGCCTCTCTGTTCACTATAAGCACTATTGTAGTGCTGCTAGGCTTTCGCTGGTGGTGGGGTGGTAGTGGTAGTCATTGATGAGCAATTTTGGGGGCCAGGGCCACTTCAGGCTGTGGGATAATGTGTGATTGCAGAAGTTATTGGCAGCAGCATGGTAGGTTTGCCTCCGGGCTGAACTTCGTGTTCATTGGGTTTGGAAGTTCTTTCAGGCCTGCTTACATAGCACTGCGGGTTAGCTGTCTATGCTGTTAAGCAAGCTGAGAAGCTCATTAGTTTTTGGATGGGTAACCTGTACAGTTAAAAGAACGTTCATGGTGCTGATACCGTGAGTTAGCACACTGGGTGATTCCAGCCCATGTGACGCCACGGGGGGCGGGGCTACTTCTGTGTTTCAGCTTCGGCATCTGTCCACACATGACTGAAGACAACAAAGAGCTGATCCAGGGGAAGGACCTGCTGGTGGCCTATTACGACGTGGACTACGAGAAGAACCCCAAAGGCTCCAACTACTGGCGCAACAGGTGAGCTCCCTGGAGCTTGTAGCATCAGGGGATTGTTGTGAGGAGCTGGGATGCGTGCTAACCGCTGCTCTGCTACACAAAGCCAGGCCTCAGCTAAAAGGTTGAAGATCAGAATGCTGGCAAGAGCCGTGTTGCTGGTGATGGTGTCAGGCCTGAAGCACAGTGGTTCTGCTAGCTTGAAGGCCAAGAGAAAGAGGTCCCCCTCCCAGGGTTCCTGTTCAGTTGTGTGGCCATGCAGCTCTGAGCTCTGCACAGCGATGAGCAACAATATTGTCATCATTGAGTGGTTGGTGACAGCATCATGACACTGCATGCTAAAAGAACAGACCCCTTGCATGAAGCTCGTCCAATAGCAGGCAAGGGAAAGAACCAAGAGGGTGTTGACATATTATAGCCTAAGGATGATAGTACCTCCCCCCTTCACCTCAGAGGGCAGGTGGGAGGCAGCAGTGCTGCATTCCTGGAACTGCTCTTGTGGGGAGGTGAAGGTGCATCTGTCTCTAGCATTGGGTGGGAGAGCTAGGAATCTTGTGCCTCACCCTTGCAACATGAGCACCATCCAGATGGGCAAAGGGCTGAGGTGTGTGCTCAGCTAATGACAAGGCCACATCCTCTGAGGCCCATCAGAGGTGCCACTGGCAGGTTGTCTGGCACAAGTGTTCTGAGGGGATGGAAAGTCTTCAGAGTCTGCGTCCCAAGGTGGACTCCTGCCTGCCTGGCCAGCTCTGGACAGAGGCATCTTCCAGCAGGGCTGCGGACCCTGTGAAGGAAGGACTGTTGTGTCTGAACTGCAATGACCTTCTCTTTGCAGCGCTATAGGGCATCCTTGCGCTCTGCACTGCATCCTTGATGGTCCCCAAGGACCTGAACTCCCAATGTGTGGGGGGGGCCCTCCTTCCTGCTGGCTGGCTCAATTGACCTGTCTGTTTCTTAGCCACAGTGGAGACAGGGCTGGATTCCACTGCCCAGGTGGCCACAGCAGGGCTTTGTGCCCTGCTTCGGACTGCCTGCAGCAGCCATCTATGCCTGGGGCTCCTTCCAGCCAGAGTCTGCCTTTTCTCCCACAGAGTGATGAAAGTGGCCCAGAGTTTCCTAGATGCTGGACACAAGCTCAATTTTGCAGTGGCCAGTCGGAAGACATTTAGCCATGAGCTCTCCGAATTTGGGTTGGACGGCACGGCTGGCGACGTCCCTGTTGTTGCCATCAGGACAGCCAAGGGGGAGAAATACGTCATGCAGGAGGAATTCTCGTAAGTCGGTCCCTTCGCTGGCAACAGCTTCTCGGTTCAGGCACACGTGAGCCGACAGGCACAGCGCACCACTTCTCCATAGTGGTCTCGTGGGAAAGACTCCTCCAAGCCTGCTGACCTACAACACAGGCACAAAGCAGCACACTGCACCCTGGGCATGGACTAGCTCCAGGTGCAAAGTGGCCGATGTGTTTTTCTTGTGGGTTTACAGTCGTGATGGGAAGGCCTTGGAAAGGTTTCTCCAGGATTATTTTGATGGAAACCTGAAGAAATACCTGAAGTCAGAGCCTGTCCCAGAGAGCAACGATGGGCCTGTGAAGGTAGGAGCTGCTGCTATGCGTGTCTTCCCACAGTTGAGTGCCCTGCTGGCACTGGTTCCAGAAAGGCTGGCCCCCCTGTGTGGCTGCCGATGGGCTGGCATTCACACCTCTCCCATTTTGTTCCCAGTCCCCTTGGATCTCTAAAGTTGTGTGCGACTTTAAATATGTGTATTTAGCTTACATACAGTAACAGCCCTACAGCTGATCCAGTTGGATCATAGCTAAGAAAGCAGGAGGTGCCATGCTTTGTGTGGCTGCAGTGGCAAATGATCTGTTGGGGGTGGCCTGTGCAGCTGCAGTGTGACTGACAGTAGGGAGGCTTTCTGTGTGCTCAACGCAACTTACTGGCCAATGGGTGGAGGTGACACCCAAGTGCTGACTGGCTCTTGGCCTTGCTCACTGGCACCTGCACATTCCCTGTCTAGGTGGTCGTGGCTGAGAACTTTGATGAAATAGTGAATGCTGAGGGCAAGGATGTGCTTGTGGAGTTCTACGCACCTTGGTGTGGACATTGCAAGAACCTGGAGCCCAAGTACAAGGAACTGGGAGAGAAGGTAGGCCTGACCGGCCCTGGAGGGGGCAGCTACTTGCAGGCAGTGCCTCAGCTTTACCTCTTCTTGCAGGCTTCTGCCAGGAGATGGGTGTGGGGTGTGTGGTTTGCAGGCAGGTGAACCAGTCTTTGTCAGGGGTGGTGCCTTCTGGCCATGGAGCAGCAGGGGAGGGGGCCTTGCCAGGAGGCTGGCCGCCTGACAGGAAGCGTGTATCGCCTGCTCTCTTAACAGCTTGGAAAAGATCCAAACATCATCGTAGCCAAAATGGATGCGACAGCCAATGACGTGCCTTCTCCCTATGAAGTTCGAGGGTGAGTGTGGCAGCTGGGCTTGGCCAGAACAGGGCACATGAGGCACTTCCTGGGCACATGGGGGGGGGAGGAGGCAGCTGGCTCTGGACCACGCTGCTTCCCCCAAGAGTGGCTGTGCTGTTCTTGGGCTCAGGGCACTGTCGGGCCCAGGCCACAGCCCTCCGCACAGCAGGTGCACTGTGCCTCCAGAAGAACCTAATAGGGCCTGACTGTCCCTTCATCTTCGTTGGCAGCTTCCCCACCATTTATTTTGCTCCTGCGGGCAGCAAGCAGAGTCCAAAGAAGTACGAGGTGAGGTGTTGCGCGGGCAGTGGGTTCTCTGGGCAAGGGGTGCAACGAGCAGGGCAGCAAAAAGAGGGCTAGCGCGGGTTCTGCTACAGCGCCAGCTCATCTCCCTTCTCTTGTGTCCTCCTTGAAGGGGGGCCGTGAGGTGAGCGACTTCATCAGCTACCTGAAGCGCGAGGCCACCTACCCGCCCATCCTGCAGGAGGACGAGAAGCCCAAGAAGAAGAAGAAGGCGCCCAAGGAAGACCTGTGAGGGGCTGGCAGCCCTTGGCTGGTCGGTGGAGGAGGCCTGCAGCCCTCACAGGAGGCCGCGGAGCCCTATGCGGCAGCACCAGCTTTGGAGAGGGAAGCCATTTGGCATGGGGGCCCCGTCTGCTGCCGCTGCTGCTGCTATGTTCATTCCCTGCCCCTTGGCTATGGAGGCCCTGGACTGGTTGGTGGGGGGGGGGAGGGGAGGGCTTTATTTTCTAATTTTTGTACATTTGGAAGAGTGCTGAAATAAACGACCCCTTTGGCCCCCAACTGCTGCCTTGTGTGACAAGAGCAGGGAAGAGCCAGGCTGCTGCTTTGGGGCTTCTGTTGTGCTGCAGGACTTGAAGTGGAGGGTCCTGCCCCAGTCTTGCTGTCCTCCTTTCCTGCAGTGGGCCTGGGAGAGAGAAGGATGCGCTTGCTCCCTGGTCTCCCCAAGACAGCCGCAGGGACTGATTGGGGCAGGAAAAGCAATGGGGCTGGCAAGTCCCTCCTGCAGCAATGTTTGTGCTCCCTGAACTTTCTGGAGCTAAAGCCCCTTAGTCAGCATGTGCCACATTCAGCCCCTCATGCGGGGGGGGGGGTCCACTGCGCACTGAGGTGTCAAAGGGGCTGCCTCTGCTGTTGTGAAGCCGTAGGGACATACAAGGCTTGGCGCGTGGACCCCATTTCCTGTAGGGGCTCCCCAGCCAGGAGCAAAGGCTGCTTCTCTTTAGATACAGATAGCTGCTGAAACTGGAGCAAGTGATGTAGCATGGTACCTAGTAGGCAGTGTGTGTCCAAGCCCCTTTGAAAGCTGTCTCACGGTCTATGAAACCCATGGCCACCAGATGGTGTGAAGTGCCGCTTCTCAGGTTCACTGGATGAGTCAGCCTGGTTCTAGAATGGGCAGAGAAGGAAGGAGCTGGAAGAGGCTGAATACAGGCTGACTTAAGCAGACCTCTATACAAGCACTTAAAGCTGCAACCCTCTCTGGCACCAGCCTGCACCTCCAAGGCCAGATATAACAGCTGCACTGACAGTACGCTCTAGGGCAGGAGCACGGCCCCCTGGCGCCAAGAGGGCCATGGGGGCTGCTAGACAACCCTCCAGCTTTCTCTCACGGCAGAGTACTTGCAAACTGGCCTTCTGCAGGAGTTTTGTGTGAGCTGGTACTGCCTGTGCTGCTAAATGGCAGCCTCTATAAAGCTTGGGGCAGAGGATGCAACAGGCTCAGCCCCTGTCATCTGCTTCCAGCCTGAGCTGCAGGCAGGCTCTGCTCAAAGTTTAGGATCTGCTCCTTGATGTGGGAGAGCTTCTTGTGCAGGTATTCACAGTGCTGCTTCTCTTTCTGGTAGTTGGGGTACACCTGCAAAAGGAAATGCAGATCAGCACACTGGCCCAGGAATGGCAGCGGGAGCGAACTGCCCCCTGTTCCAGCCTCACCTTCTTGAACTGCCTGTATTCCTGCAAAATCTGGTTCTCCAGAACCTGAAATGCCAAGAGGAGGAAGGGGGGTGAGTGGCCGGGCCCATCTACTGCAGCTTCCTGTACTGCAGCTTCCTGTGCAGGCGCAGAGAAGCCACCTCTGAAAGCCAGAAGTTGCTCTCCTCACCTTGTAGTGCTCGGTTCCTCGCTGCATCATTCTAATGCTTGCCCCCAACTGAGCAAACCTCCTGCTCACACTCGCAATCCTGGCGTGGAGGTGCCGGTACTCTGTGTAGTCTGTGCCAAAGGCTTCCTTGTAGGCTTGACACTGCTGGGCTGAGCTGATGGGGCCGTATTTCCTGCATCCCCCAGAAGGAAGCCAGTTGTCACCTCCTTGGTGGCCACCCATTGCCCTGTTGTCTCTCATGCACCCCCTTACAGCAGGTGAGTTGGGAAGCAAGGCTGCGGTGGTATGGTGGTGGCAGCAGCCTGAGCCTCTCCTGTTTGGTCTCCAAAGAGTTGTCCAGGCCAGGAAAAAGCCTGACCGGCACAACGCAGGCTTATACTCACAGGCAGTAGTCGGGAGTCTCCGCCTGGGGGCTGCCACAGGAATGCTCATCTGGAAAGGTAGCAGCACAGAGAGGGGGCTCAGACCCCTGCATGATTGGGGGAATCCCAGGATGTTTGTGTAGGCAGCCTTAGGGCCCCACAGAAAGCCAGAGGAAGGCTGGCTTTCAGGTCAAGCTGCTCGGCCTTCTTCCCCCACCCCAGGCCTGCAGAGGCTGCCCTGCACACCACCCCCTCAGTCGGCCCCTCACCTGCCCCTGCCGAGAGGAGTGGCTCCGCCTGCAGCTCCTTCCCTTGCCGGTCCAAGCTCAGCGGCTCTCTGGGGAAGCGGGGCTGGCTCCTCCTCTGGGTTGCCATGGGTGCCACTCTACGTCCCCACCAGCTGCTCTCGGCGCCTGGGAAGCCGGGGCCCTGCCACCTCGTGGCTCTCGGCTGCAGGGCTGCACGCAGCGCCTGCCTGCTCTGAAAACAGAACGGCCCTCCTGGGTTGGTTTTCTGCCAAGCAACGCCCTGCCGCCAGCCGGGCTCCCTCAGGGCTGGGGCTCTACACAGCAGATCCTGGCTGGTGGCTCCGGCAGCTGTCCAGGTGGGTGTCAGCAGCACAACTGCAGTGGGGGGGGGGACACCTGCCCTGTGAGCCAGGCAGACCCAGGAGCTGCTCCCTGCAAGCTGAGAACTGGGCAGGGAGCGTGGAGGCAACAGAGGTGATGCAACTGCAGCCCGGCGATGGCGTCAGCAGCGCTTGCTGCAGCTGCTGCTCTGCCTCCCGGCAATCCCCCCAGCACCACTTGCCCCGCAGCAGTCTACGCACCCTGCTTGAGGGACTGCCAGCGCGGGAGGAGGGCCTGGCCAGGGCGCGATGAGCTCGTCTCCTGCAGGAGCGGGAGGAAGACACAGGGAAAGCCAGTTAGCTGAGCATCGGGGCAGGCTGCACTGGGGCCAGAATGGAGGCTTTTCCTGCAAACTGGAGGGAGGCAGCCTCCCCCCTCCCCGCCCGTGCTCTACCTGTGCAGGTGCAGCGGCGGCCGTTGTGGCGGCTCTCGAGGGGCCTGGCCTGAGCCATCCTCCTGCCCCTGTCCCAGCAACTCCTCCTCCTGGCTGGAGCTCCCCTCCGGGGGGTCCAGCTGTCCCACCTGCAGGGTAAAAGAGCAGTGAGGGGGGGCCTGGCCACCTGGGGGCGCCCAGCAGCCTTGCCAGCACCTACCTCCTTCAGGGCCGCCAGCACCTGCAGCCTGGCCTGCAGGCCCAAGCGGGTCCAGTCTGCCCGTTGCAGGAAGTCAGCCTTCTGGTGGGGCCGCAGGGCCAGAAGCTCCGCCAGGAAGGGGCCCAGAGCCTGCAGCTCCCTGCCCGCCGGGCCTTTTCTGCTGGCACCTCCTGCAGAGTGCACCGTTGTGGCTGGGCCTGGCTTTGCAGGGAGGGACGAGCCTTTCTCTGCAGAGGGAGGGAAGAAGGGGAAGAGGTTGGTGGAGGCCGCCTAGGCTGGTCGCCCCTCCTCTGCGCATTGCACGCAGCAGGGTGTTAAGAGGAGCTGGCCCCCGGGGCCCCTGCCCTGATGGCGAGGGGAGCTGTTTCCTCCCAAGGGCCGCTCAAGGCAGCTCCGCAACAGCAGAGCCCACACACTGCCCCCCCCCCACCATGTCTCACCCTGGCTCACGGCAGGCGGCACACTGCTCCAGGGCTGTCGCTCCAGGTGCGGCTGGGGGAGCCTGCAGGCCGGGGCCTCCGTGGTGGCGCAGAAGGTGAGCCTCTCCAGAATGACACCTTCACCCTCCAGCCTGGCTGGCACAAAGCAGCAGGGCTGTCAGCGGGGGCCAGCCCGACCCTGCCCCCCCCCTCCCCTGGCCCCATGACGCCCCCTCCATCTCGGGGGTCTGGCGGGGTGGGCCGACGCGCACCTGGAGGCGGACTGGCGGACGCAGTCGAAGCTGGCCTGAGGCTTCTCCTTGCTGCAGCGGGTCAGGTAGAAGGTGAAGAGGGGGCTGCGCGGGCCAGGCCTATCCGCGGGGGTCCGAGGGATCCGGAGATACTGTCCAGCAGCAGAGGGAGGGGGAGGGAGAGGCGTGAGGGTCAGACCAGGACCGTCGGCCCGACCCGCACTGGTGGTCAGTTTGCCCGGGCCGGCAGAAGGAATCGCTGCCTTTACCTCCCTCCTAATGGGAGCGGGAATATCGGGAATGTAGTCGGCGAGGAGGCGAGCGCCATCGCCGCCCCTGGCGTCTCCGCCCCGCCAGAAAGGCGCTTCCGACGGGGCGGACGCCTGCTGCAGCCGAGCACCACGAGAGCGGCTGCCGGTTTTGCATGGCCTGACGCCGGAGGAGGAGCGGGCGATGCGCGCCCGAGGGGTCCCCACCAGCTCGGCCTCGACGGACTCACCCCTTGGCTGCCCCGGAAGGCGATGACGGGTCGCGGCGCTCCCTGCGAAGGAAGATAGACGGATCAGACATGGGCGGCGCTGCCTGGTGCCCAGCCCAGCCCAGCCCAGCCTAGCAGCCAGCCTACGACCGAGTTTACCTGCAGCCGCCGGTGGGCGAGCAACGCCTGCAGGGCCTCGTCGGTCAGTTTCACGTGGAAGAGACTGAGACGGGAGCCCCGGGAGCCGGGCCGGTAGGAGAGGCGCGCGAGCCCTTCCGACGGCAGCCTCGGCATGGCTGCAGTGAGCGTCGTCGTCAAGGAGGGAAGCCGTCTAGGGACCGGCTAGGGACCGCCCCGGCTTCTCGGCTCTCTCCGTCACCGCAGTCATGAGGAGGAGCGCCGAAGCGGGGATGCCCCAGCGGACCTCGGTTCAGCGCTTCTTCCTGAGGCTGGGGAAGGAAAGGCTCCGAGCGCGCCCCGCTCCCGATTGCTCCGCCCCCTCGCAAGCCGGGAATGCGGCGGCAGCAGCCCCGTCTACAGAGGGCCTGTCGGCGGCAACGCCCACGCCCCCACCCCCACGCACCGCCTCCCTGCCCAGACGGGGGCAGGGATCTCAGCCCCTCACTTGTGACCTGACGCCCTTGTGCCCCAGCCGGGACCGGTTTCTGGCTTGCACCCCTGTCCCTGCGGCTGTGCCAACCTGGCGGGAGTGGTGGCAGAGCGACCCAAGGCTCTGGATGTCAGAGGTCCCACGTTGTTGAACCCCTGGTTGCCCTGGAGAGACAAATCTGCTCCCCCTCACCCCCAGAGAGCGATGCCCAGTGGACGGAGGGGGGGAGGCGTGGCAAGTGTGGGTGCTGCTGGGGAAGGGCTGGGGGGGGTATCAAAACAAGGGAAGTATCTTCTGGCCGAGGCCGCCCTGATGCCACAGAGGCCGGGGCAGAAGTCAGCCAGCGGGGAAGGGAGCCAAACTCCCCACCCCCGCCCCGGGGTCCCTTCTGGCTGCTAGGAAGGCACCGTCCCCACTGGTTGCAAATGCTGCTGCTCCAGTGGCCTGGAGTGCGGAAGGCACCATCATCTTAGCAGACCTAGCCCACTTCCCTCCGCCGCCACCAACCCAGTCTCTGCCATTTGAAAAGGCGGCGCGGGTAGGGATGGGGCAAGGGCAGTGAGGTGGGGAGAGGAGACCGGGGCCCAGAGCCAGCTCCAACCCATTTCCTTGGGCCCCATCAGGGAGCCCTGGCAGCTCCTCCTGGGCCCATTGAGCAGCCAGCCGTGAGCACAGGCCCATCTGGGACCTGGGTAGGCTGCGGGTCTGGCCCTCCTCCCTGCTCAGGGAAGTAGGGCATGGGCACGTCCCAGTGTGCTCCGCTGCCTTTCCCTGGCCATGTGATGCTCATCACACTAAGCCTATTATCGCCCAGGGCATTTGGATGTAATCCACAGAGGGAAGCAGGAGGAGGACTCCCGGATGTGATGGAGGAAGACCAAACAGGACCAGCCCCTGCTCTGCAGAAAGGCGCTCAGAGCCGCGGGGGGGGGGTGCAAGACCCTCAGAGCTGCAGCCCAGCTCCTCCCTGCCACCTGGGGTAGGTCACCCACGCGGGTGACCAAGGCAGACTCACTCCCAAATCCAGAGCAGAAACCTGATTGACAGCGCAATCCTAACCTGGAGTTAGGCCGGCACACTTAGGCCAGCAAAGTTTGGCCGGCACAAGGGACACCGTAAAGTAGGTTTTGACCACTCTCTGAGTCAGAGAGGCCAGCACACAGATGTGCACCATCCTTCCTGACTCCAAGAGTGGTCCAAATGCGCTTTATGGTGTCCCTTGGGCAGGCCAAACTTTGCTGGCCTAACTGTGCCAGCCTAACTCCAGGTTAGGATTGCACTCGCTGCCAGTTAACTGGGTGCTATGAAGTGCCCTCTCAGGCTTAGATGGTGTGTGGGAGGGTGTAGCTAGAAACTGCTGCCCAGCAAAGCATCCAGAGTGGTTTTCAAATATGGCCGCTTGCACTACGGGGAGGGGCATCTCTGGCTGGGTCTCGCTCAAGCCAGCTGCACGTGTCTGTGGGAGGGCGCAAACAGCCCCGGACAGCTTACTCTAATCGCCCTGCAAATGCAGTAATGGAATTACAGCCGCTCGCTCACAGCACGCTGCAGTTGATTGGCTGACTGCCCAATCACTCTGGCTGCTCCAGGTGCCACTTGCCAGGGGTGGGTGGGTGGGTGGGCAGCAGACAAAAGAGCACCGGATGCCCCAGTCCCCTGCCTGGGAAGCCCTTTCCCTCTTCTGGAGACCTGCTGGCACCCTGACTGCTGGAGATGCAGGACCAGGAGGCAGCCCAGGAAGCCAGCGGCAGGCCTGGGTCACCGTTGTCTGGGGTCAGCCTGTGCCTGGGGCGGAGAGTCCACTTCCAGCTGCCGCACACGACCATCTCGCTGCCTTCGGCCCAGCAGGAAGAGCAGGCCTTTTACCAGCGCCTGGAGCGCCTGCTGGTGGGAGCAGCAGGAGCAAGAGGCAGCTTTGAGGAGCTCTTTGCGGCTGGCGGCTGGGAAGACCTCACAGGTGAGAGGGTGGGGTGGCACAGGTGGGCTCTCCAGTGGTCTTCCGAGAGGCCTGCCACCCAGAGTGTACGCTGTTCCTAGACGCACCTCTGTGGTCTTCCTTGCGCCTCTTAGCCCTTCAGGAATGGCTGCCTGCCAGCCAGTAGGGTGGGCATCCAGGGAAATGGGCACCCCTGGCTAGCAAGCCGTGCCAGGAGCCCACAGCCGGAAGACGCCCACCCAGGCAAATGGCTGCTGGAGGTGCTGGAGGGACGGGCATGTCTGTGGGGCTTCAAGGGCTCTACAGGTATTATGGAAATCCTGGCACATGCCTGCCCACTCCCACCCACCCCACCTCTGACAGCATGCCCAGGCTTTGCCCGTCCCTCTAGAGCCAGCCCAGGAACCAGAGCACAGACGTTGGTGCTCTCACCACAAGGGGGGGGGGCTTCTGCTCGGCATTGGCCAGCAGGAGTGGCAGGCACCCGCCTGTGCCTTGCAGAGGACCGGAGCCTGAGGAAGCGGCTGGTGAGGAGCGGCCAGGGGGAGAGCAGCCAGCCGCGGCCTGGCCAGGAGGTGACGGTTGAGCTGCTCGGAGTCCTGGAGGACCGGAGCCTGGTGGAGAAGGACCCCGGGCTCAGCTTCGTCCTCGGCCAGGGCGGGGCCATTCAGGTGAGGCTGGCCAGGGTGGGAGGAGGAGGCGTCGCTCCTGCCAGTGGGAGGGGACCAAGCGGGTGCCTTTTGGGCGGCTGGCAAACGGCCCACCAGCATTGCCAACTATGATGGAGCCACTGGTTTCAAATTCCCCCGCCCAGGAGAGCATGCGCCATCCCCCCATTCGAATCACATCAGGGCTGTCACCCAGAAGGGGTTCCTGGGACCCTCAACCTTGCCTGGCACGTAAATGTGGGCACAGCAGCACCCCTTTGCTCTTGCTTCTGCTGCAGTTGCCTACTGCGCTGTGCGCTTCGGGGCGCATGGCCCGGTCTTTCTTCGCTCCACTCCAGCAGTTCTTGACCAGCCAACAGCTTGGCCACACTGCATTCCACCACCACCCCTCCCGCAGTTCCCTGATCACAGCTGCCTCCCCCACAGGCCCCCCTGTGATATAGCACAGTGTGGGAGGGGTCCTTGGGGGACAGGGCCAAGGTCCTCAGCCCCCGGTCTGCTCTCTCTAGGCCTTGGAGCACGGGGTGCGGTCCATGCAGCTGGGAGAGGTGGCGCTCCTCCTTGCCAGGCCTTCCTGTGCCTATGGCTGCTTGGGCAGGTAGGCTGGGCTGCTTGGGGCAGAGGGACAGCTGGCCGGCTGCTGGAGCCACCGAGCGCTCACTGTGGTCCGCCGACGCCTTTTCCTCTCCAGGGAGCCGGACATCCCGCAGGAGGCCGCACTGCTGTATGAGGTGACCTTGCTGCAGGTGCGCGATGGCCCCGATCCAGCCTGCTTGCCGGCCGCCCAGCGCCTCGTCCTCGGCACCCAGAAGCGGGAGTGGGGAAACTTCCACTTTGAGCGGAGGGAGTACCAGCAAGCCCTGGGGCTCTACCAGCTGGCTCTGCACATTGCGGCACTGCCGGACGCAGGTGAGGCTCCCTGGAGTGGGGTGGGGGGAGGCAAAGAGCCATGCAGGCCCAGTCGGGCTGCTCGCTGGGGCGCCCTGGGCTGGCACTGCCGCCTGCCAGGAAACGGGGCCCTGCCCAGTGATGTCATGTAGCCAGGACGCTCCAGAACGCCGTTCCGGTTGTTCCGTGTAGGGCTGGCTCCGCCCACTGCAGTCGTCACTGCTGCGTGCCCCTGCAATACGCGAATGGGGCTGGCCACGCCTGCGCCCTGCACACTTGCAGCCGGAGGTTTCAGGCAGGCAGGCAGGCAGGCAGCAGACTGCGGGGGAAGCGAGGATGTGCAGAGGAACTGCCAATCAACCGTGCATCCCGGTAGCTACTTCCAGTGTTCTGGTGGTTAGCGCAGGTAGATTCCACCACTGGCCCTGCCCCCTCAGATGCCCTTTGCACTCCGGTTGGGAGTGCCAGGCTGGAAGAGCCCCAACCCCGGTGCTTGAAGGGGTGCCCTGGCTGGACTTCTCCCCAGACCCCCTTGGCCCGGAGGAGGAGGAGGCGCTCCGAGAGCATCGGGTCAAGTGTCTCAACAACTCTGCCGCCGCCCAGCTGAAGCTGCAGCAGCCGGAGGAGGCCCTGGCCTGCTGCAACGAGGCCCTGCGCCTGGACCCGGACAACGTCAAGGCCCTGCACAGGAAAGGGAGGGTGAGGCGCCTGGGCCAGGGTGGGAGGGCAGAGGCAGGCCGGGGCTGGTTGGAATTCGGTGGCGGCTAAAGAGGCTGCTTCCTCGCCAAGTGGATGCCAGTGCTGGGCAAGAGTGGGGGGACTCTGAAAGCAGGAAGCGGGCATCCCTGGAGCAAAGCGCCAGGCAGCCAGGGCAGGCTGGAGAGAGCCTCGCGGTGGGACTGCCCCCCCCCCATGTGCACAGCTTCCTAACCCCTCCTGTTGCCTCCCTTCAGCTGCTGTCAGAGCAGGGAGAAGACCAGGCTGCCCTGGACGTCCTGAAGAGAGCCCTCCAGCTGGAGCCGACCACCAAGGTGGGGCCACAGAGCGTGCCCTGCAGCCAGGGGTGGGAGGTGCTGACTGCGGCAATCATTGGCAGGGGCTTGACGGGGTTGGCCCCTGCTGGCAGAGTCGTGGCTCGTCGTCTTGTTCCAGGAACATTCAAGAATCCTGGGGAAATGGCTGCAGTCCTCTGTAGCGTGTGTGTGTGTGTGTGTGTGTGTGTGTGTGTGCACGCATGCACACACACGCACACACAGGAGTCAGGGCAGTCCCCTTTCCAGCGGTTTTTGTGGGAGTTTCTATTGCCCAGGCTTGATGACATCAAGGGCTTCCCTGCCTGGAGAGTTTATGGCTACCTGGTTCCCCGCAGCTGGCCAGGCGGGTGGGGTGTGCCCAAGGGGTCGCAGGAGGCTCAGCCAGGAGCTCTGGCCTTCAGCCAGGCCCAGGCCTGAAGACAGAAGGCTTCCACCTGGTCATGGCACTTGAACACCTTTTTCACGGACTCTCTCCAGGCCATCCATGTGGAGCTCTCCAAGCTGACCAGGCGGCAAAAGGGGAAGCTGGACCATCCCAGCCCAGGAGAGACTCTCCCAGGAGGCTTCCTGGTGGCCACCGCTGCTCCCAGCTCTCAGGTTTGTCATCAGGCTCGCAGCACACCCCTCGCCCCCCCCCTTGTGCAGAACCCCCCTTGCGCCTCCACCCCAACCCAGCCAGTGGAGCACAGCAGGCCTCCCTTACTCTTTTGCAGAGAGATGGTCCTGCACCACTGCAGCCGAGCTGAGCTGCTGCTCTGCTGGAAGTGGCCACGATGCAGCCGCCTTCCTTTGCCAACCAGCTGGGAACTACGCAGGGGGCCAGGCCAGAGACCTGCAAGGAATTTGTGGGGAGGTGTCAGGTCTCCACCCATTTTCCCTGGCAGCTCCAGCACACATCCTGGAGGTGGTGGAGCCGGAGCGCCCCTGTGCCCCTCCAGGGCTCCACCCGCACCACTGGTTGACTGCAAGCACCTGAAGGAAGCCCAGGAGGGCTGCAAGCATCACAGGGCGGCATCTTGCTGCAGGTGGGAAGCAGCAGTGTGAAGTGAGGCACAGGCTCTACACCTCACATGGCAGCCTCAGCGACTGCCTTCCCTGCTGCATGGGTCAGGGGTGGCTGGAAGAGGGGGTCGGACAGGTGGAAAGGAGGCCAGGCAGGGCCTTGTGCAGAAGCTGTGCAGAATGGGGTGCTGGCTATGCTCTGCAGCCCAGCTTTCACCACATCACATGGGGGCGAAACATGGGCTTGGCTTGGCTTGGCTTGGCTTGGCTGAAGTACCTTGCTGGGCCAGCAGCCCTGCAGCCTGAGTTCCCTCCGTGGTATTCCATGCTCACCTAACCCAGGATTTGATCCTGCTCCTGGTCGAGGACAGATGCAGCAAAGGAAGAAGGTGACAATCTAAGGGCTTGTAGAGATGGGTGGCCCAAAACATCATGCTGTCTACATGAAGGATGAGACCCCCCCCCCGCATACAAAAACAGCATCTAATTGTAGATGGCTGTGTTCATAAGAACGCATAAGAACATTCCTGTAAGAATACTTCATCAGAGGAAATGCAATGCAACGGGCGGGACGATTTTTTTACTTTGTTCTACATAAATAAAATAACAATGAGCAAGCTTTTGAGTTCTGCAGCCCTCTTCATCAAGCAGATGGTTAGGAACAGGACAAGGGGAGAGCCATGGTAGAAAACCCAATTTTTGTCTGCAGTTTGTAAAAGTAGCCCTTTCGGGAAAGACCTGCCTTAGTCCCGAACGGTGTGCAAAGATTTTAATGCACACACAAAAGAAGGAAGCCAGACATGATGGGGCCCTCCCCCCACATGCTTCCACATTCATACTTCCACATTCATTCTGGAAGTATAAATCCTGCTGTGTAATCAAACCCCCCACCGACACACACACCTGGGAGTAAATGCACAAGCTTATGTGTGTGTATACAGAAGTACCACTATGTTGATTGGGTCTTACTCTCACGAAAGTTTGCATAGGACTGTAGTTTTAAGTCCCACTGATTTCAATGAGACTTACTTCTGAATAGACATACATAGACTTGCACCCTCAGTCTAGCTTCCAGTCCAAACCTGAAACATACAGCAGCAGTTGGGGAAGGGGACAAAACAAAGCAAAGCTGGTGGGGCGGGGGGCGGGGAGAGAGAGAGACAACAGGGTTCCCAGCCTCTGCTCTGGCTCCCTGGCAGGAGGATTGGAGGCTGCCTGATGGCCAGTGGGGGGCCCAAAGCAGGAGGGTGCTGGCAAGGCCCCACAGCAAGACAGCTCCGTAGCAGGCAGTTGCTGCCCCCCCCCCCCCCCCCCCCAGCTAGCTTCAGAGCTTGCACAGAGCTCCCAGCTGGCATGTGCGGGAGGCTGAGCCAAATGGCAAATTCCCCCCCCCATGTGGGTTTTTATGAATGTAGTTGTGTTGGTTTCTGCACCTTGTGATCGCCCCTCCCCCTTAAAAGAGTGCTCTGGGCAGCACAGGGTGGGGGGGAGGAAGCACCTTCACACAACAGGAGAATGAATGAGAGGGCTTCAGCAATAGGGCCCAGTATCACATGCAAGTCCAATGACTGGCCCCTTCGATTGCTCCGCGTGCCACAGCCTCCCATCCAGAGGGGCCTGGTAGAGGTGGGATGCTAAATGGTTCGTGGGGTGCTCTTCGATTGTCCTCCGCTTTGGCTGACTGCTGAGACGGCTGCTTTGTGGGGTTCTACATTGGCCTCCTCCCCTTCTTCCGTCCTGGACACGGGGGTGCCTGGACAGGCATGCAAAGGTGAGCACATTGGCTGGGCTTGAATTGGCACACCTGGCTGACACCCTTATACCAGTATGCAGAGATTCTCCTTGCGTGGGCTGATGCGAGGGACAGGTGAGGATTCCGGGAGTCGCTACGCTGCCTGTACTGTGCGCGCTCACTGCTGCAGAGTCACGCCGGCGTATCTGAGGCTCTGGAGGCATCCCGTGGAGGGGCTTCTGCCAGAGCTCAGAAGGAACAGGTTATCTGGGAGAGTCACAAACACGTATGTTTCAAGCTCGGTCCCCAGCGCTTTGCCCCTTCTGTACCCCCCCCCATGCGCAGCTGCAACAACTGGAGGGCGAGGCCGTAGTGGGGAGGAGCGTGAGTAGTAGCCAGGTGTCGAGACAGCGCCCCGGCTGTCCTTCACGTTCCGGCCTTCATGAGCGTTTGCCTTCCAGCGGCATGATTCCCGTTTCAGACGCGGTGCTTTGCGCGGGTGCGTTCACACGTTCAACCTGCGGGTACTACAATCTCGTCCAGGCAAGGGATAGAAGGCGGGACTCTTGCTTAGAGCCACGCCCGTGTGGGGGCAGCCACTCACCAGGGCGAAGTGTCGACGCTACCACGTGACGCAGCAGCGTCCGCAGAGGCAGAAAAGTATAGATCTCGTAGTCCCACGGAGCGTCCCCCTCTGCCGCCCACTCCCAGGGCTCCTTCCTGCTCTTTTGCATTATCTTCCTCCTTGCAAAAGTGTCTCAGAATTCATTGGGCGGCGTTCCTTGGAACGGCGCTGCTGCTGTCGCGGCGCCCTTACTTCCCCGACTCCTGCCGGGTGCGACTCCGGAGCTTTTCTACCTCTAGGAAGACAGCGCCCCGCCTACTCGTCTTCAGCCAATCACTCAGTGGCCCATCTCGGCCAGACACCGCCCCGTGGCGCTTGCAGACTAATGGCGCCCGGCATTTGGACAGGTTGGCCAATCAGAAAATAGAGGCGGAGCTAGGTGGAGACGTGGCGGTGGCCGCGACGGGACGGACCGGACGGGACCCGAACTGAGCGAACCATGACCCGTAAGCGAACCCCCCCCCCCGTTCCACCCCGACAGGGGCCGCGCGGCGTCACTTGTGAATGAGCCCCAACCCGCATTTCCGCCCGATGTGGTCTAACCTCCTCCCTGTGGCGCGTCTCTGCCGCCCGGGACTAACGCGGCTCCTTTCTCTCCTCTGTTCTGCCCGGCAGGTGGCAACCAGCGCGAACTGGCCCGGAGCAAGAACATGAAGAAGCAAACGGACTCCGGCAAGGGGAAGCGGCGCGACGACGGCCTCTCCGCCGCCGCGCGCAAGCAAAGGTGAGCTGGGTCGCCCCCGGGCATAGCCAGCCAGGCAGCGGGGTGCTGCGGGGGGGGGCGGCACTCTCCTGCTTTGCCGTCGGCAGCAACTGGCACTCGATGCACACTCTTCGGAAGACGAGTTTCCGTGTAGCCGTTGTGGCTCAAGGCTGTGGCCAGACGTGCCTCTTCCTTCCCCCCCACCCAGCCGTGACTGTTGGCTCGCACCCCTTTTGGGACATCCAAAGTAGCGGGGAAGGAGTTTTGCAGCAAGATGACAGAGTGTCCCAGCCTGCCTTCTCCCAAGCAGAGCTGTAATGCTCTACCCCAGCGCCTGGAGCAGTGAGGTCAGGACTCTGCCCATCTGCACCCCCAGGGCAGTGACGTCACAGGTTCTCTCCCAAGGAGGGGCGGGTGCAGGAGGCAGCCAACACCTCCTTCCTCAGGGAGAACCTGGAGGAGACTGCTTATGCACTTCAAAAGCAGTCTCCCTCAGCATCTCCCCAGAGGAGGGGGCACATGCGATCACCAACGCCACCTCCTTTGGGGAAGCCCGAAGGTGGCTGCCTTCCTGCCGTTTGCTGTGTGAAGGCAGTCACCTCCGTAATGAGGATGGGCCGGGGGCCAATCCTGCGCCCCCATTATCCCAGCGCCTGGAGCAGGTGCCCCACAGGCTGCACCCACATTTCAGTACTGCCCCCAAGCATGTCACCTGCCTGGCTGTTATCTACCCTTTGCATAGTTCCTGAATGCTGTGCAATTATGAATGCTGCAGCCTTCCTGAATGCTGTGCAACTTTCTCTCCCCAGAGACTCTGAAATCATGCAGCAGAAGCAGAAGGCCGCCAGTGAGAAGAAAGAGCCCCCACAGCCCAAATAGATCCCCACCTGGGGTGGGGGAGAGCAAGAGCCCCCTGGGTCCGCCCAGGAGCCCTTGCACCTCTCCTCCAGCCTGTCTGCTTGGCCGCTCCCATGTAACCGCAAGAGAACCGCAATGGCACCCGCAGTGTCTCCTGCTGAAGGCGCCTGTGGCTTGGGGTGGGGGGCGCTTTTGGCCTTCTGAGAGGGTCAAGGGGCTGCTCCCTTCTTTGCCTGAAGTAGCATGGCTTGGATTTATTAAATCAGTTTATCCATTTGTGTCACGTACAGACTTCCTGCAGGGTGTGTGTGTGCGTGCGCGCGCGCGCCTGCAGAGAACACCCCCCCCCAACTTCTCCCTTAAAGCAGACAGTTGTGGGGCAGGCAGGGCCAAGCAAAGGATCCATGCCATTCGTCTGGTCCATGCCCTGGCAGTGTCTTCTATGATGGCAGGTAGTGGAGCTCGGCTCAGAAGGATGGCTGCTGGGCAGGAAATGGGCTACCCTGGTCTGCTGGAGCCAAGAGGAGGAGGAAGTCTATTGTGCCTAGGCTGTTGTGTTGACTTCCAAAAGGAAAGGCCCCACATGCCACCTTGTGGCCAGAAAGGGCATCCAAGGTAGCAATTTCCCAGTTGTCTTCCCAGGGTGGCCTGCCTTCCCTCCCTCCATTGGGATGTACAAATAGAATAGGCAAGCTCTGCAGCAGCCCAGCAAGTGGTCACCACTTACCTGCCAAGAGACAGGGGACCCTTCCCAGCCTGCCCAGGGCTGCTGGTCCTGAACGTATGCAGCCCCCTCCCAATAGTGGGGCAGAGAAGACAACAGGAGCTGTCCAAATTTAGGGCTTCTCAGGCTAGGGTAGTGATTTTGTGGTGGTGGTGGTGGTGAGAAGCTAAACGCAAGGAGAGTGTACTAGGCCCTCCATGGCAGAAGAACTGCTAGCTGACTTAAGTCTGATGCCAGTTAACTGGAAGGCAAAAGCCTAGAGAGGATGCCAGCGCCCAAAGATCTCTGTCCCTTCCTTCTTTATGCTAAAAAGACTACCATCTTGCCAATCCCTAGCCTTAGCCAGCATTAGTAAGCCTGAGACACTGTGCCATGTCCTCAGCATGCCTCCTGGTGGGGTGTGTGTGCGCTCTGCCCTCTAAGCGGACGCTGGGGTCATGGAACTCTTCAATAAAACGCACCCCCCTGCAGAACAAAGTTTTATTGGCAGGACAGAGTCAATGTCCAGAATAGCCAGTCTCCCGGCATGACTCTTGCTGCTGCTGCTGCTCTGACCACTTCCTCCCACGTGGGACCTTCCTTTCCCCAAGCCTGCTCTGCCTTTAAAGAGTGCCATGGCACAGCCACACACCCCAAAGCAGGTCTCGTGCGTCCGCATCACTAACGGACTCTGCACGGAGGGCCTGCTGCTGCCAGGGCAAGGCCTGCCTCCTTCGGGCCCACTCCCAACTGGGCCACGGTTCGTCTTGGAGGTGTGCGGGCGTCTCATCATCCCCAGCTGACGTTCTGACCTCTCTCGCCCATGGAGGTGGATGTCAGCCAGACTGCAGCTCCAAAGCCCCTGCACGCGGCTGCCTGCTCTGGCGGGAGCCTCGGAGCCTCTTCCACCATGCCCCAGCCACGTCTGCACCTGGGCTGGTTTGTCCACCTTCAGGGCCCTGGCTGGGCTTGCCCGTGAGCAGCAGGGATGTCCTCAGCACCAGCAATGGCTCAGCAGAGGCCAGTCAGCAGGCCACTCTTGGGTCCTGATCCTGCACCTGCCTTTGGCAGTCCCAGCGAGCAGCGGGGCCAGGGCAGGCGCTGGCAAAGGCCCAGGCCCAGAGGCAGGGGTCACGTCGCAACGCTGATGCGGTGAAGCGCACGCCGACGCCGTAGGATGCGCAGAGGGGGGCTGCTGCGCCGGCGCTGGCGAGAGTCCGGCAGGCAGAGCGGGCCCAGGAGCAGCCAGAGGTAGAGCAGGACGCAGGCCCAGCTGGAGGCCACCTTGACCCAGAAGGTCGACCAGCTGCCGTGCGTGAAGGTCCTCTCCAGCTCAGCATTTTCATAGCTGCACAGAGAGAGAGAGAGAGAGAGAGGGAGAGAGAGAGCAGAAGGGGCAGTTTCCACTTTCCCAGCCTGGCTGGCAGGTGATGTGGGCACTCCCAGGACGTCCCAGGGAAAGCCCACTGCAGGGGGGGGGGAAGGAAGGTCCACACGCAGGGAGCAGGCTCTGGGTGGCCCGAGATGGTCCTTACCTGAACCAGTTGGTGAGAGTCATCATGACGTACAGCGAGGCGAGGAAGAAGACGAAGTGGAAAGTGGAGTAGCTGTAGACAAGGTGGTCACGTTCATTGTGGACAATCTGCTGCCCCCCAGAGGGTCCCTCCTGGTCACCGCTCTGCCCTAGGCCAGGTACGAAAAAAAGGCTCCAGGCCCTGCTTGGCACTCGGGCCCCCTAGGGAGGGCGGTTCTGGAAAGGGCTTGCCTGGCAGCCCAGAGACCCACCCCGTGCCCCCACCCCGTGCCCCCTTCCTGAGCAGAGCCCCACGCACCTTTCAGCTCCTCCTCCATCTTCTCTGGGCAACAGAAACAGCAGGAGGGGTTCTGCAAGGAGTAGAAGTTGGACGGCTTAGCCCCTCCCTCCCTCCCTCGGGGGCCTGATTCACCAAGCCAGCAGCCATGCTGGGCCACCCATTGCGGCACCTTCAGGGCTGGGCCCCCACCTCTCCCCACCTGTGGCTTGTGGCTTGGCTGTAGCTGTGTTGGAGGCCGAGGGAACGAGGGGTGGTGCTGGCCAGGGATAGCTGGCACACTGGCCTTTCAGAGACCTGCAGGTGGGGAGTGGGGTGCGCCTGTGCTTGCCGGGGGGGGGGGGGTTCACGTGTGAGCCCTGCAACTGTGTTGTTTGGGATGGGAACCCAGGCCCAAAGCATCCCCACAAGAGTAGCAACCCTGCAGACTTGACTGTGAAGATCAGCAGCTGCTTGCCAATTGGGCTCCCTCTTCCCCCCTCTCTCCCCCACCTTGAATTCGAAGCTGTAGATTCTGACCATCCAAAGGGGTCCAAACATTCCGGCTAGAAGGGAGGCCTCATTGCTGCAGGAGGAAGGAGGGCTAGGATCAATGCCGGGGCTAGAACGCCCAGCCACACTGCCACCTACCCCCGGCCCTGCCTGCTGGGCTGGTGAGGAGCTCCTTCCTGCCCGCACTCTCCTCTGACCCGCTCTGCCAGGTTCCCTGGTCTGGCACCAGCAGTGGCCTCCTGAAATCCAGCTGGGGGGGGGGGACGATCCACCACTCACCAGGCAAAGAGGACGCAGGCGTACATCACGGCAGCCCCCAGGACAGCCACGGTGGTGTCTTCGGAAGCGTCGTCTTTGCTCACGCTGGGGAAGCAGATGGTCACGTTCTGCCCTCTGTACTGCACTGCGAGAGAGGAATGCAGACAGTCAGCCAGCCCCAAAGCACCACCAAAGGCGCCAAGAGAGCTGCCCAAGGACAGACCTTTCTCCGGCGGCCGGCTGGACAGGGCAGAGAAGGTCAGGTACATGATGTAGCAGCAGATGATGGAGGCCTGCAGGGGGCTGGAGCTTGGCTGTCCTGGGAGCAGAGAAAGGGGAGGGGTTAGTGCCGCTGGGGAGGCCAGCCTCAAACCAGCTTGCAAGAGTCAGGTGCAATGCCAGTACCACCCTGACAGAACATGAACAGTTTGGCACCTAAGAAGTCCTCTATGGGTTTACGGTGGGCTCATCTTGAAACCAAGGCGTTCTAAGGGCTTGCCAAATGCCAGGCTCAGCTAGCCCTGATGTCTGTTCCAGACCACTGCATGCTTTCCATGGCACGGGCCACTTTATGTGTCTTCCCCTGCAGGCTACCTTGCCAGGCACAGGCGCCTGTGCAGGCAGGGACTGTTTTGAACTGTCCTAGCCAAAGAGCTGAGAGTTGTCCTGATAACTTCGGCACTCCTTTGGATCAGAGCTGAGCCAGGTTTAGCCCAGCCAGGAGAGCTGGGGGTCAGAGGCGCCAGGAACTACTTTTATCATGAGTTCCAAAATGATTGTGGTGTCCTGGTTTAAAGAGGAGCTGGGTTTGGCCAGACAAAAGCTCCCTTCTTCTTCGAAAGAAAACCCTTTTTGTTTTTGACTTGATGATGCAACCCTGGGACTGAAATCTGGGCAGAAGACTCGGCCACGGAACCTGCTGGGTGTGTGGGTGGAGAAGGCTTCTGGGCACTGCACTGCTGCATGGGCAGAGATTGGGGGGGGGGGTGGCCATGAAGAAGAGCAGGCCTGAGACTGGCACCCCTCGCCTTGGAAGTTGTGCAGCAGGGACACTCCAGGAGTGTAATAATGCTAAATTCTGTTGCTAGGTGTTGCTATGCACTGACCTCCAGTCCAAAAGATGAGGGAGCACACTCCCTCCCTCCCCTGCTTCTGAGCACACTCGGAGGAAAGATCTGGGGGGGGTCATTTTGGGCTGACAAGGGAAAGTTGCATTCCAACCCAATGAGAGAGCGAAAGCTAAAAGCTAATAGAAAGACACAGCTTTTGCACAAAGCAGCAACAAGTGGGTGGCTTCAGGTGTAAGGGAAAGCCACCAGCCAATCAGATGCTCTTTAGCTATTCTGTATACGCAATGAATCTGCTCATGCATATGCTAATGATGCGTAACACGATATTCAATAAAAAGAAGGGCTGAAGGAGGAGACTCGGAGAGTCGGGCAGGCCGAGAGTCAGAGTTCAGTCAGTCCATCAGAGCGATCACTTCAAATCAAGCTTGAGTCTTTCATTCCCCCCTGGGGGGAATCCCTTCATTCTCATTCGAGAATCCCTACACAGGGAGCAGCAAGCTGCAGGCCACAGGCTGTGCCCCCGGTGGTCTCCCTGGCCCCCCTGCCCCCCACCCCCCCAGTACTCACGGAGGCGGACACAGGGCGTGATGGAAAGGAAGGACACGAGGAGGCAGAGGCCTCCGTTGCAGGCCAGCAGCCCTTTGTTGAGGAAGCAGCCGGTTGGGTGGGTGTAGAACTTGTACAGGAAGGTGTACGCCGCAGAGGCCGCTGCGTAGAAGCCCGCCGTGGCCAGGAACACGGCCATGTACCAGCGCTTGTCTTGGGAGGCACCTGTGAGCCTGGGGGGGGGGGAATGGGCGGGTTGAGACGGCTACTTGCTGCGCCCCCCCCCGATGCCTCTGGGTCTGCTGGGCTTGCCCCCTCCCGCTCGTCTCCCCCAAGCCGCTCCAGCTCGAGGTGCAGAACTCACCAGTTCTTGTTCCAGGTGTGGGCAAAGGCTGTGATCAGCACCAGCTGGACCAGGATGAACGCGAAGCCTCCGCAGACGCCAACCACGTGCCAGGCTGGGGCAAAGCCAGAAAGCAGAAGGGGGGAGGGTCAGGGAGCGGCACGCAGCTGGTCAGCACTCAGCACAGCTTCCCTGTGCCAGCTGCTGCGGCCTTCTTTGATTTTCTGCCAGCTTTTGAGAATCTGCTGCAGGCGAGACTTTTATGCAGTGCGGGCTGCGTGCCAGGGTTGGGCTACCTCGGATGAAGCGCTGGTCAGGGATGAAGAAGGCCGCCACGCAGAGCCCCACGAGGGTGAGGAGCTTCAGGAACCAGAACCTGCAAGGGACACGACACACAGGCTTGCCCCGGCCGGCCGGCATGCAGGGGGGCAGGGCTAGGAAAAGGCAGGGAGCTGAGCCCTGGCTGGCAGGGAGGGGGCGTCGCTCACCCGTTGTGCAGCAGGGCCCGGGCGTTGCTGCTGGACTTGATGTTGAGCAGGAAGGCCGCCTGCGCCAGGTAGAAGCAGGCCGTGCCAAAGCACACTCGGTAGACGGCTGAGTAGCCCACCAGGCGGTCGCAGTCCAGGGCCCCGGAAAGGCGTTCGCAAAGCACCGCATAGGAAGGCACCTGTGGGGAGGAGGAGGGGTCAAGCTGGCAAGGGCTGCTTCCAGGAAAGGCACCGCTCCGGGCAGGCTCATGCCAGGCTGCTGGGCGCTGGCAGAGGTGCCAAGCAGGCTCTGCTCTGAGGCAGGGCTCAGCTCCAGAACCTCTCTCCAAGGCATGGGCTCCATGCTGGCTTGAGTCGTGCCATCGCAGAGAGCTCCTAAACGGGTGCTCAGGCATAACCAGCCTTCCCCGCCCCAAGTGTGGGCTTCGAGGGCTACGGCAAGCTCTCTGGGAAGCCCCCGCCCTCCCTCCCTCCCCCCCCCCGCCCTTGCTCACATTCTCCTTGATGGACTCAGCCACAGAGTGGGAGAGCATGAAGCAGCAGGTGGCACAAGCCAAGACGTGGAAGAGCATGTACAGGAGCCGTGTGCCCGTCGAGACTTTGATGCTTGGGCAGCCGGGGCAGCACAGGCCACAGGGAGCTGGGCCACAGCAGCAGCAGACCTGAGTAGGGGGCAAAAGGGAGGCACAGGGGTGGCTCCTGCCCTGCTCAACGGCCTGGGCAGGCCCCTCTTTTCCCCCTTCCCCCTAGCAGAGACCAGCATGACAGAGACAGGATATGCTCCCACATTGCACTAAGCAGCTGGGGCAGGCCCTTGAGGAGATGGCTGCACCTCAAGACCTGGAGGAGGTGCACAGTACTGGCACAGCACTCTGGATGGGCTGGGTCAGGTCCCCCACCTCTACCCACTGCCCAGGGCTCGGTGGCTCTGCCTTGGCAGGTCCTCTAGCAGGGTGTGTGTGGGGTATTGCTGAGTGGTTCTGCCTCCTCTGAGAACCAGGGAGTGGGTGGATTGGTAAGCTTAGCAGACATCTGTTGCTGGGGCAGAGCAGCCAAGATGGCCAGAATTCCAGAGGGCTCCTACCAGGGGCGGATCTATTTGAAAGGGCGCCCATGGCGCCCAATGAAAATGCGCCCCTAGGGGCACACAACGTCATGACGTCACATCGTGATGTCATGACATAGCGCCCCACCCCTTCTAAGAGGCGCATTCTGTTCGCTGCCGCCAGCCCTTTAAGGCCAGCGGCAGTGAACAGAACGCGGCCAGGGCGCCGTGTTCTGTTCGCTGCCGTTGGCCTTAAAGGGCCGGTGGCAGCGAACAGAACGCGGCGCCCCAGCCCATGGCTCCCATGGCTCGTGCCATGGGCTGCCACAGGTTATTTTCACCTCTGGCTCCTACCAGCCAGCCACGGGAGGCCTGGGCAGCCACAAGCCCCTTTCTCAACCAGGCAAATGAACACAACCTCACCCAGGGGGACTGACTGGCCTTTGACGAGGCCCAGATATGACCGCTCCAGAGTTGCACAGGATTTCTGCAGAATGGAGTGCAACTTGTCAGTGCAATTTCCTCTGTAACTCGGGAGCAAACTATGGGCCAAACACCTCCTGGGGAGAAATATGTCCAGGGCAACTTAGATCAGCAGGACTGCTTGGACTCCAAATCATCTTGTTCTCCACTTGTCTACATCTCCACCGCTGTAACAATCAGTGCAGGCACAGAAGAAGAGGTGGGGAACCATTTCAGCTCACGGCCTCCGGAGCTGGGCTGAGCAAGCTCACACTCCTGTGGCGCTGGGGTTTCCTGGGCTCCACAGGCATGACTGGATCCTACCATCAGAAAAGTGCAGTATCCCAAACTGCTCAGGGCAGGCTCGGCATGGGGGACAACACAAGTGCACTGCCACTTCAGCTGGCCTAAGAAAGGGGTTTGGTCTCCCCTCACCACAGCCTGTGTGCCTGTAGCCCTTTCAGCCCTGCCACCCATAGAACATACCTGCTGCCCCCTTCCTGCTTCCACAGACCGGCACTGTTGGTTTTGCGGAACCTGCCACACATCTCCCCCCTTCTGTCTCTGGGCCCTTCGTAGCAACCCCCATATCCCCACCAGGCAAAGACACTGCTGACAACCTGGCTCCAAGGGCTCCTACTCCCCTGCCCCACCCCTGCTCTGCATGAGGATTATTCCCATTTGCCCAGTCCATCTGGCCACAAAGATTCCAGAGGGGGATTAAAGTCGCTGCTAATTAACTCCAGCACATCACACTAGCTCTCCTGCTATGGCAGCCGGGCAGAACCCTTCCCACCAGGGTAGCAACTGGGTCAGCACAAACCTCTGGCCATCCAGGCCACTGGCACAACTCCTCCCTTGCTGGGGTGCTCTTTTTTTTCAGCCCCAGCTGGGCGACTACCCTATGTCCGGGTGCCCACTGCCAGGCCCTTCTGTTGGGTTTGCTGGCCAGGGCAGTTCTATCCCTTCAAAACACTAAAGCAACACAGCAGGACAAAGAAATAACGCAAACCCTCTGTGCTGCAAGAGCCAAATGCTCTGGGCAAGGGAAATAGGAGGGTGTTCCTTATCTCACTCCTAAACTGGTGACCACCATACAAGGACTCCTGGAATGGAATGCGTGGCAGCTGGAAACAGCTCTGAGAAGCAAGGGTAGCACTCTCCCCTTCCCCAAGCCCACCCTTCTGCCTGCTGGGTCACAGAAACAGAACTGTATTGATCCAAACGCCAGCAAACAGGAGATCTCCAAACAAGTCTGTAATGTGAGGTGCCAGTAAGCAAATAAACTGACCAAGGTATGAACAGGCCACATTTCTGGTGGGGATAGAGAGCATGTGCACATGTTGAGAAACTGAGCTGGGAGAAGTCAGACTGAGGGAGATTCCCAAAACTCCAGGAGGTCAGAGGCTAACTAAGCAGGAAGGGGGATCTGAGAAAAGCTGAAATGGATTTCCACCAGGTTATGCCCGTGTCTTTAAGACCAGTTGTTTTTTGGTCCACGCCCACAACCAACAGGAGGGCAGCTGAGAAGGTGATGGGTAATTTTGCACTCAGAGGTGCTGAGGACTTCAGCAATTATGTTTAACAAGCTGCACAAAGGTGGCTGAAATGCAAAAACCGCACAAACACACACGAACCCCTTACAAGGTAAACAAGTGTAGAATTTCTACATGTTTGATGTGATCCCAACTTTCACTCAGCTGGCTGATCACCAGGCTGCAGATCACAACATGAACCTCCCGCCCTTTCTTGCTTGCTGCCATTTCCCTTTTCCCTTGTTGTCTTTTCTGCAGGCCTGACCCCCAAGCATCCCTCCCACTAGCGATGAGGGCAATCAAGCAGGGAGTGCTGCCAGGATATTGTCTCACTACCACTGCCCATGGGGCTGGCTGGCTGGCTGCTTAAGGGAGGCCTCTGCAATTTAACAGCAAGGAGGGCCACACATCTTCCCCCTTCTGCCTCTGGGCCCTCTGCCTCTGGGCTCTCAGGCAGGTGCCAAGTATAGTATGGCCAACCCTTGGGGCATGGGTGTCTCCATTCTGCCTGGCCCATGAGCTTTCCAGGAGCATTTGAGCAGCCACAGCCACAGACAATAATGCAGGGCTCAACAGGCATCTAGTCTGACCCAGTAAGGTCATCTGACAAATGACAATCAGGCTGATGAGGGATGCTGTTTGCCACTGCGCATATAAAGCTGTTTTCTGCCAAATCAGGCCCTTGGTCCTTTGGGCCCAGTTTTGCTATTGACTGGTGGCAGTTCTCCAATGTCTCATGCACTTTTCCAGACCCAACTGGAGAAGAACCTGCTTATAGATCAGGGACTTGATCCTCTGAACTACAGTTCTACCCCTGCTGAGGCAGGCCAGGGAGTGCAAAGGTTCCACTCCTGTAAAAGGCAACCAGAGTGGATCATCTATCAAACCAGCTCAGCAGGGGCCTGGTCGACAGAGAAACTGAGGTGGAAACCCAGTCAATGTAGCACGTGTAAGCTTAACCCTGCATGGAGAGGCATGCCTGAACTCACAGCCTGCAAGACTGGGCTGAGAGCAGCATGCTTTGGCCAAAGAACCGCCATCTCACCAGGGGCTTCATCTGCTCTGGTCGCTCCTGCTAACTGATGTCTTTCATGGAGGAGTTCAGCCATTCCCTCAGCTGAGCTGCCCAGGTACAAAGCCTCACCCTTCCTGCTTACCTGGGCCACGCAGCAGGCTGGTACCATCCCTCCTCCAGTCCCAAGGCCCCCAGGTCCCCAAAGGGAAGCCTGTCTGTGCTGCTCTAGGCCCCCGGTCATCAGCTCTGGGTGTGGTGGGCCCAGGCCCCTTGCTCAGCCACCCAGTCCAGGGAGCAGATGGAGCCTGCCAAGCACTGGGACCATCTCTCTGCTGCTCTCTGGAAGGTCGATGGCAAGAGAAAAGCCAATTAGCCGAGAGTCTGAGATTGGCCGGCGCAGGCCAGTCCTCCCTCCACCTTTGACCTACAGGACATGCGATTGGCGGGGGGGGGGGGCTTTCTCCTTGTGATCGCGAGGCAAAACTCGCCTTTACTGTGCCAGGAAGCAAATCTCCGTCTGTAACCCTCTTATCCCGCACGCAGAAATAGAGAGCTTAGCTCTTGCTGTGAGCACAGGTGACTCTTGGGCTGTTGCAGACGCCTCCTGACCTAAAGTCACCCCGGAGCAGAGTGCGAGGCGGGCAGCAGAGTGCAGGCAAACGGGGGGGAGGGGCTCTGTGACCTCAGCTACGGTGCCAGGGGGAGTTGGGCTCCGGCTGGCTTGCTGCACCACCTCCCTCCGGTCTGGCACAGCCTCCGAGGGACTCGTTCGAGTCGGGCTCCTGCGGGCGGCGTCGCCCTTCCTCTGCTGCAGCGGGTGCAAGGCTGACGGTGCCTTCCGAGGGCACAGGCGGGCGCCCCCGGGGAAGGGGTGAGTGTTTGCACCGGCCCTGCGGTGGAGGAGGGCGCCCGTCCCGGCCCCTTGCAAGACCCCCCGCTGGCTGCCGAGGGCGACCCCGACAACAGCCTCCCCCCTCTCAGCCGCCCCGCAAAGCGCCCTCCGCAGAGCCGGAAGGAGCCCCTTCCAGACTTGGCGTCTGGACCAAGGTCTGGACGGTGCCGCCGCTCTAGGACTCCTCTCGCTGGCTGCTTCCGGAAGCGCAAGCCCGGACGTCACGGAAGCGGAAGGCGGCCGGGGCAATGGCGGCCGAGGGCGACGTCGAGCTGGAGCTGGAAGCGGAGCCGAATGGCTCAGCCGGCGTCGGGGAAGGCGTCGGGGGCCGCCCGGCCGAGAAGCCGCGGAAGCACGACAGCGGCGCGGCGGACCTCGAGCGCGTCACGGACTACGCTGAGGAGAAAGAGATCCAGAGCTCTAATCTGGAGACGGTGAGCGCATGCGCAGGCAGGGTAGGACCCCCGCGGTTGCCACGGCGAACCAGCAGCCAATGAGGGAGAGTCGTGCGAGGCTCGCGCTGTCAGAGTGGGGACCCGGGGTCGAATGGCTCATACGCGCGTGCATCGCGCGCCTGCCTTGCTAGCATGTGAAGCATGAAGGCTATTCGTTCTGGCTTGCATTAAAGCAAATGGAGCAGGCACATCAGGATTTTTCCTTGGAGCTGCATCACATTGGGAGCGGTTCGGCTTTTTGAATTATTTCAACGGGCTGTTCTTGAAATGTTGCTATAGTTTGAGCACCTCCTATAGTTTGAGCACCTCCAGCTCATACACGTTTTTATAGAGATAAAATGCATCGAGGAAGTGAGCCTTCATGCTCAATGTCACACAAAGCACACAGAGATCGTGAAACAGGCTAGCTGGCAGGAGGCCAGACCTGTGGGAACACACACTTGGTGTTATGCACGTCTCTCTTGCTTCTATCAACATGCTATGCCCACACTTCCTTTTCACACTAGAAGAGCAGTCATGCAGGGGTCTGTATGAGACAGTGACACATACACACCCAATTGAGTTTTACCACAGGGTATATTTCTGTGGACACACTTTCATCTGCCATTCTGATGCCCTTACTGTCATCAGGTAACCTGTGAGGGACTTTTCCTCCAACCGCTTTTAAAGGCATCTGGGCCAGGTGCCACCACAACATCCTAGGACAATGTGTTCTACAGATTAATTAGATGCTTGGTGAAGAAATTTCTAACTCTTGTGCCCGTCCATTTGAATGGATAGCCCCTGGTTCTGGAATTGGGTGAAAAGGAACTTCCCTCTCTCCAGCCCATGCATAATGTTATGTCTCAGATGCATTCTTTCTAGTCTCAGGAGCCTTTACTGTTGTAGACAGTCTTTCGTAAGGCTGTGTTTTCTCCCTGTGAAAAGCAAAAGCAATGAAGAAAACTTACCAGCTAGAAGAGTAAATAGTTAAAAATAAGAAAGTTGAGCATAAAATCAGACAATTTTCACAGAGCCCCATTGGATCAGGCCAAAGCCTGTCTAGTCCAGCTTCTTGTATCTCACAGTGACCCACCAGATGCCTCAAGGAGCACAACTAGATATTTGAATCTCCTTGCCCCCACCTGCCAGATCACCTCTCATGTTTGTTGGCTTCAAAGAATGATAACATTTCTTCCTTTGACTTCTTGGCCAGGCAATGTCAGTGATAGGAGACCGAAGATCCAGGGAACAGAAAGCAAAGCAGGAGAGGTGAGTTTTTGGGGTGGTGATCTCCTCCCATGAGGTAGCAGGAGCCACCTTCTCTGTCTCAGCTAAGGAAGGAAAAGGCTGCAGTAGCCTGCTGGGTGGTATCAACCTGATTTATTATTATTTATTTAATTTTTATCCCACCTTTCTGCCCCATGGGCACCCAAGCCGGCTTACAACATTAACAATCAACACAGTAAAACCACAATGTTTAACAATTAAAACAATGTTAAAAACAATATTAAAATAGTTAAAATTTAAAACAGCAAGTCCCGTGGATCCCACAATTTGATAAAATTTAAAATGTAAAAATGAGAATGTAAAATGCCAGCCAGCCGGTCAATAATTGAAGGCTTGTTTAAATAAAAGTCTTCAGCCCCCGCCGAAATATTGCCAAAGAGGGAGCAGTTCTTAATTCTAAGGGGAGGGTATTCCAAAGTCAGGGGGCCACCACCGAGAAGGCCCTATTCCTGGCCGCCATCCCCCTCACCTCTCCTGGTGGTGGCACAGTCAGAAGGGCCCCCCCAGATGACCCAAGAGTACGGGTAGGATTATATGGAAGGAGGCGGTCCCTCAAATACCCTGGAACCGAGTTGTAAAGGGCTTGGCCAGATTTAGGGCCAGATTCATTTGGCTACAGCGAAGCTTGGGGGGCAGATACTCTTTTATGATTGTAAACGTGAAGGCTATTTCTCCTCCTTGTGGTTAAGGAAAATAAAAGCCATGTTTTCCCATCGGCATCTTTTGTAGTGTTGGTTCAACCCTCTAGTTTGCCATGCCTGAAACTGATGGGCAGGCCTGGGCTGCACTAACAAGTTTGACCTTGTTTGTGCAGCAGCGGAGCTCTGTCTTCACTTGTGACTCACCCAGCTGAACTATGTATGGGGGAGATGTGGCTAGAATCTGAATTTCCTTTTCTGTTTCAGGGAGAAGGAACTGGCAAAAGTTACTATCAAGAAGGAAGATCTGGAGCTGATTGTGAGTTTGATAAAGAAAGCATTCTTTGCTTGTGCAGGCCACTTTGACTTGGCACCTCATGGGCAGGAAGTCACCCCCTCTCTTTTCCCCCCACAGATGAATGAGATGGAGATATCCAGGGCAGCAGCAGAACGGAGCTTGCGAGAGCACATGGGCAACGTAGTGGAGGCACTGATCACCCTCACCAATTGATCCTGCCAAACTGTCTTGTGCAGCAAAGCTGGATGGAGCCTTGCACTGACGTTTGCCTCATGGCATATGCTGTTTGCTGCACGCCCCCTAAAGCTAGTATAATAAAGATGTCATTTTTTTCACTTGCTGCTGTTTGTATTGCTGACTGACCAGCCTTTATCCCTCAGCTGAGCAAGAAGCTGGTGCCAGAGAGATGAGGGACAGGAACACCCCTCCCATTCACAGATGCAGTTTTTCCCTGCAGAAATGTGTGGTCATTGGCAAAGTTGGCACTACTCATCCCAGAGGCAGCCCTGTTCGGAGACGTTTGCTAAGCTTACTGTAAGACCCAAACTGGCTGAGGAGTTCAACTCCTCCACCTGTCACTTTCTCGCTGACTTTTGGAACCCCTTCCTCCAGCAAGCTCTAGAGCAGGGGTCAGCAATCTTTTTTGGCTGTGAGGCCAGGCTTTGGGTCCTTCAATAGTAAGAGCACAAGCATATTCAGTACACAGGCAAACCTCCTGCTTAGGCCATAGTGCTAAGAAAAAAAAGGGTACAGCTTGGAGAGACAGATGCCCAGACAGAATGATGCTCAAAGGAAGGCTTTTGCCCTTGGTCTGCTTACACTTATATAAGTGTAACTTGTATAGAATTACAAACTTGAATATTATTTAGACCACCGCAGGCCAGATGGCTCTATCTTTTTGGGATTATGGGTTACATGATTTCGGGGGGAGGGCTGCATCTGGCCCCCGGACTGTAGGTTGTGTCCCCCTGCTCTAGAGCATTTTCCAGCTTCCATTGTCACTGGGTGAAGTTTCCCTCAGCCAGCCAAGCTCACTTTCAGTATTCTTGCAGAAGCTGCTGTCAATCTTCTCTGGCTCAGCCAGTTCTTAGCCAATTAGAGGAATCTGTATTTGCAACAATCCCATGTCACTGACAGAATCCCTGCAACTAAGTATGAAGAAGAAAATTTTTCCTGGAGGAGCGGCCCACAGGGCAGTGGGCGAACAACCGCTTTCCATGCAGCAGTCCCTGTAGAGCAGTGGTTCTCAACCTTTTTTGCACCGGGACCCACTTTGTAGAATGACACTCGTGTCGGGACCCAGTAGAAGTGACATCATTAATCTGGAAGTTATGTCATAGCCGGTAGTGACATAATCAAACAGGAAGTGCCATCACTGTGATGTATTCAAATGACACTCCTAGAATACAAACTGTCATTCTTGGACCGCAACAATTGCACAACCATAAAACATCCCTGATAGAAAGCAAGATTTCCTGCAGGTACTCTCAGCAGCCAGCCAAGATTGACCCGCGCCTCTTGGACTGGACAACCTCAAATTTGCAAGGCAGACTTACTGGGAAGTTGTTTGTGGTGTGTAGAAAAGCCAACTCCCAAAATAAGACGCAGCAAGAAGAGCTCTCCTTTCACAGCATTGCAACCCACATGGACTGAGCTACATGAACAGATCAATCCATATGTCTGACACATTGATCCCAAACATGGGGGCGGGGGCTGAATGAGCTCCTGCCACCAGCAGACGAGACACTGATGTTATAGCTACAGCTTCAGAGCTCAAACAGGCCAGGATGGAAGCATCTCTCTCTCTCCCCCCCCCATTCAAAAGCCTGACTCACCCCAGCTGTGCTCCTTTCCCAGTTTACACAGGACAGTCAACAGAGAGGGAATGGCACGCCATGCATGCTCAGCAACACTCTAGCCTCCCTTCCCACACGCTCCCGTCTCGCTCAGCTGCAATCAGTGCCCTTCGACAATTTCAGTGACTAGAACTGAAGTAGACAAGCACTGGCTTCAAGAATGGGGGTGGAGGTATTCAGTGGGCCATTAAAACAATAGGCTGCCTCCTGTCATTCAGGCACTGAGGGTTGACAGGAAATAATTCCACACGCACTCAGAGGCACGCTTGACCCAGCTTCCCATGTTCCCAGTTGCACTTTCCTCAAGAAAGCGACACACGCGCAAACGCGCCCCGGCCCAGGGCTGATTCCCTCCCGGCCAATTTAAGCCTTGTCAGGGCTGCTGATCTTCAGGCACCGCAAAGCGCGTCGGGCTTTTCTTGCTACCTGTCAGCCGCCAGCGCCAAGCCGGAAGCGAGGCAGAAGTGGCTCAAGGGCGCAACAGGTCCCGCAGCCGAGAGAAGTCCCTCCTTGGGCTGTGCCGCAGCGCGCCCAGGACGCCGAGCTCTCCAAAGCGCCCAGCCAGCGCAGCCCCCGACGGCTGGGACTCACCTGGACACGGCAGCCTCCCTGGACCAGCAGCCACTGGAGGCAGGCCAGATTGCCGGTGGCAGCGGCGGCTTGGCCCGGCGTGGCCCCGTTGCGAGCTCGCCCATTGCCGGCCAGTGCCACCTCCTCCAAGTAGCGCAGGCAGTTCAGCCAGCTTCCCGGCCCGGGCGGCGTGGTGAGCCAGCGAGGTGCCCAGCAGGTCCCGCAATGCCGCCACCCGCAGCTGCCCGTCCGCCTGCAGCGATTTGAGCGAGCCCACGTCCCCCTGGCGGGCGGCCTGCAGTGCCCACTCCAAGGCCATGACCTCCCCCTCCTCACTTCCAACGGCAGCACCTCTGCCTTCACCGGCAGCCGACAGCCATGCGAGGGGCACCTTCCGGGCCCGCGACCGCCACTTCTGCTCCAGACGGACCTCAGACGGCGACCCCTGTACAACGGTTGTTCGACCCCCAAAGGGGTCGGGACCCCCAGGTTGAGAACCGCTGCTGTAGAGCCTGCTGAGCTTATCAAGGTGTGCCACAGAAGGGGTGAGAGGAGACTGGTGGTGGATGCTTTAAAGCAAGTGCCACAACGTGGTCTTTGACGCAACAACTGTCTTCTTTCTAAGACTGGGTGGCTGCAGTAACAGTCCACGAGCACAAAACAGGAGTTTGAGAAAGAACAACTTTAATACCAATCTCAACATGCTTTCCTTCTATTTTCCTCACACTGTGCCTGCATAAAGATCAGGGAATATTTACAGGTGGGAGGGGGGAAAATCCTTATCAAACTAAAAACAATATTGCAAAGGGAGCACATTTGCCCCAGGGCACAATGGAGAACTTACAGAGCTGTTGCCAACTGCCCTACAAACAGATTAAAGCAGCTGCTCCAGGGTAAGATCTATCTAGGCCCAGCCTTATGGCAGTACTCCATGGTCCCAAGCAAAAGGGGGAACTGGTCACGCTAGACGCCAACAGCCAGTGCCCTCCGCTGTTCTCCCATTCATGTCACTTTCCGCTTCTTGGCTGAGGGTCTCTCAAAGACATCACGCACACCAGCTGCCTTTTGCTTGAAGAACTTTGTGTTTTGTGCACTCTCCTGGCCCCAGGCAGAGTCAAAAGAGGTTGTATCTTGATCCACCAAGTGTGTGTACTTGGTCCTCCCTGAGCGCCCGAAGTTCTTCACCTGGAGGGCAAGAGACAACATGCAAACAGTTCAGGGTGGGTGGGTGGGTGGGAGACTTGAGCAAATGGCTCCGGCTCTCTTTGCTAAAGGTGTCAATAAGGTTTGTTTAGGTAAAGATCACCTGGTGCAAGAGGTCATTATGTCACCCCCATGAGACCTCCTCCCATCCCATACAGAATAAATTACAATTTCATACGGACAGCCTAAATGCAGTGGCATCGCTAAGGTTGGTGTAACCCCCATTAACACTGATTGATTGAATTTCTACCCCGCCTTTCTGCCCGAAGGCACTCAAGGCGGCATTACAAAATCAAAGTTAAAAACAGAATAAAATACATCATAATTTAAAAACAATAATTAAAAAACAATATAAAAATACAATATAAAAGTATAAAAGTATGTATGTCAAAATATAACAGTATAGGCCACCCAAAAATCAGTAACCAAACAACAACCACCCCCAAAAGCTCAGCGGCCAACAACTGAATAAGAGATCTAGTATTAGCTCTGATACGTGGAAATGAGAGCTGACTCATACTAGCACCTTATCGGTTCCATGCTAAGTCATAATACTTGATTGGCTCTTGGAATAATCAGTCTCAGGAGAAACCAAATCTCATGGTAGCCCGTCTGACTGACAAACACACACACACACACACACCACACCTGCATGACTTTAGGCAAGATAGTCTTGTTGAAATGATCCTCCAGAGTTGGAGCACTGAAGTCCCTCTTGTACACGTCCTCGTCTTCATCCTGGAGAACAGAAAGGCACAGATGAGTCTGGGCAGGTCTCACTCACCACAAACCTTCCGGGGTCCCCACACCAGGCAGAATGGATGTAGGATGAACCAGAGGCAGCTTTTTAAAAGCAGACAGAGAAGGTGGCATCCCTCCTCCCCAAGAGTCCAGGCTCTTTTCTACTACTGCCCCATCAATAAGGGACCCCCCCCCAGCAGCCATGCCATCAGAGACTTTAGACCTGATGCCACCCGATATTTGGCTCTCACTGTGATTTGCACTCTACAGGCTATTCTAAGGGCAAGACACTCAAGGGCCAAGCAGGGTTTTGGCTGGTCTCTCACCATAAAGAAGGCCCCTCGGTGGTAGTACTTCTGCAGGAACTTGTATTTGCCCTTCACAGCCTTGTTTGTGATGACTTTGCCGTTGGCACGGAGCTCTGCGCGGCGCTCCTCCTCAGTCAGATTCCGCACCCGCTCAATCTCTGCCTTCTCCTTCTCCAACCTGGAAGACACAGAAATTAAATTCTAGCCAGGCATCCTAAATGCACTCTTCTGAAGAGAAAAAGTCTCATACAAATCCTTCCACTAAGGAGAGGGAAAGAAGAGAGGCCTGGGTTTAATCACTCCCATTTTCCAGCTTTCCTGAGCAACCACACATCTTAGTGAAAGCCTGGTTTGCAGTTAGCTTTTACACTCTCCTCACAAAGGCCAAATATTTTGCAATGTGTCTCTGCTTAGGGATCCAACTGTGACAGAGGTTGCTGTTCGGCACATAATGACAGAAAACACCATTTCCTGGGTGCCCAGATCCTCCCAGAGCAGAGCCATGTTCTCTGGTAGCAGTGAAAAGAAGCCTCTATAATGTCTGGTTGAGGACCTAAATACTGAGCTTGCACAATAAGATATACACATGACCCATTGCTCCATATTGTTGGCATATTGCTCCAGATCTAAGATACCTGAATTCTACTTGAGAGAACTATGGGTACCTTGGTTGTATTTGAGTATTTTTAAGTAAATCATTTTAAAAGGAACATTTGATAAAAATGTAATAAACTGTCAGTTTCAGTAACATCTAACATTTAAGGTGCTCCTTGATGGTTATTCAACCCAGCCTGACTCACATCCAACTTCCAGGAAACAGCCTGAGCCACACCTGTCACTACAGGAGGAGCAACTGTTGACCAGATCGCAACTACCCTCAACCTTCTGTCCCTGCTTAAGCAATCCCAGAAGTCCTCCAGCCCTGATGTGAGCACCGGATCTGGCTTTACTCACGCCTCCCGCTCTTCACGGTCCCGCTTGATGCGCTTCAACTCTCGCACTTTCCAGGCCTCATACTCTTCTTCATCATTCTCATCATCTGTGTCCAGAGCATCCAGGGCTGCCAAGGAGCGCCTGTTCTCCTCCAACTCTTTCTTGGCTTCTTCTTCAACAATCTACAACCAGTTAATAAGTGGTGGGTCCATTTGATGCGGCCCATGAGGCTTTCTCTTTATTTTCCACCCACCCATGTGCCTTTCCCTGTACCTTAAGTGTATATTTACGCCTCTCCTCAGCCATCCGTTTGGCCTCTTGCTCCAGTTCCTTCTGCTTGAGGGCTTCTGCCTCTCGCTCCTGGACTGTGACCCTGTCCTTCCTGCAGCAAACGTTAAACAGCTGTAAGCCAAATCCTCCTGAAAGGCGCTTACTATCCCATCAGCAGCCCCTCCTGAGGACCCCCAAAATGGACTTCAGGGGAAAATGTGCAAAAGAGAGGAGGCACTTTCAAGACATTCTCCCCATCCCTTCCAGCTGCCCCAAGAGCTGGTCTCAGCATGGTACTCCCCATCCAGCCATCAAGACACTCACTTGCGGATGAAGACTGGTTTTAGGCGTGGCTCAGTCTCATCCTCACTGTCTGTGTACTCCTCATACTCAGACTCCGATTCAGATTCCTCCCCAGAACGGCCCTCATCTTCCAGTTCCATCACTTCCAGCTCCTCATTCTTACGTTCCTGAGCACGCTGGCGCATCATGCTACGGCGACGTTCAATTTCCTAGCAAAAGGAAAGATGACAAGAAGGAGCACTTTCTCCTTGAAAGGGATCTTGAAGATCTTCCCTTGCTCAGCGCTACAGCTTCCTTGAAAGGCACCCTTGCTGTCTCTGCTTGAAAAACCTCCAACAGAGAGAATCTACTACTGCACAAGGCAGATTGTTTCAGTGTCAGACTGCACCCTGCAGCAATTAAAAAAAAAAACCCTAGAACAAGAGAAGTTCTCACTGTCCTAATAAGGGAACAACAGATCCCAACGGAAGTGCCCCCATGACAATGAGAACGCAGGATAAACGCCAACTCCCAGAACATGCTGGAATGACCGACTCTGACTTGTCCAGGCACTGGGCCCATTCTTGTTAGCCTTATGCAGTTCCAATCTGGCTGCAGAAGCTAAAAGCAGAGCCCTGACAAGGGCTGAGTGTGCCCTCTTATGCTTAATTATACCTCATCGTCCACCTCCTCCTCTTCCTCCTCGCTGGTGTCTTCTCGCTCTACACGCCAGGCCTCTCCCTCCACTTCGGAATCACTCTCCCCCACCACCTCTGGCTCCACGATCTTCCGGTGCCTTGCCAGCCTGGAAAGCAGATCTGTGTCAAGTCTAGCAATTCTCGAGTCAACCGACAGGTACGCAACCTTCAAGTGCTCCACTACACACGTATCACGTCACAGGCTCCCCACTCACACAGAAGAGTCCCAAGCAATCTGCCAAGCGGGAGTACCTGAGCAACACGGAAGGTTACATCAGTGGCTGGGGCGTCAGCCTGGCAGAGTCACTACGTACCTCTCCTCCACGTCTTCTGAGGTGCGGTTCTGCAGGCGGCGCAAGCGGGGGTCGCTGGCCAGCTCCTCCTCCTGCTCCTCTGGCTCCAGTTCCTGCTCTCTGGCCTTCTTGATGAACTGGAACTCCTCATCTTCCTCATCAGAGGACTCAATGGGCGCGTAGTCCGGCCGCTTCCCCGAGACATAGCGCTTCACCTTCACCTTCTCCATGGAAATCTCCCCTGGGAGAGGGAAGGGAAAGAAGAGGCGGCTGGAGAGCCTGCCGGGGAAGCGGCTCCTCCTCGCTCTGCCCCGGGCCCAGGAACCGCGGAGGGGAGCGGAGGGGACAGGGTGGGACCCGGGCTCCCTGGGGGACGGCTGGCCCAGGGGCCCCTCGTAGGAGGCGGCCCCGCTTACCCTTCTCATTCCGGACGGGCACGGCGCCTGCCGTGGACTGGATCGGGGGCTGCTTCATGAGGGCGCTGCTGGAGCCCGACATGTTGGCGGCGTTTCAGTCCCCGCGAAGCGGTGGAAAGACCAGCAACGGACAACAACGTCTGACCCGGAACTAAAAGGAAGGTGGTGGAAGCGGGAGGCTTCCGGCGCAGCCTGAGCGCGCGGGCGGAAGCGGGCTGCTACCATGAAGGTAGAATCATTGGAGTCTGCATGACGTCATTTTCTTGAAGCATCCGGATCAACAAATATGGCTGACGCAGATCATCGCTGCGAAGGAGGATTGCCGCGAATTCACGAATAAAAATCTCCCTGCACGCGTGTAAAAGTTAATTTCAACCTCTTTAAGCATGCCTGCGTGTTCTGCATGCGGGTGTGCGAATCGCTGAACGAAAAATGGGATTTAATTTCCACGGAAAGATTCATGTATTCACATTACATCGGTTCAATAAAACAACCGTTAATTGAAACAGTGAGTGCATTTTTTTTGAAGCTGTGTAATTCCTTGTTGTTCCTAGCAGTCTTATTCACCATTTTCTGACACCCACTTTCTGTTAATGGTCTAGAAGGTAAGAAAAAAAATATTTCCCCCCTCCTTTTTTCCCCCTTCCCGTTTACACTTTTTTTCCCGCCTTCCATTTTCTACGGTAATATTTTCGAACTTCTGGACATTAACAGAATTTGTTTTTGGGGGTGGTGGTGAGTATAGAAGTTTTCAAAAATACTCTTCGTAGTCTAGAAGTAAAAAAAAATTCCTCTCATATTGACAACTACTTGTGTCATGAAGAGATTTTAATGTAATTTTCCTACTGTAATACTTATGAAATTCTGAACATTAACAGACATTTTTTTTATGGGGCATGACCGTTTTATTTTTGCTTGTGTAGATTTCAAAAAATAAGTCTGTCAAAACAGTGCAATCCGAGTTTAAATAGATAGCAAGTAGCATTTCGTCCGGTATGTTCAGTAATATAATTACGCGGAATTAAACCTTGGAATTGCATATTAACTCATAATATGGTTACCACTGATGTTTCTACACGATCACACGTTGTTATTTTCGTAAGTTTTTATTTCAGGAGTAAACGATTCAGTCCTAAAGAGTACCAGAAAAGCAATCTGAAATGCTTGGAATGAGCAATGTTTTGAGTACGCCAACATGGCTGCTAAGCCCGCCCCCTGGCCTCATTCGGCTGCTATCTCTTCTTAAGGGATGTCCTCTCCTGTTATTCTACCTCTATGGGGGCATTGTAGCCTCTTCTCTTCCTCCTCCCTCCTCCCTCCCTCCACCAGCTGTCTGGGAAGAGTAAGGCAGAGATGCGCTGTCTCTGGTTCAGAAAGCCGCGCACGGCATTTGTGACTGGGAGCGGTGCTGGCTGAGTGCACAGGCAGCAGTGCCTTGGTGGGCTCAGTGCATGGCAGCTCAGAGCAGCGCCTTTCCCTCTGGGACTCTGAGAAACCTTTCTGTGTCAGTTTCAACATGGCTAATGCCACATTGCTAATGCAGTATTTAAAAAAATGTGCTCATCTTGAAATGAATGATGAAGAGCAGTTCACAATGTCAGAACTTCAAGAAAAAAGGAAGGAGTTCTTGAATAGTGACGATTCGTCTCCGTATGACAGACAGTATCTTAAGGCCAAACTGATAGAACACTTTGGGGATGCAATCTTCATCGCTGAGGGACGCGGCGTAAGCAGCACTGTGGCATTTAGAGAGAAGACATCAGACATTTTTCGTTCTTTCTACAGAGATGCATAAGCACAATGCGATGAAGAAACGCAAAAGAGGGCCATAATTGAAACGGCAGCAAGGCTGATTATAAGCGAAATAAAGGAAAGTGTTGTATCTGCTACTGATCACTATCCGACAGTTGAGGATCTCACTAGACTGTGCACTTCATTTTGTTCCAGAAACCTTAAGAAACCTGTTGAACAACATATTTGCTGGGAACGGTGTTCAGCAGAAAGTAACCAGTATTGGACAAGACATAGTACAAGCTGCAAGACCAAGGACTGTCATCGCACCACTGTAGATTGGTTTAGCAGTACAGACGCATCAGCACTATCGATCTAGACTCCTCTTGGACACCCTTAATACGATGGGGTTCAGCTCATCGTACAGTGAACTGCTCCGATTTCAGAGGAATGCTGCCAGCTGTGTGACACCTGATTCATTGTTTAATGCTGCACCAGACGCTCTACCAGTGGCGTTTCTACAGGGATGGCAAAGCTCTAAGTTTTGCAAGAAGCCTTACCTTGCAGTGGAAATCACTCCTCTCCTGCACCGTTTTAGCCAATCTTGGCGTTGCTTACTGGCTACAGCAGCAAGGGAGAGGAGGGATTTACATGACAGGGTAAGGCTTCCTGCAACACTTAGAGCTTTGCCATCCCTGTAGAAATGCCTCTGTGCTCTACTATGAATAATACACTGCAATTCCAAAACTGGTTGCAGTGGTACCCGCTGCGGTTGCAGGACCTACGGACTTCCATGCAGTTCTGCATGTGGAGAGTGTCAAGTAACAAGTTGTGACACCCAGGTGTCAGGTGACCTAGAGGTCAGTGATGACGATGAATAGTATAGAAAATTAATATTACTGTGTTATCCGCAGATTGCTGCAGTTCTCTTAAACTAGTTGAAGGGGTTCTTTGTTGAAAATGTAGTTTAAAAACAAAAGGAAACAGTTGAGTTCAAATGTATGTAATTACGATAATAAAAACATACAACTTGATATTTGTTATGACTGGTGTTGTACCTGCAATGCTCATTATATTGGAATCCAATCGTCAACCCATGGACCAAGTAATTGGTTGAAATGAATTACTTGACCATAAAAGAACCTTGAGTTTGAAACAAGAAAAAGGTCCTAAGCTTAAAAATAACACAGGTGCTTGATTCTGGCCGGTTGGCATGGCCTGCAGCTGCCATCTTGGAGAACACCCACTTCTGGTGGTGGGATTTGGGTGGGTTTTTCTCCTGTCACTCAGCACACCTAGTACTGACAAGAACAGTTGACAGACCCGTTGTTGGAATTTTCCTAAGCTTAAACATAACACAGGTGCTTGATTCTGGCCGGTTTGCATGGCCCACGGTTGCCATCTCGGAGAAAACCCACTTCTGGTTATCTGAATGTGGCTGAATTTTTTTCTGTCAATCAGCACACCTAGTACTGACAAAAACAGTTGACAGACCTTTTGTTAGACCTTTTCTGACGTCTGATGACATGTTTACTGGACTAGAAGGGTATAACTTTGTTATCTGAGTTCTACTCTTCCTGGCTGGGGCATCTGTGCTGTGGTGGGTGTGCTGCGATTGGCTCTCAAGTGGAGCCTGTATCCTCTGCTTTACTATAGGAAAGGGGATGCGGTGGGGTGGCAGGAGCTGAGGGTTCCTGGAGTCCTCCCATTCCCTGCTTTTCCCTGGGCCTTTTTTAATTCCTCCGTCAGCTCCAATGTCAGTGCAGCATTTTGCTGATGCTTGGGGGTGTCCAGTGATGTCATGCAAGGGGTACGCGGGGGTACGCAAGTACCGATTTTTAGGATTATGGCTGGCCCCGCCCACTCATTGACTCCGCCCCCTGCAACGTTTGAATTTCCTGCACGTTTGAGTTGCCTGCACGTTCTCAGAAGCAGGCAGGCAGCGTGCGGAGCCTTGCCTTGCCTTGCCACTGAAAAATGAGCTGCTCTGGGGTTTTGGAACTGTTGGGTCACTTTAACATGATGCCAGGCCTCCTTAACATGTTCTGGGGGTGCTATGGAATACTGTTGCAATTGTTGGGTCAGTTTAAAATTGTCTGAGGCCTCAAAAAGGGCTTTTTTCATGTCCCTTCCTGCCACGACATCACTTCCAGCTTATGACGTCACTTCCGGTGGGCGGGTCCCGACACGTGCCAATCAAAAGTGAGTACCTGTTATTAAATCATTTAGATGACACCACTGGGGGTGTCCATCATCTGGAGGGTGTGTGGAATACAGACTATCAGCTCCTCATCCTGCCCCGTCTCACTCAGGTCTCCACCGGCAATAGCTGCATTGGAGGTATGTGAGTCTAGTGCTGCACTGGCAAACACAGTCTGCAGAACTGAGGCTACAATGTCTAGAGGGTTGTGCCAGCCTTCAAGGGCATGCATCATTTCCTGTGCTGGTCAGACTGCTGTTTCAGAGGGGGAGGATTGCACTGTTAGGCACTTTCCTGTGAATCACGACAGCCTGTAGCACAAGTTAGCACTTGGCATAAAGGTATTTTGGAACATCTGGAAAATATCAGAAGAAAATGCTTACAGAATAAACACCACCATAATGGAGCAAACATGACTACTGTCTTTGAATTCCTCAGGAGCCCCTTTAGGACACTGGGGCCTCAGAGACGCCTCGGGGTCTTGACAAAAGTAAATGAGCGTTTATTCTCAGTAGAATTTAGTCTCTGTTTTTGACAGGCAACGCCAAGATTTGCTTCACTTAATGCCGATTATGTTTGTGCTTGTTGTAGCCAAGCAGGAGATGATACAGTGCTGGAAGGCAACAAAAGCAAGAGTTCCCTTGAACTCTGATCCTGGAGGGTGTGGCGTAGAGAGCACTCTTAGGAAGACTTGCGTGCTAGGCTCAGAATTGCGCTCCTTGTGTTGGGTCTGACATTAGAACCTGTTGAGAGATTTGAAACTTCTTCAAAGTTCCTTTCTTCACAACACACTTTCTAGAAGGACTTGCTTGGTTGGCAGCAGCAAGAATCTTTTCTATTTCCTCAAGAACACCTCGACAAAATACTGTGGTTATCACCTCTCTTAGACTGCAGTTCTATACATATGTACCTGGAAGCGAGTCCCATTAAACTAGATAGGACTTACTCTGAAGAGATATGCCACCCGATTGCACAGTTGATTTTAATATCCATCTCGTGAAAGCTGGTGTGGTGCAATGTTTATGACCCTGAGCGGTGACTCCAGGCTTCCCTGCTAGGTAGCTTCAGGCAAGCCACCTCTCGGCCTCAGCTTTCCTCACCTGCAATGTAGGGAGATGGTTTTCCCAGTAATAATGTATGGCTGTGAGAGCTGGACCATAAGGAAGGTGGAGCGCCGAAGAATAGATGCTTTCAAATTATGGTGTTGGAGAAGACCCCTGAGATCCCCTGGACTGCAAGGAAATCAAATTGGGCAATCCTACAGGAAGACAAGTCTGATTGCTCCCTGGAAGGACAAATCCTGAAGCTGAAGCTCAAATACTTTGGCCACCTCCTGAGAAGAGAGGACTCTTTAGAAAAGACCCTCATGCTGGGAAAGATTGAAGGCAAAAGAAGAAAGGGGCGGCAGAGGACGAGATGGTTAGATAGTGTCACTGAAACAATGAACATGAATTTGGGTGAACTCCTGATGCTAGTGGAAGACAGAGAGGCCTGGAGTGCTGTGGTCCATGGGGTCGCAAAGAGTCAGACATGACTTAGCAACTGAACAACACTGCCTGATGTTACAGAGTGTTGCCCTGATTCCATCCATTCCATGTGATCAGAAAGTACTATACAAATGTTCAGCAGAAGTATTGGCAGTTGTTTTATTTTTTTCACTAAAATTTCCTACTTAAAGGGATTCCCTAGGTAAGGCTGTTAGCCGACTATATTGCACTTTGGGTATGCAGAGTGATTAGTGTCCAGTTGTACAACCAACGTACATGATGGACACACCACTGCTCTCGTTTTACAACTGATGAGACCGATGCTGGATTGTGACCAAGGCCACTCATAGGGCCCAAATGAGGGGGCATTTGGGGGTAAGATGTTGCCTTGCCACCTAAGTATTTCCAAGGGGGAGACAGCAGCCCCCAGGATTGACCGACTGGGAGGGCACTGCCTTGGCCATAGAGACCCAGAGCAGGCGAGGCAGTGGCTATTAAGTGGGGGTTGGTAGCACTTCATTTGCAGTGTTTTGGGCCGGTTTCCCTTCCCAGCATATATGCTGTGTTGAGTGGGACTTTTCCCAGCAGGGCATGCCTCTTCTTCCAGAGCAGAGACGAGCTCTGGCCAGCAGGAAGTGCTGGGACCTCCTGATGGGCTTCACAGACTCTTGGGGTTTCCCTGAAAGCAACCACCGTTGGGGTTATCAGATAAACCCTCTTTTATTTCCAGCAGCAAAAGTGACTAATACTGGGTTATTCAAGGCGAATTCTAAGAGCTGGCTTCCTGCTTACGTGGTATATCTTTCAGTGACATCAAAGAACGTTCCCCGTTTCCTGTGAGCTGCTTAGAAGAAGCTCATGTAGAATTTCTCAGGGGCTGGAGGTGCAAGCAAGATGCAGAAGAAGCAACTGTGGGTTGCATGTCTGCATCAGCCTGATTTCTGGCTCAAAGCTGACATTGAGCTTGTTCTGGTAAACAGCTGAGAGGCATAAATGGAACAAGGCAGAAGCATGCAGGAAAGGGAGCAAAATCCACTGCGGGTCTGGCAAATCTATGTCTATGCCATGTCCATTGGCCAGATACTCTCTGCCAGATGCAAACCCGCCCCCCCCAGCCCTACCCAGAATGCCCCCACCCCTTGTGCAGGCTGGAGTACAGGGAAGCACAAGCCACAGAGGCAGAAAGGCCCACACCACTGGGGGCCAAGAGGGGGGCAGCAGTGGTAGCAGAGTTCTGCATTTGGCTCGCCCTGATGCACACAGCTGAGTATCTCCTCGAGACCGACCTGGATGACCACAGACCTTGGGCTGGACCCCTTCCTCCCTCCCTGGCTGGCCAGGTTGTGCAGACCAGAGGAAAGAATGAGAAGGTGATCAAAAGGCCCTTCGTATACCGGGGTCCTTCAATTCTCTGCAAAAGCCATCAGGCTGGTGAACCCTTAGCAGCAGTCTGTCTTTCTCAGGAACCCACAACTGAGGACTGCAGCTCCTGTAAGACTAGCCCAGTTACTTCAGCAGGAGCTTTCTGGGACTACAGTCCACTTTAGGCATAGGGGCATGGGCAGTGGTGTCATTCAAATGATTTAGGAACAGGAACTCACTTTTGATTGGCACTTGTCGGGAACCCGGAACCAGCCACGGAGCCCATTAGGATCCGGAACGCCCGTTCTGGTCCGTTCCCCCTGAATGACATCACTGCCTTCGCCCCCCTAGGAATCCGGAGTTGCTCCCTTTAACCCTCTGAGTGCCGGCCAACCAAGAAGAAAAGCTCTTTGCAGAAGAATTGGGAGGGGGAGGAGGGAGAGTGAAGTGGGTGGAGTCAGCCCTAATTTTAACTAGTGGAACTGGGTTCCCCCGCATTCCCCCTGCATGACATCACTGGGCATGGGCATAAAGAAAAACAGGCACGGCAGGGGGACAGAAGCCAGGCTGAGCTGGTAACAAGGCTCAATAAGATCAGCATTGACGGCCGCACTGCAGGGGGTGCCACCCCAAGTCTTGCTTCAGATGCGACACATTTCGAGCCACCTTTTTCTCAACCTACAGCGCAATCTTATGTATGCCTCCTCAGAAATAAACGCAACTGAGTTCAATGGGGCTTAGCCACAGGTAAGCGTAGGATTGTAGCCCTAGTGTCCTTTTGAAGTTTGCCTAAGATCTGCAGTAGGCTGGTTTGGGAAATTGATGTTCTTCCCCCCACCCCCAAATTCCTGGATGTTGCTCTTTCTGATGTCAGATGTGTCTGTTTACTCTCTAGCATTGAGGCCGACCTGTTTTTTTTCCTCCGTAGGCTGGAAAAGAGCTCTGTGGGCAGGTAATGGCCTAGATCATGTCAGAGGAGGAGCGAGTGAGTTAACCCCTGGCAGTTCTGCTGACATCATGGAGTGCTGTAATGAGGTTGTCTGAGCAGCTGTGGCAAGAATGCAGCTTGTGATAGGGCGTGGCCCCTTCTGCTATTCAGTAGTCTGTTGTTGCTGGTGTGTACTAGTAATCTTTAAGTCAATGAAGTGGCTGTATAGCTAGGTAACTTAGCTTTGCATCAGTTGGATCACAGGGCCCGACAGCTTAAGTGGCAATAAATCTTTCATGTGAATAAATCTGTGAATCTGCCTTTCATGTGCCTTTTTCATATGCCTCTTTAGGACCTTTGGAACTCAAGGGCAGAGGTGTGCCTGCTTTGCATGCAGACAGTCCAGTTCTGGTTGGGTGGGGACCGATTTCCACTGGAAGCCTGGAGAGCCCCCCCGCCCCACCCCCTCTCCGGCAGTCTGTATGGACAACACTGAGCTGGATGAACCAAGAAGTTGACTCTCCAGCAGGCAGCTCCCTCCCTTGCCACAGCCAAAGGTGGCTCTCAGGAATGCCCAAGGACGTAGCGCCACTTTTCCTGCTTGTGCGGGTCTGGATCGTGGCCTCTAAGAGGAATTTTATCAGGAGCTACAAAGTTTCTTTTGGGCCCCTTTCCAAAGAGGGGGGAGGGCATTGATGGAGGCAAGCAGAACTGGCAGGGGAAGGCTGGCACAGCCAAAAAAAGTCTTCGGAGCCCAGGTGTACTGGACTCCCTACCTGCCCAGTAGACCTAGCCCCCATCTTTCAGTCTCCACGAGGCCAGTCTTCCAGGACATTTCCAGTTCTCTTCCTCTGGCTCCTGGGTCCCCCTTTTTACCCTGGGCCCTGGTACAATTTGCCCCCTGTACCCATCTCATGAGCCCCAAGTCTGATGCATGCCTGTGCATGCGTATGTGTGTGTGCACACACTGCTGTTCCAAGCTGCATCATCAGGCCAGGCTGTCCTCTCTGCCCTTTCTCAACTGTGAAATTGTTTTGCGGTGTCAACTGAAGGCAGCCCCCATTACCCAAGTTTCCCTTGGCATAGACTGCCCTGAAGAAAGACCAGAATAGAGCCTGCCTTGACCATTCCTGGGGCTCTCCTCCAGAAGCAGGCTGAGGCATGAAGCCATGCCAGCACAGAAAGGGCTGGCAACACCTCAGACCTTGGAACCACCGTCAAGGAAGCCAGGAGGCTGTTTAAATGGTTTAATACAGTGGTTCCCAATCAGGACACACCAGTGGGTCACAAAGCACCTAGTGCAGCCACATTGAAAATATGGAAAAATGGGGTGATGGAAAGGCTTTGTGATCATTTTGCTTATATTGAGGTTGTAAATAGGCTTTTTTTTCCTTTTTGACTCACTTTGCTATTGGAAAATGGCTGAGAAATAACCCAATTTTTGGCTGCATTCTCAGAGCAGCTGGCTCTGGTGTCACAGTGACGGCCCTTCCAGCTATTACATCACTTCCAGGTTATTGACATAACTTCCAGTGGGTTCCAGACAGATTATCATTCTAAAATGTGGGTCCCACTGCTAAAAAGTTTGAGAACCACTGGTTTAATAAAAATTTTAACATTTTAATGCTTGGTGTACAGCATACTACTTTGGATTTTAGAAAAGCGATATAAAAATCCCATAAATGTCATGGGGATATGAATTCTGACATGCAAATACCCCCCATGGACAAGGGTCTTTGCTGAAAGCCATCAACAGATTGCCATTGATAGTGCTGCTGCTAAGCGTGGGGCAGCATTCAGCACAGGCATGAGGAAGCGATGCCCCAAGCCCCCGCCCCCAAATGAGGAGGAGCCCCCCAACCACTCTCCCAAGCATTGCTAGTTCCTTCTTCCACCCCCTAATTAGACCTAAGCAATGCTAATTCAGGAAAGAGCTTCCATCCATACAGAGGTTTGATGCTGATACAGAGGATGCAGATGCCCAATTTGAATGACACCAGGCAGGCAGGTTTTTGGAGTGATCCTATCCTGGCTGGGGTGCACTGTGCATCCCATGGTATGGGAGGGGGCCCTCACAGTCCCACCTTCGGCAGCGAAAAGGCATTCTACTTTTCAGCCTTAACCTGTACAGGCCTGTAGAAGGGAACCCAGCACAAGAAGAGGACCTTGCAGCACTTCTGAGCACTGCAGCTCATTTGTCCAGTCAGAACGACTTGCCCTATTTGCTCCACAGATCCCTTTTGTGGGGCATACACTCCTGTGGACCATGGCAGCCCTGCAGGCAAAGAATAGAGGAAGACGGTCCAGGGATGGAGCCATCAGAGACCCAGGCCCTCCAGGGAACCTGGCACCAGTCTCTGAGGGACGGGCATGTTGTAGAACCTTCAGGGACCTTCACGGTCCAGCCAGCTCTCTGGTGCGACACAGATGTCAGTGCATTCACACCTGGTCTGTTGCTCTGAGTGTCCCCTTTGCGCCTGTCAATTATGCTTTGGCTGGGGCAGTGAGGGGCATGACAGTTTCCTCTGAAAAACTCCACTGCACACAATAAATGGCAAGTGCCTGTTAATAAATGTTCTTGGCACCGTCTATCAGCCAGGGCTGGTACAACCTGGCCCCAGAGGCGGCCTGCCCAGTGCTGCTCTCCTTCACCTGGCGTATCAGAGACCTCGCCTAATCGAGGTTATGGTAAGAGGAGAGGGGGCAATGGACGGTGCCCCGTACGTGCTGGTGCCTAAGGCGAGTGCCCCAGTGGGCCTCAGGGGTGGGCCGGACCTGCTTGCCAACACTCCGACGCCGACTGCGCGCAGCAAGCCTCCCCAGGACTTGGGTCGGGGAGCAACTCCGAGACCATAGTGCAGGGAAGAAGGGAGCCAGAGGCCCGCGGTCGAGGCCCCGTCGCCTAGGCGCATCCCGGCTGTTTGCTCGGGAAGGCGAGCTCAGCCGAGCCCACCCCGATGGGAGCTGTGGCCGGGCTGGCTTTCCCCCCCGGCCGCGGGAGCCGCGGCTCCGTTTGGGTTGCTGCCCCGCCTCGGCAACTGCGAAGCGGCCTCCGGAGAGAAAGGGCGCTTGGCTGGGGCGCCGGCGCGGCCCCTGCGGATCGCAATCTATGGACGGCCCTGCCTGCCGGCCGCCGCGGGGGCCCGCCTCTCCTGGTCGCGGCTGCAGCCGGGAGTGACGGCATCTGGTGGCGCCTGCCTGCGTGCGCTCTCGGTGCCCCTAGCTCGTCGGGCGGGCCTCGGAGCCGAGCAGAGGCTGCCTCCCTCCTTCGCTCTCGCCGCCGCCTCCGCCTCCTGCTCGCGGGGCGGGAGCTCCTCCGGGCGTCCCGTCCGTCCCGCCCGTCGGGGTGAGGCTGCGCCGCTGCCGCCCATAAAGGAGCCGCGGGGCCGGCGGTGGGTTTACGCAGAAGTGGCAGCTGAGTGACGGTGAGCCCAGCGGAGCCGAGGGTCGTCCAGGCGGGTAAGGAAGCGGGCGCGCGACCAGGACTGATGGCCTTTGCCGGCCCGGCGGGCAGGACGGCGCCGAGGCCGAGGCCGACCGCGAGGGGGGGGTCTTTCCCCTCCACCCCACGCACTTCCCAGCGCCTGGCCTCGACCCCTTTCGCCCCCGTAGTGGCCACGTCTCCAAAGGCGTCCGCGGGCCAGTTGGCCCCGTTCCGAGATGCCCGGCGGAGGCGCGGCCGCCTCTGACTGGTGCTGCCCTCGAATGGGGCCGCTGTGGTCCGGGTGCGGCAGCCAGCGTCCAGTCTCGTCCTTGCCGGATCCGGGCCGCCGCCGCTCTTGCCCCGGGCTTGTTTTGCCGATGGCCGTCTGGCTCACGGCGAAGGGGGGAATGACGCGCTGCGGGAGTTCGCGGGGCCTTGGCTGGCGGTGAGTCGCGGTCCTCTGCCTGGAGCAGAACGGCCGGGTGTTCGCAAGCTAGGCTTGGGGAACAGACGCGCCGCGGGGCCACGATCCGTCGGCACATTCGCCTTCCTCTCCGGGGCCCCTTGCGTCGGGCGGACGCTGCCGCGGGGCTTGCAGGGGAGGGCAGGCTGCTATTATATGGGGCTCCTCGCACGGCGAGGAGGATAGCAGCACCCGGGACTCTGGCGCCATCCTACGGCAAGGGCCGACCAGCGACTGGGCTCCGTAAACATGGCTGCGTGCAAAACTAGCGTCGCAGGCCCGGTGGCGCGGAGACTGGCCCGGCCTGGGCAGCTTAGCCGCAGCAGGGGCAGCAAAGCCGGCAGCGTTTCGTGTCTGCTTCCGTCGCTTGCCTAGAGGGGCTGCCCCTCACCAGCTCTTTAGGGAGGGAGAGAGCGAGCGCGCGCGCTGCTGTTGGCGTGGGGCTCCCATGCGGGGGTGGCGCCCACCTCGGGGTGTCCGGAGCGCTTGGCGAGGGCGCTCGGAGCCAGGCGCCGGCCTAGGAGCTGCAGGCTTTGCAGGCCCAGCATAGGCTTGTCCGAAGCGGGGGGGGGAGGAGAGAGTCTGGTGGGCTGTGGGAGCTCCTGCCTGCCTGGAAGGAAGGAAGGAAGGCCGATGGAAGGCCTGGAGCAGCTCCGTGGCAGGGCAGGTGGGACCCGGCTTGCCGTGGGACATAACGGTGGTGAATGAGGGCGGTGGGGCAAGTGGCTCTGATCCGCTGCAGCCAGAGGAGTCCTGGGGACAGGTTGCCGGGCTTGTGTCTGGGCAGGTGTCCATTCCCCAAATGCCCCCACGTTGCTTCTACCCCAGGAAGCAGGATGGTGCCTTGCGGCCTGAGCTGGGAAGAAGCCTGGCGCCCACCCTGGGCACTTTGTTCTGGCATGCTCTCCCTCCCAGCCAGGGCTTCTAGAAGCACATCTCTGAGCCCTCGGAGTTGTCCTTGGTTTTGTCCCTCCTGCGTTCGGCTACCGGGGAGGGGATTCTTGTGCTGCCCTGTTGGCTGACGTGGGTGCAGGCAGGCGGCCGCGTGCTGAAGCCTTGGGAGGGTCTGGATGCAGGACAGCTGCCTTGGCTGCCCCAGCTGGGGAGCTGGCTGCCACCGATAGCCCTGTCGCCTCCTTATCTCGGGACCAGCAGCAGCTGCCTCTCTGGCTCGCGCGACCTTGGCCTTGCCTTGATTCACTCTCTGTGGGCTCATCCTTGGGACGGTCACTGCAGCTAGTGCAGGGCGTTCTGCTTCAGCCGGGACCTTTGGTCCGTTTCTGGGAAGAGCCAGCGTGTGGGCCAGGCCAAGAGGGTGAGGAGACCGAGAGCCAGTTCTGGCTCAGGGACATGTCCCCGGCGCTGCCGTCCACCTGTCCCCGGTGTCCTTCGGCACACATGGCTAGTCAGTCCTGTCGTTGTCAATTGGGCTAGCTCTCAGGAAAGGGTGTGTAGGATGGCTGCAGGAGCAGAGGTGGCCACAGTCCGAAGTCAGGTGATGCTTTTCATTCGGACTGGCCAGAAAGTCACAAGTGTGAGCTTCTGAGTCCTGCACAATTCTTTGTGGTGGGACCCCATTTTCTGGAAATTTAAAAGTGGCTCGGTCCAGTCCTCCACCAGGTAACAGCTGGGGCTTTGCAGGTCTGGTGTGACTTCTGGTTCTTCCACCCCTTCTGGGGTCCGGGCTCACACCCACATACACGTTCTCCCAAGCAAGAACATCTGCCTGGTGGCCTTCCAGCTATTCCTCCAAGAAAGGTGTGCCTTGGAGACTCATAGAGGAATGACCCTGTGCCTGGAGGGTCACCTTGGGGCGGTAGAGCAGCACTGTGAGGTGGGGAGATGGGGACAGCTGGAGAACCAAGACCATGTGAGCGGGGTCTCTGGTGACCGCAAGGACTAGTTTTCTGTTGTGGAGAGAGGCTCTCCCCTTTTAATGTTTTTGAAATAAACATACTGCAGTAGAGATTCTGGGTGTGGGACCGGGCGATTATCCCTTCCTGTGGTTTCCTGCTCCTAGTCAGCTCTGCCTAGTGTAAATGAGCTGAAGTGTGAGTAAATATGTATAGTATTCTTCCCTTGCTTCTCTTTCTCCCCCTGTGGTCTCCCGTGTGACAGTATTTAGATCAGTGGTTCCCAAACTGTGGGTCCGTGGCCCACCAGTGTGTCATGACCCAATCACTGGCGAGTTGTGAAACTGGCAAGGCAGATTAGACTATGTGCATCAAGGGTTAAGCAACCTGCTACTAGGGTGGGCGGGCACTGCTGCCCAATTACCATTTTAGCCATAGAGGCTTGAGCGGCTGGTAAAGTGAAACTTCCCTTTTTTGGTGGGTCCCGATGCTAAAAGTTTTGGGAATTGCTGATCTAGATTGTAAGCCCACCTTCTCATTCTCTGTAAAGCACCACTTGTATGGAAAGTGCAATACTCTCCTGTGCTTGTCTAACACCTTCAGCTTGTTTATTGCACATCTCCCCTCTTCCTCCTCAAATCGCTAGGCAGACAACGGGAGGTGCATCACTCTGGAAAAATGTGGTGGTCGCCGTGCTATGTGCAGCTTCCCCCCACCATACCGTGTCAGAACCCCTGAGAGGGGAGAGAGCCTCCCTCTTCCAGCTGAGTGCCACAGGCCAGATGCTGGGTGGTGGTGGTTTGGGCTGCCTTGAGTGACTCATGAGTGACTTAAGTCCTCCTCAGTCTGCCCTGGCTGGCGAGGTGGGCAAGGAAGCTCTTCAGGGCAGGTTGAGTCTTGCAGGCAAGCCTTTTTCTCCAGCAGTCCCTTCGACAGTGCCGTCTGGAGTGTGGATTTCTGCTTGCAGTGGCAGGAGCCGCAGTTCTTTCCCCCCTATTCCCTCTGCCTTGCCTGTGTCCAGGTGTCTTGAGGTGGTCCTTGGCGATGCCAGGAGCAAGCGCCTTGCCAAGCCGGCTTGGCCCTGGGCTGCAGCACAGTTTGTTCCGTGGCTGTTTGCTGGCGGTGGGCGGAGGCAGAGCTTGTGCCAGAAGTGCTCCCCTGGTGTGCCCAGCCCACAGCATGTTCATGTGTGTGCGTGTGCATAGACTCTGACTGCTCCCTTTGTCCTCAGGTGCTGCCCACTGCCTGCTGCTCTCTGCCCAGGTGCCTGACGCCCTCGCCTCCATGCTGCCTCGGACTGGCTGGGGCCTGGCTGGGCAGAGCGCCCGCCCGCTCTGAGGTGCTGCTGCCGCCTGCCTGGGCTCCCCCCCTGCCCTGGCCCCCGGTGTTCATGGATCTGCGGCCCCCCTCGCTCCTGCTGCTGTGGACTCTGGCGGCAGCCCTTGCGCTCCTGGCCAGAGGGGTGCTGGGCCGGCGCATCTACACCAACACCTGGGCCGTGCTGGTGCCTGCCGGGCCGCAGGAGGCGGAGAGGCTGGCCCGGAAGCATGGATTCGTCAACCTGGGGCCGGTAAGTGGGGCTGGCTGCCCAGTGGGGGAAGGGGGTGGCCCAGCTGAGGGTGGGGGGAGGCTTGGAGGGGCACTGCTGCCGGGAGTAGCTGGTATGCAGCTGCTGTAGGGATCGTGTCCCGCAGGCCCAGAGCTGTGGGCCTCTTTTCTGCAGGCCATTTCGGGGTGCAGCCATACACCATCTGCTGTTGGGAACTGCAGGGTTCTTTCCCACCCACCCCACTCCATGGGGCACAATTGCAGCCAGGATCCTTGGCCGGGGGTGCTGGTGTCGTGAACCAGGCTACCCTTGGCTTGCTTTTGGGAAGGGCTAGAGGTCTGCACCCTGCTAGCTGGGAGAGCCCTTCGGTTCCTGCTCCACAGGCTCAGCGCACAGCTTCAGGCTAGAGCCAGGATGCTTATCGTGCCCCATGGAAGCACAGTGGGGTTCTCCTTGCTAGGGCTTCTTTGCCTGTTGGAGGGCGGTGTGGGGTGGGGGTTGAAGCCATCACCCCCTGGCAGAGGGCATTGTCGCTTGCCCTTGACTTCACGCAGGGCCTGGTGAAGGCGGCAGTGCCACGTTGCCAACAGTGCAGGTGTGGAAGGGGCCAGAGCAGGATCCCATCCCCTGGGGCTATTGGCACATCACCTGTCCTCTGTCGGTTGTTGTGTTGCCCCCGAGGAGCCGGGTGTGTTGCTCTTGGCTGGAGTTTTACTTCCTGAAGTCCTTTCTGGGAATGCTGCTGCCCCCAGAAGGGGGGGGCGGTGCCCTGTTGTTCTGGATTACTGTCTTTTGGCTGGAGCAGGGGGACGAGGCACGCACAGCCCCGGCACTGGCCCAAGAGGAACGCAAGTCGGGCCAAGCGCTTCCAGGCAGGACAGAGGCCTGGGTTGCTGCCGCCTTCCGTGGCCACTGGGAGGGAGGCAGAGCTCCTGCAGGGAGGCTCAGTCTCTGGGGAAGGAGAGCAGAGTGCCGCTGGGGTCCCCACTGTTGCCTTCCAACTTCTTCACTCTGGGCAAGTTGCAGTGGGGCTGCCAGTCCCTGGCCAGCTCCTTCTTTCACCGTCTCTGCAGAGTGTGGCCTCTAGGCAGGCAGGCCAGGGCACCCTCAGTCCGGGCAAGGACAGCCCTTTGGCCAGTGGGGCCAGATGTGTTTCTCTCCCAGCCTGTTTCCTCGGGTCACCTGTCTGTGGGGGCCTAAATTAAGCCCAGGGATTCCTCCCCCTCCCTCACCCACCCCAGCGACCCGCTCTCTTCCTGGCATCAAGGGCCCAGAGGAGAGCTGGTGCGTCAGGGGGGACCCTCTTTCCAGTGGGTAGAAGAGAAAGTGCTATGCCAAGGGGGCACTGGGCGGTTCCGTCTCCTGCCTGCAAAGAGCCACCTGGCAAGATATTGGGAGACTTGCATGTGGGCACTCCAGGGCAAGTGGACCCCAGAGGCTCTGAGGAGCCCCCTGATACTCATGGGCAGAACAGACTGCACTCCTGGCTGCCGAGTCCCCTTGCGGCCCTTCTCGTGCTCTCCAGCCCAGTCCAAAGGGACGTGACCTGAGAGAAGGGGCGCAGGTGACTTGGCGACTCTGCCACTGAACCAGGGCCAGGAGCCTCCCTTTTCCACCCATCCGGCTCGGAGGCCTTGCCTGTCTTGTCCACGGTCAAGGGGAACTTCTTCCCAGAGCCGAGGCTTGCAGTCTGGTCCTCTCCTCTCCGCACTGGGCCATGCCAGCAGAGGCGAAGGGCTGGGCTCTGGGTTTGCTGCCTCCCGGGAACTGTGGGTGTGAAAGTGGAAGTGTTGGCTGCTGCTGCTGCTGCTGCTGCTCCTCTAGTTTGGAGGCAGAGGACCCTGGCATGCTCATTGCCGTCACTGTGTCCTCAGCAGGGTGTGATGGGGCCGGGCAGCCGGTTTAGCTGGTTTGCAGAGCAAACCGGGGGGGGGGCAGCAGCAGCAGCCCTCATAAGAGGCCCTCTTAGGAGATTTGCATCTGTTTAAGCGAAGTGGAGCAGGAAGCCAAGCCTTGCAGCTGGACCAGACACCAGCTAGCTCAGGGCTCTGGGGCACTTTGCCTCTTCCATGTCACCGTCTGCTCTCTGAGGGAAGGGGGGCATGTTGGGGGGTGTGCCCTCCTCCTCCTCTGCCAGCAGGGGCCTTCACCCTGCAGGCTGCCCTGTGGCTGGCATTGGGGCTGTGCTGATTCTGGGAGCAGGAAGGTGGCACAGGTTTGAGGCCACCCCCTTTGGGGCAAGCCTCATTGCTGTGGCAGCCCAGCCCAGAACGCCGTGTGGTGTTGGTGTGTGGGGAGCTGTCACTGGGGTTTTTCCATGGAGCTCAATGGCTTGGAGCCCCAATCTAGGCAGAGGGCTCCCTGGAAGCAGCAGCCACTGGGCTGGAAAGCCAGTGTCAAAGGGATGGGCCTTGGATTGCCTGCCAGGCTTGCCCAGCACCTGTTCTCCTCCCTCACAACACCCCACTGGGCGGCTGGGCTGACCCACCAGAGGAGACTTGGAACCCAAGAAGGAGCCCCCCTCCACAGCTGCCACTTGCACTCATGGCCTGGATACCAAAGACCCCTTTCCTCCCCCATTCTACGCAGCTGCTGACTACCCCCACCCAGGCTGGCTTGGGACTGCTTCTCTTACTACTAGGGATGATGGGTGAGGTGGGAGGGAGTCTCTGGCATTGCCCAAGGGCTCTCCTAGGCAAGTCTCTGCTCCCCCTTCTGCTCAGTGTCTGGCCAAGCGATGGTTGATAAAAGCCAGTGGTTGGTGAAAGCTGCAAGATTCAGATGAGAACAACTTTCACCAGAGGCAGATCTACAGGGAGGGCAAAGCTCTAAGTGTTGCAAGAAGCCTTACCCTGTCATGTAAATCCTTCCTCTCCCTTGCTGCTGTAGCCAGTAAGCAACGCCAAGATGTTGCTGTTCCCTGTGAGGATTGGCTAAAACGGTGCAGGAGAGGAGTGATTTCCACTGCAAGGTAAGGCTTCTTGCAAAACTTAGAGCTTTGCCTTCCCTTAGATCTGCCTCTGACTTTCACTCTCCTCCAAGCCCTGCGGGATCGAGGGCAGCTCCCGGGAGACAGCCAGGCAAGAGAGTTGCTTCCAGACTTGTGGAAGCTGCCCAGGGCTGTGGAATCTGGTGAAAGGCTGGTGCTTGCCGCAAAGGCCCAGAGCCGTGTGTGTGTGAGAGGGCCACATCTCCTGTTCCCAGTGGCGAAGGCACCAGGGAGTAGCTAAAGAAGTGCAGGGGTGCAGTTGCACTGGGCAACAAGCTGAGCTTGACACTAGCAGCCAAAGTTGTGAAAACACTGGTAATTATGAATAATACCATCATTGGAAGGTTAATTTAAAGCAGAATGCAATGAAATAAACCGAAGTGTAATATCTTTACTCTGTCAAATGTTATGGCCCAGAAACCACAAATAAAAGCAAAACTACAACTGTCATGTAAACATCGCAGTTTGTTAAAATTGAGTTTTTTAGGAATAATACTGTCATTTTATACACCATTCAATGTGAAATTTCATGCAAAATGCCATGAAACAAACAAATCATAAAAATCTGAAAACAAAAATACAGCTGTCAGGTAAAAATAGCTGGTTTAGGTAACTTTTAAAGTGGAAAAAAGAAAGGGGAGAACTGTGCACACCACTCTGAGCTCCATGGAAGAAGGGTAGTATAAAAATGCGGGAATGAGTGAATGAATGATTTTGCCGTATGGGGGGATATTAAAAATTTATGGGTCCCAAGTGTCAAATGATCTAGCTATGCCACTGTTGGAAGGTGACTGTGGGCTTGGGGGCAGGCAGAGGGGGGCATGCTACTGGGGGGGAGGATGTCAGTTTCTCCCCCATTTTTCACCTTTTTAAAAAGCCCAGGCATGCTGTCACTTTTGGAAGTGATGTAACTTCCTGTTGTGACATCACTTCCGGGACATCATTTTGCCCTTGGCACTGGGCTACACTTTCATTAGCTGCGTCACTGGAAGGCGCCTCTGCTCTGTTTGGGGAGGGGTGTGACTGCCCCCCCCATTACCCTGTTCTGCTCTTATTCCTCCACCTTGTAGGTAATTGGCGAATATTACCACTTCCGCCACCACGCCGTGGTCAAGCGGTCTCTTTCGCCCCACCGCTCGTGGCACAGCTACTTGGGCAGAGAGCCTCAGGTGAGTGTCCCTGCGGGCCCCATGCAGAACCACCTGGGCTGCGGGGCTTGTGCCTGCCTCGGCGCACCTCTAGACTTGCCACTTGGCTGTGGCTGGTGCATTTGGCAGGTCAGGGGGCGGCAGTGGTAGGCTTTGTTTGCACAGCCCAGAGGCCTTCCTGGCAGCACCCGTGGCGGCGGTGGATGGCTTGGGCTGCTGCCATTCACCTGCACACTCACCAGCACGCCCTTGCCTCTTGTTGCCCCAGGTGCACTGGCACGAGCAGCAGGTGGCCAAGGTGCGGACCAAGCGGGATGTCTTCCTGGAGCCAACGGACCCCAAGTTCCCCCAGCAGTGGTACCTGGTGAGTGCTTGGGGCGGTGCTTAGGGCTCTGCCCATGGAGAGAGTGGGGCGGTGCCTTGCAAGCCATTTGCACCCTGCCTCCAGGAGCAGGAGTGTCAGAGCCCACCCACCCCCTTGTGCTCTTCCCCAGGGCAGTGTGGCTAGCATGAGATCCTGGCTGTGACGCCACCTCCCAGGCGCTGCTGCAATAAGGAGAGTGCCACTGCTGATGCCTTGGCCCTAATGCGGGGCTCTCTGCATGCGTCATCCCACGTCTCCCAAGTCCTGCTGGGAGGGGCATGCACGCTCTCCTCTTTTCTGGCCCCTTTGGTGCCCTGGGAGCTTGGCCACTTGCCAGGCTGCCTGTTGTCTGTGCAGAAGCAGCCACCAGCTTCCCACGTGGGGAAATACCAGCCACCAGCGTGGCCGCGTGGTCTAATCCTGCTGCTGCTGCTGTGCTCCTCTTCGTCCCTCTGCAGCCTCAGTGCTTTCTCCTCCACAGGGGTGGTGGTCAGTTGACCCCTGCTAACTGGGCAAGAGGCACTTTTTCAAGTGCTGCTCCTCTTATATTTAGCAGGGGGAGAGTAATTGTCCCTCTTCACCCCTGCGCAGTGTCTTTTCTAGTAGCTGTTGCTGGTGGTCTGCCTTTTTTTTTTTTTAAAGATTGTGAGCCCTTTGGGACAGGGAGCCATTTAACTTTATTATTATTACTATTTGCCTGTAAACCGCTTTGTGAACTTCGTGTCGAAAAGTGGTATATAAATACCTGTTTGATTGATTGATTGATTGATTGATTGGTTCAGTCCTGCTGCTGCAAGAGTGGAGGTGGTGAGGGCTAGTCACTTGAGAAGGCCAACACTGGCCACCCTGTGCCCAGTGGCAGGCGTGGAGCCTGGTCCTGGTGGCTTCCAGAACCAGGCAGGGGAAGCAGCAGTAGTGTTGGTTTGAAGGCTCCAAGCCACAGCTGCTCTGGCCTGCCTCCGGGTTAGGGGCGGGGGGGGGGCATCTCCCTGCTGCATTCAGTGTAGGGAGGGGAGGTGCTCTCAAGGGATGCAGGACTGGACGCTGGGCATGCCGCCCTGACAGTTGGTGATAGGTTCTCTCCCTCCTTCCGGTTCCAGTCCAACGGGAACCAGCGAGACCTGAACGTGCGGGAGGCCTGGCAGCGAGGCTACACCGGCCGTGGCATCGTGGTCTCCATTTTGGATGACGGCATTGAGAAGAACCACCCGGATCTAGAAGCCAACTATGTGAGTCGTGGCAGGATCCCTTGGGATCCGCAGTGCCTGCTGTGAGCTGTCGACGGCCCTTTTCATAGATGTGTGTGTGTGTGTGTGTGTGTGTGTGTGTGTGTGTGTGTGGAGGGGCTTCCTAGTACAACCCCTTCCTGTGCAGTCTGGGCCGTGTCTGCCATCAGCCGAGGGTACCACGTTGCAGGGAAGAGCTTGAGGAAGGCGGAGGAGCCAGAGTTGCTCAACCCCAGTCGGACCTGGACTGCAGAGCTTGCCACCAAGGGCATGCTCCTCTGTAGGGTGCAGCAGCTTCTCCTTCTCCAAGCTACAAGAAAACTGTTCTCAGCAAACATCTGGATCACGGGGGTGGGGGTGGCTGCCCTTCCTCTCCGGTGGGCCAGAACTGCAGCCTCAGAAAGGGGGAGGCCTTCTTGCAAAAAATAAAAATAAAAAGGTGTGGCAGGGGGAGCCTGAGGAGGGTGACGCTGGACTCTGGTCTCTGCAGGATGCTGCTGCCAGCTTTGATGTGAACGACCAGGACTCGGACCCGCAGCCGCGCTACACACAAATGAACGACAACAGGTGGGGAGCACTGACTCGCACGGCCCCGGCCAAGGGGGCTCCATTGCTGGAGACCTGTGAGCCTCGGTTGGGTGTGGCGGAAAAAGGGGTGTAAGCAGTGATGGGATCAGCAAATTGAGAAGGGGAACGCTGGGCGGGACTTACGCGGGACTTCCACGTGATTGGCTGCCTGTCCGCAGCGTTCCGTGGCTGCCCCGGCCTCGGGGGGGGGCTGCCCCCGGTTGGCGCGCCCCACCGCTGCTCGCCCAGGCACCCAGCGTGCCCCCCACCCGTCCTCCGCGGCAAGCAGGAGCCCCCCTGAAGCCAGGGCAGCCGTGGAACACTGCGGGTGGGCTGCCAATCATGTGTAAGTCCCACCTAAGTCCTGCCCAGCGTTCCCCTTCTCAATTTGCAGATCCCATTGCTGGGTGTAAGCAGAACTTTGCTAGCATGCTCAGAGCAGCAGCCCAGGGGGCAGACGTTGCTCTGGGTCAGCCAGCTGACTCCCCTGACTTTTGCCCCAGTTCTAAACTGGGAAGGCTGGTCCTCTTTCTCCCAGACCTAACCCGACCTTGACCTCCCTTTTTCCTTTTGTCCTGATGCAGACACGGCACTCGGTGTGCCGGGGAAGTCGCTGCCGTGGCAAACAACGGCATTTGTGGCGTGGGCGTGGCGTACAACGCCAAGATTGGAGGTAGGTGGCGCCGTTGCTGCTGTGCCTGGCTCAGTGTGCCCCTCCCCTTGTGCGCTTGTCGAGGGGCGAGAACCAGCTCAGCAGTGCTCTGCTTTGCCCCACAAGGGGCAGGGGAATTGGCCAACAAGAGCTGAGGAGCAGCCCCTCTGTCCCTCTTGGCCGCAGGGGTCCGCATGCTGGACGGAGAGGTGACGGACGCAGTGGAGGCACGTTCCCTGGGGCTGAACCCCAGCCACATCCACATCTACAGCGCCAGCTGGGGCCCGGAGGACGACGGCAAGACGGTGGACGGCCCTGCCCGGTTGGCGGAGGAGGCCTTTTACCGGGGTGTCAGCCAGGTCAGCATCAGCCCAGCTCTGGAGAGTGGGGGTGGGTGGCGGCCAGCTGCGTCATGCTGCCAGAACGGTGGGCAGGAGGAACGGGTGAGCGGCAGCCCGCCCGTTGCGTACCGCTCCATTTCGCCGTCTTCCAGACGGGTGAGCGGCAGCCCGCCCGTTGCGTACCGCTCCGTTTCGCCGTCTTCCAGACGGGTGAGCAGCAGCCCGCCCGTTGCGTACCGCTCCATTTCGCCGTCTGGAAGACGGCGAAACGGAGTGGTACGCAACAGGTGGGCTGCCGCTTACCCATTCCTCCCGCCCAGCGTTCCGGCTGCA
>JAJKFI010000026.1:4778676-4897813 GCA_029204185.1 Lerista edwardsae
AATGGAGCGGTACGCAACGGGCGGGCTGCCGCTCACCCATTCCTCCCGCCCAGCGTTCCGGCAGCATGACGCCGCTGGTGGTGGCTGTTTGTGGCTTCCTTGCCTGCCTCACTGGCCCCTTCTTCCAGGGCCGCAACGGGCTCGGCTCCATCTTTGTCTGGGCCTCGGGGAACGGCGGCCGAGAGCACGACAGCTGCAACTGCGACGGCTACACCAACAGCATCTACACGCTCTCCATCAGCAGCACCACCCAGTACGGGAACGTCCCCTGGTACAGCGAGGCTTGTTCCTCCACCCTGGCCACCACCTACAGCAGCGGCAGCCAGAACGAGAAGCAGATCGTGAGTCCCGCTGGGGCTGGGAGGGTGCCTGGTCTGAGGGTGCGGGTGGCAGAGGCGTAGCTAAAGAAATGCAGGGGGTGCAGTTGTACCGGGCAACAAGCCTTAGGGTGGGCAACAAGCTGAGCTCGACACTACTGGCCAATATTGTGAAAACCTTGGTCTGTATAAATAATACCATCTTGTTATATAACATCGGAGAGGTTATTTAATGCAAAAATGCAATGAAACAAACCAGAGTGTTTCAAAGTAACTTTATCAAAGTTATTGCCAAAAAAAACAGAGAAAACAAAAATACAACAGTGATGTCACTTCTGGGGCTACATTTTGCCCTCTGCGCTGGGCTGCACTTTTATTAGCTATGCCCCGGCGGGTGATGCTCAGCCACAGCGTACCGTGCTCCTCCTCCCCCCCCACAGGTGACGACTGACCTGCGGCAGAAGTGCACAGAGTCTCACACGGGCACCTCTGCCTCTGCCCCCCTCGCTGCTGGGATCATCGCCCTGGCGCTGGAAGCCAAGTAAGGGGCCGGGCGGGGGCGGGGGCCTTACTGTGAGCTGGTGGGCGGGTGGGTGGATGCAGCGCCATTTCTCTTACCACCACCCCTTTGTTGTGTGCAGCAAGAACCTGACCTGGCGGGACATGCAGCATCTTGTGGTGCGGACCTCCAAGCCGGCGCATCTCAACACAAACGACTGGGCCACCAACGGGGTGGGCCGCAAAGGTGACTGGCGCCTGTGGTCCTGTGGGGGGGGGGCAAGAGTGCGAGGCTTTGGGGAGGCAGGCCTCTTGGCACGGGAGCCTCTTTCTGGAGGAAAGGAACATCGTGGGCTATAGGCAATGATAGATTGTGCAACCTCCTTACAAAGGTGGAGGGCTACTGGTACGGGTGCAAGGGAGTGGCAACAGGATGCAAGCATCTTGTTGTCTCATGCCTCCCTGGGGCAGCTGGTGGGCCGCTGTGAGATACAGGAAGCTGGACTAGATGGGCCTTTGGCCTGATCCAGCAGGGCTCTTCTTATGTTCTTACTTGTCTGTCTGTGTGTCCTCTTGGCAGTCAGCCACTCCTACGGCTATGGGCTTCTGGATGCAGGAGCCATGGTGGAGCTGGCACAGAACTGGTCGTCTGTAGGACCCCAGCGGAAGTGTGTCCTCGACATCCTCGCAGAGCCAAGGTTTGTGGGGGGCTGGGAGGGGCGGAGCATCCTGGGCTTCTGTGTTCTCTGCAAGGAGCGAAAGAGATACAGAGAGCCCGACTGCTGGACCAGGCTCCGGGGGGCTTATCAAGCCCAGCACACTGTTCCCCTCAGTGGGGAGGCAGGAGAAAAGCAGGCCCCTCTCCCACCATTGAATCCAGGGGCAGCACATCGCCTTTGCGATAGACCTCTGGTCCTCCTCGATTGTGTCCAGTCCCTAACTGAGCCATTGCAAGCTCGCTGCAGTGAATTCCGCAGTCTGATTGTGTGCTATGTGAAAAAGCACGTCCTTCGACCCACTCTTTCGGTGAATGACCCAGCCTGGTTCTTGCCCTGCCAGACCCCCGGAGCAGGGCCTACTTGTGGTTTAGAGGTCTCAATAATCTTTCCATTTTAATCACTCTTTTTTCCCCCAAGCTAAGCAGCCCTGAATGCTGCCGCCTTTCCCGTAAGGAAGGTGCTCCCTGCCCTTCCTGAACTTTTTGCACCTTTTTGGAGCCCTGCTTTTTCACCTCCTTAAGGTGTGGCACCCAAGAGCTGCCCACACGGATTGTGAAACCTGGTTGCGCATGGATTGCGCCCTTCCTGTGGGGCACGGCACTTCAGTGCTCCAACGTGGCTGGAATCCGTGATGGGAGCGGAGGGGTTTAAGCCGAGGGAGCAGCGGCGTCATGCAGCCGGAACGCTGGGCGGGAGGAACGGGTGAGCGGCAGCCCGCCTGTTGCATACCACTCCGTTTCGCCTGGTGAAACGGAGCGGTACACAACGGGCGGGCTGCTGCTCACCCGTTCCTCCTGCCCAGCGTTCCGGCTGCATGACGCCGCTGCGAGGGAGTCCCTGCTTGGGGCAGCACAACCCCTGCCCAACCACTGGGGTCCGCGGCACTGAAGGCAGGATGCCCTGAGCAGAGCACAGAGCCAGCTGCTGCAGCCCCGTCACCAGCGGAAAGAGGGTTGGGGTGTGTGGGAGACGGATCGCGCCCCTCGTCGGCAATGGCGGCAGGGCCCTGCAGTTCTCCCTGTGCCGGCCCTGCTGTGACCGCCGACCTTGCGCTGCAGGGACATCGGGAAGCGCCTGGAGGTGCGGCAGAAGGTGGACGCCTGCCGGGGGAAGGCCAGCTACGTCAGCCGGCTGGAGCACGTCCAGGCCCGGCTCACCCTCTCCTACAACCGGCGAGGAGACCTCGCCATCCACCTGGTCAGTCCCCAGGGCACCCGCTCCACGCTGCTGGCGGCCAGGTAGGCCTGCTTCCACCCTACCACTACCCTGGAGCCTTTGGCACCCTGTAGCACCCCCTGACCTGACCTTTCTTCTCCCCCCCCCCGCCTGGGTCAGACCTCACGACTACTCTGCCGACGGCTTCAACGACTGGGCCTTCATGACGACCCACTCCTGGGACGAGGACCCCACGGGCGAGTGGGTGCTGGAGATCGAGAACACCAGCGAGGCCAACAATTACGGTGAGGCCTGATGAGAGGGTTGCAGGCGCCCTCCCCGTCGGCCGCTGGGCAGCCCCCCACCCTGCAGCCCTCTCTGCCCCTCGTCATAGCACCTGCTCCTTCTCTTTGCCGCCGCCGCAGCTGCTGCTGAGTCCCAAGAAGACTGGGGTGGAGCTCCAGTGGGGGGGGGAGGGGGACTCTGCCAGCTGCTGTGCTTGGCTGTACTCTGCTTTTGGAACGGGGGTGGCTGGCTGTGGCCCTGTCCACACAAGCAGCTTCTCTGGGTGGGGGGCTCTTGCAGTCTCGGTCCCGTCCAAGGCTCCAGCTTCAGGGTGGAGTTTGCCGGGACCCTGAGAAGGAGCAAGCAGAGGTTGTTCTGCTGGGCTTGGGGCTGGTTCAGGGGCTCCTGCCTTCTGAGACCAGCCCCCAAACCCCCTGCTACAGAGGCGGATCTACAGGGAGGGCAAAGCTCTAAGTGTTGCAAGAAGCCTTACCCTGCCATGTAAATCCCTCCTCTCCCTTGCTGCTGTAGCCAGTAAGCAACGCCAAGATGTTGCTGTTCCCTGTAAGGATTGGCTAAAACGGTGCAGGAGAGGAGTGAGTTTCACTGCAAGGTAAGGCTTCTTGCAAAACTTGGAGCTCTGCCCTCCCTTAGATCTGCCTCTGCCCTGCTACCTGGGCTCTGGTCTTCGGTGCCAGATGCAGCTGTCTTGGGAGCTGCGGCCGGCTCATACTGCGTGGCCGCAGCCTTGCCTCCCCTGACCCCCCCTCCTTGGCCGTCCGCTCACAGGCACCCTCACCAAATTCACCCTGGTCCTCTACGGGACGGCCGTGGACACCCCCAGCCTCTCCAACGAGTTTGAGAGCAGCGGCTGCAAGACCCTGGCGGCTGGCCAGGCCTGCGTGGGTACGTACAGGGGAAAGATCTGCAGCATGGGAGGGGGGGGCCTGTCTCTCTGTGGGGAGGGCTGCGGCTGGCCGCAGAGCAGGGGCCCCTGCAGTCGTGGCTGTGAGTGGGGGCCGTCCTGCTCTTTGGGTCCTCCAGTGGAGCTGAAAATCAGCTGAGCTGTAGAACACAGACCAGTCTGGTGCCTCCTGCCCGGCTCACTTTCCCCCGGCTTGTCCTCTGTCGTGTGTTCCTCCCTGACTTACTTTGCTGCTGCCAAAATGGGTGGGAGTGGGATGCTTGCAGGCGCTTCCCCCCAGCCAGTGGTGGCATCTAAATGATTTAAGAACAGGAACTCACTTTTGATTGGCACGTGTCAGGACCCGCCCACCGGAAGTGACGTCATAAGCCGGAGGCTGGCGGAGCCCAGGTCTACCCGCAGATGGTTCCTATGGGTAGACTGGTTCCTATGGGTAGACCCCTTCACCCCTCTAGGAATCCAGAGTTGCTCCTTTTAACCCTCTGAGTGCTGGCCAACCAAGAAGAAAAGCTCTTTGCAGAGGAATCGGGAGGGGGGAGGAGGGGGGAAAGCACTGCGGAGTGAAGTGGGCGGAGTCAGCCCTAATTTTAACAAGTGGAACTGAGTTTCCCCGCGTTCCCCCTGCATGACATCACTGTCTCCAGCCCTGGGGAGGGAGGGAGAGAGGGAAGGTTGGTAATGATGTAGGTACAAGACTCTGCCCTGTGTTCCACTGTAGTTTGCCAGCTGCCTTCCCTCCCACCCACCTCCCCAATCCAGTTCAGCTTCCCCGTCTGCACTCGGTGGCCAAAGTCCATCCTTCCTCCTCCAGACCGGGGCTGATGTTGTAGCGCCCTCCTCTTGCCCGGGCCTGACTCTCTCCCCTGCCTCCTATCCTTGCAGTGTGCGAAGAAGGCTTCTACCTCCACCAGAAGAGCTGTCTCAAGACCTGCCCGCCTGCCTTCGCCCCGGGCGTCGCCGCGCCCACCCCCCTGGAGAACAGCCTCGGCCCAGCGCTCAGTCCGCGGCTGTGCGTGCCCTGCCACCCGTCGTGCGCCACCTGCCTGGGCCCAGCGCCCACCCAGTGCTTGTCCTGCCCGGTCCACGCCCACTACAACAGCCAGGAGCAGACCTGCTCCCACCAGACCCAGAGCAGCCGGGCCTCGCCTGGCCTGGGCGAAGCGGGGGCTCTGGCCACCCCCCCTTCCAACCTGCCCATCCTGGTGGCCAGCCTGAGCTGTGCCTTCATCGTCCTGGTCTTCGTGGTGGTGTTCCTGGTGCTGCAGCTGCGCTCAGGGCTGCGCGGCGTCAAGGTCTACTCGCTGGAGAGCGGCGGCATCATCGCCTACAAGGGGCTGCCCTCCGACGCCTGGCAGGAGGGGCTCGACGAGGAAGAGGAGGGCGAGAGGACTGCTTTCATCAGAGACCAGAGCGTCCTTTGATGAGCCCGTGGCCCCCGGCACAGCGGGGAGAGGCCGCCGAGGGGCCCGTGTCTCTGCACCTGTTTGCCCCCCCCCCTTCCGACCACCTGCTGGGCTGGGGTGTGGACCGTGGACGGGGGCCCCCTCCTCCCTGGCTTGGGGCCAGATGCTGCTGGAGCTGGCACTCAGCGCCCTTTTCTGGTTTTAACTCACCAAAGTGTTTTTTAGACTGGAGCACTTTGTCTCCATTCTGATGTGGGTGGGAGGGTGGGTGGGTGGGTGGGTGTGGGGGGCCTTCTTTAGGCTGAGGCAGAAGGAAAGAGGGGCCAGAGCGCCTCGGGTCCAGCCAGCTGCCGGTCACCCCCCCACACAGACCCTCCTCTGTCTGTCCGTCCGTCCATCCGTGTGGGTGAGTGTGGACCCTGCTCAGAGCCCTGTTGCCCCCTCCCCTGCCAGCAATAACAGCCGGAGCTGTTCTCTCCTGCCCCCTTTTCTGCTCCATGGGGCAAGTGCTGCAGCCTTTGGCATCCCCCCCCAGCCTTTACACATGTGTGTGCCCCTGATCTTTCTTTCTGGCTCTGCTACCCCTGTGCTGGGTGGGGGGCTGGGAGGAGCAGCACTGGCGTGTTTGTTCAGCACTGGGGGAGTTGGAAGGAGCTCTGCCCCCCCTTGCTGCTGCTGCTGTGGCAGGGACTGTGCCCACCAGGCTCCCTCATCACTACTCCCCCCCTCCCAAAGTCACTGGAGCTTCCACCTTTCCTCATGTGCCTTGTTGCCCTTCCTCCTCCTCTTCCTCGATGACAATCTGTTGCTGGGCCTGCCTGGGGGTCGTGCTCTCTGCCTGCTGCTGGCCTGGGCAGCTCCCGGCCGGGCACTGCGCAATGGTGGGGGGCGGAACAAGTGCCAGGACTCTTTTTTCTATAACAACTTTTTGGTGCACAAATAATTTTTCTTGTAATTTAAACGAGCCGATTCCTGTGGCCAGTTTTTTAATTTAATGGATGTGGATATAACGCTAGAGAGATTAAAGTTTATTAAATGTTGGAACTATGCAAACCAGCCGTGTCCCAATCTGCCTTCTGTGTCCAGGAATTTCACATAGGAAGAGGCTTGCTGTGGCGGGGCTTCTCTTGCCCCCAAAGGGCCTGTCCTGGCCACGGTTGGGTCTTCTGTTGGGAGGGCTAGGAAATGGGGCTGTAGCTTCCTGCAGAAGAGAGCAACAAAAATGATTACGGGGCTGGGGCACCTCCCTTATGAAGAAAGACTGCAGCGTTTGGGGCTCTTCAGCCTAGAAAAAAGGCGCCTGAGGGGGGACATGATTGAGACATACGAAATTATGCATGGAAGGGATGGAGTCGATAAAGGGATGTTCTTTTCCCTCTCTCAAAACACCAGAACCAGGGGGTATCCGCTAAAACTGAGGGTTGGGAGAGTTAAAACAGATAAAAGGAAGTACTTTTTTACCCAGCGGGTAGTTAATCTGTGGAACTCTTTGCCACAGGAGGTGGTGATGGCATCTGGTCTTGATGCCTTTAAGAGGGGATTGGACAGATTTCTGGAGGAAAGGTCCATCGTGGGCTATAGGCAATGATGGATTGTGCAACCTCCTTACAAAGGTGGTGGGCTACTTCAGAGTAATGGGTGCAGGGGAGTGGCAACAGGATGCAAGCATCTTGTTGTCTCATGCCTCCCTGGGGCACCTGGTGGGCCGCTGTGAGATACAAGAAGCTGGACTGGATGGGCCTTTGGTTCTTATGTTCCTGGGTCTTGTCTCTCACAGCAGCTGCTGTTCCTGACCACACACGTGGCCCCGCGTGGCCAGGCCTGGATGTGCCCTTGCCAAAGCAGAGTGGCTGTGTGCCACTCAACCACTGCATCCTTTGCGCCAGCTGCAACACCTGGAACAGGGTGGGGGGGAGGAAAGCTTGTGCGTGACAGCCCTGGGTGTGGCATGTGGGCAGACTGCCTGCCAGGCAGTGGCGAGGGGCACAGCACATGGGCTTGCAGCCTGGACTGCTGTCGCCCTGGCTTTGCAGGCAGGAGCAGGTGCCACCTGGAGCCTTTCAACAGGGCAAGATTTGTAGTGGTCCCCAAAGAGGCTGCCTTCAAACACTGCAGCTGGCTTGGCTTCTGTGGGGGGCTTCTGCAGGAAATGCCACTCCTTTCGCCACTTGTTTGGCAGCTTCTCTGACTTGGAATACTGTTGGCCTCTCCCATGCAGGGAATAGATGGGGGGATGTGGATGGGGGGAACAGAAGCATGACAACATGATGGCGGAAGACCTAAAGAACCTTCTGATGAGGGTGAAAGAGGAAAGTGCCAAAATTGGCTTGAAGCTCAACATTAAAAAAACTAAGATCATGGCCACCACTCCCATCACTTCTGGCAAATAGAAGGAGAAGAAATGGAAGCAGTGACAGACTTTATTTTCCTGGGCTCCAAGATCACCGCAGATGGTGACAGCAGCCATGAAATTAAAAGACGTTTACTTCTTGGGAGAAAAGCTATGGTGAACTTAATAAAAAGCCGAGACATCACCCTGCCAACCAAGGTTCGCATAGTGAAAGCAATGGTTTTCCCAGTAGCAGTGTATGGCTGTGAGAGCTGGACCATAAGAAAGGCAGAGCGCCGAAGAATAGATGCTTTTGAATTATGGTGTTGGAGAAGACTCTTGAGAGTCCCCTGGACTGCAAGGAGATCCAATCGGTCAATCCTCCAGGAAGTCAAGCCTGATTGCTCCCTGGAAGGACAAATCATGCCGCTGAAGCTCAAGTACTTTGGCCACCTCGTGAGAAGACAGGACTCTTTAGAAAAGACCCTCATGCTGGGAAAGACTGAAGGCAAAAGGAGAAGGGGGCGGCAGAGGATGAGATGGTTAGACAGTGTCACTGAAGCAATGAACATGAAATTGGGCAAACTCCGGAAGCTAGTGGAGGACAGGGAGGCCTGGCGTGCTGTGGTCCAGGGGGTCGTGAAGAGTCGGACACGACTTAGCGACTGAACAACAACAATGGCAGGGAGCCGGTACTAAGGGTGGAAGCTTGCCTGGCTGTGGTCTCCAAACTGAGCACAGCCACGATGCAGCGCTGCAGGAGTCACTGGCTCGTCTGAGGTTCCCGAGCATCCAGGCTTGCTACTCAGCACTGCTCCAGGGCACAGCTTTTGTCTCCAGGGCACTGCTGGCTGAGGAGGCAGGGCCTTGGGCTGCTTGCCCGCCAGGGAATCGCTTGGAATGCAGCTGCCTGTGGCCGGGCGGTTCTCACAGGAAGGCGGTTCTGTGTGCCTGTGTGAAAGCAGGAACGGTATTCCGCAAGAGCCTGTGGTCAGATCTTGCAATGCCGCCGAGAGGCTGCCGGGGAGTTTCCTCTTCCTCTTTGGAGAGTGCTGGCCGGGGTGAAATTGGGCAGGACCCAGGGACAGTGCACGGTACGTCTGCAGGCGGGGGGGGGGCCTCTCTGGGTGTTTCGGGGTGCAGCTGGTGAGCCCTTGCAAGTGCCCGTCGACCTCCATCAGCGCCCCTCAGCAGTCGGGAGTGGTGCCCGCTCTCCTGCTGCCGCCTCCCATGACCCCACCAGTGGAGGGGAGGGGGCCGGCAGGCGTATGAGCAGGCTCTGAGGGCCCCCTTGTGGGTATCTTCCATGCGGTGGGTCAGGCCACCAGCTGAAGCCTAGAAGGTGGAAGCTCCTGGCGTCCCAAAGCAGGCTTTCTGCAGGGCCCTTTTTCTTAGGGGAGTCCATGACCTGTTGCCGCTTTAGGGAACTGATTCAGGAAGCAGTGTGGTAGGAAATGCAAAGGAGGAGTAGGGCCCACACACAAAGGCACCAGTCAGCTCAGGGTGTGGTGTGTGTGTGAAGGGCAACTGGCGCCTGCGTTGCAAGGGCGGGGCAGGCTGTCAGGACACCCGCTCTCTCCTAGGAAGGGCAAGAAGCCGGATCCGCAGGGCCACCCACCACGGCGATGGGCTTTGGGCTGCAGCTCGGCTGCCCGGAGGGCCACGCTGCCCTGCTGCAGCTCCAGGAGGCCGAGCTCCGGCTGCTGGAGGGGCTGAAGAAGTGGATGGGGCAGCGGGCCAAGAGCGACCGGGAGTACGCAGCCCTGCTGCACCAGATGCACAGCCTGGCCAGCAAGCAGGAGAGCGCCGGGGGGCACCTCGGCAGCAGCCAGGTCAGCCAGGTAGGATCAGGCTGGGGAGGCTCCACAGGAGGCCGGGTAAGAGAGGGGTAAAGGGCAGCGCCCCAGCCCAGCTGCCAGCAGACACGTGGCGGGGCCCACGGGAGGGGTCTCCAAGCAGAGGCAGATCTACAGGGAGGACAAAGCTCTAAGTGTTGCAAGAAGCCTTACCTGTCTTGTAAATCCCTCCTCTCCCTTGCTGCTGTAGCCAGTAAGCAACTCCAAGATGTTGCTGTTCCCTGTGAGGATGGGCTAAAACGGTGCAGGAGAGGAGTGATTTCCCCTGCAAGGTAAGGCTTCTTTCAAAACTTAAGAGCTTTGCCCTCCCTTAGATCTGCCTCTGTCTCCAAGGAGCAGGCCTTGGGCTTTAAAGCGGTGTTCTTCAGCCTTGGGGTCAGCGCTCCAAGGGGGTCACACAGCCTCAGTTGTGGGGTCGCGGCAACTTACAGGAATGAAAGGACCGCTGGACCAGAGCACCCCCAGGTGAAGGGGGAGGCATCTGGTGCACCCCTTCAGGTCCCAGGGGATGGTGGCCCAGCCCTGCTCTGGTTTCTGGGAATGGTGCCAACGCCGTTTTCACTAGTGCCCGGTTTCCTGGTAGCCTTCCTGCCCTCTCAAGCAAGAATGGTTGCAGTGGGCAGATAAGGACCTGGGCGGAGGATGGAGGGTGTTGCCGCAGCGAGGGAGAACTCACACAGACCAATATGATCAATAATAAAGTTCTGATTTATTGCAGCATGGTCACCATTTTTATTACAGTTTTACAGGATGTTTGCTTAGAAATCAATAACCTGGCTTGATTGCCTTGAATACACATCAGAAGGCTGCTTGATTAGCTCAGGAAGTCTCGGCAAACAAGCTAACAAGCTTAACTAGTAACAAGATTAGCGGTCTCGCGGCTCCACTATCTCCCTGTTGCTCAAAGCAGGATGCCTAATTTCCGATCTTTCTCGCTCTGTGTTGCAAGGGGCAAGCCAATTACGCGGTTTCCTATGATGTTGCAAGGGGTCAGCTGGCTACAGCGATCTCCCATCTTGCTCTTGCCCCAATCCCACAATCCTTAGAGAAAAACCATTCTTCCTATAACACAACACCTCCCCCTCTCTTTTTTAAAAGGCTGCTGTGAAGTTCTAGAGGCAACATTTTTGAATACAAAAAAAAAGCAAGGACCAAATAAACACATTATAATACATATAGTTACTATGAATAGCGTAGGTTGAAACGCGTGCAGCAGGTAGGGCAATATGGCGTTTAGCTTTCTGATGAGGTTTTGCACGACAGTTATGTTCATTGTGTCTAAGTGTTTTTCCTGTGTTTTAATTCACTTTGAGCTATTCTGTTGGGAAACCACCGTTTGGCAGATAAGGATTGATTGGATTTTTGGCAGGACTTGCCTAAATTGGGTAGCTTTAGGCTAAAAATAGCCTCTTGTTGTCAGACATTAGATTCGCATTTCTCATTTCTTTAAGACTGGGGGGGGGAACAGGCGACGTACAGTTGTCTGCACCAATTCTTCATTCACATGCTGTATGTAATGGGAGGATGTTCACTATGTAATGGGAGGATGTTCACTAATCTTTCCTTCCCTGCATCCTTGCAGCCACCCTGGCCGCCCCCCCCCTCTCCCAGATATGGCGTTGTGTGCATCTGACCATTAGGCAATGCAAGTGTTTTTCCCGTTAAGGCCAAATTTACCACAATGGGGTATTCATAAAGGAAACAATTTTGCCATAAAGTTAAGTGTTTTCCCACCAGAGTTGTCCAAAAGGAGCTTTTACTAAGAAGAAAATTTTTCTAAGAAGAAACTTTTCTAGACTTTTCTTTTACTATTTCTTGAGGGCCATGAGGGCAGGGATCCAGGGGGCTAGCTCCCCCTTTTCTTTTAAAAAAGCTTTGGTATGTGAAGTTGAGGTTGGTTTGGATGGGGACTTATACGTGTAAAGGTTTGGCATAAGGGACATGGGTTTGCACAATGATTACATAACATATACAAGCATTGGTTTACGCAGGTGAGAGAAAACAGAAATTAGCATTGATAGTGGATGTTAAGAGGTAGCTTCAGCCAGCATGGCTGCAAAGGTCTTTTTTCTGGAGTCCCTTGCTTTTGTTTTGATGGAAGCTGCTCGAATGCCGCAGTTCTGCATCTTTCTGTGAGGTTCTTTTTTGGGTGACTGCAGTTTTAGGGTTGAATAGATGACTTTAAGAAAGAAGAATAGATGCACACTGTCATGGCATTTTTAAACTTGCTTTCTTTTTCCTGCATTTGAAAACAAACTTTTTTGATTAGTGCTCCTTTTAATAGCAGAGTTTTGAGGGCTCATCTTCACGTGACGCTTTGCTGCCTAGTCTGTTGAAAAAGTAAGTTATTTGGAAAGAAAGCATATACTTTTTGTAGTTAGCAACATTTATTTGCTTGGCATATTTAAGACTCCTATGTAAAATTGCATTTAGGCGAAAAGAATTTCATTAGAGGTAATGCTCTTGGATAGGCAATTAATTTCAATGTGATGCGCAGGAAATATTAGCAGGAGGTTGTTGCTTTTCTTTGCTGCACTTATGGAAATGCTATAAAACAAGGCTTAGAGTAAGATTTTGTTACAAGTTACAGTGGCAGAGAGTCTAACAGACTTGCTGCTTTGCTTGATAGGAAAGAGGAGGGGGTTTGGAAAACCCAACTCACTCACTCCCTTCACTGGGCTAAGAGGGGGGGGGGAGCATATTCTAAGAATGGCTGAAAAAACTTTAGACCTGGCCTTTGGACTGCAACGAAGCTCCCTGCAAGTGTGCAAGTAAGGTGCAAACCTGCTCCTTTCTCTCTCTTTAAGGAAGCAGCACAGAGTGCTCCTGTTTGGGGCTTTCCTTTGCTCGCTTGTTCCTGGGATCGTGCAGAGTTCTTTGGATTGAGGCTGAAATCACACTTGGTTCCACAGCCCCACAGGGACAACAAACATGTAAAACACTCACATACAAAACCAACCTTTTACTTTACTTTGAGAAATCATATATGCTACGCAGCTAATTATGATTATACAGTGGGGAACAGGCCATGTCTTTAGCGCTGAACGGGGGTTGCCTTTTTCCAGGCGGCAACATCTGGTTGGACTACAAAAGGCCTTTAAGTCTTGTTCTGCTGTAGCGTGCCCTAGTTTTGCAATTGCCCCTTACAGTATAATATGATTGCTGAAGCATTCTTATGATTTCCACATGCGCAAGTTTAGCCACAAAACACCAATAGACAATTATGCATTTAATTTAGAACACCCTCTAAAGATCATATGGTTTTTTTCTTGGCAAGGTTTAAAATTGCACTCTGATGCGCACCAGTGTTTAAACTTAACCCAAATTTTTTTAAACAGAGGACAAGTAGTGCACAAAACCAAAAAATATACCATGGTACCAGGCATGAACTCAAAAAAAAAGGAAAAGAAGTGTTGCAACAATATCAGGCCTTAAGGATGACACAAAGATAACAGGCAGAGAGGCAGAGAAAAAATTGGGACACAGAGGTGTGCCCACACGCAAACATGAATTTCTCTTAAGGTGCACCTACACACACACACACCCCTATGCATACACACTCTTAGTCCAGGACAACACACGCACACACGCCTGGACTTTTACTTAAACACACGCCTATACATCCACACCTGGATTTTATCCAGACAACACATGAAGACATACAGTGCGCACATTTTTATCACACATGACAAACATGTAACATTTAACATGAACCCTCTTTTTTTTCCCTTTTTTCCTCCTTTTTTCTCCCTTTTTTTTTTTCTTTTTTCTTTTTTTGCATGCAAGGCTTCCCATTATCTTGGGCTCCTATTTTTGCAGAGACAACATATTTTGAGTAGGTGTTAGCAACGTCTCTGTCGGCAATTCAATGTCATAAGGTGTCAAGTCAGTGGGTGTGCCATAGTCCATTATATATTTTGAATTTTATGAGTCATATTCCAGTTAAAGGGAGCTCATTCTGCAGCGTTGCCTCGGCAGATCACGAGCACCAATATTGGCTGCATTGTCAAATCTTCCTTTAAAGATGCATTCCGTATTGCTGCTCTCCATCGCCTCCTATGATGAAACGTCTTGTCTTTCCCTGGCGGGGCTGGATCCCGGGAGGGGAGGGGGTTCGTTGTCTGCCTCCCCCCTCCGCGCCCCTCTGAGCAGCCTTTTTCTCCCTTTCTCTTCTCTCATCCCATTCTTCCAACATTTCCTGTGTCCTTATTCTCTCCTCCTCCTCTGCAAGCGATAGGGGCGCTCCCAGCTCCCGCTTTTCCCAGGGGCTCCATCGTCCTCTCTCCCCGTATCGTGCCATCATCCACTCCTCCGCCTCCTTCCAAGCACACTCTCCCCCCGGCACCTCCTTTTCTGCCCTCTCCTTGTTTTGTTTCCATTTTGACAAGTCCGGGTAAATACTGTCCTCATCCATGGGCGAGGGAACATTAGCGAGGTCAGATGGGGCCGTGGGGCTACATGCCTCTGGCTGTCCATCTTGCACAAGACCCCACAAATCTGTCCCGACATTTCTCCAGGTTAATTGCAAAAATAAGTCCGTCCAGTCCTTCAAATGACCCCGCCTTCGAGCGCACTGACATAGGGCGCCCGCATCTTTCTCCTTTAATTTACAGTCATACTTCGGGGCCAATTCACGGAGCCCTTCCGTCTCCGAAGCCGATACGGCTATTCCCATCCCGTCCCTGATCCGACCGTCACCCTTTGGACTTTGTCGATCAGTCTCCTTTTTTTTTTTTCCTGACTCACCAGCCAGCGTGGCCACTTCTCTCTTTCCGCCTTTCTTCGGCGCCCGGGGGATCCTTTGGGTCCTATCCTCAGCGATCCGCAGCGATCCTACCCCGTCCGGGATGCTAACCTCGCACCTGTCCGCTGATTATTTCTAATCGCGTCGGGGTCACCATGTGTTGCCGCAGCGAGGGAGAACTCACACAGACCAATATGATCAATAATAAAGTTCTGATTTATTGCAGCATGGTCACCATTTTTATTACAGTTTTACAGGATGTTTGCTTAGAAATCAATAACCTGGCTTGATTGCCTTGAATACACATCAGAAGGCTGCTTGATTAGCTCAGGAAGTCTCGGCAAACAAGCTAACAAGCTTAACTAGTAACAAGATTAGCGGTCTCGCGGCTCCACTATCTCCCTGTTGCTCAAAGCAGGATGCCTAATTTCCGATCTTTCTCGCTCTGTGTTGCAAGGGGCAAGCCAATTACGCGGTTTCCTATGATGTTGCAAGGGGTCAGCTGGCTACAGCGATCTCCCATCTTGCTCTTGCCCCAATCCCACAATCCTTAGAGAAAAACCATTCTTCCTATAACACAACAGAGGGGCAGTGGAGTCCCCACTCTCATACTTGGTAGCTTGGGGTGGTGGCACGGGAAAGGTTGGAGACCACTGCTTTGATGTGTCCCCTCACCCCTTCTCTGTCCTCTTGGACACAAGCTCGGCCACCTCCTTGGCTGTGCCTGTTGCCATTGCCCCCATCAGTTGACCTCCTGTTGACATCAGTTGACCACCAGTTGACCTCCCCCAGCCCTATTTCCTCAGACCGACTCCCCCCTTGAGGACGCTGGCCCTCGTCCGTGGTTGCTTGCTGGCCGTGCCCGTAAGGCACCACGTCCCCGAAGGCAGGAGGGAGGCAGCCCCACCCCCTGCATGGCCACCGCGGCTGCCCCATGGTGCCAATAGTGGCGGCGGCAGAGCTGGCCAAGCAGGCCTGGTCTTGGCTCTGGGACGGTCCAGCCCCCTTTGCTCTCCCTTCCCCTCCGCAGTGCTGGGGGTCGCTGGTGACGCAGACAGAGGCGCTGAGCCAGGCCCTGCAGCGCCACGCCGAAGCCCTGGTGGCCGGGCCCCTGCAGAAGCTGAGCCTGCTCATCCGGGACAAGCAGCAGCTGCGCCGGAGCTACAGCGAGCAGTGGCAGCACATGAGCCAGGAGTTTGCCCGGGTACGGCCCCCGGCCCCTTGCGTGGCAGCCCGGCAGCGCCGCCTCCTGGGCAGCCGCCGGCAGAGGGAGAGCATCTGGCTCCTCTGCCGTCCCTTGTGGCGCTGGGGCCCGGCTGACACTGCCGGTGTGGGGTGGGTGGACAGGCAGCAGGCACCCTCTGCAGCCCGGAGCCGAGGCCTGAGGCCCTGCCCTTGGCTCTTCCAGACCACCCAGCAGGAGCCTGAGCGCCTGAAGTCCCAGTACCGCACGCATGTCCGGGAGAGCGCCCAGGCCAAGCGCAAGTACCAGGAGGCTAGCAAAGGTGGGTGGTGTGGTGGTGGCGGTGGTGCCCTTCCAGCTGCTGTGGCCACGGCTGAACCTCTCAGCCCTCCTGCAGCAATTCCGCTAAGGCTGGTGCATGCAGTGGTGTCATCTAAATGATTTAAGAACAGGTACTCACTTTTGATTGGCATGTGTCGGGACCCGCCCACCGGAAGTGATGTCATAAGCTGGAAGTGATCTCGTGGCAGGAAGGGACATGAAAAAAGCCCTTTTTGAGGCCTCAGACAATTTTAAACTGACCCAACAGTTGCAACAGTATTCCACAGCACCCCCCAGAACATGTTAAGGAGGCCTGGCATCATGTTAAAGAGACCCAACAGTTCCAAAACCCCAGAGCAGCTCATTTTTCAGTGGCAAGGCAAGGCAAGGCTCCACTCGCTGCCTGCCTGCCTGGCTCTGAGAACATGCAGGCAACTCAAACATGCAGGAAATTCAAACGTTGCAGGGGGCGGAGTCGATGAGTGGGCGGGCGAATGGGCGGGGCCAGCCGTAATCCTAGAAACCGGTACTCGCGTACCCCCGCGTACCCCCTGCATGACATCACTGGGTGCATGCCTTTCTCCTGCTGCCTGAAGCACTGCGCCAACCAGTCCAAGATGCAGGTCCCGTGCTCTCTTGCGACGGGGCGTGCGCCTTTGGCCTGTGTGCGCAGCCAGAGCCTCGGGACACGTCCGCAGGTGCTGCTGTGTGGCTCTCCCTGCAGAAAAGGACCGCGAGAAGGCCAAGGACAAGTACGTCCGGAGCCTGTGGAAGCTCTACTCCCTGCACAACCAGTACGTCCTGGCGCTGAAGGCTGCGGAGGTGCACCACTCCCACCACTACCTGCAGGCCCTCCCTGGCCTGCTCCAGTCCCTGCACGGCCTGCACCAGGAGGCGGCTTGCGTCATGTAAGGAGGGGAGGAAGGGCAGCAAGGACGCTGCTGGCTGGCGGTGCCCGGAAGGCAAGCCCGGGGGGGGGTCTTGGGGAAATGCCTCTGCTGGCAGCGGCCACCTGCCCAGGGCCCCGTTTCTGTGTTGACAGCAAGGAGACCCTGCAGGAGTACGTCAGCATCAGCAGCCTGGTGCAGGAGGAGATGGTGTTGGTGCACCAGGCCATGGGCAGGACCGTCGAGCGCCTCCACCCTGCCACGGAGTACGACGGGTTCCTTCCCCCGTGCAGGTGGGCTCGGCCGCCTGGGGGCCTCCCCCTTCTCTGGGCACTGGCCACGCAAGCGGTGCCCGGTCTGGAGCCGTGTACTGTTGGGGGAGGGGGGCTCTGGGGGACGCCCCAAGCGCACAGCCTCGGGGCTGAGCTCTAGGCCTCTTCCGCCAGGTGTGAGGCTTCCCCCCCAGCGCCGGAGTCCTTCGACAAGAGCCTGCTGGAGGAAATGGAGACGGAGGGCCTGCAGGCCGGGGAGCTGCAGCTGAATGAGCTGACCCTGGAGAGCATGCAGCACGCGTGTGTAGGGGGAAGGGGTGCCGCAATCTCCTCCAGTCTGGCTGCAAAGGGGACTGGGGGTCCGGCCAGGGGAAATGGGCTACGGCTTTGCTTGTCCCGCCTTGGTGCTCTGGATAAAGGAGGAAGGGAACTCCCACTGGGGCAGGAGCCGAGTCCTGCTCTGTCAGCCCCTTTGCTGGAAGCCCAGAAAGCTGGACTGATGGCTCCAGGCCTGAGCCCCTCTGCTGAGCTTCTACCTAGGCCCCCTTCCGCTGGCTGGGTGGCCCAGCCGGTCTGACAGGAGGGCTAAGGCCTGGTGTGCCTTTTTGCAGCCTCACCACTCTGAAGGAAGAGCTGTCTGGTGCCGCAGAGGGCATGCAGGGCCACCAGCAGCGAGTCCAAGCCCTAAAGACTGAACTGCAGAATGAAGAGCAGGCGGGAGGCCCTGGAGAGCGGTGAGGAAAGGCGCCGGGGGGGAGGAGGAGATTATTGGGGCAAAATTGTGCAAGGGATGGAGAGAGTCGACAGAGGGATGTTCTGTTCCCTCTCCCACAACACCAGAACCAGGCAACATCCACTCAAATTGAGCTTAGGGAGAGTTAGAACAGATAAAAGGAAATACAGTTTTTACCCAGCGCAGGGTAATCTGTGGGACTCCTTGCCACAAGAGGTGGCAATGGCATCTGGCCTGGATGCCTTTAAACGGAGACTGGACAGATTGCTAGAAGATTCCATCACAGGTTACAAGTCGCGATGGTTGTGTGCAACCTTCTGGTTTTAGAAGTGTAGACCTCAGAATGCTAGTTGCACGGGAGTGGCAGTAGGATGCAGGCATCTTGTTGTCCTGTGCGCTTCCTGAGGCATCTGGTGGGCTACTGTGAGATACAGGAAGCTGAACTAGGTGATCCTTTGGCCTGATCCAGCGGGGCACTTCTTATGAGACTTGGTGGATGTGGGCCAGGGGAGAAGATGTAAGGACGCTTGAGGCTTGGGGGTTCTCCTGAATTGGGAAGCTCTCCGCACACGCAGAAGTCTCTCTGTCCATGAGACTTGCTGCAGGCTGGGTGCTATGAACCTGGGCTTGGTGGCTGCCTTGTGGCTTGCCCTGCCACTGAGTGTCCTGCTTGGAAGCGTCTGGCTCTGGGCTGAAGCACTTCGGATCTGGGCTCTGCTCATTTGTTTCCGGATCTGTGCCAACTGTGGGGTTGGCTCCGAGGGGCCAGGTTTTTGCCAGCCAGTCTTCCTATTTGCCCCCGAGTCTGAGGCAAAGCAGAGCTGCTTTGGGGCAGGGGCAGGGGGAAGATGAGCCCACAAGGTGTGGGGCAGACCCTCTCCAGCTCCCCCTGCTCACAACCGCCCCACCGTGTCTCCCCCTTCTGCAGCGTCTCCCTGCTGGGGAAGCGCCAGGCTCTGCACGAAGCCCTGCACCTGTTCCGGCTTGCCCAGGGGACGCGGGACAAGCTGCAAGCCCAGCAGGACTTGCTGCGGCACAAGCTGGACGAACTGGGCTCCAGGGATCCCCCGCCCGCGCCAGCCTTGCAGAACGACAGCCAGCCGCTGCCCTCTGTGGTGTGTGTGGCAGGTGGCCTTGGGGGGGTGGGCGGGCCATGGGGCACGTTTCCCACCCTCCCCGAGGGCACAGTGTCATCTGCTCCCCCTGCAGCCCTGTCTTGGGGAGGGACGTGTCTCTGCAGCGGTGGGCTCACAGGCAGCCCAAGGCTGGGGCAGACACTTGCCCTCACCCCAGGCTCTGGGCGTCACCCTTGCCTTGCTCCTTCGGGCAGGAGCCGGAGCGCGATGGAAGTCGACTGCCTACCCTGGAGGCCCTGAAGCAGCACTTCTCTGGGATCTTCCGGCCCCGCCTCTCGGTGAGTGTCTCTCTTTGCTGCCCCACCCTGTTGGGCCCCCTCCCTGAACCAGGAGTGAACCAGTGGTGTCAACCAAATGATTTAGGAACAGGTACTCACTTTTGACTGGCACTTGTCGGGGTCCGCCCACCGGAAGTGACTTCATAAGCCGGAAGTGAGGTCATGATTGTTGCCATGGATGTGATCATGCTTGTAATAACTTCAGCTTGTGGTTAGTGTTGATTTAACTTCTATTGCTTTGCTTTCTAGAGATGTGTATATACATACATATTTTGCTTCAACTGTTCCCTGGTTAAATAGCAGGGGCCAGCTTTGAGTGGGCGGGGCCAGCTCAACCTCTAGGAACCGGTACTCGCGTAGTGGTGCGTAGTGGGTGCATGACATCACTGGAGCGAACCCACAGGTCACGTCTGCCCCAGCACTCCTGACCTCCTCCCCCTGCTCCACGACCTTAGCCTCCTTTCCTCTATGCATTCAGTTGCCGCCCCCGCTGCCCCTCCTGCCCGAGGTGCAGAAGCCCCTGGGGCAGCAGGCGTGGTACCACGGCGCCATCCCTCGCATGGAGGTGCAGCGGCTGCTGCAGGCCGACGGAGACTTCCTCGTGCGGGAGAGCCAAGGCAAGCAGGAGTACGTCCTCTCGGTGCTGTGGGACGGGCAGCCTCGACACTTCATCCTCCAGGCTGCCGACGTGAGTGGTGATGGCGGAAGTGCTGCTGGCTGGGGGAGGAGGCACTGGGGGAACCTGGCATCAGTAGTGCCATTAATGCGTCTGGCATACAAGAGCACAAACATTGTAACCCCCCATAACATCCCCCAATACATCTTAAAGGTAAAGGTTTCCCCACGACCGACCGAATGGCCTAGTCCTGACCGACTGTAGGGGGCGGGGCTCATCTCCGCTTCTAAGCCAAAGAGCTGGCGTTTGTCCAATGACACGTTTCCGGGGTCATGTGGCCGGCATGACTATACGCTGAAGCACACAGAACACCGTGACCTTCCCACCAAAGTGGTACCTATTTATCTACTCGCATTTTTGCGTGCTTTAGAACTGCTAGGTTAGCAGGAGCTGGGACAAGCGACAGGAGCTCACTCCGTTGCGTGGTCTTGAACTCCCAACCTTCCGGTCAGCAAGTTCAGCAACAGCGGTTTAACCCATAGCGCCACCTCAATCCCTTAATAGATCTTAGAGGGCTCCAAAAGGCTCTTCCTTCTGATGTCCCGGGTACTGAGCCTTAAGAGTACATCTAAGAGGCCTCCGAAAGGCACTTTGGGTCTAAAACACCCCCTCGGGGTGTGGTAGCCAGGGCAATGTAGCCCCCTTCAGCTATGCCACTGCCTCACATGCCCCTCTGGCAGAGCCTTGCGTGATGCTACATGTAGCTCACTGCGTCCCTTTCCTGCTTAAGGCAGATGGTCCCTCGGGGCTACCATGAGCCCTCCCTTGCAGGCCCTGGGTCACTTTGAATCCATGGGAGATGCTGAAGTTCTCAAAGCTGTGCGGCTCCAGAAGGGGGGCACCCACTCGGCGCCATTGCCGCTTGCCAGGGAGGGAGAACAGCCAGGCAGCACTGCCCTGCCACCACAGCCACTTCTCCTCCTGGTGGCCACCACGGGATGAACCAGCGGCGAGTGTCCTCTGGGCCAGGTGGTGATCGCACAGCTGCTGGGGTCTTGGTCCCCTAGCGGGCAAAGTTTTCAGCAGGTGTTCAGCCACAATGGCCTCTGATGCAGGCCCTGCCCCAAGTCGCCTGCCTCTCCTTCCATTGCCTGCCCACCACATGTGGCCTTTGGAGTCCACGTAACTTGAAGAGAATCCACAAGCTCCTGGTTGAAAGCCAGGTTCACCCCCGCTTTTCTCAATGGTCAGAAGGGTCGGGGGGGGGGGGATGTTTGTCTCGGGAACTTTAAGGCTTCTTCAGAGCTGCTTCCAGACCTTGCGGGGGTGTTCCCTTTGTCCTGCGCCCCACCCACCCCAGCTCAGCCCTGGTCAGCCAGTCACAGCCAAGGAGCGCTGCTTACGGGGCAGATTATAAAGCAAGCACAGGAGTGGTCTTTGCCTGGGATGTCCATGCACCCTGCAGGAGACCAATGCCCTGGCTCTTGTGGAATTTCTCCCCAGAACCTGTACCGGCTGGAGGGCGAAGCTTTCCCCACCATCCCGCTGCTTGTCGACCACTTCCTGAAGGCCAAGCAGCCCCTCACCAGGAAGAGCGGGGTGATGCTGGCCAAGCCCATCGAAAAGGTCTGGCTCCCCGACTGGCCCTCCACGGGCATGGGGGGAGGGGCACATTGTGCCTTCTACGCTGTGACCGGCTGCTGTCGTTTCAGGACAAGTGGGTGCTGGACCACGAGGATGTGCTGCTGGGAGAACGCATAGGGCAGGTGACTGACCTGGTGGTGGTGGTGGTGGGATAGAGGGGAATAGTCTCCGGAGAACTCTGGAGGCCATGTGCTGTGGTCCAGCAGCCAGCCTGTGGGCATCTCTCATGCCCGAGGACCCACCGCAGCCCTCCAAGGTCAAGAGCCTCCCTCTGCCCCCTTAGCTGCACTGTGTGTGGACCAGTGTCCCAGTGCTATTGGTCCCGAGTGAGCTGCACCTGTTGGCTTCTTGCCTGTCTCTGCCCCATAAAGTCGCTCAACTTGGGGGCCCTGGAAATGTCCAGGAGTGCCAGTGCCTTGCCCTCCCTCCTGAGCTAGTCCTGGGGGGGGCTGGTTCTGCAGGCAGGAGGTGGGCAGTGCCCATGGCAGGTTCATTTCTCTCATTCTCTCCAGGGCAACTTTGGGGAGGTGTTTGGTGGGCGCCTGCGCTGTGACAACACTCCGGTGGCTGTGAAATCCTGCCGTGAAACTCTCCCGCCAGAGCTCAAGGCCAAATTCCTCCAGGAAGCCAGGTGGGGACGGAGCTCAGCCCTGGGGGTGGGTGGGCTCCTCCTAGCTGCTCTTCCGGGTCCACCGGGCTGAAGGCGGGCACTAGACTTAGCAACAAAGCCCTGAGGCTCATGGGCACCCCAAGGAGGATGGGCGCTGCTTGGCCAGAGCCCAGGTCCAGCTGAAGCCTCCCTGGCACCTGGGACTGAGGCCAGCACTGCACCACAATGCCCCCCCCCCGCAGAGTGTGCCCCCACACTTTTCCCTCCCAGGCTGCCCCTCTTACACACAGCCATGCCTCCCTTTTCCATTTGATAAGTCAGAGAGGGAGGTGGGGAGAATAGCCTGGAGGCTCTGAGGTGTCCCTCCCCGCTTCCGTGCCCTCTGCCACTTCCAAGTAGCTGCTGCCACCAGGCAGGGGCAAGGAAGTGGGCAGAGGCTCCTCTCCCCGACAGTGTCCCCGTGGGCCATCAGCCATTTCTTCCAAGGTCTCCATCCTTTGGGATGGAAGATCCCCGCTACCCCCATCTCTGGAAGACGTCTCTGCTGAGGATGTGTCTCCCGTCGCCTGCTTTGAGACTCATGGCAGAGACTCCCATCCTTTGGTTGGGGCTGCACTGCTGTGTCACCAGTTGCCTGACCCCCGTCCCAGTGGACACAGTGACGCTTGTGTCTGTGTTGTTATTACTGTGCTGGTGCAGGGTTCCTACCTCGCAGGGTTCTTGTTGGAACAGGAGCCCACCCAGACCTGGAGGTACTTTGCTCCATGGGAAGGTCCTGGGGAGGCCTCGGGCATGTGGTCTGCCCCCGCCCCACACGGTGTCTTCTCTGGCTCTTTCCCTGCAGGATCCTGAAGCAATATGATCACCCCAATATTGTCAGACTCATTGGCGTCTGCACCCAGAAACACCCCATTTATATTGTCATGGAGCTTGTCCAGGGTAAGCTGCACCCCTGCAGGCCTGGCAGCAAACGCTGCCTTCCAGCGGTGCCCTTCCGGTGGTGCCCCCCTTCTCTGGGTGCCTCTCAAGCAGCCCTGAGAAGTTGGGCTGGGGCGGGCGGTCACTCCACTCCGTCTCTTGCTATGACGTCTGCGTCCCCCTCCCCTCCTTTCTCCTGCACCCAAAGTACTGCACCCAAAGCTAGCTGGGGCACCGTTGCTGGGCAGGGTGGGGGAACTCAGCCCTGCACAACCACCCCCTTGCCCCTGCAGGAGGCGACTTCCTGACTTTCCTGCGGAACGAGGGGGCACAGCTCAGGGTCAAGGAGCTGCTGAAGATGACGGAAGACGCGGCTGCAGGGATGGCGTATCTGGCCAGCAAGCGCTGCATCCATCGGTGAGGCTGTGGGGGGTGGGATCTACCTGGGCTGCCCTGTCACCACACCCCTCCGCTTGCCACTTGCTGGACCCTAGGCTGGGCTGTGGTTTGGGGCAGGAGATGCTCTGGTGGCTCTCGGGGGGCGGGCAAGCAAGGTGGGGCTTTGGGGGCTCTTCTCTGCCTTGATGGGCAGCGGAGGAGCTGGCCACAAGCACATCCCTTGCACCTGGAGGTGGCATGAGGCCAGAGGACTGGGGTGGCGGAGGAGGAGTCTTCTGGCTAGCAAGGAAAGTTGGGGGCAGCACATGGTTCGGCCCCCACACAGGGGCATGATGGAACACTTGGGTGGGTCTGGTCTTTCTCCCCCCACCCCGCCTGCCCTGCTCAGGGACCTGGCGGCCCGGAACTGCCTGGTGACGGAGAAGAACACTCTGAAGATCAGCGACTTTGGGATGTCGCGGGAGCAACAGCAGGACGGGGTCTACGCCTCCACCGGGGGCATGAAGCAGATCCCCGTGAAGTGGACAGCGCCAGAGGCACTCAGTTACGGTAACAGCGGCTGCGGCCCCAGCCCGCCTGCTCTAGTAGGGTGGTGTTGGCGGTGGGTGTCTGAGTCCCTGCTGGACCCTCAGGGGCTGAGAGCCCCCCCCCATCTGCCATCCATCCATCCATCCATCCATGCCGTCGGGGCCTCCACGTTACCCCAGGCAGGCGGCTGGCTTCTGCAGGACCCCAGCTCAGCCGGGCCCGTCTTCCGCAGGCCGCTACTCCTCGGAGAGCGACGTCTGGAGCTTTGGGATCCTGCTCTGGGAAGCCTTCAGTCTGGGCGCAACACCTTATTCCAACATGAGCAACCAGCAGACCCGTGAGGCGGTGGAGAGAGGTGAGCTGCCTGGCAGCACCCTGCCAGGGACCCCCTGCAGCTCCTGCCCATCCCGGCCGCCCATGAGGCAGACTGCTCTACATAAGAACATAAGAAGAGCCCTGCTGGATCAGGCCAAAGGCCCATCTAGTCCAGCTTCCTGTATCTCACAGCGGCCCACCAGGTGCCCCAGGGAGGCACGAGACAACAAGATGCTTGCATCCTGTTGCCACTCCCTTGCACCCGGTACCAGTAGCCCACCACCTTTGTAAGGAGGTTGCACAATCCATCATTGCCTATAGCCCACGATGGACCTTTCCTCCAGATATCTGTCCAATCCCTCTTGAAGGCATCAAGACCAGATGCCATCACCACCTCCTGTGGCAAGGAGTTCCACAGATTAACTACCCGCTGCTCTGAAGGGGGAGGGTGGGCCAGCAGGCCCCAGAGCATCCGCCCGTTCCTGGCAAAATGCAAGCAGTGCAAATGCACCCTCTCCACTCCCTGGAAGCCCTTGGCACAACCCCTTCCCCTTTGTTCCCACCCATACTGTGACTTCCTTGGCATATGTCCCTGCCATAATTGCAGGACCTGGTCTCTCCGCCCCCCCTCCCGTTGTCGCACCAGTGTGATTTTAGAATAGAAGTGCCTCAGAGTGGGGGCTGCAAGGTGCCATGGCACGCTGTGGTGATGATTTCCACAAAGCAAGGGCGGTGACTCCTGTTCCTAGTGAAAAGGAGCACAGGCTCAGTCTTCCCTATTGGCACTTCTCGGTTGCAAGGGGGCAAACGTGGAAAGCAAACTGAAACTGGCTACCTGTTCTTTCAGTCCATTTCTCTCCCAGGTGTTTCTGGGGGGGGGGGGGTAAGTGTTCCTAATAATTCTTTACCCAGTGTGTCATTAATCTGTAGAACTCCTTGCCACAGGATGTCTTTTAAAAAGGGGATTGACCAATTTTATGGAGGAAAATTCCATCACAGGATATAAGCCACAATGGACATACCTCCTGGTTCTAGATGTAGGGTTCTGTACCTGAATGCCAGATGCAAGGGAGTAGCAACATGATGCAGGTAGCTTTTTGTCTTGTGTGCTCCCGGAGGCACATCTGGTGGGCCCTTGTGAGATACAGGAAGCTGGACTAGAGGGCCTGATCCAGCAAGCCTCTTCTTAGGTTCTCTAGAGCGCAATCCCAACCTAGAATTAGGCCGGCACAGTTAAACCAGCAAAGTCTGGCTGGTACAAGGGCCACCATAAAGCGTGTTTGGACCACTCTCTGAGTCAGAGAGGCCAGCACACAGATGTGTGCCATCCTCCCTGACTCCGAGAGTGGTCCAAATACACATCACAGTGGCCTTTGTGCCAGCCAAATTTTGCTGGCCTAACTGTGCCAATTTAACTCAAGGTTATTCTGGAGTTATTATTCTGTATTCTGCTCTTAGTCCCAGCCCCTTTGATGAGCCTCTCTGCCATGCCCTTCTGTGACCATCTGTGCCTCTCCCCCCCCCAGGAATGCGCCTGCCCTGCCCAGACCTGTGCCCCGAGGAGGTCTACCAACTCATGCTGAACTGCTGGGAATACGAGCCACAGCAGCGGCCAAGCTTTGGCGCCATATACCAAGCTCTGGTTGCCCTTCAGAAGAGGCAAAGATGAGGACAGCATTACCTACCAAGGCCTGCAGGTGGCACTCTCTCCAGCCTGCATGTGCCTGGTGCACCAAAGTGCTTGGATTTAGTATCATTTTTTAATGGATTTTGGGGGTGCCTTTCAGAGTGACTGATGCTGGAAACTGCCTTGAGAGGGCAACGGGCCTGCTGAAAATATGCCAAGAGGGCAGTATAATAAATACTGAGTTTATTAAATAAGTGTGGAAAGCAATGTGCCCATTACTGAGAACTTGATGGGCAACACAGTTTTCAAACAGCAGAACTACGAAGCACCCAGGGCTGGCTTTAAGTCAATGTGACCGATGTGGTCACATTGGGAGCCTCACACCAGCTCAAAAAGCATATGGCTGGTTTTTTACATCCTCTTTTATGATCCACAGGGTGGGCTGTTTTATGTTTTAATATTGTTTTAAATATTGTTTTTAACTTCACATACAATTTTACTGTATTTTAATTGTTGTAAGTCGCCTTGGGTGCCTTCGGGCAGAAAGGTGGGGTATAAATTAAATAAATAAATAATAAAATGTGGCATCCAGGATCTCTATGGGCTCCATCAAACTGTCCTAAATGGGCCTACTGGAAGCAATTGGCCGTGGTGTTATGTCACCATCAGGTATTGCCAGGTGCCGCACGTGGCCCCACAGGTGCTTTTCTTGGTGTGTGGCGGGGTGTGGGTGGGTGGGTGGGTGGTGCTGCAGGGTGGGGGCCCACAGGAATGTCTCACATTGGACCCTGGAAGTGCCCATCCCAGGGTGAAACAGCTGCTCACAAGTTTCAGTGGGGTGGGAAAGCAGCCAGAGCAATTCACGGGGGCTGCAGAAAGGACGGCAAAGGGATTCCTCAGAGGGGCGTGACATTAAAAGGCCACAAGACGTGTCTCTTCCTCAACGACGGGGCCACAGGGAAGATCCTGGGAGCAGTTCTTGGTGCAGCCCCCTCGGAAACGTGTTGCCGACGCGGAGAAGCGGCCAGAACACCGGCCTACGCTGAAGCGAGGAGCTGGAGGGCGCGCCCGTCCTCTACCAAAGTGGTCCGGGAGGTGGTGGGCAGGACCAGCCGCAGGATGATCCCGGAAGGAGTGGTGGTCATTCACCGCCGCCTGGCTGCCCCAAGCACGGGCAGGGCTGCCTCCGAGTAGTCCCAGCAGCGGGGGAGTGGTGGCTTCCTCGGTCCTTGCCTGCGGGCCTCTCGGAGCGGGCGCCCGCGGGCGCAGGGGCGGCTGGTGCAGGTGCGCGCCGAGCGCTGCGGCAGGGCCAGTCCCAATGCGGCGCGTGCCGGGTGGGATCCGGTCTTCTTCCCGCTGGAAGTCTCCCACGCTGGGCGCCTGTGCAAGGAGGGGCTGCCGCTGGGGCCCAGGAAACGGAGCGGGTGGCGGCGCGGCGTGGCCGGGAGCGCAGCAGCCCCTCGCGCGCAGAGGCAGGTGCCCGGCGGTGGAGAGGAGCCGCCCGAGCCGCCGGGTCCCCCTGCTGGCCTGAGACGTCGCCGGGCGCGCAGCGCAGCCCGAGCGGTCACCGGGGCCCACGTGCGCTGAAGCTCCGCCCTGGGGGAGGTGTTCTGCGGGGCCGGGGCGGGGCCGCCCGTCAACGCAGGAGCCGGGCGGCGGAGGAGCGGAGCGGGAGCACGGCCGGCGGCGCGGGCCGGGCCTCTGGGGGTGGCGGCGGGCAAGGCCAGCCGTTCTGCCAGCCAGCCCCGCGCCGGGCCGGAGCGCCGCTCCTCGCCACCACCCACCGCACCCCCGGGCAGCCGAGGGCCGCGGCGGCGGCGGCGGCCCGGGATGAAGCTGAAGAAGCAGGTGACGGTCTGCGGGGCGGCCATCTTCTGCGTGGCCGTCTTCTCGCTCTACCTGATGCTGGACCGCGTGCAGCACGACCCCGCCCGGCCCCAGAGCGGCGGCGGAGGCAACTTCCCCAGGGTGAGCGCCGCCACTGTTCCCGGTCCTGTCCGCACGGCCTTCCCCGGAGCCCCCAGACGCGGGCGGGCGGAGATCCCCCGGAGCGCGCGTCTCCGGAGGGCCCCCTCCCCGCCCGAAGCCCGGCAAGAGGAGGGGTGGCGGGGAGCCCCCGACGGACGGCCTTCCCCGACAGGCAGTGTGGCGTGTTCCCCAGGCAGGCACCTGTGCCGGTCCCTGAACGCAGCTGCTTGGAAAGCGCGCCGTGCTAATATCAGAGGGGGGCCAGAACTATCCAAAGACTTCTCCCAGGAGCAAAAAATGATTTGACCTGAAATACACTTGATTCGGAGAGCATTCGGTGTGACGCCGGCGCAAGCTGTCCTTGGAAGTTATTCTCGCTGGGATATTTGCAGGCAGTGCAAGGCAGGTCAGCTCCAGAGCTGGCCCTTACCTTGCAGGTCCTGAAAACCGTGCGCTGGCTCATTTTCGTTCCTTGTGTACAGTTATGCATGTGCATTTGCGCTCTGCATGCCTCCTACCTGGAAAGAACTCAGTGCAAGTGGTGGAAGTGCAGCCTGCCCGGTGACAGAGGCAGGCCTTGGCAGCTGCTGAGGAGCTCCTTGTCCCCATCTCTCCCAGAGCCAGATCTCGGTGCTGCAGAACCGGATTGAGCAGCTGGAGCAGCTCTTGGAAGAGAACCACGAAATCATCAGCCACATCAAAGACTCGGTGCTGGAGCTGACCGCCAACGCGGAGGGGCAGCCGGTGGTGCTGCCGTTCCACATGCCCAACGGCTCCTGGGTGCTGCCCCCCGAGAGCCGGCCCAGTTTTTATTCCGTCTCCTCTCAAGATTGCCAGTTTACCCTGGGGGCCAAAGGCCAGAAGGCAGACCTGCAGGTGAGACCAGCAGGGGCAGGCAGGATGCTGGTGGGCAGGTGGGAGAGACAGGAGGGTCACGGGGTGTGTGTGTGTCACTAAGTTTTGCAAGGTACCTTACTTTGCTGTGTAAACTGCTCCCTCCCTTGGCCCCTCTAGCAACACTCCTGTGGAGAGATGAGGAGGCATCAGGGAAGGCTGGCATTGAGGTGGGGAGGCAGAGTGGACCTGATGGCTTGCTTGCCTGGGCAGGGGAAGCGGTGGGTGTCCTGAGCGGCTAGGCTGGCGAGGGTGAAGCACGAAACAGCTGCTTCCCTGGCAAGCCTCCCATGTCTCTCCCCAGATGTTGGCCGTTTCTGCCTTGCTCCCATACGACAACCAGGACGGAGGGGTGTGGAAGCAAGGCTTTGATATCAGCTATGAGCCCCACGAGTGGAACACGAAGCCACTGCAGGTGTTTGTGGTGCCCCATTCCCACAACGACCCAGGTGAGCAGGCTGGGCAGTGGCAGCCCAGATCAGGCCCGGCCCTTTGGCTGGAGGAGTACCGGGCCGGCTGGAGGCTGGAGGCAGCTCTGTCATTTTTGGTGGCTGCTCCACCAGTGCTGCAGAACTCGGCCAGCAGCAGAGCCAACTACCAAAGCAGGGCTGCAGGTGCTCCCAGTTGCCCCCCCCCCCAGCCAGGAGGTCCTTCGCCAACAGGGAGCCAGACACAAACCAAGAGCTGCTTTGGAGAAGCTTCTTCCCCCAACCACAGTTCAGCCCGAGTGTAGAACGGGGAGTTCAGTGATGCTGACGAATGGGGACTCTGTCCCCACTTTTGGTAGTTTGACTCTTGCTTGCCAGTGACGCTCCACATATAGCTATATGGGGAAAGGTACCAATCCACATATGGCAACAGGCAGTTGACCCCACCGGTGGCACTTAGTTCGGTTCAGGTTACATGTGCAGGTTGAAATGGGGCACACGCTGCTGCCCCTTCCCCAGGGTGGGCACAGTGCTGGTGTCTCAGACGGCAGGCAGAGGTGGGTCTACACCCAGGGTGTGCTTAACCACACCTGCCATGCTCTTGCTTGGCACTGGGCCCAACGGGAGGACCAGTTGGCGCTCCTTTTTGGGGGCTCTGCCAGTAGTAGGGAATTTTGGAGGTGGGGGAGGCGGCAGCAGGTCACAGGAGCAGGCAGAAGACCAACTCTGTGTTGTGGGCGTGGCCTGTAGTATTGCATCCTCTTTCCTCCTCCCCCCCCCCCCGCCCAGGTTGGATCAAGACGTTTGACAAGTACTACTTGGACCAGACTCAGCACATCCTGAACAGCATGGTGGTAAAGCTGCAGGAGGACCCCCGGCGCCGCTTCATCTGGTCCGAAATCTCCTTCTTCTCCAAATGGTGGGACAACATCAGCACCCAGAAACGGGCAGCTGTCCGCAGGTAATGGGGAGGGGGCCCACAGCACCCTCCTGTACATGGGGTGGATTCGTTCTTGGGTTGTGAGTAAACGAAAACCCTTGTAAATACTCTAATTCGGCGGTTGCCAAACTCATGATTGCTGCGTACCGGAAATCCCTTCCCTGTCCTGAGTGGCGCCAGATGCAGGCATCTTTTTACCTTACTATTTACCTCAGAAATTTACCTCAGAATGCCAGGATGCAAGCATCTTGTTGTCTTGTGTGCTCCCTGAGGCACCTGGTGGGCCACTGTGAGATACAGGAAGCTGGACTAGATGGGCCTTGGCCTGATCCAGTGGTGCTGTTCCTATGTTCCTGTGAACACATGTCTGAAGAGGAGCATCTGGTTCTGATGGCTGTCAAAGAGAAATGCTGTGGAGAATCCTATAGTAGGAAATCCTCCTAGAGCAGCTTTAGCAGGTGCCTGTCAAGCTTCTGCTTGAAGGTCTCCAGTGAGGGAGAATCTACCACCTTCCTTGGCAATTTGTTCCACTGTCAAACCGCCCTTATCGTTAAGAAATTCTTCCTGATGTCCAGCCGGAATCTCCTCTCTTGCAGTTTGTCCCTTCTTCCTTATGACAGCCCTTCAGGTATTTGAACATGACACAAGGTTGCCACAGCAACCTTCTACAGGGCCCGCAGTGACATCCACTGCAAAGGGGCAAAAGCAGAGGCCTGCCAGGAACTCTTGTGCCCAGGGTTGAAGCCCCTCACTCTGGTAAATGCAGGCCTCAGAGTAAATACATGGTAAATGCAGGCCTCTGGTAAATACATGGCCTCAGAGGGGCCATGTGTGAAAACTCCCAGGCCACGGTCAGTCAGTCCCATCACCTTTGAAAACGGAGCAGTCTGGAGCTGTGCTTCCCTTTCCCCCTGTGCCTGTGTGGGTCTGCTGCCTGTGGCTCCTTCCAGGCCGAGAGGTGGGGTTGGAATGAAACTCTGTGTGTGCTTACAGTGGGCCCTTCTGGCTTGGCTCTGGCTGCTCTAGGTGCCAGCAGCAGCTGCTCCCCAGGGTTGCAGGAGAATTCCTTGTCCAGCCCTCCCTCCGGAAGCCAGGGGCCGAATCCAGGACCTTCCCTGCAATGTGGAGGTGCATTCAGACCTGGGCCATGGCCCTTCCCTGGCAGCTTCTGACACCGAGCTCTGGTCCACAGGCTGGTTGGCAACGGGCAGCTTGAGATGGCCACAGGAGGCTGGGTGATGCCGGATGAAGCCAATTCCCACTACTTTGCCATGATTGACCAGCTCATTGAGGGGCACCAGTGGCTGGAGAAGAACATCGGTGAGTGCCACCAACTGGGGCACCAGCTGGGGCAGCCCAAGCGGCTAAGCATGCACATGGGGTGCGGGTGGAGGGCAGCACCAGGAAGGTTGGCAGCCCGAGAAAAAGCTTAGGCCCCCTTCCCAAACAGGATGTCCCTTGACCCAAACCCTCCAGAGATCTTTTGACCTACATTCCCTACCAGTGTGTTCTCAGCATGCCCTGTAGGTTTCCATCAAGAGTCTTAGTTTGGCAGGGGAGACCAGCTCCCTACACCGCAAGTGGGTTTGATGTCTCACCTGTGTGCTCACAGGCTGCCCCAGCCCTGGTCTGAGCCTGGGGGGGGAAGGGGAGATGGGGTGGAGACACACTGGGGAACTGCCCTGGGGTTCTCATCGCACCAGCGTCCAAGAGTCAATGTCTTGTAGTGCCCAGAACTGTTTCTCTTTGGTATAGAAGCAGACTGCCCATTTGCTTGATAGTTTGACCTTTGTAAGCTAGAACGTCTGTTTAAAAATAGATCCCTTCTGCAAAGAGAAACTGTCCTGCTGTGTTGTTAGGCAGCATCATGCAGTTCTAGCCAAGGTGAGGACAGTTAGGTCCTGGGGAGGAAGCCTGTTGGGGAAAAGGGTTGCTAGCAGGTGGCGAGTAGGGCAGGAGCAGGGCCCCAGGCCTCTTGCTCCTGGCCTTTGATGCGTTCCGCTTCTCCTTGTACTGCAGGGGTAACCCCACGCTCCGGCTGGGCTGTGGATCCCTTTGGGCACAGCTCCACCATGCCGTACCTCCTGCGTCGCGCCAACCTGACCAGCATGCTCATCCAGCGGGTCCACTATGCCATCAAGAAGCATTTCGCGGCCACCCAGAACCTGGAGTTCATGTGGAGGCAAAGCTGGGGTGAGCGGGAATGGAGGGTGTTGTAGCCTTGGCAGCTGGTTAGCTTGCACCCTGACCCGCCTCACTGGCATTGCGGAGGTACCTTTACCCCGTGGATAACCAGGCGGCTCGCTCTCCCTGTCGTGGCCATCCTTGGCATCCAAAAGCCGACTTTTCAGGTTCCCTTAGGGCTCCTGTGACTCCTTTCCCCTGCAAAATGCGGAGCTTCCTGGATCTCCTTGCCCCATATTCCCCTCGTGTGGGGCTCTAGCCCTCTTCCTTGCGTGGCGTTGTGTGTTGGGGTCCTGGTGCCTGCACCTGTGGGGATGAGCCCTGCCCAGGTTTCTTCCTGACTCCCTCTTCTTGGACTCCCCAGATTCTGACTCCAGCACAGACATCCTCTGCCACATGATGCCCTTCTATAGCTACGACGTGCCCCACACCTGTGGCCCTGACCCCAAGATCTGCTGCCAGTTTGACTTCAAGCGCCTGCCAGGAGGGCGCATCAACTGTCCTTGGAAAGTGCCACCCAAGGCCATCACCAGCACCAACGTGGCTGAGCGGTGAGTGACCTGCTGGGAGGAGGGCACAGCACTTCGCTGCATGCCCACAAGGAGCAGCCCCTTGGGAGCCTGCCACCCTGCGTCCTCCCCTGCTCCTCCACCCGCCAGGGAGGCTGTCCGTCCACAGAGCTTGGTAGGTCTTGGGCAGCACCCCCTTGGCAGTGCCTTGTGGCTGGCTCGGCCTTGGCATTTGGCATTGAGGTCTATGAAGACCGTGTTTGGCCAGCAGCACTGTGGGTGCCCCATCCTGACTACTGACCCTCCCCAGGGCGCAGCTGCTGCTCGACCAGTACAGGAAGAAGTCCAAGCTGTACCGCAGCCAGGTGCTGCTGGTGCCGCTGGGAGACGATTTCCGCTACGACAAGCCGCAGGAGTGGGATGCCCAGTTCCTCAACTACCAGCGCCTCTTTGACTTCCTCAATGCCCACCCGGATTTCCACATTCAGGTACAGCAGGCTTGACTTGTGGGAGGAACCAGAGGGTGGCTGGTGGGCAGGAGAGGAGTGGGGCTGAGGTGGGAAAGCAGGGAAGGCAAAGGCATGGCCCCTGCTTGGGCTGGGCTGGGCGCTTGCTCGCCCCGGGTGCATCTGGATGCATCAAAGGTGGTCTTGCTGCTTGTGGCTCCCCTGCAGGCGCAGTTTGGGACACTCTCGGATTACTTTGATGCCCTGTACAAGCGCATGGGCGTTGTGCCAGGCATGCGCCCACCCGGCTTCCCAGTGTTCAGTGGGGACTTTTTCTCCTACGCGGACCGAGAGGACCACTACTGGACGGGCTACTACACTTCTCGGCCCTTCTACAAGAGCATGGGGCGTGTCCTGGAGGCCCACCTGCGGTGAGTGCTGAGGCTGGTTGTGGGGAGAGGGGGGCTCTTTGACCCCTGGGGGCTGACTGCGGTCTCCTCTTTGCCTTAGGGGTGCAGAGATCTTGTACAGCCTGGCCCTGAGTCACGCTCGCCACGCCGGCATGGACAGCAAGTACCCACTCTCGGACTATGCCATGCTCACCGATGCCCGGCGCAACCTGGGGCTCTTCCAGCATCATGACGCCATCACCGGCACTGCCAAGGAGGCTGTGGTGGTGGACTATGGAGTCAGGTATGTGTCTGGCCCGGCCCGGGCTGACGAGCAGGGCGGCAGGAGGAGGAAAGGGACCGGGCAGGAGGATCCACCGCCCTGGGCTCCCTGCGTGGCGGGCAGGAGGTCCCAGCAGGCCGTGCCCCTGGCGGTGTGTCCAGGCAGGCCCGGGAAAGGAGGCCGCTGCCGCTCAGGTGCTGAGATGGGCCCCGAATCCCCCCGCGCCTCACTGCCACTTGTTTTGCCCTACACAGGCTGCTTCACTCCCTGGCGGGCCTGAAGCGGGTCATCGTCAATGCTGCCCACTACCTGGTCCTGGGGGACAAGGAGGCCTTCCACTACGACCCGGCCGCGCCCTTCCTTGGCACAGTGAGCCCCACCCACTCTGCCTGCCCTGCCCTCCCCTCCCCCCGCCCCCCGCCCACGTCCAGAGGCACCAAGGCCGGGGAGGGGGCCTGGCCTCTGCGGCACGGCTCCTGAGCCCGCTTCTCTCCTCCAGGACGAGGTGCGCCTCAATCAGGACTCCCTGCCGGAGAAGACCGTCATCAAGCTGGACGCTGCACCCAGGTAGGGAGGCCTGTCCTCGGGAGCTGTGCGGGGCGTGGGGAGGAGCATCTGGCCTGCCGCCGGGGGAAGGCCGCTGGAGGCTCTCAGCTGGAGGGTGGGGATGCCTGAGCTCATTGGACCGTGCAGGCCCCCCCTCCATTCTGCTGGCCTTGCAGGTTTGTGGTCGTGTTCAACCCGCTGGAGCAGGAGCGCCTGAGCGTCGTGTCCCTGCTGGTGAACACCCCTCGCGTCCGTGTCCTCAGCGAGGAAGGGCAGCCCCTGGCCGTGCAGCTCAGTGCCCAGTGGAACTCCGCGACGGACACAGCCCCTGATATCTACCAGGTAGCTGGGCAGTGGCAGGGGGGCTGGTTGGGAGACTCTTGGATGGTCCTGGGGGTCCCTCCCTCTGCCTTGGCAGGAGTGGGCCCAGCTGCCCTTCTGCACGCCACACCCCTCTTCTGCACACACGTGTGCCTGCCAGCCTGGCACACACAGGCAGTGCCCCCCCAACTAAGCAAAACGTACGTGCATGTGTGTGCACGTGCACATGTGCCTGAAAACTATGGGGGCTGCTGGCCCGGTCTCTTCTGTGATTGGCAGGTGTCCGTCATGCTGCGTCTGCCGGCACTGGGCCTCAGCGTCCTGCAGCTGAGCAAGTCCTTCGACAGCCATAACACCCTCAAGTCCTCCGTGCGCCTCTTCCTGCACGGCCGTGACATTCCCGTGCACAAGCACGAGGCCTTCCCAGTGCGCATCCTCCCCACTGCCGCAGAGGACTTCTGCCTGGAGAATCAGCACCTGCGCGCTTGCTTCTCTGGGTCCAGCGGGGCGCTCCGGGTGAGCATGGTGGCACCAAGGGGTGGCACTGAGGCTCCCTGTGCCTTTCTGACCAGTATGCCTTGCTCCCTGGCAGAGCCTGTCTCGTGCTGGTGATGGGCAGGAGCAGAGGCTGAGCCGCCAGTTCCTCGTCTACGGGACCCGCAGCACCAAGGACAAGAGTGGTGCCTACCTCTTCCTGCCTGATGGAGAAGCCAAGGTCTGGCCGGGAGCCTGGAAGCTTTTGCTGGGTGGGCGGGCAAGAAGGGCTTCTGCCTCTGAGCGAGCTGGGCACAGGCCTCCCCATCCATGCAGCTCCTCTCCCCAGAGGTTGGCTTTTCTGTTTCCAGTGAATCTCACCAACGTGGCTTTTTTAATGTTATGGGCTTAAAACAGTGGTGTCATCTAAATGATTTAAGAACAGGTACTCACTTTTGATTGGCACGTGTCAGGACCCGCCCACCAGAAGTGACATCATAAGCCGGAAGTGATGTCGTGGCAGGAAGGGACATGAAGAAAAGCCCTTTTTGAGGCCTCAGACAATTTTAAACTGACCCAGCAGTTGCAACAGTATTCCACAGCACCCCCAGAACATGTTAAGGAGGCCTGGCATCATGTTAAAGTGACCCAACAATTCCAAAACCCCAGAGCAGCTCATTTTTCAGTGGCAAGGCAAGGCAAGTCTCCGCTCACTGCCTGCCTGCCTGCCTGGCTCTGAGAACGTGCAGGCAACTCAAACGTGCAGGAAATTCAAACGTTGCAGGGGGCGGAGTCGACAAGTGAGCGGGCGAATGGGCGGGGCCAGCCATAATCCTAGAAACCGGTACTCGCGTACCCCCTGCATGACATCACTGGCTTAAAATAGCATTTGTTTTATGCCATCGTTTTGCAAAGATGTTGTCTTAAATCTTCCAGAAAAACACATTGAAAATGGTGGAAAGGGGAAAAAAAAATTAAATGTCCTGTTTCCCCAGAAGTAGGACCTGCCCCTCTTTTTTGCAGCCCTATGCCCCCAAGGACCCCCCTGTGGTTCGGGTGACGGAGGGCCCCTTCTTCTCAGAGGTGGCTGTTTACTACCAGCACGTCCAGGAGGTGGTCCGACTCTACAATGTGCCAGGTGGAGACTAACGTCACTGTGCTGCTGTCAGAAGGGTGGGTGGGTTTGCCGGGCCGTAGGGGTCGGGGAGAGCTTGCTTCCCTGCCAACCTTGCCTTGTCTGGCCCCAGGCGTAGATGGGCTGTCCCTGGAGATCTCCTGCCTGGTGGACATCCGGGATCACGTCAACAAGGAGCTGGTCCTGCGATTCAGCACGGACATTGAGAGCCAGGGCACCTTCTTCACGGACCTGAATGGCTTCCAGGTAGGGAGGGGTCCGGGAGGGAAGCTGCATCCCTCCCCTTGCTTGCCCCGGCCAGCAGGCTCCTCCTGGTCCTTCTCTCCCGGTAGATTCAGCCCCGGCAATACCTGAGGAAGCTTCCGCTCCAGGCCAACTTCTACCCCATGCCAGTCATGGCCTACATCCAGGACAAACAGCACCGCCTGACCTTGCACACTGCCCAGGCCTTGGGCGCCTCCAGCCTCAGCAGCGGTGAGTTTGTCCGGGCTCTCGGATGCTCGTGGAGATCTTGGCGGGCTGTCGAGATGGAGCCTGCGGGACAAGGGCTGCAGTCTGTGTGGTGTGCTCTGGCTTGGCCCTCCCCAACTGAGTGCGCTGGCAGGCTCCTCTGTCTGGGGGCTGGGTGGGCTCCGGCCCTTTCAAGGAGCATGTTGGTCCCGTCTCCCCCCCCCCCGCACTTGCAGGCCAGCTGGAGGTCATTCTGGACAGGCGCCTCATGCAGGACGACAACCGCGGCCTGGGACAAGGCCTGAAGGACAACAAGCGGACCTGCAACCGCTTCCGCCTCCTGCTGGAACGCCGCAGCACTGCTGACAAGGTGCGAGTGCTGGGGGGGGGGAACTGAGGTGGGTCTGTCCATGGGCAGCCCCGGTGGGTGCTCTGGAGGGATGCCTGCAAGGAAGCAAGCAAGCAAGGCACAGAGGCAACAGGTCTCTCCCAGCAAGTGGTGTTCGGGCCTGGGAGGGAGGACTGGTAACCCCTGCGTTGTTAATGGGGGGGGGGCTCTGATCCACGCCTCTCCCCCTCTCGGGCTGTTGCACATGCAAAGGGAGATCAAGGTGCTCTGGGAAGTTTGGAAGGCATTTGAGGCAGGCCCCCCCAGCACAAGCAGCTCCTGAGCATCCGCCCTCCGGCCTTGTCTGTCTCAAGCAAACATCAGGGTTTTTTCCCCCTTGCTCTTTCTTCTGTTCTTGGCGGGGTCAGAGGCCCAGCTTTGGTCCCTTTGTACTGCGGCTTGCAGCTCGCTCTGGGGCTTGCTGGAGCTCACTCCAGCTCTCTTCAGCCAGGCCAGATTAATGGTGGCAGATTTAAGGGTGGCAGGCTCACCCCTTATTTGAGCAGCTGAACTAACCCAGGGAAAGAGTCCACTCTTGAGTTCATCCACTGGGCATGGTTTGGCCAGCACAAGGGCCACCGTGGAGTATGTTCGGACCACTCTCAGAGTCAGAGAGGCCGGCGCACAGATGTGCGTCATCCTCCCTGACTCGGAGAGTGGTCCAAACGCGCTTTATGGTGGCCCTCGTACCGGCCAAACTATGCTGGCCTAACTGTGCCGGCCTTTTGGAGAGAGATGATCAGCTTCCCCAGGGGAAAAATGTCAGGGACTCCAAAGATCTGGCCTGGGATGTGCTACACTGAACAGCCGGAAAGAGGTGCTGCAGGCAGCCATGAGAAGCCGGGAGTGTTCCTGGGGAGTCGGCCCCACAATCCAGGCAGCCTGGAAGGCCAAAGGTCACAGAGGTGCGCATGGGAAAGGCACGTGTCTCTCTCTGTCCAGCTGAGGAGGGTGACTGGCAGTCCAAGCCAGAGCCACCAGGGGGCGTGAGTGGGTTGGCCCCACCTGGGCTGATTCCCCACTTGTAACGTGGCTGTTCTCGCCGCCCCTCTCCCTGACCCCCTTTCCACCCCACCCAGCGCTCCGGCTTCTTTTCCAAGCTGGCCTCCGCGTTGAGAGACTTGGTCTTTCCCAGCAGCGAGGCTAACAGCCAAGAGGTAAAGCCCAGCCCTGTCTCGTGCTCTAGCTGGTGGTGGCATAGCCGGGCCCTGCCTGCCCGCCCTGTGTGTGCCTGTGTGTGCGTGTGTGAGCCAAGCAAGTAGTTGAGTGGCCATAGCTTAGACTGTGGGAGTTGCTGCGCCTGCCCTGCTGGAGGCTGCTGCTGCCACCTCCTGGACTCCTCCCCCCCTTCTCGTCGCTGCAGGCCCTGGACAGCCAGCCAGGGAGCTTCCCGTCTCTCCTAAGTCACATGACCTCTATGCACCTGAACACAGAGGTGCTTGCGATGCCCGTTGCCCAGGAGAAGCCGCCACCTCCAGCTCTCCGGTCCTTCCTGCCCCTGTCGACCACTGTGCCCTGTGACTTCCACCTTCTGAACCTGCGCACGTTGCAAGGGGAGGTGAGTTCAGTAGAAGCTACCGCCCTCGCCCTTTCCCTTGCGGCTCAGCCCCACCTTTCCAGGCAAGCCATGCCCTTCTGCCAGCTCATCCTCCTCAGGCTGGGCCAGGGGACGCGGCTGTGCTGAGGAGGCTGCCACGGTGGGCGTCTCTGCTTCTGTCCAGGATGAGTCGCTGCCCTCGACCGAGATGGCTCTGATTCTGCACCGCAAGGGCTTTGACTGCGGGCTGGAGGCCAGGAACCTGGGCTTCAACTGCACGACCACGCAGGGCTCGGTAGGTGTGGGGAATTCCAGGGAGGCTGGTGAGCTGGGCCAGGTGTCGGGCACAGAGAGAGCCCCTCCCACAGCACAAGTGTTGCTCTCTTGCCGGGCTTGTGCTACCCGCAGATCTCTAAACACCAGGGATGCCTCTGGACACCAGCCCTGTCATTCACAGCTTGATTGGGTGTTGCCTCTGCCGTGACCACCTGCCTCTCTTCCCCCCCCAGCTGCCTCTCGGCAGCCTCTTCCAGGGCCTCGAATTGGTGTCCTTGCAGCCCTCATCTTTGACGCTGATGTATCCGCTGGCCACCTCCTTCCCCAACAGCACCGTCGTTCACCTGGACCCCATGGAGGTGGCCACCTTCCGCCTCCGCCTCGGATAGCGCGCCTCGTTTGCCCGGACTGAGCTGACTGGCCCCGTGTTGCGGGGACTGGGCGGGCTGCCTCCATGTCTCCTGGCCCACCCGCGTTCTGGCCCTTCCCTGGGAGAAGAGGCTCTGTGCCAGGGTGCCGGGAGAGCACGAGCCTCACTGGCGCTGCCCTGACTTCTCTGCAAGAGTGGGTTGGCAAGACAGAAGTGGGGAGCTTGCTTGTGTTGGGAATTAGGCCCACGTGCTTGAAGAGGTGCTCCTGTGCACTCCCCGCCCGGCTTGATCTCCGCTGCTGGTGGGGCCATCTGGGAGTGGCCGAGGGATGAGATAGATGCTGCTGCTTCTACTGCTGTGAGGATCGTGGCCCTCCTCCTCCTCCTCTGCTCTCGAGAGAGCCGGTGTGTGCCTCTCCTGGATGGTGGGGCGTGGTTTGGAGGTGGCGCAAGGAGGGAACCAGACTCGATGTAGCAAACACTGGATGGAGATGAAACTTGTGAGCTTTCAGAAACATGTTTCCGTTTTTGGGAAAAAAACTTGGCTTGAATTGTGTGTTGGGCTGTGCTGAACTCGGGTGGGAGGGAGGCAGGAGGAAGCTCTGCCAGGGAGCTGCAGCCTTTGTAGTCTTCTTGAGAAGCCAAAGGTCCTCTTGGGGTCCTACACAACCAGCAGAAAGGGTGGGACAGGTGCACCAAGGGAGACACAAAGGTGAGCGCCAACTGTTCCCTCCCTCCCAGACAACTCCGAGTCTTGCCCCAAGTCGATCCAGAACAGCTTGCAGCTTGCTCCTGGCTCTCACTCCAGGCAACGCCATTCTGGCAGCCAGCAGGCCAGTGAACATTTGGGGGAGAAGGGAGGCCAGTTGTGCTTCCACGGTGATCTTGGCAACCAGCCTCTCCCCTTCTGCCAGCACCTGCCTCTAGGATGCCTCTGGTGGTATCCCCAAAGCAGTCCTCTGCAACTCCCTGGGGCAATAGGAAACGGTGGATCAGCCCAGCCAGCCTGAGCTAGGAGCAGCTCTTTCCGCCTCTTGCTGTGCACATGCTCTGTCTTCTGTGATGGCCTGCCTTTGCCATGGTCTCCAGTGGGCAGGTAGAAGTGAGAACTCTGGAGCACTCTCTGGGTAGGTGCCTCTGGCAGGGCCAAGGAGATGGCAACAGCAACACTGATAGACAAGCAGTCTGCCCTGTTCCTATCCTAGCAGCAAGAAGCCAGGCCATCTGGGGTACTGACTGCCGCCTGGCCTGGCCTGGCCTGGCCTGGCCTAGGAGGCAGCCAGCAGGCAACTCCACTGCACACAGCACGAGTCTTTGCTGGGGTGAGTAGGTCAAGGCAGGTTGCTTATCCATCCTCTCCCCCCACCGCCATGGTCCCCTTTTCAAAGCAGCCTGCTTGAGGGGCTCCCCACCAGTCTCCTGTCTAAGCATGGGCCTAGCCTAAGAAATAGCACAAGTTCTTTTGTGCTTGCCCAAGGCCAGAGCCATGTGCACGACCCTGACTCAGAGACAGAAGGTCAAGCCAAGCCAAGCCACACTGCCCCCTTCTGCTGTGGAGAGAAGGCCAGAGCACCCTGGGGGCGCGTAGAGCTGCCCTGGCAGGCAGCCTTGCACACCACGGCAGAATCTGCTCTGGTGGGGAGATAAGAGGGAGGCAGGGAGAGAGAGAGAGACTGGCCCTTTATAGCACTCCCATGAGCCTGGAAAGCAGCCAAGCTTTGCTTCCAGGGACAGAGCTTGGCAGACTGGCGCCTTCCCCAGCGGCTTGGGAAGAGCTCTTGGTGCCTTGTGCGAGCTGCTCCTCTGATTTGCCCCCTAATAAACAGAGAACTGGGTGCCTCTTATTCAATATTTTGGAGAGAGCTTGTGCAGGCAGCTGTTTTCTGTACAACAGTGTTGTTCAGCATATTGGCAATGACCCCAATGGGGCCGCCAAGCTTCATGGCGGGAGGAGTCAAAAACCTAAGCAAGAGAGGGCTTGGAACCAATCCAGTAACGGGACTGTCTCATCCAAACAGAGTTCTTGATATAATCCTGCACAGCCTCTTTTACTGTTGTGCCCCAATGCTCCTACTCAGGCTGCTTCCTCACAGGGTTGTTGTGAAGACACAAGAGGTAGGGAGAAACAGGGTGGGTGATGATGGTTTTCCTGGGAAAGGGGGCGGAGTTGGAGGTGAGTCCCCAGTCTCATTAATTTTTTGGAGTTGTGGCACTGAAAAGGTTGAAGGCTACAAGAATGAACTGCAGCCATAATGCCCTGTTTGGAAGAACTGCCCTGGGCTGCCTGTTGAACCAGCCTTGCTGAGTCCACAAGGCAGCAGCTCCGCTCTCTGTTCCCTAGCATCTTTCCAGTAAGGCTGTGTGTCATGCTGGGCCCTCCTTGGCAGAGGTGTGGCAGCTGGAGGGGTGGAGACCTTGCAGTTCACCCACTGGTGTGGGAACCACTCTTGACCAGGCAGCGGCAGCAGTAGACAGAACCTGCAGCAGATGGAGAGAAGCCACCTGCGAGCCTTCCTCTGCAGAAGTGGTTGCTGCGTGCTGGGACGAATGCCAGGAACTGAACTGCTTTGTGAACTCTTGTCGAAAAGCGGGAAATGCTATTGATTGAACCAGCCTCAGGAGGGGGACTGGGCACGTTCATGGAGGAATGATGGGCAAGGTCCCTCAGTGACCACTGATCAGTTTGGTTGTGCACTACCTCCGGATCCAGTGGTAATACATGTGAGAGCACAATCCTACCCTGGTGTTAGGTCGGCACAGTAAGGCCAGCAACATTTGGCCAGCACAAAGGACACTGTAAAGTATGTTTGAACCACTCTTGGAGGCAGAGAGGCCAGCACACAGACATGCGCCATCTACCCCGACTCCGAGAGTGGTCCAAACATGCTTCACGGAGTCCCTTGTGCGACCAAACTTCGCTGGCCTAACTATGCCAGCCTAACTCCAGGTTAGGGTTGCACCCTCAGTCAGTGGCAGGAGTGGGGTCTGCCTTTCCTCTCTCGGTTGGGAAATGTTGGACCCCTTGGGTCCAACCCAGCAGGGTCTTTGAGGGCCGAGCAGCCAACTGCTGTGTACTGAGAGGTAGGAGAAAGCAGTGAGGAGAATCGGGAAGCTCAGTGCTGAGAGCCCTGTTGAACATGCAGAAGGTCCCAGGTTCAGCACTAGCTCCAGCCAGGACTGGGAAAGACCCCCTGAGTTTCCACCAGTCAGTACAGGTGACACCAAACAAGATGGACCACTGGGTGGATTCAGGAGAAAGTAGGTTCATCCATTCACCTGAGTCCTGCAGCATGTAGAAAAGACTGCTGTATGTCCCATCCTTAGACATGCCTCTAAGGGTGCAATCCTAACCAACTTTCCAGGGCTGCATCCTCCTGCAGTGGAGCTGTAATCACAGAGGCTTCCTCAAGGCAAAGGAATGTTTGTTCCCTTACGCAGGTGCTACAAAGTTGGTTAGGATTGCGCCCTTAGTTGTTTCCTACAACAGCCCTTCTGTGAAATCTGAGAGCCCTTCTCTTTTCCCGCTGTCCCCAGTCCAGATTCCATGCACCAAACCCAAGGGCAAGCCCCCCAGGCATGCTTTGGCTAAAGCCCAGCAGAGAGGGGGAGTTGCTGAAGTCCTTTTGGGGTCTTTGTCTTGCGCTGGAGCACTTGTCAGACACAACCTGCCCCTGCAGGCCTGCTTTTGCACCCCCTTAGGCAGTGCTCCCTCCCTAATGGATCCTCCCCCGCCCCCCCAGCCTGGCAAGGTCCCTCTGGAGGCAAGCAGTAAGTGCAGCAGCCGCAGGCCCTAATGGCTCTGGGAGGCTGCTTGATGGGGCCCGGTAATGGATGAGGGAGCCAGGCAGGGCTGTGTGGTTTCTCTGCCCTCCCTCCCTTGGAGGAGATGATCAGATTTGCCTCAGCTCTCAGAGCAGCCGGGAAGATGCTGTATTCGCTCCCGCTCTGCCTGCTGCCGACCATCCTTCTTGGGACAGGTACTGTACCGCACCCCACTCTTTCCTTTCCCCACCAGGCTCTGTGGCCACCCAGGTGCTCCAACCTTGCACTGCAACTCCCCCTCTCAGGCTGAATGAGACTTGGGTTGTGCTGTGGGTCTCCAGGTCAAGGGGCTGATCAGCTCACCCCTGCTTCGTTTCAGCAGCACTCATTGGGCCCAAACCCCACTGTAATGGGTTTCTGAGAGACAGTCAACTGAACTACTTGTGACCCAAGTATGCTACAGCTTACATTCCCACAATTCACAATTGTAGTGAGCTCTTTTGAGAGAGGGGTCCATTTACCTTTATTGTTATTTGTCTGCAAACCGCTCTGAACTTTTGTTGTTGTTGAAAAGCGATATATATTATGTGCAGATGGACAAGCAGGTTAGGTACCTGTGTATTGCCAGCAGGTGCTGTTCCCTGGGGAATGGGGGTGTCCTGGACCCTGACCTCAGTCCTTCCAGTCTTACTTCCCTCCCTACTGGTGCTGAAAGGATACCCCCCAAATCACCTTGTTTGCATCCCTTGGCGTGAAACTAGCCACTCTCTGCCGTTGACTTGGAGGGTGAACCTGCAGCTCTTAGAACCCAAGAGGAAGCAATGGGGCGAGTTTGCAGCTGGACCCCACGCCACATAGCAGGGGGCTGAGAGCGGGCTCTTTGGTATGTCTGGATGGAGATGGCTCGTCTTGCTCCTCCTCGGGCAAAGCATTATCGTCTGCTCCTCCGTCCGGGAAGCAGGCCGGTCTCGTTTGCGCGGGGGCTACTTGCGGCACGAGGCTTCACAACAACCACCTCGGGTGGAGGTGGGTTCTGAGCCTGGGCCTCCCCATCGTGTTACATCAGCACCCCGGTCCCCGTAGGCAGCAGGGAGGCGGTTAGAGCACCATCCAGGTCGCGCCTTCACAGCAGCGGGCAGCCCCTTTCCCAGGTTGCCCACCAGCCGGTCCGGGAGGGGGGAAGACCAGCGTCCCCGCCAGGCTTGCAAGCCGGTGGGCGCTGAGCGATGGGCGCCTCGCCTCCATCCAGCTCTGGCCCGGAACGTCCGCCTCTGCGAGAGCTACCTGGGCCCCGACGGGCGCCACCACTCCGGCTTCTACTGCCCGCGCCTCAACGACCCGCCCGCCCACGGCTTCTGCTGCCAGCCCGCGAGCCCCGGCCTGAAGTTCTGCTGCCCCCAGCCGGAGGTCCAGCGCCTTTTGAACGAGTCAGCGGCAGCGGAATCCGCTCCCGAGGAGCCGCGGTGAGCTGCCACCCCGGAGGCGCGGGCGGGCGGAGCGGCGCTGCTGCCGCGGCTCACGCGGTTCCTTCTCCGCCTCTCCCGCAGGAACCCGGCGCCGCTGCTGGGCGTGGGGCTCTACGGCTGCCTCGTCCTGGCGCTCCTGGCCGTCGACCTGCTGCACTTCCTCCGCTCCCGCCGCCAGCGCCGCCCCCTCGGCTGCTCCTCCGCCTCCCGCCGGCTCCTGAGCCGCTGCTTAGCTCGGCCCCTCCTGCGCCTCGACGACGCCCCGGCGGCAGACAAGGCAAGACGCGCTCCGGCGCACTTGGCGGTGAAGGTGGGGAGCGGCGGGAGGAGGGATCGAACTAGCCCGGCGCCCTCACGTGACCCTGCTGCCCGCCCACTCGCCTGCCCGGGCGCGTCTGAGTGACGTCACAGCAGAGCGCCATGGAGGAAGCGGCGACGAGGGTGAGGAGCCGCTGGCGGCCGCGGGGGTCCCCCTCCGGGTCCGCCCCTCCCACCACTCACCCTTCCCTCTCCCCCGTCCAGGTCCCGGAGCTGCGCCTGGAGGGCAACCGGCTGTTCCAAGCAGGGCGCTATGAGGAGGCCCTGGAAGCCTACACGCGCGCCCTCCGCCTCTGCCCGCCCGAGCCCCAGCCCTGCCCGGAGAGGGCCCTGCTCTTCCGCAACCGCGCCGCCGCCCACCTCAAGCGCGTGAGTGCACGGGGGGGGGCAGCACCTTCTGCGGGGAGTAGTTCGCTCCCTTCGCTTCATGGCGGCGCCCCAGCAGCCTAAGGAGGGTCTGAGCAGCTTCCTGAGCTGGAGGTGGTGATGGCGTCTGGCCTAGATGCCTTTAAAAGGGGACTGGACAGATTTCTGGAGGAAAATAAAAGTCAATCGTGGGCTGTAGGCCATGATGGGTTGTGCAACCTCCTTGCATTAATAGTAGGCTACTTCAGAATGACAGATGCAAGGGAGTGGCAAGGGAGTGACAGATGCAAGGATGCAGGCAGTCTGTTGTCTTGAGTTTTCCCTGAGGCATCTGGTGGGCCACTCTGAGATATTGAACTAGATTGGCCTTTGGCCTGGTCCAGCAGGGTTCTTCTTATGTTCCTGCCTTTTCCTCCTGGTCCACAGAGAGCCTGTGGTTGCAGTACAGGGTACAGGGATGGTCTCCTGTGCTGGGTGGGTGTCCCCTGGATAGGATGCAGGATCACCAGTGGAAATTTAGCATGTCTGGGAAGTTCTGGGGTGGGGTACTGACCTTTGTCTCCCTGCTCTGTTGCATGTTTTGTCTCTTTTTTAGGAAGACTATGCCCAAGCGGAATTGGACGCTTCAGAAGGTGAATAGAGTGGGGTGGGATGTGCCCGAGTTGCCTCCTGAAGGCCTTTGCTGTACCTGATGCCTTCCTATCTGTGTCTAGCTATCAAAGTCGATGGGCGTGACGTGAAGAGCCTGTTCCGTCGGAGCCAAGCCTTACAGAAACTGGGCCGGCTTGATCAGGCCATCCTAGATTTGCAGAGGTGTGCAAGCTTGGAACCAAAGAACAAGGCTTTCCAAGAGGCATTGCGCAACCTAGGCAGCAGCATGCAGGAGAAGGTAGGAGGAGATGAGGAGGATGCTTAGTGAGCACAGGTGCTTCCTTTGTGGTCCTGGCCAAGGGCTGCCTTGCTATCCACCTAGGATTCTGGTGTCCTGCTGTTGGGCTGTTGCAGATCCTTTGGTGTTGGTGGTAACACTGATGATAGGCTTACATTTGTTTAGTCCAGTTGCTCACTCAATGCATTTTTCTCTCAGATGAACTCCATGTCGTGTACAGACTCCAAAGTGGAGCAGATGTTTAAGTTGCTGTTGGACGCAGAAGAAAAAGATATGGACAAGAAGCAAAAGGTTAGTCAAATTTATAGCCGTGTTGGGGAGAAGTGTGATTGGGGCAGTGTGACCTGGAATGCCACCTGATGTCGTCTCTGCTCAAAACAAAAGCCCCTTCCCTTGCTGTTGGCATGGTGTCTTTGGATATGTGATTGCAGAAGACTTTGAGTTTGATTACAGGGAGGGACTGCGTGACTGAAAGAGCTCCCACACTTTGGTGCCTGAAGATACTGCACCAGGAGCAAAGGAAGGAGGCAGAAGATCTGCTCTCCGCTCACTTTTAGCAGGCACAAAATGGATCAAGGTGAATTGCACCTGCAGCAAGCTGGAGGGAGGTGGCAGCAATCAAACTTGGGGTGAAGGGTCCTTCAATCCACCACGCTCTAACCCCTTTGTAAACTGCTGTTGATGCAACCTGTGATACTATTGTGGATGTGCTGCCCCGGGTGTACTGGGCCTGGTGTGCATTATGGTTGCACGTAGAATGTGCCATTCTGTGAATCTGCTTCCTAGTTGCTAAAAAAAAAAAATGAACCTGCCATTTGTAAAGCTGCATATAGGCAAAAACCAGAGCAGAGTTGGGGTGCACAGAACTTTTGTTTAGGTGAGAAGGCTTCAGTTCCCTAAACAGCATTTTCTCTTTTCCTGTGACTGGCAAAAACAGGACACGTCGTGCCTGTTCCAACAGGAACGTTGTTGGTCACAGAATCTATGTAGGGTGGGCGGTGATTTAGCATAGTTATGAGCAGCCTGGTGTTAAGGGCAGTAGCTTTACTGTGACAGCCCACAAAGGGAGAGGCCTCCATGGTTCTCTGGGCTATAGTAGAGCGTGCAGAGGGTAGTTCAGATGGGCCAAGAGTTCCAATGATCGCCGGTGCTGCTTCTTTTGTGTGTGTGTGTGTGTGTGTGTGTGTGTGTGTGTGTGGTCTGATGGGTGAGGGCAGGAGAGTGTTTGCCTAGGACTGAGGGAGAGAGATCCAGCAGCCAAACTGAACAGTTCTTCTCCTGGCCAGGCAGCTCAGAACTTGATAGTTTTGGCCCGAGAGGAACCTGGTGCGGAAAAGATTTTCCAGAGCGATGGAGTGCGCCTGTTGCTGCAGTTGCTGGACACGGGCCGGTTGGACATGATGTTGGCGGCCCTGCGGACTCTCACTGGCCTTTGCCAAGGGCACCGTGCCCGGGTAAGCATCAGGCATTTTGCCGCCTTCACCTGTGGCCACCCACAGACTCTGGGGAAGGAGTGTGGAGTTCTTCCCTGATTCCAGAGCGAAGGGCTGAGGCTGGATCTTACGGGTGCTGTTCCTTCCCTCCCTGCAGACGATGGCAATCCTGGCTGAGCTGGGGTCTCAGCGCCTCTGCACTGCGCTGGAGGTGGAGGACGAGCAGGTCTCCATGGCTACCTACAGCCTGCTGCAGGTCACGTTTGATTCCCTCAAGGAGGGGCTGCAGAGGGACGTGCGCGGCAAGGAAGGAGCTGTGGTATTAGGTGAGTCTCCGATTGTCCTCCTGCAGCCAGCCCTGAGCAGGGCTCTGGCATCAGCCTGGAAAAGGATTTCTCCTGCCTGGAGATTGGTGATTGGGCTCCCTTCCCCGGGCATGAGGGGAGAAGTGGCTCGGTCTGCAAGGGTAATGCAGGCTGGATGGGTTTCCAAGCTGTTTCTGTACAAGCTTGCCCTGTTTCCCAGCCTGAGCCATGCATGCTGTCAAAACAGCAGAAACCGTGGTGCTTCTGGGGGACAGCGTTGCCTGCATCAGGCTGTTGCAGGGTCTTTCATGCTTTCTGCTTTGGGGTCACTGGCAGCTCCCGTCCCACAGCTCCTGCACTTCTATTGAAATCCCAAGGACTTTCCAGACTCTTCTCTCTGCTCACTCTGCCTGGCAGGCAATGGCACAAGTGCTGGGTGTCCAAGCTGGAGAATGAGTTGGTATTCTCTGGGTACTGATGCTCCCTGCACTCCACCGTGACACACCTGCTGTTCCAACAGAGGGCACCAAAGAGCTGAAGTGGCTTCTCAAGCAGTTGCTCGAGGCCCTGACTCGGGACAGTATCTCCCCCTACGGCAGGGACAGCATCCTCAACTTGTTGATCAGCGTGGTGCCCCGCAAGTCACTGCAGGCCCCAAACAACTCCCTGACCCTCTGGGTCATTGACCAAGGTAAGAGCTGCCCAGGTCGGTTTCTTATCAAAGGCCCCCGTCCCCAACGGGAGCTCTGCTGAGCATGCGTGTCCTGGCAGGGCTACAGAAGATTCTGGAGGTGGGAGGCACAGTGCGCCACAGTCCCGAGGGCCTGCGCGTGACGGAGGACACCCACATGAGCGCCGCTGTCCTGCTCAGCAAACTCTACGAGGACTTGAAGTGTGACGCAGAGCGGGAGAATTTCTGCCGGCTCTGTGAGGACTATGTCAGGCGAGTGCCTCGTTGTGGGGTTGGCCCCTGGGGCTTGGCAGAAGGGGCTGAGTGTGGCTAGCAGCAGGGAAGGGAGGCAGTGGGGTGGTGTGAACTGAAGCAAAATTTTCTGGTTGGCTGTTTCCCCTTCAGTAATTAGACTCTGTAAACTTCGTGGTGGCACATTGCCTTGCACCTAGAGAAGATCTGGAGGTGCTGGGTGGCTGGTCGAAAGGGAGGGAATTTCTGGATTTCCCTTTTCTAGGAGATTCTGGCTTTAGAATTTTGAACGTCTTTTGCACAAAACTCAGGCCTGTGGAGTGTTTCCAGGCGGGTTGCTGTGCCTTTGCTCGAGATGAGACGGGCTGTGTTCTTTTTCTCCAGGCGCTGGTTTGAAGGCCATGACGTCTCTGGGAAGCTGCGTGCCATCCAGACAGCTTCGTGCCTCCTTCAGGGCCCCTCGGAGGCGGGGAACCACGTGCTGGAGCTGAGCGGCATCATGGAGAGCATCCTGGCCTTGTGTGCCTCTTCGCAGGAGGCTGACCAGCTGGTGGCGGTGGAGGCCCTGATCCACGCGGCCGACAAGGCCAAGCGGGCCACCTTCATCACCACCAACGGCGCCTCGCTGCTCAAGGAGATCTACAAGCACAGCCAGCGGGACAGCATCCGCATTCGTGCCTTGGTGGTGAGCAATGGCTGGCTTGGGAGGGAGCGGTGTCGGGCCCCCACCTGGAGCCTCAAAGGAGGGGGTCCTGTAGCAGCAGCAGCAGCAGCACAGCAGGTGGCTTCTCTCCTCAGGGCCTCTGCAAGCTGGGCTCGGCCGGGGGCACGGACTTCAGCATGAAGCAGTTTGCCGAAGGCTCCACCCTGAAGCTGGCCAAGCAGTGTCGCAAGTGAGTGCCTTTGGAGCAGTGATGTCATCCGGGCGCGCCAAGAACCGGAATGCCCGGATGATTGACAGCCCTCCGCTCCAATGGCAGAGGGCTGCCACGCCTCCCCAAGCCTCACTGCGCCCGAATCGCTCCATTTTAGAGCGATTCGGGACGCAAGGAAGGGAGGGAGGGCCCAGCAGCAGCTCGCCCATCCTCCGGAGAGGCGGCGCGGCCCGGGCCCTCCGCAGAACTAGCCGTTCCGCCTGGATGATGCCTCTGCTTTGGAGGGGGCAAGACTGGCAGGGCCTGGCCGCTGGCAGAGGAGGATTACATAGGAGCTGAGCAAGCCCTGAGAGGCGTCTGTTTGAGTTGGTGGCTTGGAGGCTGCTGGAGAATTCCTGTGCCTGGCACTACTATGCCTGGCACTACCATAGGGGATTCCTATGCCTGGCACTACCAAGGCTCCTGCTGGAGTAGGAGCCAGGAATCTGCTTCAGCGGCACTCCCTCCACCCTCAGGTGGCTGTGCAACGAGGCCCTCGAAGCGGGCACACGGTACTGGGCCTTGGAGGGGCTGGCCTTCCTCACGCTGGATGCAGATGTCAAGGAAGAGCTCGTGGAGGACCGGGAGACTCTGCAGGTCCTCTTCCAACTGGCAAGGGTGAGAGCAAGGAGTGAACTGCCTCCCTATGACCCCTGCCTGGGCTTGGATGTTTGACTTGCGTCTGTCGCAGGGAATGGCCCCAGCTTAGAAGCGCCAATGAGGCTGGAGTGAAATGCCCAGACGTTACTTTTGATGTAACTGTCAGTCCCACCAGATGCACCACCGCCTGTGCAAAGTTCCCAGCGCTGGAGTTCTTGGGTGCAGACTTCACGAAGGTCATTTGGTAGTGCTTTAGTAGCCCCCCACATTTCATTGTGGTACTGTCAGGACATAGGTGAATAGGCTGCAGTTGGGTTTCCACAGTGTTAAGGGTGGGCCACTACGAAGGCTGAACACCCAGGAGGAATGAGGCCTGCGTCTTGGCAGGGGTGCTCCTTCAGGCAGCCTGCAGGCCAAGAGGCTGGCCTCGAGCCCTGCTGCCCTGTGACAGGCTGGCTTTCTCGGGCTGCTCCCACGCAAGAGAGTCTTTGCACAGTGGTGAGCAGTTGGGCATGGCGCAGCCCAGACAGGGTGGATCCCTTCCAGGATGATGCAGCAACAAGTGACAGAACTGCTGAATATCACCTTCTTCCTGCCCCTTAGTCAGAGAACCGGAGTGTTCTGTTTGCGGTGGCGTCCACACTGGTCAACTGTACAAGCAGCTACGACCACGAGGAGCCTGACCCCCAGTTGGTGGAGCTGGCCAAGTATGCCAAGCAGCGCATCCCCGAGAAGCACCCGAAGGTGAGCAGAGTGGAGGGAGCAAGCGCAGCAGGCAGCGCGTGACTCGGGTGCCTCTAGGCATGGGGGAGTTGGGGCAGAGTAGAAGGCCTCTGCCATTGAGAGAGGGGGTGGGGTCCAGCTGGCAGCCCAGTAGCAGGACATCTGGGGAGGGGGAGGGGGTGGGAAAGGACTGGGCTCCTGGAGAAAGTCTTGCCATGTTCTCTTGTGTCTCAACTGCCCAGGACAAACCAGAGTTTGTGCGCCGGCGTGTGCGGAAGCTGCTGGCTGCTGGTGTGGTGTCGGCGCTCAGCTGCATGGTCAAGCGGGAGAGCCCGTCCTTGAGTCCTGCCTGCCGAGAGCTGATTTCTAGGTGAGGAGGGCTGTGCCGGAGGCAGGCATCGACCAGGCCGTGCCCCTCTTAAGGCAGACTTGTGCAATGAGCTGGGGCTCACCCCAGTGGACTACCACCACCCTGCGGCCCCTGGCTCTGTGGCCTGATCTGATGCTGGTCTGTGGGAGGTGCCCCTTCCACGCTTCGTGTTCCACTGTGCTTTGGATCACCCACCCTAGGAAGCAGGTCAGCTCAGGAGAAGTGGCAGCAGGAGCTGGCCCAGGCTAGACTGAGAGATAGCTGCTTTGCTGCATGTACCCATGGCAAGGAGCTTTCACCCTGTGCGATCCCACAAAGTCCTCTGTCAGCCAGACTGCTGGCACTCAGGGGTGCTGGCTGGAGTTTTCTCTGGTGGCCCCATTTCCACCAGCTGCCAGTCACCTGCCTGGCCCAAGAGTCAGGCCCATCGCTCAGAGCTGGGTGCAGACACAGCAATGCCCCTTGCATCCCCTTGCCATTGTCTGTTCTGTGCCTACAGGGTTTTCCTGGCTGTAGTGGAAGACCCCGAGGACAGAGGCGCTGTAGTGGCACACGGAGGCGGGAAGGTAAGAGTAAGCCTGTGCCCTGCCCCCACCCAACAGCGGCTTGGTTTATGGCACTGACTCTCTCCCCCTCTAGGCCCTGATCCCTTTGGCCCTGGAGGGCACTGAGGCTGGGCAGACCAAGGCGGCGCAGGCTCTGGCCAAGATCACCATCACGACTGCCCCGGAGATGGCCTTCCCAGGCGAGCGGGTTAGCAGGGCAGGGCTTGCCTGTGGGAGGGGGGCGGTGTGTCTCTTGGGCCACGGTGGCCACTGAGAGCGGGGAAGGGGTGCGCGCCTGTGCTGGAGGCTGCTCTCTGCTCTGCTCCGCTGCAGATCTACGAGGTGGTCCGGCCCCTGGTGGGCCTCCTGCACGTGAGCCGCCCTGCCCTGCAGAACTTCGAGGGGCTCATGGCTCTCACCAACCTGGCGGGGACCAGTGAGCAGCTCAGGTGAGACCTACTGTGGGAAAGAAGGTGCGTTGTGCGTGCCTGGCCATCTTGCACCCCCGGGCTCATTCTAGGAGCCCCGTGAGCCAGCGTATGCTTCCTCCTCTCTGTCCGCCCCAGGCAGAAGATTGTGAAGGAGAAGGCCGTGCCCATGGTCGAGGGCCACATGTTCGAGGAGCACGAGATGATCCGCTTGGCAGCCACCGAGTGCATGTGCAACCTGGCCCTGAGCCCCGAGGTGAGGGAGGGGACGCCGGGCAGTCTGCCCTGGCCGGGCTCTGGACAAGGGTAGCTGGGTCTCCTCACGCAGGCCTTCCTCGGTGCAGGTGGCGGAGCTCTTCCTGGCGGAGGGCAGCGACCGGCTCAAGCTGCTGGTGCTGTACAGCGGTGAGGAGGACGAGCGGCTGCGGCAGGCGGCTTCCGGGGCTCTGGCCGTGCTGACCTCGCTGTTGCCCCCGGTCTGCACCCGCATTCCTCAAGTGGTGAGTGTGGCCAGGCTCCCTCTCCTGCCCCAGGGTGGGGAAGGACTCAAGAGGCCTGTGTAGGTGGAAGGTGGCTGCTCCAAGGCGAGGTGGCTGCCTCATCCCTGCACGGCAGGGATTGCCCAACTGATGGGTTTGCCCAGCTGGTGCTGTGATGGTGCCCTTTCCTTTCCCCAGACGGTCCACTGGCTGGAGATCCTGCAGGCCCTGCTGCTCAGCCCCAGCCCAGAGCTGCAGCACCGCGGCGCAGTGGTGGTGAGGAACATGGTGGCGGCCGACAAGGAGGTGGCGGCGAAGCTGATGGAGAGCGAGACGCTGGAGATCTTGTCCGTCCTGGCCGGTGCAGAGGACAAGCCTGGCGCGGCCCCCGTGGCCAAGGAGTGCCTGGCCCAGGCTGTGTCCTATGGCCTGATCAAGCCGGGGCCCGATGGAGCCAAGTGAGGGCGCTGCCGCCCTTCGCTGCCTTTGCCCCAGGACCGCCCACAGGAGCGGGGGCCACTCAGCTGTTCACCGGGGCCCAGGGGTGTCTGCTGGCCTGTCTCCCCCTCCCCCACATTGCGCTGGCTGCACTGGGGCTGCCGTGCACATTCCTTGGTGGGGGTGGGGGTGGGGGTGGTGGGGGTGTGCCCCTCGACACGGGCCGCCTGTCTGCCATCTTTGCTGCTGGAAGTATAGCGCTTCCCTCCTCTTCTGCGTTCCGTGGCTGCAGGGCCTGAACCTCTTCACTGCCTCTCAGCGGACTGTTCTGCTCCCCCGCCTCCCCCCCCCTGCCAACTTTGGCACAGGGATTCTTGACTGGGCACTGTGTGATACCAAGGTGGGAAACTATGCAAATGTCTTTCTGGTCACGCTAATTCACATCATTCTCAAAATTGTGGTGGTTTTTCATTTGTGGGCGGTGGTGGTGAGGTGTGGGTGGTGATTTGTGGGTGGTGGAGAGGGAGGGAAGGAGTCTGTGTGGATGGGAGGGGGGAGGCGAACACTGAGGTGGATTCCTTGGGGATAGAGACAAAAGGCCTTGAAGATGGAGCTCTTGTGGATTTGAGCTGCAAGAGGGGGGAACATGTCTTGAGGGGGGGGGCACTCGCCGTGGGAAGTGAGCAGTTCTCCCCTGCTGGGGGTCTCCAGCCAGGACCCTTTTGGAGAGGCGTTACAGTGGAGGTTCCTGCTTCTTGTGCTGGGGCCTTGGGACCAGCTGCCTCCACCCCGTCTCTTCCTCAGCCTGTTCGGCTTTTGCGAATGTGGGGTCCTGCTCAGAGGTGCTGTATCAGGTGGCTCCTGTGCTATGCTGAGCTGCTGCCGTCTTCTGCCCACTCTCCAGAGCAGAGGCGGATCTACAGGGAAGGCAAAGCTCTAAGTGTTGCAAGAAGCCTTACCCTGTCATGTAAATCCCCCACTTCCTTGCTGCTGTAGCCAGTAAGCAACGCCAAGATGTTGCTTTTCCCTGTGAGGATTGGCTAAAACGGTGCAGGAGAGGAGTGATTTCCACTGCAAGGTGAGGCTTCTTGCAAGACTTAGAGCTTTGCCATCCCTTAGATCTGCCTCTGCTCCAGAGTGAAGGCACGGTCAAAGTCAGATGAAAAAGACACCCAATGGTCTAATCTGGCTTGCCCCATATTTGCTTATTTAGAGGAAAACCACGTTACTGGTGCCATTTAGGAAGGAGGGATGTGGTTCAAGGGCAGCCTAGAGGCTTATAAAACCATTGACAGGTAGATTGTTCATTATCTGGACATCGGACATCCAGACTATTCCAAAATCCACATGTTTTTGTCCGAGACTTTTAAAAAAGCTTTCTGTAGAAAGGTCTTGGGCTCACTCCTACATATAAGCTGTAAGTTCTCTGCTCTGTGGTGTGCGCCTATACAGACAAATGTCAGAGCCCAGCTGACATCCCAATGGGTAACAGCGAAAAGAGCAAGAGGAAGCATTTCCTATTATATTTATGCAGTTATTCAAAAATCCAGACACCTTCCCCTCCCAAGCAGCCTGGATAAGGGATAATCAACCTGTATAAATCTCTGGCCCTCATCCTTCCCTTCCTAAACTGCTCTTGTGGACGCAGCTTTTTGGCCCCTGCTTGACCTTCAGGCTGACAGCAGCAGTCAGGGCCCATGAGAGTGGGTAACTTGTACTGTGGCCAAGGGTGAAAAAATGGTCCCAGGAGCCAAAGGAAGGGGTCTAGCAATTCCCTGGGATCTTACATTTTCCAAGCTCTGTGCCCATGTGGAATGCTTGGGGGTACTACTGTGGGTACATGGCTACAGCCACAAGCCATGTGCACCAGCCCCAGGAATGCATACATGACATTCCTTAATATAACACAGTGGCAACTCTGGGAGGAAACTGGTCTGCTTCTGCAGTTAAGTAGCTCTTTTGGCTCGTGGCTCCACTTACCATGAAGGAGTGTATAGGAGCTTAGGGACACAGGGGCTTGGGTAGACTACAGCTGCTGCAGAAGGAAGTTTGGGCGCACCCAGGGCAAATTCCATTCTTCTGTGAGCCTAAATCCAATTATGGTAATTTTCTACATTGGTATTCTATAAAAGATTTTAGAGAGGAGTGTGTGTGATTTTCTGTATAACAGTATCTAGCTGCCGCCACTAGAGGGCAGGGCGAGCCAGGCTCTGCATTTGGAATGCTCAGTAGAGGAGTTCTGTTGGGATTTCATTTTAGGGTCTTGTGCACTATGGGTAGCTGTGGAAAAATCCAGCTGCAACTATGGGAAGCAAGGCTGTTCATAGGCCACTGAGACCCCAGCAATTGGAATAGGGAAAGGCACACAGGAACGGTACAAATATATCATTAAGCTTTCTGTATATGTCTGGCACACCACAGTCTATTGTAATCAGTGTACCAGAACTGTGTTTGAACCATATCTAGAACCGTACAGAACAGTCCTGTGCATCAACCACGACTCTATTCATTAATATCATAGAATCCTTTGTTCTTTAATTATCCTGTCACATGGCTCTTGCCTTTGCTCATTTATCTTGGCTAAGTAAAATCTCAATAAATATCGGAGAGGCGCGCCAGTCTGGGAGCGTCCCCATTCAGAAAGAGATCGGTCTCTCTGAGTCTGTTGCTGCGTTCCGACGCTCCCCTCTGCTTCGATCACCCCCAGCCGTTAGCTGGACTAATGGCTCCCAAGTGAAACAGCGCAGGCTGATTCACTACAAGTTCCACCAAGATTGTTAGATGACTGGATAAGCCATGATCTCACATTCTTGAAGCCGAGGACTTACTAAAATGGCTGACTCAGATCAGCGCCGCCAACGACGAGGATCGCCGCCGAAGGGGCTCTCTCGCTCGCACGGCGCGCGTGTAAAAGTTAATTTCAACGTCTTTAAGCATGCCTGCGTGTTCTGCATACAGGTGTGCGAATCGCTGGACGAAAAATGGGATTTAATTTCCACAGAAAGATGTATTCACATTACATCGGCTCAATAAAACGACCGGTAATATTTTCGAAATTCTGAACATTAACAGACATTTTTTTTATGGGCATGGCCGTTTTATTTTTGCTTGTGTAGATTTCAAAAAATAAGTCTGTCAAAACAGTGCAATCCGAGTTTAAATAGACAGCAAGCGGCATTTCGTCCCGTATGTTCAGTAATATAATTACGCGGAATTAAATCTTGGAATTGCATATTAACTCATAATTAGGTTACCAATGATGTTTCTCCACAATCACACGTTGTTATTTTGGTAAGTTTTTACTTCAGGAGTAAACAAATAAGTCCTAAACATCACGCGAAAACCCATTTGAAATGCTTGGAATGAGCAACGTTTTGGACGTTCCAACATGGCCGCTAAGCCCGCCCCTTGGATTCAATTCTTCCCTATTCATTGTTAAGGGAGGGCCGGGCCCTGAGTTCCACAGATAATGTGGATTGTCACCCCTTGCCCTGTTTTGCCCCCATTCAGCCTGTCCCTATTGCCAGCCTCCCCCACTCGGTTTTGCTTCCTCTCCCTTTTGGAAGGGGCACAAGAGGAATGTTTGTACCCCCCTGATGAACTTCCTCTCAGAGGCCCTGCCAGCAGTGCTGGAAGGAGGGCTGCAGTGGGCACTGCCTGGGCAAATGCTCCGCCAAGCTCTGCATCAGGGCTGTTGCTCCTCCGGCTCCCTGCTGGATGCTTAGCTCTATCCTGGCCCCAAGGCGGTGGTGGGTTTGCCAGCTGTCTGAAAACAGGCAGGCGCAAGAGGAGGGGTTGGCCCGGTATTATAACTCCATGGCCCGGAGCATCTGCTTGCTGTTCCTGGCTCGGAAGTTGAGCCCCAGCCCATCTGCAGGCTGAGGGGTGATGGTGGTCAAGGGGTCCGCCGAACAAGCTTCGCCCGAGAGGCCGGGCAGGTCGGGGGCGCGGGAGGCGGGTTCTACTCTACTCCCCCAGGCGGGCAGAAGCGCCACCCGCAGCGGCGAGAGGGGCGGGTTCACGCGTGCACAGCCAACCCGTGATTGGGCTTCCTTCTGCGGGGGTGGCGCTAAGGCGGCGGGAGCTGTGCTTCCGGACGCGCACCGCGGGACTCCCTTCCCGGCCGATCATGGGAGGCAAAGCCGGCTGGTTCCAGTGCGGGTTCCGCTTCGGGGCCGTGGAGCCGGTGCCGGTGCCGTTACGCGCGTCAGGGCCGGTGGTCGCGGTGAGGCCGAGCTGGAGCTTCGTGGGAATTGTGTCCGCCGGCGGTAAGCTGCCTTTGGACCGGGGCAGGAAAAGGCTTCTGCGCGTGTGCAGAGTGTGCTGCAGGTGGACTTCTGCCGCCCTGCTGCAACTTTTGGGGCTTATTGCCTTGTTTTCCCTTCCTGCACGTAGCCGTTGGAGGAGGGCGCCGGCGCCCCTGGATGCGCTGTCAACCGCATGAGAAGAGCCCTGCGGGATCAGGCCCCTGGAGACCCGTGAAACCGCCGTTCCGTTTCCCTCCGGGTGGCCCGTTGCGAAGCCCAGAAGCAGCCCCCTTTCCGCCATAGCTTCCCACCACAACTCGCTGCTCCTGACTCCAAAAGTCGTCTGCGCAGCACGCATAAAATTACACGCCTCCCCACACACACACTTAACCAGCCCCACATGTCTAGTTTTTCCTCATCAGGCTGGCACGTGAACTTTTTTTTTTTTTTTTTGGTGGGAATGCCCCATATAAATTGTCTGGCTAGTAAAAATACTGCTATTGCAGCCCCCACCCCCAACTCACCAACTTCTTTCCATCTGATCCGACCCAGGCAGAATACCTGACACGTGCACACATCATCTAATCCCAGTTGCTGGGGGTTGGTGGTGGGCCTCAGCCTGAAGGGTGCCCAGGCAAGCAAGTTGATGGTCAGTGGGAGCGAGGGGCCTAGGTCAGTGTCACACATAGGGCAGGTTCTCTGTGACCTAGCCCTGCTTCCACTGGCCTCCTGGGGTGAGCCCCTGCAGCTCCCAGGCCCCCTGAGACTGCTGATCTGCGGAAGGGTTGCGTCAGGTTCCTTATCCCAGCGGCTGGTGTGGGCTCAGGTCAGAGCCTTTGCCACAGCTGTGGGCAGGTGGAGGGCACCCAGTGGTGTCATCCAAATGATTTAGGAACCGGTACTCACTTTTGATTGGCACTTGTTGGGGTCCACCCAGTGGCGTTTCTACAGGGAGGGCAAAGCTCTAAGTTTTGCAAGATGCCTCATCTTGCAGTGGAAATCACTCCTCCCCTGCACCGTTTTAGCCAATCCTCACAGGGAAAAGCAACATCTTGGCATTGCTTACTGGCTACAGCAGCAAGGGAGAGGAGGGATTTACATGACAGGGTAAGGCTTCTTGCAACACTTAGAGCTTTGCCCTCCCTGTAGAAACGCCTTTGGGTCCACCCACCGGAAGTGACGTCATAAGCCGAAAGTGATGTTGTGGCAGGAAGTGAGGTCATAGCCAGAAGTGATGTTGTGGTGCCGTCACCGCCACGCTGCCTGCCTCCTCACAGAAAGTGCAGGCAACGGCTGCGGGTGTGCAGTATGCATGCGCAGCTGCTGAGCCAACCAGCCGACGGGGCCAGCTTCAAGTGGGCGGGGCCAGCTCAACTTCTAGGAACCGGTACTTGCGTAGTGGTGCGTAGTGGGTGCATGACATCACTGAGGGCACCCCTCCCTGCCTGGCCTCTTCCAGCACATGCTTGCCCTGGGCTTGGGGTTCTGACAAGGCTCGGTCTGGGGCTTCCTGCAGGGCTCATTCGTGGTTTCTTTACACGCTGGTTGATTTTAAGAGATGTGGCAGATAACGTGTTGCCTTGATCTTGTGCAGTGCTTTGGAAACTGGTGCAGAAGACCTGCACGTGACTCCTCTCCCCCCCACACACACACCTCATTTTGCTTTCTGCCCCAGTGACGCTGCAGGGTGCGGTGCAGGGGGCGCTGCCTCCAGACTGCCGCGACGCGCTACTCTCGGAGACGCACCTGCTGCTGCTGCGCCGCCAGGGGACTGTGCTGGAAGGCTGGGAGGTCGGCTCCGCCCCAGGCCTGGATGGAAAGCCAACCTGGCAACGGGAGCTCCCCCAGGAAGAAGCAGGCACAGGTGGGCGTGGGGAGAGGTGCGGGCTTGACAGGTCGGGGGAGCAGCCTGGGCAAGCGAGAGGAGCCCTTCTGACCCTCCTCCCCTGCCTTTTTTCTTCCACCACCAGCTCTTCCCCTAGTGGCAGGGGGGTATGTGTTCCCCAAGCCCCCTTTCTTTGCCCCTCTGCCTGAAGGCCTGCAGGTGCAGAAGCTGGCGCTGGGCCACGAGCATGCCGTGCTGCTGGATGCAGGGGGGGCCCTTTTCACGTGGGGCAGCGGCAGGTGAGTCTGGGAGGGGCCCTCTCCCCGGCAGGCTCGGACCCAGTGCGCTGCTTCTGGGGGTGGGCTGGCAGGGGAGTGGGGAGAGAATGAGCCAGCCCTTCTTGTTCTCCTTCCTCAGGCACGGGCAGCTGGGCCACGGAGAACTGGAGAGCCGCTCAGAGCCCCAGAGGGTGGAGGCCTTGGACGGCCTGCCGATGGGGGAGGTGGCGGCTGGGGGCTGGCATTCTGCTTGCATCAGTGGTAGGTGGCTACGGGAGGCGTTCCGGTTCCTGGGAAAGTGGTCCCTTCTGGGGGGGGGGGGCAGAGTGGAGCTTAACTTTCACCTTTCTTAGCATTTTTACAGAAGGCCAGTAGGGGGAGCTGCTTTGGGCCTCAGCAGCATCTCCCAGGGGGCTGGAAAAGGGCCATGGCCCGACTCACTTGGGAGCTGCTAACAGCCAGCCCTCGCCCTCCTGAGTCTCATGTTGGCCAAATGCAGCTTTCCCCCAGGTGCAGGTTTCCTGCTGCTATTGCCAGAGGCCGGAACCTCTTCAGGCCCACCTGCAAGCGGGCAGCACTCCCTCCCTCAAGCACAGCTGCAGGTCCAGCAGGGCTCCTGCACTGGTGGCAACTGCAGCAACAAGGGGACTAACCCTCTTCCCAGCTTGTCCGGACACTGTGGCTCCCCTTGCTCCTGGCTGTAGTCGGCTGCCAAGTGAACGGGGCACGCCTTCAAGCCACGCGTGGTAACTGCCGGTCTTGTTGCTCTCTGCCAGGGACGGGTGACCTGTACGTCTGGGGCTGGAACGAGGCGGGACAGTTGGCCTTGCCTTCCAAAGGAGGGGTGCAACGCGGTGTGGGCACCGCCGCCGCCGCCGCCGCCGGAGGTGAGGCTGCAGGGAGATGGCCCTTGCTAAGCCATAGTGGGCAGTGTTGGCCCCTGCCCCTTTGTAACTTGCCAGCCTGTCTGTAGGAGCCGCAGAGCTGCAGGGGGCAGGGCCAGGCGGCCACGAAGAGTCAGTCGTCGTTTCAATCCAGGCCTTCCCGGCTCTGCTGGATCTGCCACAGGAGGCGGAAGTCAGGAAGGTCGGCTGTGGGTCGCGCCACACTGCTGCTGTGACACGTAAGGAGCCCCTCTGAGGTGGGGTCTGTGTGCAAGTCCCTGTGGCGGGGGTGGGTGGATGTCCCTTTTCAGGATTTGCCTGTTTGGTAATTTTATTACTATTTGCCTGTAAACTGCTTTGTGCACTTCGTGTTGAAAAGTGGTATATAAGTACCTGTTGATTGATACCATTGCAAGAATTTGACTGCCATCAGGAACCTCAGTTCTAGCAGAGCCAAAGACCAGGACAGCAGGCCCCAGATACAGGGAAGCAGAGCCTGAGCACAGTGGGGCTAGGTGCCCCCATTACCCCAAACACATAAAGAAGAGCCCCGCTGGATCAGGTCAAAGGCTCATCTAGTCCAGCTTCTTGTACCGCACAGCGGCCCACCAGCTGCCTCAGGAAGCACAATAGACATAATACTTGCTCTTGTTGCCACTCCTGTGCATCTGGCATTCTGCAGTAGCCTACTTCTAAAGTAAGAAGGGGACGGCAGAGGATGAGATAGTTAGTGTCACCAAAGCAACGGACATGAAATTGGGTGAACTCTAGAAGTTAGTGGAGGACAGGGAGGCCTGGCGTGCTGTGGTCCAGGGGGTCGCGAAGAGTTGGACACGACTTAGCGACTGAACAACAAAAGGAGGTTGCACCAGCCATCATGGCCTGCAGCCTGTGATGGGCTTTTCCTCCACAAATCTGACCAATCCCGTTTTAAAGGCACTTAGGCCAGCTGCCATCACCACCTCACTCTCCCAACACTCAATTTGAGTGGACGGCCCCTGGTTCTGGTGGTGTGAGAGGGAAAAGAACATCCTTCTATCCACCCCACGAACAATTTTGTATGTCTCACCCTGTCCGCCCCCAGAACACCAAAGAGCGGTTGGATGGCCCCACTACTTATCCCACCGTCTCCTTTGCACCATAAAACCAAGGCATTCAAACCCATGTGCACTTCAGCAATTGGTTCTTTGGCTAAAATTAGGCCACAAAGGCGGGGAGCCGGGTGCTGTAGCAAACAGTCCAATCAATTGTCAGCAGCTGGGAGAGGCAACCCACACTAGTCCCCCTCCCATGCATCCTCCTTCTCTTTCAGGAGCTGGAGATCTCTACACATGGGGCTGGGGTAAGTACGTGAGGTGCCTCGCTGTTCTTTAGTGGGCCGGAGGGCCCTTCTCCCAGGCCAGGCAATAACTGGAGCCATTTCTGTTCCTAGGCAAATACGGCCAGCTGGGGCACGGAGACACCGCCAGCAACGATCAGCCGAGGAGGGTGCGTTTCTTCATGGAAAAGGGCCTTTGTGTGGTGGATGTGGTGTGTGGGCCATGGACTACCTACACCCATGCAACCCAAAACCCTCCAGGAGGAAGCAGCAGCAGCAGTAGCCTAAGGCCAGAGCCTTCGTGCCCCCCACCCACATAACCGCAACCTTGGAAGCGGAACGCTTTGCACTGACAGACTCCAGACACAGCACTGGGCAGAGTATATATTTTATAGAGAACTGAGCTACACCAGACAGACGTCTACCGTTCATTTCATTAATAAAGCTTCGGGCTGCTGTTGTCCATAGTGTGCTGCAGAGAGCAGCTGGTCAGCCCTCCTTGAGCTGCAACAGGGAGGGGCAGAGGGAGGCAAAACAGCCCTCCGTCACTGTCGTTAAGGAGCTCAGCAGGCCCACAACAAGACATGACCACAACGTGGCGTACAAATAAGTTACAACAAGAGACTGTAGTGAAAACAAGGTGCAAATCTAGCTGTGACCGTCGGGTACAAATGAGAAAAAGAGACCCCCCCATTCCCACGCTTCTGCTCAACTCCAACAGAGATGCCCAAGGGCAGGCCTACAAGCGTGGGGGTGGCACTGCTAGCAGGAAAGACAAGCAGCTTCCCCTCACCCCTGAGCAAAAGAAACCCCAGAAGCAACCCTTGGCCTGAGCCTGGGGAGAGGCTGTGCCCCAGGCCTTGGAGGGGGGAGGCCCCGTCCACCCCCACTGGCAGGAGCTGCAGCAGGGCCGCCAGGCTGCTTTCACCCACAACTACTCAGCAGCAGAATAGAAAGGGATGGGGGGGGACACGGGACGGGACTGCCCCTCAGCTAGACAGCAGAATGTGATGAAGAGTTACCCTGACTGGGGGACCCTCCACCTTCATCTTTATTTGTGCTTAAAATTTTTTAAAAAAGTTCTCAGAAGTCGTTGCAATAAAAAAAACTGGACGTGTTGCGAGGGGTCCTGGCTTCCTTGGCGCCACTGCAGGTGCCAGCTGGGCAGCAGGCCAAGAGCACCACGCAGGCGGGGGAGAAGGCGCCACACCTCACCAGCAGCAGCAGGGGCATCCCTTCAGGGCTTCAGCGGCACCAGTTGCGTGGAGTTGAGGTGGGATTGGCACTCAGATGTGGAAGCCTTTGAAAGTGCGTGCTGCGGAGAGAGGGGGAAAGCGCCTGTGATGCAGCCAACCACAGGGACAAGAGGACTGCCGCCCCCGTGCCCCCCCCAACATGCATGCAGGGAAGGAGGCGGTATTTCCTCATAGCCAAGGCCTGAACAAGGGTTGGTCCTTTCAAAAAAGAAGGAAAAGCTGCGGGGGGGGGGGAGTCCTTTCCTGCTCCATCCTCAGTGGCCACCCCATCTTCTTTCCAAAGAAAAACCAGGGTTGGTGTGCGGGTCAGGGCCTTGGAGCCAAAACTGCATGCAAAACTACAAATGATGTTTGCCTATAAAGGCACAGGGAATGAGGGCCATACGACCAGGAGAGGGAGATGACCTCACCTGTGGATGCTATACCAAAAGGCCTGGAGCACAGCTGCTCAACAGGGGAGGAGAGTGCTAGAGCCACATTCCCCACAGGGGATACTGCTGCCCCCCCACAAAGGACGTGGATCCATCTGCCACAGGCCCAGGAAGCAGCTGAGCTCTGCAGCCGACTGGCGCAAGGCCTCGCCTGCCAGCCCACCCACCAGAAGTCTGCTTTGGGCAACCTGCTCCAGGGGAGAGGGCTGCAGCCACCCTGGCAGCTCGCAGGACCACCGAGAGGAGGGGCTTGGGTGGTGCTGGCTGGAGGAGGTGCAGGAGGAGGAGGAGAAGAGGACACATTACCGCAAACTCAGAATAGGTGCTGGCAACAGAATTTATGCTGCAGGTGCGCTGGGCAGGGACTGTAGGGGTGCACCCACCGCTCAGAGGTGTTCCATTGAGCTGGGTCAGGTTCTCCTTGTTATGCTCCAGGTGCCCTCGACGAGGAGGCTTTGGCACTGCATGACTGGGGGTCCGGGCAGGCTGCAGAAGGACAAGCAGGACTGGGTTAAAACTGCGACAACTGCCTTGGGGGAGGAGGAGCCCCGAGGAACTGTGATGCAGAGACTGTCTCTGCCACAGAGGCCGTCTTTTAAGAATCTAGGCTTAGGCTTTTGGTGTGGAGGGAGGGATTTTAGGGCTTGCTCCCTCTTGTGCAATAAAAACTGGCAGCAGGACAGACCACAAAAATCCTTTGCAGTCTTAAAATGAACGTGTTTGGTGCAGCTTTACTGACATCTTCTTATTCTTAATTGTGACCTACGTGACAAGCGGGCAATCAAGCCACCAACTTCAGAATTGATGCAATTCAGTGGGCCCCAGTTGTGGCAATGGCTAGACAAATTCCTGGAGGGGGAGGGAGGCTCCATCCATGCCCTACGGAACCTGCCTGGTCAGAGTCCAGCAGAGTCAGCGTGGATGGATTTCGACTGGCTCCCATTGTGGGAAAAATCAGGGGCCCAACTGCCGAATGCATAACACTGGCGTGGGACGAAGGGACTCCAGCTGACTGCAACTGGCCCCACTGCTGGACCAAGTCACAATTTCAGCAGCGCCTCAACCTGCAGTGGGTGGGTTGTTCGGGCCAGCTGCTCACCTTGCCTCCAGAACGTGGGGGGTGGGATGCTGGCGAGTGGAACACGGAGCCCCCCAGGACGGAGCGGAAGGTGCTGTTGGGGGTGGTAGCTGTGACGTTGACCTGAGTGAAAGGAAGCCAGGTGTTACGACAGCCAGTTACTGGAGTCCTTTCCACTCCAAATCAGCTCTGCCAATATTCCCTCCCTCCAGCCAGCACTCGATGCCTACCCTCCTCATTTTGCCAGGGGTGGCGACTCCCAAGACCCGCCTCTTGCTGGGGGTGCTGCCGTACATCATCTCCTCCTCAGTCTGGCGAGACTTCTTGAGTTGCTAGAAGAGGAACAGAGAGGTGTCTGGGGCCGCCCAGGGCCCAGCAGGGGAGGGCTGCAGAGGAGTCACGGGGTGACAGACTTGCGGGATTTGCCTGAGCTCAGCCAGAAGCCCAAGGGGAACCACAAGGCACAGGCCCGCAGCCTTCACCCCTTTTGGAGAGTGGGGGGGAACACTCTCTGCAGGATGTGAGGTGCAGCCCTGTAAGCAGTTTTAAGCCAAAGATGGACTCCGACGGGGAGCCAGGCTGGGAGGGTGCTGCACTTGGGATTTTATTCCAAGAGTTGTCGCTGCTTCAACTCCACAAAGTTGGCTAATACACAAACACACCAATTGTGAAGAGCGCCATATTGAAACGTTTGAATTGGCAACATCATCGTTTATCGAGGGAACACGGGCATCTGGGCGAGCAGGGGAGCGCTCTGCCATTTCTGGCTGCTTTGCCTTGCCTTGGGCGGCCTTCTAAAGGTACCTCCCTCCTAAGGAGGCAGCTCCACATCACCATCGTGTCCCACAGGGGTCCGAGTCTCGTTCCTGCCAGAGGCTCACCCCAAGCGGTCTGGGGTCCAGGTCCTGAGCTGGGACCCAGCACACTGCCCAAGGAGGGGCCACAGGAGCCTGCTTTGCAGCTCTGCTACAAGCAATGGCAATGCCAGAGATGGAAGCTGCTCACATGCACCTTCATGGAATCCGCACCCCCCCTCCCCAACTCACCCGCTCCTGCTTCTCCTTCTCCTTCTCCAGGTGGTAGAGGTGCCACTGCTCTGCCACGTACTCCACAAAGGGCTGCCCGTTCACCCGGAAGTCCCGGGCATGCTTCTCCTCCCACAGTGCAACCTGACTCTTCAGGTCTTCCTCCACCTGCAAAAGAGGAAGATGCGCTTCAGCCAAGCTTTCATCACTCTGCCTGCATGCAGGGACCCCACGGAGTCATGGGTGCAAGGCAGGCAGAAGGCCCAGCCTGGCCTCTGCCTCCCACTGAGAGCCACAGACCTTTTGCAGCGTCTTCTGGACCTTTGCTCTGAGCTTCTCCTCTTTCAAGAGGTTCCCACCTCGGTTGGTGAAGCGACTCGGATCAGTTGCCTTTCTCTGAAAGGAGGACGGACGGATCGTCAGCCTGGAAGGGCATATGGCTCTCCTGGCCACAATGGCTGCCTGGCATCTCCAGGCGAGGCAGGGGACCTTGTCCGTACCCGGGCAAGAAGGGCAATGGTGGGAGAGGCACAAAGGCACCTTTGCCTATGTGCCTTTGCTGACTGGCTGCCCTGTTGGGGCAGCTGGTGGGCCAATGTGGGAATGGTGCTAGACTAGGAGACCCTCCTGACCCAGCAGGGTTTCTCTTATGTTCTCAGTTGCAAATGCTTTCACACCCTGGGGGTGGGGGTGGGGTCCTCAACAGGCTGCTGCCTGGCCCAGCCTCCCAGACCCCGTGTCCAATGACTACCTCCAGCTCCTGGAATTGGTGCCAGTTCTTCTCCCATTTGTGAACCGCCTCAAACAGTTCCTGGTGTTCCTCGAAGTACCGCTTGATCTTTGCGACTTCAGCATCGTGTTGCTGCAGCAACTCCTCGGTGAAGACCTCTGGTGAGGAGAGCACACGGTCAGGGGCAAGAAAGCAGCAGTCACGCTAGGCAGCAACGCTGGCCCCTCACTCACCCTCGTAGTAGGGGCGGAAGGACTGCCTCTGCTCTGGGCTGTAGAAGCAGCGGTCCCAGTAGTCAGCCAGCTCCGCCCGGGTGGCCTCCACCATGCGCTGGAGATTCTGCAACTTCAGCTCCTCCAGGCGGTCTGTTTCCAGCTGTAGCTGCAGAGAAGCAGGTAGGGGTGGGGGCAGTGTTAGGGGTGGGCTCTAGTTTGTGGTTGCCAGGCTCTCCCCTCCTCCACGTCCACTGCCCAAGAATAAAAGGATAGCTCTGTGGTTTGGAGGAAGTAAAGACACTCCCTCTCTAGAAACTTGGCGAAGGGACTAGTGGCCCCCAGCAATGGGGCACAGCCCTCCCGTGGCAGCATGGTGGGGCTTCTAGATGTTCAACAATGAGGTCACACATCGTTACTAAACTCTCAGCTGCCCAGAGCACAGACATGCGCATCAGGGAAACAGGGCTTACAGCAGTCCTGGTCGATGCTCTGGACCCTGCCATGAATGGCGCAAAAGCTTCTCTTTCCTCGACTGGCACCTGCAGCCGGTCCCAGAGTGTCTGGATCCTGGAGCGCAGCTCCTCGCACACCGCTTCGTTCCGAGTTCTCCTGCTCTCCAGCTGAGGCACAGAAAGACCAGCCTTAGCCCAACAGGGCACAGGAGTGGGGGGGGGGAAGAGGACATTCCCTAGGACTCCCACACACACACACACACGCACCTGCTGCAGCAGGTCCTTCAGGGCAGCGAGATTCTCCTCTGAGAGGCAGAAGGCATCCTCGTCCTCGCACACCACATCGCGCTCAAAGCTGGTGTCTGGGTCCTGCTCCAACTCGCCCATGCAGCGGACAATCTGCTGCTTGGTGCTGACAAACTCCATTTGGCGGCGCTCCTAGAGACCAAGGAAGAGCCTTAGTGGCCGGGCCTTCGCCTCTGCCGCCCTCCCCATCGTGCTCAGGCCAGCACAGACCTTTTCAGCGCCCAGGGCTGCCAAATGGCGCCGAAATTGGTCCAGCTCCTCCAGGCTGGGCACGCTGCTGTCGCCGACACAGTAGGGGGCCGTGCAGAGGAGGTCGCGCAAGTCCTGCTCCCGCTCCTGCAGGGTCTTCAGCTCCTGCTTCCGTTCCCGCTTCTGCTTCAGCAGCACCTCCACCCGGGTGCGCAGGTTCTTCTCCAGCTGCAGGATAGTGAGTTCCTCGTCCTCCTGCATGGAGAAGCAAGCCCTGAGCTCCGCAGGAGAAGGCCACAAAGCCGGGCCAGGCCTGCTGCCTGCACTCCCGCAAAAGGCCACCCCTGCGGGCCTCACCTCAAAGTGAGGCAGCTGCAACTCCCCACAGAGGGTGGCCAGCTCCTTGCGACAGGTGGCGATGCTCCTCAGGAGGCGCTCCTTCAGGCTCTCCTCCTCGGCGATCATCATGTCCAGAAGGCCCTGCAGCAAGAGACAGTGTTGGCTCCACATCACCCCCAGGGAACCGGGAGCAGGCAAGGGCATAGCAGCCAGGCTGAGAGGCCACAGACAGAACCCCCAGAGAACGGCAAGGTTGCAGCTGCTACTCGCACCCTGTTTCTCTGTATCGATATACACTCCATGTGGCTTAAGAACATAAGAAGAGCCCTGCTGGATCAGGCCAAAGGCCCATCTAGTCCAGCTTCCTGTATCTCACAGCGGCCCCACCAGGTGCCCCAAGGAGGCACGAGACGACAAGATGCTTGCATCCTGTTGCCACTCCCTTGCACCCAGTACTCTGAAGTAGCCTACTACTAATGTAAGGAGGTTACAACCCATCATTGCCTACAGCCCAGGATGGACTTTTCTTCCAGAAATCCGTCCAATCTCCTCTTAAAGGCATCTAGACCAGATGCCATCACCACCTCCTGTGGCAAAGAGTTCCACAGATAAACTACCTGCTGGGTAAAAAAGTACTTCCTTTTATCTGTTTCAGCTCTCCCAACCCTCAGTTTTAGCGGACGCCCCCTGGTTCTGGTGTTTTGAGAGAGGGAGAAGAACATCCCTCTGTCGACTCTATCCCTTCCGTGCATTATTGATGTTGAAGAGACCATTCACAACACACAATGATAACTCAACCAAGTTTTAAGGGTAGCAAAACAGCAGCTAGCTGCAGGTAAACCCTACAGGACGGGCAGCCCAATTAAATCCTGAGCTGCCCAGCCACCAGAGTGAACAGAGATAGCCAGGCAGCTACCACTGCATCCTGCAGCAGCAGGAGAAGGGGATGTTTGTCCCCCTTCTCTGCAGTAAGGGAGTAGGCAGGTGAGCAGACTATTTGCCTCTACACCAGCTATTTATCTGGTCCAGAGGCAAGAGCCACACGGCCGGACACAGGGCTCTACCAAGCAGCACCAGCTGCTTCTGAATCATCCCTTCTAGAGGTTCCCACACCCTCCGCACAGCTCTCACAGTGCAGATTCCACCAGGGAAACTAGGAGCATCTCCTTGTGCCTTGGAGGGAGATCCATGAGGGATCTTTCCCCTTTCCTGGGGCACCAGAAACACCTTGGGCCAATAACCCTCCGCCTGACCTACCTCACAGGGTTGTTGTGAGGGCAAAAGGAGGAAAGGAACTATGCGTACAGCTCAGGGCAGGGCTGCCACGAGAGCGAACGAGAGACAGAAGAAGGTGGACGACTTAAGGCAGACCCCAGCTTACAAGCTCTGGCTCCAAGAACCGCCCCGCCTCACCTGGACGTGCTTCCTCACCACCTCGGTGCGCTCCATCCGCTGGTCCTCGGGGATGCCGATCTCCTCCCAGATATCCCGCAGGTGCGCCAAGGCCCGATTCAGGCAGGCCACCGACTCATGCGCCAGGACCTCGCTGCAGAGGAGGAGAAGGAGGAGATGCGAGGGCGCATGGGCGGGCGGAACAAGGCTGCAGGCCCACCAGGCCCAGCTACCAGACACCCGAACCGCAACCACGGCAGACACGCGATAACCCATTTACACGTGTCTTCCCCCCCCGGTCTGCGCGCCAGCCCACCTTTTTCTCATGGCTCCGCAGCACCGACGGCCGCCACCCACCCAGCCGGGCTTCTCGCCTGCCACTCCCCGACTCCGACGCTTGGACTCCCGCGGCCGTTTCCTTGCCGGCGCCGCAGATTCAAACTCGGCCCCGGAGCGGCCCCATTGGCTGCCTCCTGAGAAGCCACGGGTGAGGCCACGCCCACAACCGCCGCCTGGGCCGGCCGCACCCCTCACCCTAGCGTTCGCTCTGGCCAATGGAAGAGCAGGCTCGACTCCCTCGTAGCCAATGGGAGCGCAGTAAACTGAGAGGGCTCGGGTGCTAGATTGTTAGATGACTGGAAAAGCCATGACGTCACATTCTTGAAGCCGAGGACTTACTAAAATGGCTGACTCAGATCAGCGCCGCGAACGACGAGGATTGCCGCCGGAGGGGCTCTCTCGCTCGCACGGCGCGGGTGTAAAAGTTAATTTCAACGTCTTTAAACATGCCTGCGTGTTCTGCATACGGGTGTGCGAATCGCTGAACGAAAAATGGGATTTAATTTCCGTGGAAAGATTCATGTATTCACATTACATCGGCTCAATAAAACGACCGGTAATATTTTCGAAATTCTGAACATTAACAGACATTTTTTTAATGGGGCATGGCCGTTTTATTTTTGCTTGTGTAGATTTCAAAAAATAAGTCTGTCAAAACAGTGCAATCCGAGTTTAAATAGACAGCAAGCGGCATTTCGTCCCGTATGTTCAGTAATATAATTACGCGGAATTAAACCTTGGAATTGCATATTAACTCATAATTAGGTTACCAATGATGTTTCTCCACGATCACACGTTGTTATTTTGGTAAGTTTTTACTTCAGGAGTAAACGATTCAGCCCTAAACATCACGCGAAAACCCATTTGAAATGCTTGGAATGAGCAATGTTTTGGACGTACTATTGTTGTTGTTGTTCAGTCGCTAAGTCGTGTCCGACTCTTTGCGACCCCATGGACCACAGCACGCCAGGCCTCCCTGTCCTCCACCAGCTTCCGGAGTTCGCCCAATTTCTTATTCATTGCTTCGGTGACACTGTCTAACCATCTCATCCTCTGCCGCCCCCTTCTCCTTTTGCCTTCAATCTTTCCCAGCATGAGGGTCTTTTCTAAAGAGTCCTCTCTTCTCATCAGGTGGCCAAAGTATTGGAGCTTCAGCTTCAGCATTTGTCCTTCCAGGGAGCAATCAGGCTTGACTTCCTGGAGGATTGACCAATTGGATCTCTTTGCAGTCCAGGGGACTCTCAAGAGTCTTCTCCAACACCATAATTCGAAAGCATCTATTCTTCTGCGCTCTGCCTTTCTTATGGTCCAGCTCTCACAGCCATACATGGCTACCGGGAAAACCATCGCTTTGACTATGCGAACCTTTGTTGGCAGGGTGATGTCTCGGCTTTTGATTAAGTTGTCTAGGTTCACCATAGCTTTCTTCCCAAGAAGTAAACGTCTTTTAATTTCATGGCTGCAGTCACCATCTGCGGTGATCTTGGAGCCCAGGAAAATAAAGTCTGTCACTGCTTCCATTTCTTCCCCTTCTATTTGCCAGGAAGTGATGGGAGTGGTTGCCATGATCTTAGTCTTTTTAATGTTGAGCTTCAAACCAATTTTGGCACTTTCCTCTTTCACCCTCATCAGAAGGTTCTTGAGGTCTTCCTCACTTTCTGCCATTAGAGTGGTATCGTCTGCATATCTGAGGTTGTTGATATTTCTCCCAGCAATCTTGATTCCAGCTTGCGAATCATCCAGCCCTGCCTTCCTCATGATGTACTCTGCATATAAGTTAAATAAGCAGGGTGACAATATACAGCCTTGTCGTACTCCTTTCCCAATTTGAAACCAGTCGGTTGTTCCATGTCCAGTTCTAACTGTTGCTTCCTGACCCGCATAAAGGTTTCTCAGAAGGCAGATCAGGTGGTCTGGAACTCCCATCTCTTCAAGAACTTGCCACAGTTTGTTGTGATCCACACAATCAAAGGCTTTAGCATAATCAATGAAGCAGAGGTAGATGTTTTTCTGGAACTCTCTTGCTTTCTCCATGATCCAGCGAAGGTTGGCAATTTGATCTCTAGTTCCTCTGCCTCTTCGGAAACCAGCTTGTACATCTGGTAGTTCTCGATTCACATACTGCTGAAGCCGAGCTTGTAGGATTTTGAGCATCACCTTGCTAGCATGTGAAATGAGTGCAATGGTGCGGTAGTTCGAGCAATCTTTGGCATTGCCCTTCTTTGGGATTGGAATGTAAACTGATCTTTTCCAGTCTTGTGGCCACTGCTGGGTTTTCCAAATTTGCTGGCATATGGAGTGCAGCACTTGGACAGCATCATCTTTTAAGATTTTGAGTAATTCCGCTGGAATGCTGTCACCTCCGCTAGCTTTGTTGTTAGCGAGGCTTTCTAAAGCCCACTTGACTTCACACTCCAGGATGTCAGGTTCGAGCTCAGTGACTGCACCACTGTGGTTATCAGGAACATTGAGATCGGCCTTATAGAGTTCCTCTGTGTATTCTTGCCACCTCTTCTTAATCTCATCTGCTTCTGTTAGGTTTTCTGGACGTACTAACATGGCCGCTAAGCCCGCCCCTTGGATTCAATTCTTCCCTATTCATTGTTAAGGGAGGGCCGGGCCCTGCTCGGGTGCCCGGAAGAAGCGGTGCTGTCAGAGTCGAGCGGCCCCATGGAGGTGATTCTACCTCCATGAGCGGCCCCGCTTGTATACTGTCAACTTGCACGTTCCCTGTGGTGGACCCCCCCCCCCCACAAATAAATCTGCCCACTCTCTTATTTTTCGTTTAAAACATTTATACCCCTGCCTTTTCAAAAGCTCAAGGCAACTTCAAATATTGCATTTACAATAACATACAAAAATTTATTTATAACAGGATTTTTATATCACTTTTCAAAAACTCACAAGAATAAAAAAAGCTAAAACATAACTTAAAAGCCAGGATAGCAAATGTTAATTATAAAAAGTCCATTGGTGGTGGTAGATAATAATCTTAAAAAAGCAATACACAACAGGCTAAAAATATTAAAGCAGCAAACGTATAGATACACAATAAAAGAAACAGGCCAGACAACAACTACAGAGAATTACCCACCCCCAAAAGCTACTCTAAATAAGGCTGCAGTCCTATGCACACTTAGCTCAGAGTAAGCTGCACCTGCTATAATGGGACTTAGATCCAAGTAGATATGCACAGGATTGGGCTCTACGTGCTTTCTTTCAGGCCTTGCTGGAAACTCACTACTGAAAGGGTAGATTTCAGGTTTTCTGGCAGTGAATTCCATAAAAGTGTCACCACACTGGAGAAGGGCCCATTCCTTGCTGCTACACCCTTTTCTCCCAGTAGCAGACTCTCATAACAGGGTCTCCTCTGATGACCTAAGAGAATAGGTAGGATACTTCAAAGGCATCAGCCCCTGAACTCCAGTTCTTTCCCATCATTTGAGCCTTGTTCCACACACCCATCTTTTCAGCAAGGGGGAGAGAAGAAAGAAACTTCACATGTTACTAGCCAGAAATATCTTTATTACAGCACCTGGACTGAGGGAGGTGAGGTGCAAGGGTGTTGTACCAGGTGCACTGCAACTGACAAGGAAATTTAGGCACAGGGTAGGGGGGTGCCTGGAGGTAGAAAGCAGCTTGTAGCTCCCACTTGCTGTGTTCGTCCTTGTCACAGGTTGGAAGGCAGCTCAGGCAGGACATTCCACGTGGAGTGAAAGCAAGAGTCAGGCCTCCACCTTCTGAGCATGTAGACTGTCATCAGTGAGCTGAGGCAGGATTGAATGACAACTGAGCGCTCCATACTGCTGCAAGTGCCCAGGAAGGGTGTGTGACATGGCCCTGTTATGCCCTTGTCTCAACCATGGATTCTAGCAGCCGTGCACTGTTGGTAATAGCCGTCGTCAGGAATATGAACGTGATCCCTAAAAGATGTGAGAGGAGGAGTGTGAAACTCTGGGGCAGGTGTCAGCTCAGAGCAGGAAAGCACCAGACTGCTCCAGCAACCGCAAGCACAGCTGCCCTGCGGTGGTCTGTCATGGCAAAAGCCACACTCTGTGCCTGGAGGAATTTGTTGAGGAAGAGGCTTTGCACAGTGTGCTTATCTGCACTGTTTGTGGGACAAGGCACTTGCTTGAGCATTCAGGTTCTGTCCCCCTCTGCCAGGAAGTTGCTATGGCCCCTGGGGGTAGGGGGGGAAGGGCCCACAAATGGTTCTTTGCTTCAGCTGCAAACAGACTGCCCCCAAGCTAGATTCTGCCTCTGTTCCATGTGCTTGCAAGCCAGGCCGATCCAGTGCCCAACCTCCCAGCAGCTCAGGTGCACCATCTACCTCTTTCTTTGCCCAGGAAGCGGAGTGCTGAGATTTCAGAGAAGGTGCATCCTCCTAAGAAGACCACCAGAACCACACGCTGGGAGTCCCAAGCAGGATTCTCCTCCACTGCTGCAGCAGCAAGAAGAGAACAGCATTAGGCTGCAGGCACATGTGTGCAAGGAACAGGAAAAGGGTTACAGTTTAGAGGAAATGACAACATTCAGGCAGCAACAGCATTCAGGCCCCTTGTCAGTTTAATCCGGCAGGATGGGGAAAGAGTGCAGCTCAACTAATTTCACTTGGGTCTGTGCAGGGTTTAGCTTTTCCATTTCCATCCTGCTTTTCATCGCACTTGCATATTATTGTAATGTGAGTTGCCTGTTTGCTTTTTAAAAATTTGTGCTGACTTTTTTTTAGCTGTCTTTACTTTGGAGAACATCCAAAGGAGGAAAGGGTTCCGTAATTCGCGAAGGGAGGCAACCCACCCGCCCCTGCTCTAAGCGGAGTCACACATGAAGTGTTGAAGAGAATCCCTCAACTGTGGCCTTGCCGGAGAGGGAGCGGCCTTGGCCAGGTGATTGCCCCAGGGCTCCTGGCTGCTCACCTGCTGCAGTGAACTCATTCCCGCCCAGCAGCCGCACAACCTCTTCCAGGCCAAGCCAACTCCGCCGCTCCAGAACCTGACAGTGGGAAGAACAAGACTAGGATTATGATGACAGTGTGCGGAGGGGGGGGGGGGAGAAGGAGGCTTTGGATCACTGGCTCCATCCCATCCACCTGCAAGCAGGGGACCATTTGCGGGTGGTTTGCCTAGAGAGGGCGGGAACTAGCAGGCACCTGTTCTATTATCTTGCAGCTCAAGGGGACGTAGGCGCCGCTGAAGACGTAGGCCATGTCCCTGGGCACCTTCAGGTCATACTCCCCGTCCACGCGTGGAATCTGTGGGGGTGGGAGAGGAGAGGACAGGTCATCATTCCAGGAGCCAGTTGCCATTGCCCTGCTCCCCCACCCACACACTCCCCACCCCACAGCCTACCAGGCCCAGCTTCTTGCTTATGCCTCGGAAGTTGCTCTTCCTGGCCAATGAACTGAAGGCATCTGAAATCTTCCCTAGAAGGTAAGAGGAAAGGGGAGGAAGCTCGTGGCCTGGTGCAGGGGAGGAGGCTGCTGGGGAGCATCTCCAAGGGTGAGATGGGAAGGGAATGCAGCCTGCTGGGTCAAAGGGTGACCCTACTACAGGCTGGGCAGCAGATCAGCACCCCTCACCTGCAGCTCTGTCAGTCACCAGCTTGCTGACCTTGCTCTCCACGGCCGTCAGAGTCTCCCCAGGCACCTGCTCTGTCAGCAGCCCCAGGTGCTTGAGGTTGTGGAAGGTCAGCAGGTGCTCTGGCCCATAACTCTGTGGGGGGAGGGCAGAATCACCACCTGTCACTGGAGGAGGGGCCCACTGCCATGGGCAGTGTTTCAGCTGGGGCACCAGCAGGGAGCGGCTGCACAGCCCCAGGGGCAGGGGGGAGAAGTCCCCCCCAGGAGGCCCACTCCTTCCCTGCCTCACCTGCAGGTACTGGGTTTTCAGGGAGCGATAGTCCTTCGGGGCAAGCCCTAGAGAGGCAAAAAACGGGCCGTCAGCAAGCAGCAACCCCCTGCCCCCTTCCCCCTCTCCCCACCTCCTGCAGCTGGGCACCCACCATTCTCTGTCATGGACATCAGGCACAGCATGCGCAGACTCTCGATGGGGGAGACCTGCCCGAAGACAGAGAGTTCGTCCAAGGACAGCCAGGGTGGGCTTCAGCCCCAGTTCATCAGGCACCCCCCCGTTCCTTCCCCTCACCTGCCGGTCAATGTGCTCCTCGATGAAGCCCAGGCTCTCGCGGACATTAAACCCCTCCAGCAGGGCTGCAGAGGAAGCCAGGAGCACAGGTCAAGGCCAGGCCGAAGCCCCCCACGGCTCCCTGCAGAGGGGGCTCCTTCCTCCCCCCATTTCAGACGGGGCATGGAGGGCCTGACTACCTTCTGCTTGAGGAGCCCATGTCCTCATGAAGCAAGCCATGCTGGCCAGGCTCCCAGCCACCCTCAGGAGGCCCAGAACTGACTACCAGAGCCTCGAGGCCTACAGCAGCAACTGTCCAGTGGCGTCTCTACAGGGATGGCAAAGCTCTAAGTTTTGCAAGAAGCCTCACCTTGCAGTGGAAATCACTCCTCTCCTGCACCGTTTTAGCCAATCCTCACAGGGAACAGCAACATCTTGGCGTTGCTTACTGGCTACAGCAGCAAGGGAGAGGCGGGATTTACACGACAGGGTAAGGCTTCTTGCAACACTTAGAGATTTGCCATCCCTGTAGAAACGCCTCTGCAACTGTCCACCCAGGCAGGACAAGCAGGATCTTGGGCTCTGCCCACCATGGTGGCCCTTCCTCGTCTGCCAATGGGTCTCCCCAAAGCAACCTGACTGGCTTGTCACAAGACTTGGGGGGCCTTTCCTAACTGGGCCAGCCAGTCACAGCCAGAATCAACTGCAGTTGCCTTGGGCACTGCAGCATTTGCTCCTGGCAGGTTTATGGCCTTTGGACAGGGCACGCGAGACATGCAAGAGACACAAGCGGAGCATGTCTTCTTCAGAAAGAGGCTGGAGGGCCAGTGGGAATTGCTGAGCTGTGACGTCAGAGGAGTCACCTGCTTCCCAACCTCAGCTGCCAGGGGCTGCTGGGCACCTGGGCGTTTTGCAGGGCCAGGCAGGGCTGGAGGCAGGAGGGGGGGCGGGGCCCATTGCGCTTGCCATGCTCCGCCTTGAGCAGCTCCTGGAAATCTTGCTTGGTTTTCTTCTTCATGATGGACTCGCAGGCACCAATATCTGCAGGCACAAGGAGGGCAGCGGGTCAGCCGGGCCGATGCCGCCTGGCCCAAGGTGGCCAGCCTCGCCCCAACCCCTGCGCCAGCTGGGACCGCTCCCTACGCAAGCTCAGCAGGCGATGCTCCTGCTTCAGGCCCTTCAGCTCTTGGGAGACGAAGGTCTTCATCTGCTTGATATCCATCCCACGCCGTCGCTGCAAAAGAAGACGGCAGCTCCAGGCCAGGCCAGGCCAGGCCAGGCCAGGCCGGCGCCGGCACCCCCCCCCAACAGCCCCTCCCCACCCCACTCACGTCATACTGGGCCTGCAGGTTCCGTGCCTTCTCACTCAGGAAGCCAAAGACACTGGAGAAGTGCTCGTTGCGGATCTTGCTGAACACCTGCAGAAAGAAACATCCAGGCACCATGGCCAACAAGCCCCAAGGCACAGCGCTGGTGCCCTCCTCACAGCATCATTAGGTAGCACCCCCTATCCTCAACGGCCCTTCCTCCCCCACAAGCACCAGGCCCCCGGAGGCGGGACTGCACTGGCAGCCTTACCTTGTCCTGGGCATTCAGCAGGACTTTGATACTCCGGTCCGAGGAGGTGACGTCCGGGCCAAAGTCCACACTCCCTGCAGAAAGGAGCTTCAGAGGGCTGTCTGCTCACAGGCCCCCAGCCTGGAAGCAGCCTGGGCCGCACAGCCCTGCTATAAGGGGCAGCCTCAGCCTAGAGCCCCCCCCCCCCGACGGGGGGGGCAGAGCACAATCCTAACCTGGAGTTAGGCCGGCAGTTAGGCCAGCACAAGGGCAACCGTAAAGGGCATATGGACCACTCTTGGAGTCAGGGAGGATGGCGCACGACTGTGTGCTGGCCTCCTGACTCCCAGAGTGGTCCAAACATACTTGACGGTGTCCCTTGCACCGGCCTAACTTTGCTGGCCTAACTGTGCCGGCCTAACTCCAGGTTAGGATGGCGCTGTCAGCGAAGGCAGCTGCAGGAACCTACCGCATTTGATGCGAAACGTGTCATCCACCAGGCCTTCGTAGACCACCTGGGAGCAGAGGGCTGTGACATAGTCCACATCTGCAATGACAGCCCGTGTCAGGGTGTGGCCACAGGGTGCACGACCACTTGCCAGCCTCCCTCAGGCCCAGAGGCTGCTCCGACCACACCCATAAAGACAGACTCTTCTGTAACACTTTCCTGGGAGGAAGCCCCACAGAGGAGACATGCACCAGACTGTCCTTTCGCCCTGGCAGTCCTTTCGCCCTGGCAGTCAGTCCTGAGTATGGGAGTTTGCCCCATGAAATAGTTCGCTGGCACCACACATTCAAGTTTAGCAAAACAAACAAACTGGTGCTTGCTTAGGTCTGAAGGCCTCTTTCTGAGAAACAGCCAGTCTTGGCCTCCAAGCCTCTGCCCCCTCTCCTTGACGGACAAGCCCCTTCTCTGCTGCATGAACAGCGGAAACAATCCCCCTTGGAGGAAGCCCAGAAGGAACAGCCCCACCCCTGGTCTGTGTGGCTCTTCTTTGCTTACTGACAAAAAACCCCACCCCAACTTTTCCCTTGGGGAAAGCTGCAGCCCACCTCCTGGGCGAGAGGAGGAGGAGGATAGACTGGGAAGCCGGATCCCAACCAGAGCCTGACCTCCACCTGCCCAGTCACACAGACAGAGCCCAGGCACCCCTACCTCTGTCCACGAGGAAAAGGTGACCAATTTCTGGCTTCCGGCCCACACTCTCCCCCTCGCTCTCCTCCACCAATTTGCACCAGAGTTCGTGGACCATCTGGGAGAAGAGAGACGGCCCCTGTTGGCTCCTTCCGGGGCCTTTTCAACATATCCCATGCAAGGGGTGGGGACCTTCTGAAAGACCCAAGTCCTGCCTCTGCCCCCACCCTTGGCCAGGCTGAATCCCATGAAAGGTTCCAGCTTTATTCCCCCGTCCTGCACCCAACGCCCCAGTGGACTGGAGCAGAAGGCACTGCTGCTTGGCTTGCACCAAGGAAGCAGTGCTTCCAAGAACATCCTCACAGAGCTTCCTGCGGCCACTGAGCTCGAACTCGCCCCCTCCGTGGGCCCGCTCCTCTCCCACCCACCCCTCCTGTGCAGCTAACACCACACCTTGGCACAGCGGCCAATGCCGTAGGTCTTCATGAACGGCCCAAAGAGGGAGTTCAGCAGCTGCAGGGCCTGGGCCACTGTGCTGATCCAGCGCTGATCCCCTTCCTGCGGGGGCAGAAAGACCACCGTTGCTGTGACTGGCGGGCAGGCTGGCGAGGGAAGGCCCTAGCCTCGTTCCGAATCTGGTTCACGTGCCACCCTCGCTCAGTTACAAACAGGATGCTCCCAGTGGCATATGAACCTGTTTGGGAAGTGCTCCCTGGCACACCATGGTCTTTCCCAGCTAGGAAGCTGGGGCAGCCCCAGTAAAGCGGACGCTGGGAGTTGGGACCATCCGACAAAGCCATAGCGTGCCAGCAATCTCCAGTCCACCACAGCACTGGACGAGGTCTCTCCTGGCCTCAATTTCTGCCTGGAGACAATCTCAGGTGTGAAACCAGCTGCATGCAAAGCAGGGGCTGCACAGCCACCAAGCGCCAAGCCCTCTCCAAGCTTCACAACCTCCAGCACACAAGTATGTCAATGGCTTACAGTCATGGCTGCATTTTTCCCCAGGAGCATGATCAAGGAGGCCAGTCAGGCTACCGTGAAGAAGGGTGGGGCGAAAGGGAAAGAAAACTGTCCATACTGACCAGGAAATAGTCACGAAAGAATTCAGGTAGCTCCATACTGATGATGTCGTCATCCAGAGGGAGCAGGTAGAAGGACCACTCATCCCAGGTAACGTCTGGAGCAAGACGGAGAACACAGCAGAGCTCTTGGCGCAAGTGTGACGACACGAATGCCACCCTGCACTGCAAGCCTGATGCCACCCAGAAACGAGGCAATTGCTTGACAGCCAGGTGAATGCCTGCCCTTCTGCGGCCACACCGCAGCCATGCATGCCAGTCCCCCTCCCACTTTGATCCCAACATGCCCTCCCAACTGAGCCTGGTCCCTGCTTTGCATCCCTGAAACTTACCCCCATAGATGCCCTCTTCCTCCAGCACCATCTCACAGGTGTAGAACTGCAGGGCAGAGGAAAAACGGTCAGGGCCACACAGTTCATGCTCATCCACAGCCCTTGCCCAGTCTTACACAGCCCGACCAGAGATGCTATGCACAGAAGGCAAGGACTTTTTGCACAATGGGCAGAAAAGCAGCCACAATGCTGGGAGCCACCCCTGGACCAAAGGAGCCAATTGGGCAACACTGCAACCGGGCTGCAAACGTATCACTGCAAAGTTCACCCCGAGCCAGGAGGGGCAAGTCCAAAGATGCAGAGCTCCCCACTTGCAAGCACCTGATTGCCACACACTCACCTTCTGAGGGCTGAAGATAATCTTGTACTTGCGCGCTCGACCAGCAGCCTTGTCAGCATTTACTATGCCTGGAGAAAGATACCTCCGTCAGGGCAGAAGAACGGACACTGGGTCCTTCCCCCCCCCCAGACCTGGCAGAAGCCTCCCAACAGGGATGTTCCAGGGCCAGGACACTTTGAAATGCAGCAAGGAGCCGACAGAGCACAGTCACTCAGAGAATTATGCACCGTGTCACCTGCAACTCAGGTTGTCCAAGTAAAGATGCCTGCCAGTCAAGCATTCCTGCAGCTTTGTGGGGCAGACTTCTGGGCTCGCTGCAGGTGTCAGGCTGGAGTGACCCAGCCTCCTGCATGAATTCCGCTACCAGCCAGGAGGGGGCCACAGGCAAGGCAAGTCACTTCAGTGATCAGACTACTCAATGCACCAGGCGCCCCTGAACTTACTGTTGCCACAGCACCCTATCATAGTGGCAGGATCTCAGCCCTGGGAAGAAGAGGCTGCAGGGCACCCCTTTGAGTGTGCTGTGGCACACAGTTTGGGAGCCACCATGATGTACCACTACCCAAACCAAGCCACCCCTGCTTTACATGCAGAAGGTCCTAGGTTCAATTCCTGGCAGCATCTCTGGGTGGAAGGGCCAGGAAAGACTCCCCCACCTGGAACCTGAAAGAGTCACTGCCAGTCCATGTCAACCACACTGAGCTGGATAGACTCACCATGGCCTGACTCAGCAGAAAGCAGCATCTTCTGTTCTATGCTCAGACTATCCAGCCTGGCACCTTCCACAACTTATTAACATGGCACATCCTATATTATTATTATTATTATTATTATTATTATTATTATTATTATTATTGCTGCAAATGCTATTTTCCAATAGAATAAAATCACAAGATGGTTTACAGAACATCATCAGTCCCCAAAGGGCTCACAATTTAAACAGAGACAAACCAGAAAAGGGCCTCTGGAAGAGGCACTGCACTGGGGTGCAGAGGATCAGTTGCGCTTCCCCCTCTCACTAAATAGAAGAGAGACACCGTTTGGAAATGTGCCACTTTGCCCAGTTAGCAGCCCTTCCCCTGGCGCAGCGCTTGCCAGTCACCTCACCTGCCACGTACTTCACATTCTTGATACGCGGTCGGACCAGGAAGCATAACCTTGGGAGAGAAATAAAGGCAAAGGATCAAGAAAGCGGCCCCCACTTGGTCCCAGACCTGTTCAGGGACCCTCAGTCCTGCTCTTTCGCTTTCCCAAAGCCACCCGCTTTTGCTGGATGCACACATGCGAGGAAAGGGAGCAGGGCACTCACTGGTCGCTGGTGCTGTGAGCCGGCTTGCTCTCCACTTTGTAGAGCTTGTCCACTTCGTGTTGCTGAGGAGAGGGGAAAGAGACCGCTGTTGGCTGCGGCATTCGGCACGACCCCCTCCGAGGGCACTGCCAGCGGACGGGGACCTCCTCGCGTCCAGCCCGATGCTCGCAGCGAGGGGGCTCGAGTGCCGCTGGAGCCCGGCGTGAAGCTCCCGTGCAACCTTTGCCGGGCCGGGCCTCCCCGCGGCGCCCCTGGGCAGAAGACGGCAGGTCCAGCTTCCCCGACGGGGCTGACCGGGGCGAGGCCGCAGAAGCGCGGGCACCTTCAGGATGGAGACGTTGGCGATGCGGTCCAGCGGACTCATCAGGTCGGCCTCGATGAACAGGTCCTTCTTGCCGGGAAGCTGCGGGAGGGAGAGAGGGAAGCGCGGCGTCAGGATCGAGCCCCGACTCCCAAGGGGCGCGAGCCCCCCTGCCCGCTCCCACCGACCTGCTCCAGCAAGTAGACCAGCTGGTCCCGGGCCAGACGCTTCAGGAGGCTGAAGTCCGGCAGCTCCGGCGCGTCGCGGTGCCCGGGGGAGGCCATAGCCTCCCTGCCCGCTTCCCTGCCCGGGTCCAGCCAGAGGGGCGCGGCCACCGTCGGAAGTGGGAGCTGCCGCTGGGGAGACGCCGCCCGGCTTCCGCCCGCTCGCCGGTGCACCGCCGTCACCGCTCCCCCGCGCCTGCCGTGGCTCCGAGGCGCGCGCGGGGCTGACCAGGAGACTGGCGCGAGGCTGCTGTTCGCTGCCTGCGGAGCTCGCCCGGGCGGTCTCGCGCCGTGCAGGGGTGCTGCGTTGCACGGGTACCAGGGCTGCCCCTTGTTCCCCTGCGGGCTTCGCTCTTAGGGTGGCTTCCCAGAAGCGGGCGGGCGGCTGGTAAGTGGTTCGTCCCGGGGCCCAAATGCTGCAAACACCCCACCCCACCCCAAGGCGGCTCGTCTCATGACGCTGCGCCCCATGGCAAGCCGAGGCGGCATCGCGCATTGCCGAGGTCCTGCTTTCTTCTGGGGAAGATAATGCACAGCCTCGGGCACTTCCGTGTGCAAAGACCTCCCTGCAGGCGCCGGTGAAGGGCTCCTTGTGTCTCCCCAGAGATTCCTGGGCACCCTCTCAGCCCTGTTTCCAGAGAAGATGCAGCGCTAAGAGGCCATGAGTTCCTCCGAGGCAGTGCGGCTGCTGGACGCAGTCCACTTTGCAGCCCAGAAGCACACGGCACAGCGGCGCAAGGACCCAGAGGGCACACCCTACATCAACCATCCCATTGGTAAGAACATAAAAAGAGCCCGGCTGGATCAGACCAAAGGCCCATCTAGTCCTGCTTTCCTGTATCTCACAGTGGCCCACCAGACACCTCAGGGAGCCCACAAAGACAACCAGATACTTGTACAACATATTGCAGCCACTCCCTTGCACCTAGCACTGAGGTAGCCCACTTCTATAACCTGGAGGTTGCACTTACCCATCATGGCCTATAACCTGTGACGGATTTTTCTTGTAGAAATCTGTCCAATTCCCCTTTTAAAGGCATCCAGGGCAGATGCCATCACCACACTCTGTGGCAAGGAGTTCCACAGATTATCTGTTGGGTAAAAAAAAGTATTCTAAGTCTTCCAACACTCAATTTTAGTGAATGTCCTCTGGTTTTGGTGTTTATGAGAAGGAAAAGAACACACACACCCCATCCACTCTATCCATCCCTTACACAATGTTGTATGTCTCAATCATGTCCCCACTCAGGCGCCTTTTTTCTAGAGCCCCATCATTTTTCAAAACTGCCTCTGGGCTAGAAGTGCACCCTGGCCTGACGCAGCACCCTCCCTCTCCTCTCTGTGTCCCAGGGGTGGCGCATATCCTGGCCCAAGAGGCGGGAGTCACAGACCTGGCAGTCCTGCAGGTAAGGCCCTGCAGACTCCTCCCCCAAGCGCAGCAAACGCACCGTCTTGTACTAAGAGTGTCCTTGAGCGGGTGTAGACAGCCCCTTGCCTGGCAGTGTGCCAGCCAGTCTCCAATCCTCCCCAGCCTCAAAGGGGTGGGCAGGATTGCACCTTCCCTTTCGGAATTCCAGGGGCAGGTAGGGGCTTCCTGGAGCCTCAGCGATGGGCAGCCTAGGGAGGGTGCAGCTGGGGCTCTAAGCAGGCCCAAGCCCCGAGGCTTCTCTGGTTGGACACAAAGAGCCCACCTGTTCACTCTTTCCCCAGGCCGCCCTATTGCACGACACCGTGGAAGACACAGACACCACCTTCCCGGAGATCGAGGAGCGCTTTGGGGAAGAAGTGCGGCGCTTCGTGGAGGAGGTGACGGACGACAAGACCCTCCCGAAGGTGGAACGCAAGCGCCTGCAGATTGAGCACGCTGCCGGGGGGAGCCAAGGCGCCAAGCTGCTTAAGCTGGCTGACAAGCTCTATAACCTGCAGGACCTGAACCGCTGCACCCCGCAAGGTCTCTCTGTGGCACCCCCTCCCAGGGGGAGGGCAGTGGGGGAGGGAATTTAGCGCAGCTCTATTCAGCCCAGTGTCAGCCCTCCGCTGCCCCTAGGACCTAGAGGAGCCTCCAACACTTCCAAGGCATAAATTTTACAAAATAACCTGCAGTGCCTCCCTTATGATATTTTTATTATTTATTATTATTTAATTTTTATCCCGCCTTTCTGCCCCTTGGGCACCCAAGGCGACTTACAACATTAAAACCACCACTTTAAAAACCACAAGTATAACAAAACAATGTTAAAAACAATATTAAAACAGGGCTTTTATATTATATGCTGCAAAGGAGGCTCTGTTTGGCACTGGTTTGCAATGCACTGTAAAGTCAGCCAATGGGGCAAGGGCAGCTGGCAGGCATCGGCGCCAGGGCTGCCATTTTGGGCTGGGTCTGCTTGGGGGACAGCAGCTTGAAGGATCTGGGGTCAGCATCATCTTCTCCCCCTCAGTGCTGTCCAGTGGCTGCAGTGTGCTTGGGGGTGAAGCCAGGCTGCCATCAGTACTGCTCGGTGTTTTCTGAGGGGTGGGGACTGACACTGGTGCATTTCTGACTTGCAGCTCTCTCTTTGGCCAGGTTGGTCTGAGGACCGGGTCCAGGAGTACTTCCTCTGGGCCTCAGAGGTTGTGAAAGGCTTGCGTGGGACAAGCCCAGTGCTGGAGGAGAAGCTGTGGCAGCTTTTCAAAGCAAGAGGAATCTCTGGATGACACGCCACAGAGGTTGCTGAGCTGCTGGACCAAGGCTCCTGACCCAGTTACCCTGATCATCTCTCAGGGCTCTTGAACTGCACCCCCCGGTCTTTCTTCCTATGAGAAAGCTTTTAAATTAGCCCTGCCAATGCAAATACAGCCTATTGATACAAACGCCTAGTATTTGTGTGGTAATGTTTTGTCCAGTGTTTTTATGTACTTTGCAATGGCTAATAAGTAGCAGAAAAATTGATGGGAAAAAACTTGCAGGCATCAACCACACATGACAACATATTTGGGGGGTGGGGCTTGTTTTTAGGAAAATGCAGGGGGATGTTACCAAACAGGAGTTGTGCTTTATTATTCCTATTTGCCTATACGCCACTTTGTGAACTTGGAGGAAAGGATAGGTACATTCCCAGGCCACACAAGTGGGGTACATGCTTGCAAGTTCTCCAAGAAGCTAACTGGGCAGAGTCACCGCCTTGACAGCTCGGTCCCTCAGCCAGAGCAGTGTGTAAACACCTGGAGAACCTGCCGTGTTGTGCAAACTCAAAAATTCTTCTCTTGGAGCTGCAATGAAACAAAGCAGCTTCTCCTGCAAGTGCCCTTGCAAAGTGGCTGGCAGGAGGGTGCAGCTTGTAAGGGAGAAGGGGGACATTCTTAAGATGTGCAGACTGCCAATTACCTGGCCACTGCCACAGTCTTCAAATTAAACTTGAGAAAAGGGATTGGAATGGATTGTGGCAAGAGTTGGGTGCCAGAGAGCCAAAGTCAGCCAGTCCCTCCCTCTCAGCCCTCCTTCCACATCTGCCAGAAGGGAACGTGCAGCCAGGGCACAATACTAGCACCTCCATGTGTAAAAAAAATCACTTAAGAACAGCTACTTTGCAGTTTTACACTCCCAAGACGCCTCTTGCAGCTTCGTTGGCAGCTAGAGAACATTTACTCCAAATGCTTTTCATTCAACATGTTCTCACTTTTATTAGACAGAATGTTTTCTACCCTCTGCTGCCATAGTTTCTTGAGCACTACCCTCCTGCAGGATGCCATTGGGATGCTGGCAGAGCATCCACTTCCAACACTGGTAGCACTGGCTTTCCCCACGAGCAGAAGCAGAGAGTTAATGCCAATAAATTATCCATAGGAAGCAGAGAGTGGAGGTCCCAAATCAAAGGCATCTCTTCTGTTGCAACAATGCTCTGGGCCTGCTGGAGCCGTCCACCTACAACCAGCTGTGGAAGGCTCCAGCCCAGAAAGCAGGACTGAGGCAGGTGGTCACCCCTTGCTAGGGCCATCATGGCCCTGCGACTCTTTGGAAATGGGCAATGCTGCTGCTTTTTTGCTGCTGCTCCTAGTCCCTGGGGGGAGCTGGGATTCTGTACAGGAAATTTCCAGACTCATCGAAGAACTCCAGGCCCCTCTGGACCATGCGGAGATTGGACTCCCAGCCCTCTGCTGCCAGCTGCTCCAACTCTTCCTTGCTCAGGAAACGCCCCTGCCTGTATCCCTCCTCCGCCTGAGCATCACTCCCTGGAGAAGCATCACAGGGCACATCCTGGCCCTCGCCAGTTCTCTTCTGCGGCACAGCCTCCGGTGCAGGACTATCCAGTGGGGCCACGCAGGCCTTGGGGGCTGCATGCCGAGGGGATCCTGCCCTTTTGGAGCTTGCCGGCAGCAGCTTCAACGTAGACTCTCTGGTCAGAAGGGCTGGAGGCTGCTGGGAGCCATGGCCTGTTGGCGGCCTGCCACTCTGCCCGGCCCACACCTGGCCATCCTGCTTCAAGCTTCGTTCCCAGGAAGGAGAAAAGCGGCTCCTCAGGACCCTGCAGACAACGTCAGGCGTGACCTGGAAACCTTGGGCCAGGCGGGACACGGGCCAGTCCTCGGGGAATTCTTGGCTGAGATACCTGCTCAGAGAGGACAGGGAAAGGGGGCATCAGCACCCGAGTCCCTTCGCTGAGGGGCTCAAGAAGCAGGCTGGGTTTGTCCGAGCCAGGCTAGGAGGGAGGGACACAGACGCGAGCTCCCCCTGCGGGCCCTGGCTCGTTCAGCCTCGCTGGAACCCAGCCTCGGCCTCGCCCCAGCAGGGTCTCCAGCCGCGGGTTCTCCTTTCGTGCCATTTCTGTCCTGCGCTCGTTCTCCTGCAGACGCAGGGACCGCGCTCGACTCACCGGATCTGCTCCATGGCCTGGCGACTCAGCGTGCGCTCGGGGGGCCCCGGCGGCTCCATAAGCCTCTGCATCCTGCGCAGGCGGATCGCCTTTTCCTGACGCCGTAGCCTCCTGTGAAGAAGGGGGAGAGGAAAGAAGAAAGAGCGAGCCGCTGGGGCGCTGCAGGAGCCAGAGGGCTTCCCGGAGCGGGGCAGACGGCAACGGGCGCGCGCCACCTACCTCTCCAACTCCTCCGGCAGCTCCGCGTCGGCCTGCTCGGCGGCGAGCCGAGCCGCAGCCACCCGCTGCAGCCCCAGCACCCGTCTCGCCGCCATGGCGCCTGGCTCTGCTCCTCGGCTGGGCGGCGCGGTCAGGGCGCACGTGGGCGAGGCGAGGCGGGGCGCTGGAACGAGGCCGCGCCCGTCTCTCCCTCTACCCGTCTCCCGCTCAGAGGTTGTGGCTGAGTTGCTGGCAACTGAAAGGAACACCCGGGCCGGCAAGGAGCAGCCCGGCCGCCTCCGTTCCGCGCGGGTCTCACTAGTTCCTTCCTAGAACGGCGGCGCGCCACGGACCGTCTCGTCCAACCGGTGGCCCTCCCTTAATATTTCATAGAGAAGAATTGAAGCCGAGGGCAGGCTTAGCGGCCATGTTTGTAAGTACAAAACATTGCTCATTCCAAGCATTTCCAATGGGTTTTCTGGTACTGTTTAGAGCTGAATCGTTTACTCCTGAAATAAAAACTTACGAAAATAACAACGTGTGATCGTGGAGAAACATCATTGGTAACATAATTATGAGTTAATATGCAATTCCAAGGTTTAATTCCGCGTAATTATATTACTGAACATACCGGACGAAATGCCGCTTGCTGTCTATTTGAACTCGGATTGCACTGTTTTGACAGACTTATTTTTTGAAATCTACACAACCAAAAATAAAGTGTGAACGGGAAGGAAAGAAAAAAAGGGGAGGGTGGGCAAAAATTAGATAAATATGTAGGAAAATTACATTAAAATCTCTCAATGTATAACACAAGCAGTTGTCAATATGAGAGGAATTCTTTTTTCACTTCTAGGCTATTAAGTGTATTTTTTATGAGGTAGTATTTTTTTTTTCCTCATATCTACTTCAGTTTGTGAAAGGCTGCATACTTCATGAGGTAATATTTTATTTTTATTTTTTCTCCTCATACCTACTTCAGTTTGTGAAAGGCTGCATACTTTATGAGGTAGTATTTTTCAGTATCAATTAATCACTATGATTTTAAGTACCTGTGGAAAGTAATCCCATTTTTCGTACCGCGATTCGCACACCCGTATGCAGAACACGCAGGCATGCTTAAAGACGTTGAAATTAACTTTTACACACGCGCCGTGCGAGCTAGAGAGCCCCTTTCGCGGCGCTGAGTTGAGTCAGCCATATTGGTCAGTACAGGGCTTCAAGAATATGCTGACATGCCCTATCCAGTCAATCTAACATTCTTGGTCTCGTCGGATGCAGCTGGGTCTGAGCGCAGTCCTGGGCTGGAAGCTACGGCTTAGCCGTTCCGGCGCCGCCGCGCTCTGTTCGCGCGGCTGCAAGTCGGCAGGTCCCGACGTTGGCTGCTGCGCTCAGCAAAGCCCGTTCCGCTCTGCGAGGCCTGGCCCAGCAAGGCCCGAGCTGGGCATTAGATCGGACTGCTTGAGAATGAACTTGTGGAGGTAAAAACCACGGTGCGTGTAGACAACACTGTATTCCTTCCATAGCCAAAATGCAAAACTCTCCCCACCAATGGAATAATCGTGGATCACACACAACCCCCCCACCCAAAAAGTACTATTAAATTTGTAATAATTAGGGATTTATTAGATTTATGACTTAAAGAGATTTGTGCGTTGCTGATTGTGTGGCTGGCTGTGGCTACAGGCAGTCCATTCTCTGCCCTATATGGAAGTCCATGGGGAGAGCGCTCACTCAGGCTGCAATCCTATTCACTCTTTCCTAGGAGTTAGCTCCATTGAGTGCAATGGTACTTATTTCTGAGTAGGCATGCATAGGATTGTGCTGCCAGTGACAGTGATGTGGCTGAGGAGAGGCGGTCAATTTCCCTGGATACTGCACTTGCAGCTGTGCCAACCTGCACCCCTGATGACAGATCTGGAGGCCTTAGAAAATCACTTCTGGTAACACCCAGTTCGCCGAGTGTTAAAAATGTATGGGCCCTCGGTGCCTGATGCCCCAGCTATGCTACTGCTTGGTAAGAAGCTGAAAGTGATCAAAAGCTATCTTTTTTCCCCCCCTGAGACCTCAAGGACCACTTCTTAAGGTCTCTCAGCTCCCCTGGTTGGGAACCAGTGGTTTACACAGATGCCCGGATAAGGAATAATCCAGAAGTCTTCCTTGCTGACACCCCCTTCCCCAGCAATATCTGACTGTTGTGGTGTCTTGAGCATATGAGGTACAGACAAGTCCCTGACTGGCGCATAGTGTGGCACAGGGACCTCCTCATTCCAGAGGTGGCTTAGTGACAGAGACCCTGTTTTGTGGGGATGGTGGTTCAAGGCAGGTTTCCAACTGAGCATATTTGAAAAAAACTTTTTTTCCCCCTTGATGTTGCTGGTCACAGGCCCCCATGGTCTTTCTTGGCCTCCTATATTGTCTTTCTACGTTTTTTGAGGGGGCAACATTTATGCTCCATTTTTTTCATCATCATTTTATTCTCATCTCATCAGGGCAAGACTTCCAACTACGGATGTCCTTGCCCTTTACAGTCTTTCTGACTCTGCTTGGTAGCCGTGTTGGCTCCTCTCTGGCCTAAAGACAGCCCACCCTTCTTTGTGGTGTTCCTTCCAGCTGGCCTGCTCTTCTTGCTGCTTTAAACAACCCCCAGGCGCTCTGGAAAGTTTGGACCCAATTTACTTTCCCTTTCAGCGTCAACTCTCCTCCTTTGCAACCATGTCAGAATTGAGCTCAGGACCTTCTGTGTGCTCAGCCTGCCCAGCTCTTCCCTGGACCAACTTATAGCCTTCCAGGGACACATCATTCCTCCCTCCCCCCAACCTAGGCCAAGGTGGGGCTCAGGTGTGTCGCAGCCTGAGAGTAGCAGGACTCTCGGTGGTGGACAGGAGAGAGCCCTATTTGTCACCCTTGGAGCCAGCAGTAGGGCATGCAACCGCCTCTGCAGCTAGGAGGGGAGCCGTTCGAAACACCAGGCTGTGTGGAGGAACAAGAGGGTAGAAACGCCAGCATGTGCAATTGTATAAAACTTTAATACAAAGTCAGCTACAAAAGAAACCCCTTCCCTGCCCGTAGCGCTCTTCAGGCTAACTGGCATCTGTGGCAGGGAAGCTGGGCTGCAGCCTGGGGTCCAGCCAAAAGCACCTTGCGCTGGTCAGAGAACTTGCTCCTACCTCCAGTTGCATTCTTGGACGATGGAAGTGTGAATGGCGAAGGGTGGCTGGAAGGGGCGGAGGTATGTTTCTTGTGTCCGAGGTCATGCCAGCAGGCTGGTGTGGCAGGTTCTCGGGCCCCGTTGGCACAGGCACCAGCACTAGCCTTGGGATTCCCCCCGCCCCAGCCCTTCTTGCTCGGAGAACAGCTGTTTTGGAGAGAGTTCAGGTCGCTTTCCTGTGGGATGAAAAGGCCAAGGAGACGGCTGGAGACTATGGCAAAGCCCTGTTCCCACAACCAGCCAGCCCAACTCCTGGGGGAGGGGTCGCCCCACTACCTGGACTGGTTGAGGTGCAGCGCGGCCACGTTGGAGCGGTGTGGACTCGTGCGCCGGATGAGAGGGGCGGAGGCAGAGTTGATGGCTAAGCCATGGATGTCGGTGCGATTCATGGGAGCTGGCACAGAGGGGAAGGGGAGGCTGGTGTACAAGTGGCCTGGTGCTCTCCCACTAGTGTGGGACAGGCAGCTCAGGGAGCCAGAGCTCATGTACAAGGGGCGTTTGCTGGCCGGGCTGTCTAGAAGGGAAGCAAGACAAGGCAAGGCTGCAAGACGCCTGGCTGGCCCAGGAGCACTCAGATACCCTCTGGGCGGCTGGTTTCTCCTTGAGTCCAGCCCTAGCCCACAAACCAAGGGGGGAGGTCCAGAACCAGGCCGCTCAGCTGGGATTGCCTTGGGCTCCCTGCCAGCAACTCTGCCAGCATCACAGGCGGGCTGAGTGTTCCCGTCAGGCAAGATTCACCACCTCAGGCACAGAGGAACCACATGTTCTCGTGGCACCTGTGACTCTCTCAGCCTCAGGCTTCCTGGACACACAGACAGGGCTGAAGCCTCAGCCCCCTGGGTGAGGCAGAGAGTGCGAGAGGAGCCTGCCCCCATGACACCGCCACCCGGGATACTCACTGCCTTCCAGTTTGTTCTTGGCACTAGAGAATCGCCGACCCCCAGCCTTCAGCATCCGGGCCAGACTGCAGGGCTCGCCGACCATGGCGGTGCCCAGCCAGCTCATGTTCTTGGGGGGCTGCAGGTGCATTTGCGACTTGAAGTGTGATGCGTAGGAGGCCTCCTGGGAAGGGGCCAGGCCTGACAGGGCCCCCAGGATGGTGGGGATGAAGCCTTGGTTGCCGAGCAACTGGACTTGTGCTGTGGGTTGCTGCATGATGTGATGTCCAAGCTCCTGGACAGAGCTCCCCAGGAGGGTGAGGGGCACCAGTGTCATCAGGTTCTGGGGCTCTCGGTTGCTGAACACGTCCTGCAGAAAGTGGGGCTGGAAAAGCAATGCCGCAGATTGAGGCCTCAGCAGGGCCAGCTCCCATCAGCATCTCATGCAGGCTTACTGCTCCTCTGCAAAGGCCCACAGTACAATGGGGTTGCCCCAAGTCCCAAGACTTGTTTTCTGCCCCCAAAGGGATGCGAGTTAACCTTCAACTCAGCCCTGAGGCTACAGCTGTAGAACAGAAGCAGAGAATGGAGGACGTCCATTCTGTAGGCAGAGGCAGAACCTGAACTCAGGTCCCTCAGAATCAAGGCCGCCTCTTTGCCTTGACTACCCATCCTTCTTGGGCAGCAAGGTTCACAGTGGATCTAGGGGCCCTAGTGAGAGCAGCGACTCCCCACCTGGCTTTCCGAGATGTTGAGCTGGGGCTTCTGAATTTCCGCCGGCCGGGGCTCTGAGTTACGGAGCAGGCGGGTCAGCTGGTCCACAATGCCCAGCCCGCGGATGAGGTTCTCACGCCGCAGGAGGGCCTTGACCCTCTCCACTTCCTCCTCCTCCACTATCGCTTGAGGAGTCATGCTGTCATAGGGCAAGGAGGGCATCTGAGGGGACAGAGGGAGGGGTTGGCACAAACGTGCACGGCTGGCGTTTTCCTGAAAGCAGCCCCCCTCACCCCCCCCCAACAAGCACCCGAGGCTTGCTCTCTGGCTTCAGCCCCCTGACCCACTTCTGCCCTAAAGCTGTGTTTCGCTGGGATGAGTGGAGCCTGCTGCTGGGCAGGAGACTCTTCCCCACGCCCTCCGCAGAGAGGACAAGAATTCGTCCAGGCTGTCTCCTTCCAGACACATGCTCCAGGTCACGCTCCCCCCTGCCCTGCATGCTGGGCCCAGGTGCCCCGGCACTCTCCTGGCCAGCAAACCCAAGTGCCAGGCAGGGGAGGGGGCTCCTCCACACTTGCCTCATGCAGGCCGTCACCTGGAACAAGGACAGCTCCTGCCCATTGGGGCAGAATTCACCATCGCAGAGTGACAGGCCTTACCCTAGACTGCCTGCCAAAGAGTTCTTGCTCACACAGGACAGTGTGGAGCAGTGTGGCAGGGGAGGGGGCAGTTTTGCAGCTCCTTCCTCTCCCTGGGGGTGAATAGTTAGGGCGGCCACTAGAAAGATAGATGCGGTGGGAGTAGCAGGTGGCACTCCTCAGTTGTTTACCTGGAGAATGTAGCGATTCTGCGAGCAGAGGCTGGGGTGCCCGGGCTAGTCCTTTGGACCCCCAACCAGAGCTTAACGCCTTCCTGTCACTAAGAGAGCAAGAGAGGGTACCTTCAGGCTCCAGGTCTTGCTGTGGCTATACGATATGCGGGTGAGGGCAGCCTTGCCCTTGCCCTTCTCCTGGGACTTCTCCCCCGCTGACTCCCCCTGCAGGTTCTCCTTCATGTCCCTTCTCTTCTTCCCAGCTGCGCTCTCCTTCTGCTCCTGCTTTTGGCGGATCTCCTCCAGCTGTTGCCTGGAAGGACAGAAACAGACTTGGGCAGATGCCACAGGGATCTGGGTGGGTGCCAGCAGGGGGCAAGGCCCCTCCCCACATCCTTAGTACCTGGCACATTCTTCTCTGGCCTTCGAGGCCACCGTCTCCTGGAAGAGGGAGCCGCTGTGCTTGAAGAAGGGTGCGTACTTCTCCGTGCCTTCTGCAGGGAAGATGCGGCGGTAGCCGCCCAGGTGGGTGTCCTCGTACTTCTCGGCCTGGGCCAGCCAGGCAGCCTGGCTACTCTCCATCTGCTCGCGCCTGCAGAGCAAGAGAGGCCTGGCGCTGGCTCCAGCTGGTGGGAAGAGCCTGTGCCCGCAGGCACGCACACCCCTGAGTCTCTCCAGCGGGCAGGCCCTGAGCAGACACCCTGGTCCCCTTCATTCCCACTCCGCAGACTTGCAGGCCCCAGCCAAGGTCACCAGGCAACCAGCCCCCCCCCCCGACCCGAGAGGAGCGGGACTCCGGCAGGTCTTTTGGCCTGGAGGCAGGTCTTTTCTTCCATAAGGACTGGAAAACACTGCCTGGCCTTCAAGTGCTGTGCCTAGCATGAAGGGACAAAGGTGAAGCCGTGGCAGAGACTGGTAGCCAGTGGCTACTAGAGTGACAAGAGGTTCCGGGGCCAGGATAGCCTCCCTAGCCGGGCCCCTGCACTGCTCGCCCTTGCAAGGGTACCTCGCCTCCCGTGGCGGCTGGTGTGCCTGGAGAAGGCGCTCCTTCACCCGCCTCTTGTCCTCCTCCAGCACCTTCTTCTTGTCGCAGGCGCGCAGGTTGATGAGGTTGATGGCATCACAGAGAAGGGCATCCTTCACTTCACGGTCCAGGCGGGAGTCAGTGGTGAAACTGGGGGAGTGGTTGACCTGAAAACACAAGGCTGCTTGAGCCCAGGAGGAAGGAAGTCCAATCCCTGCAGCAGCGGAAGGGCAGGAAACCACTGAGCAGCCAGGCTCCAAGGCTTTGGCACCTGTTCCCATGGGGTCTCCAAGCACAGAGCTGGGAAGGAAAGACCCCTGCCTGGAGTGGAAGGCAAGAGGCTTGTGTACTTGCAGCCAGCCAGGGCTGTAAACGCAACAGGGCCAGTGCATGAAGGAGCTCTTTGGGCTGCGTGTGTGAGTGTGTGTGTCCATTCCACTTCAGCTTCTTCAGGGCCCACTGCATGGCTCCCCAGGGCAAGGCCTGAGAAGGCAGGGCCATGGGGATGGCCGCCTGCCTGGGAGGGTGGCAAGGACCCTCTTCCTGGGGAGAGGCTGAGCAGGTCTTCGCTGGGGACATGGCTGCCAACTCACCTCCAAGAGCCAGGGCTTGAGTTTCCTGTCCAGGAGGACATCAAAGCCCAGGATCTCGAAGCAGGCACACCCCGAGATGTGGTTGGGGAAGCAGGTGCGGTAGTTGTGCTTTAGGACCGGGTGGGCAGCGATCAGGGTCTTGATGATGATGTCCTCGATGTCCTGCCAGAGCTCAGTTGTATCGTAGCTGTGCTCCCGCATCCAGGTGTTCAGAGTGGACAGCTTCCTGTTGTGGCAGGGAAGAAGGGGAGAGGGTCACCAGGGCGCTCTGGGCCACTCCAGCTCTGTCCCCACAGAAGCAACAAAAAGGGAGCCAAGGAGGACTGGGCCATCATCTGGATCCCTACAGCTCACTCCAGCAAGCAAGGAAAGTAGCCTTCGTGCGAGTCCCTGTGCTTCCCTCCTTTGCTGCCACCACCTCGCTGAAAGGCACAGATAGCCCCCCAAGCACACACGAAGCGGGGTGGAAGAGACACAATACCTCTTGCTGCCGGTGTTGTCATCACGAACAAAGTTCTCGTGGTGCTTGTTGATGGCGTAGTTGGTGAGGTGCATGCAGATGTCGTCCTGACACAGAGGAAGGCAGGCACAGAGCAGGAGGGTTTCCCCTTTCTTCCCCCTGCCACCCCTGCCCCAGCAGCACCCAAGCCCTGCTCTGGCACACCAGGAGCTGCCTTCCCTGTGCCAGACCCAGGGCCCACCCCGGAAGCGGCACCCAGTGAGACAGTAGAAGCACTCCCCACCCCTACTCCAAGCAGTTCCCGGAGACCCCACCAGGCACCCGCAGTGGCTGCTTATCCTACAGGGCTTGTGTTGGTGCCGGGAAACAGCCCTTCTTTACCAGGTTGCTGCTGCTGGGCTCGATGTACCTCATGGTGGCAAAGCGGGCCAGCCCCTCCTCATAGAGGAAGATCTTGAGCGGGTCGCAAGAAGTGACCAGGACGTAAATGCGCATGTCAAACTTAAAGCCATCAATGAGGAAGGGCTGTGAAAGAACAAGCAGAGTGACAAGGAGGTGGGAGAGAACTTCCCCCATGGGCTGGGTCAGGAGACTTGCACCAAGTGTACCATCTGCTGGCACGCAGCACAGTGGCAGAAAAATCCCACTTGCACCTGGTCTCGTTACCCTACCTTGGCAATGTATTGCTGGCAGATCATGTGCTCTCCATGCTTGATCTCCTTAGGGTTACGTGTTATGAAGATGCCCCGTCCTTGGCAGCCGCTGTCTGGCTTGCAGATGTACGTCCTGTTCTTCCTCATGCGCCCATAGGCTTGGAAATCACCATAGCTGTGCAGGGAGGACACGGTTGCTGGCACTACTGGAGACTTCTGTGCCACCCAGGGGTCCCTCTCTTAGGCTGACAGCCATTGCCTTCCATTCAAAAGGGGGGATAGGTGCCCCAGAGCTGGCTCAGAATGCAGGAGAGATGGGAACTGGCACCTGCCCCTCCTTGGGCACCAGCACTCAAATCAGATTTCCTGAGATGCAGGTTCTGCTCAACCCTTCCCTGCACATCAGACTACTCTGGGCACATACTCAGCCGGCAGGCACCAGGTGCGGGGGAAGATGCTGTACTCCTTGGGGAAGAGCTTGAGCATGCGATTGAGGTTCCGGGCCAGCAAGTCCTTGCGGCAGATCTCCGCCATGCCTGGAAAGTGGTTGATTTTCTGAAAGAAACCAAGAGCAAGAGACTTGCATGCCTGCAGGAGGGACTGCTGGCTCCACAAACAGCCAGGGATGGTGGGGGCATCTGTCTCAGTTTTACTTCTCTTGTTTATTGGAGTGATTTATGATCCTGCCTCTGAAGCTTACAAAGAGATATCCCCAAGTGGGAAAGGGATGGGGCATCCAAAGTTCACATAGGAGAAACCCCCTGCAAAAAACAAAGCAGGCAGACCAAGCCTAAAACAAGAGCAGCCTGGTGGAAAAGTCAGGATGAACAATAGCCACAAAACATGGAGCAGAGCAGCTGCCAAAAAGGACAGACAAGACTCCTGGTTTTAACCAAGCACTTAAGCTCCTCAAAGCAGGCACCAGGCAAACATTGCTGGGGCTTTTGCAGAAGATCCTTTCCATAGTTGCTATTTATCTCTCCTTAAAAGATAGGGAGCCAGAGAAAGGTCAGATCTCAATGCCCTACAAGTGAGTAGTAATAGACCTTCAGAGCCTGTGGCTCAAGCACACAAGCCAGCACTTGGAACTATTCTCACAACACACAGGAAGCCAGAAGAGGGGATAAGAGCTGGCAAAAGATTTACCAAGAAGCCCATGCAGCAAAGACTGTGGCTGCTACACTATAGACCAGATGAAGTTTCCACATAGTCTTCAAGGCATCGCCATTGCATCTTCAATCCCACCCAACCAGGGCTGATGTAGTCACAGTGCAGCCCCAAAATAAAGGAACACTCCCTTACCTTGAGAAGGCCTCTGTGACTGCACACAACACTGCCACCCCACCCCACCCCCAGAGGATACAGCACACACCCCACTGGCATGATTGATCAGCACTGGAAAGTTGGACAGAATTGGGCCTTGCAGTAAACAAGCCTGAATGTGACTAAGGGCACAATCCTAATCTGGAGTTACACTGGCACAATCAGGCCAGCAAAGTTTGGCTGGCACAAGAGCCACTGTAAAGTGCTTTTGGACCACTCTCAGAGTCCGAGAGGATGGCGCACGTCTGTGTGCTGATCTCTCTGAGACCCACAGTGGTCCAAACATACTTTATGATGGCCCTTATGCCGGCCAAACTTTGCTGGCCTAACTGTGCAGGCTTAACTTGAGGGTAGGATTGCGACCTAAGGCATGTACAACTGTGGCAATGCTGCTTCTGAAGGGACTGCAGATGGCATGTTTCTCTAGCCCAGTGGTTCCCACACTGTGGGTTGGAAGCCAGTTTCAGGTGGGCCGCGAAGCACCTAGAGCAGCCATATTAAAAATATGAGAAGATGAGATTCTGGAAAGGGGGAGGGCTATGTGGTTGTTTTGCTTGTAAAATGGGCTTTCCCCATTTATTTTGCTTCTGGAAAATTGCTGAGAAATAACCCAACTTATTGCTGCATTCCTAGGAAAGAGCAGGCTCTGGTGTCACACTGATAGCACTTCCAGCCATGGCATCACTTCTGGTGGGTCCTGGACAGACTATCATTCTAAAAAATGGGTCCTAGTGCTAAAGAGTTTGAGAACCACTGCTCTAGCCCCAGTTGCAGGTTTCACCACAATATCCCAACTAGGGCAAAACTTTAACACATAAGCCCAGCCATTTGGAGAGAACAAGGCCCCAAGACTGCCTCTGACAGTTGTGGAGACAGCTCAGCAGGAGACATTCCCAGCAGGAGAGCACACAAGTCACTCAGATCCGGAAGGGACTGTGGGTGACCCTGCGGCAGCACACACATCAGAAGTGCTGTGGCATTTCAGATAGCAGTTATAGACTACATGCATGGCCCTGGTTTTTATCCAGGGACAATCCACAGCACAGTCACAGCTCAGTCTCCCCTCGTCCTGCTCCAGGTACCTGAAACCTCTTCATTTCCATGACACGCTCCAGCGAGACTGAACAGTCAGTCCAGTAAACTGTCCACTCCTCGTCCTCTCCCACTTCCTTCAGGCCACAGCGCCGAGCAGCACGCCTAACTGCAGCAGAACAAGCAGAGGGCCATGGAAGGCTCCAAGGGGGGGCATAGGTCCTCCCCTAGCCCGGCAGCAATAGAGGGACTTGAGTCAATACAATCCTCCACTACTTGTGACCCCGGAAGTCTCTCTTCATGGCCCCTATTGACCCAGGCCACTTAGCAGCTGGCCATCATGGTCACAACAGTGGCTGCTTTCCATATCCTGAGTATTGCAAAACACCAAGATGAGGGACCAAGCCGTCCCCAGATCCTGTGCAATGCTCGTGCTACAGAGAAAGGAACCAAGAACCAACCATGCCTTACCGCTTTCATACTTGCAGTTGGTTAGGTTGATGGACAGCCTGGAAACAAGATGGGAGAAAGCAATGGCTCAGTGGCTGAGGAGAGCCGCTCTGTGCCCCAGCAGTGGGTCCCAGAAGGAAAACGGCAGCAGAGACCTTGGAGCCCAAGGACTTGGAAGTGGTGCGTTTTCAAAATGAGCAGGCTATTAGCCTCCAGCTGGCTTTTCACTTGGGTTTTTATTTGACAGGACTCACCGGTGCTTCTTCTTCTTCTTCCTCCTTGACTCTTCTGGCTCACATTCCTCAGTTGCTTGGTCCTCCAGATCCACCAGACAGATCCCTGGCTGGTCGCTCCTCCTGCCGGCTTGGCCCCCTTTGCCTTTGTGGCCCTGGCTCAGAGCTCCTTGCTTGTCCCAAGAGCCGCTGGGCTGAGGCGCTTTGTCTCTGGTCTCTAGGCACGCAGTTCCCGACTCATCTGACAGATCCCCTTCGTCGTCGTCGTCCTCCTCCTCGTCTTCATCTTCGTCAGTTTCGTTCTCAGAGTCGCTGCTTTCATCCGTGTTGATCTTCATTCTCGCAGGCACCCTTGCAAGAAAGCAGAGGGGAGGGGGACACAACGGGTCAGCGGAGCCTGGCGCGGCAGCATTCGGCACGAGCTGCCGAGGAGAAGGGCTCCTCTTCTTCCTCCGCAGCGCCAGCCGCGCCGCCCTCATGCCACCCGGGACGGCCTTTCTTCCCGCCGGGGTCGCGAGCCTCCAGAGCCTCAGCAGGCGCGGCGGCCTTTCCGAAGGCTGCCCCGCTCCTCCCTCCGGGGAGCCGCTCCTTCCCCGGCGCTGCTGAGGACTGTGCCCGCGCTCCACATGCCCACCCAGGCCGGGGCCCGCCAGCCTAGACGCGCCCGGCCTGAGACGCAGCAACAGGGAGTGGGTCGTCCGCGAGCCCCCAGGCCGGGCGCTGTGTCGCGGGGTGCCTCTTGGGTGCCCCGCAGGGAGCCGGCCAGGCCACCGCTCCGCGCCCGACTCCTGCGCAGGGGGCGGCTGAATAGGTCCCCCCTACTCGTGGAGCGGCTCCCTGCGCCCCTCACCGGGCCCCTCGGCTTCCCCTGAGGCGGCGGCGGCGCCTGGGCCTTGGGCTCCCTGGGGCCCCGACGCGGTCACCATGCCGACGACGGGCCCCGCCCACCAGAGACATAAACACGCGCCAGAGCGGCCACCCCCTACCGGAAGTCTGGAGGCCGCCATCTTGGAGCGGGGGTTCTGCGGTTTCCATGTCAACGCGAGGCCCCGCCCCCAACCTGCGCTAGTTCATCCAGGCCTTGTCCCACCCCCTGGTTGCGATTGGCATAAGCTTCCGCCAACGTGAGGGGGGGACGGACACCGGCTGCTGACCTTTGAAGCATCCGCAAAAGCGTTGCTCGATTTTGCGCGTTCTCAAGACTGGGAAGCTCCCCGGGGGTGGGACGGTCGCTGCTACCTGGGAGCCTGAGGTAGACTGCGTCTGGGTTGGGAGGCTCTACTATCAGTGCGAGGGGGGGGCTAATGTAATGGCCGCCCCCGCCCTGCTTGACACCTTGAAACCAGGGCATGGCTCGTGGCAAGCTGTTGCACCTCATTAGCTGCTACCGGCACGAACAAGTTGGCCTCGTTGCTCAAGCCCCTCTGGGGTTCCTTTCCAGTAGCGCCATATCCCCCTTGATTGCACAAACCGTGCTGGCCTCCTGCCACTGCAGACAGTGGGAATCCCACCCACCATAGGGTGTCCCCCTGCCACCCCTTCCTTTCAAATGGCTTGTTGGCATGCCACCAGTTTAGCACCACATCAGGAGACCAAAAGCAGGCCAGAGAGGCACAGAAGCCTCCAGGAGAGGGAAAGAATATTTCAGCATGCCTCCCTCCAGAGCAGCAAAAAGCCTCAAGCTCTGGCTGCAGCCAGGAAACCCTCTGAACCAACTGGTGGCCTCTCTCTCTCATCCACCTCACCAGTGAGCTCTAATCCCAAGCTAACTAGGCAAGAGGCTTTTTTAAAAGTGGTACACCTCTTATATTTAGCACGGGGGGGGGGACGACTGTTGCTTTTCACCCTAGCACTGTGTCTTTTCTAGTGACAGTTTGCTGGTGTTTCTTTTACATCTTTTTAGATTGTGAGCCCTCAGGGAGCCATTTAATTATTTGATTTGGTCTGTAAACCACTTTTTGAACTCCTTGTGTTGAAAAGCAGTATATCAATAATAATAAATACACCCACCAATGACACTTGAGTTGTAATGTAAGCTTGGAACAGGTAGATCAAGAGGCCTTCCTACAAGGGCACAAAGAATGGTGGTGCCAATAGGGGGTGCAAATTCAAAAAAAATGACACCTCTTTTTTTCCTTGCAAACATGATTCATTCACACATACACATCAAGCAACCTTGCTCCATCATCCAGATAGGACTTCCCCACACCCAGAGATCCCATATGGTGCAAACTACTTTGAGGAAAGAAATTCTTCCAGAGGGCTTTCTCTCTTCTTACCCCAAAAGCACCATGATTTGTCCAGTGGAGTTCACATTGTGCTTTATTGGCTAGCAATCTCCCAAGTCCTTAGCAGTGGGGAGGGGGATTCCACCACCACCACCTTCACAAACTAGAGCATCAAAGCACAAATTAGCAGCATATCTGAGATGGGTCAGTCAGTGTGGGGCTGGTTATTCTTTGAGGAGCGCCACAAGCTCATGCTGGAGCTGGGCAAACTGGAGCTCTGGGAGAAGGTATTTCTGGATTGTGTGAATGGCTGATGCTTCTGTGAGAGCCTCAAAGTCCTGTGCAGTTTTGATGGGCAGGTGCCCGGCCAGCTCGCAGAGGGCCACATTGAATGCAGACTGTTCTTTGGCACCAAAGCAGGGTCTCCTGGCCCAGATAAGGACTCGAATTCCAGGCCGTGTTTTGCAGCGAACGGGTCCATGGGGCGCAGCTCCCCGAGTCACAAACAGGTTGTGTGCAATCTCTCTTCTGACCAGGTGGTCGGTGAGCTGACAAATCCTGTGTGTCATCTCCCCGACCTGCTGCCCATCGCTGTAGAATAGGAAGGCTGGGGCTGGTACCTCCTGCAGCAAGTAGAAGTTCCGCTCTGGCAGAAGAGACTGGCAGGGGGCAGTTTCAGCCAGGAGCTCCCAGTTCAGGTAAAACCCATGAAGGTGCAAGTGGTTGACAGAGGCAAAAGCCCCCAGGCTGTTGAAGCCAACACGGAAGCCAGGATGGGAGCTGAGGAGGACGGCTTCCAGGCCAAAGCAAAGAACCTCTGGGGTGAGGATCTGGGGCAAGGAGAGCGCAGGGTCAGGGATGAGGAGGACGTGCCCAAACTCCAGCGGGCTGACATTAATCACAACAAGAACATCGCCACTGGCAGAGCCAGCCAAGGGAGGGCCGCCCCTGGCCATGCAGAAAAGAACCTCCTCTGGCCGAATCTTACTGAAATTGAACTGCCGGGGGTCAAAGTGCTGCCGGACACTCTGGATGTCCTGGGGCCTCCTCCTCTCCAATCCCCTCTGGATGTTCAGCTGGGCCACAAAGCCAACGTCCCCCGGCAGGATCCGCGTCTGCAGCTCCCCCAGGCGATAGCGGAAGAGGCCCCGGTTCAGTCTGTCCTCCCAGCCCAACTGCAGAACTTGGTCAAAGCGGGATGGGGTGTGGCCAGCTGGCCCATGAAACTTGCCTCCTTCCCACTCCACGCCACACAGCACCAGGTCCTCCTCGTGGTAGGCAAAGACCTCGGCACATACAGACTTCGGTGATGAGGAATACAGGGGGTCCTGGGGGGCTGGTCTAGTGGTCTCTACTCCCTGGTCCACGCAAGGTGTACCTTGAGGCGTCTCTGAAAGAGAAAGGCTGCTGAGTCAGTCTGGGGCATCCAGAAAAAGCCCCCCCCCTCCCCATTCTCTTTTCTTGGGGTTCCCTTCCCTGCAGAGAGGCTGGCAACCTTTCCCCCAAACTTCCACAGCGAAAGGATGTGTCAACTCCGGCCTCACACCCAGAGGGAAGCTGGTTGGCGCTGCCTGCCAAGCAGTCTCCGGACGCAGCCGCTGCTGGATCAGGGTCAAGGCTGAGCAGTTAGCTGGTTGCTGCCCCGCTCCTCAAACAGAATCACGCGTCCCGCATGGAACAGATCTGGCGACGTCGGTGAGACGCCGGGCAGGAAAGGGGCGCGCGAAGAACACGCATTTCATCACGCATTTCTCGCGGGCACCCGGAAATCCAAGCGGCCTCAGCGGGTCGCGGGTGGGGGCTTCCACCGATTCCGATTCAGGCGCCTCCCGCCCCGGACTCCTGGGTTCCCGCCTAGCCCGACGCCGCAGCGGCCAAGAATCCCCACTCGCTCGCTCCTCTCTTCCCCGACCTGCTCGCTGCTGAGCCCGGAGAGGCGAGTCCGAGTCCGTCGCCATGTCTCAGGCGGCGATGCCTGGATGAGTCGCTGGCGCCGTCGGAAGCGGAGCTGGAGCTTCCGCGGGGCGGCCCAAAGCCGGCATTGCAGGTGGCCCAGGCGAAGATCCGCACAGGTACTCGCCGGATCCGGGGCAACGGACGACAGCCCGCCCCGCCCCGCCCCCCCGCCCCGCCCCGCCCCGCCCCTTCCAGCCGGAGCGCCCGTAGTGGCAGCCTCCGTAAAGGGCGGGCGCGGTATGGGGAGGGCCAGCGGACTGCGACGACGCGGAAGCCGGAGCGAGCTTCCTGGAGCGAAGCGCCGTCCTCCTGCCGCGCCATGGGAGGCTCGGGTAGTCGCCTGCCCCGGGATCTCCTGGGGGAGTACCAGGTACTGCGGGGGCTCCCCTCGGGGCGGGCCGGCAGAGGAGCAGCCGCCGCCGCCGCCGCCCTCCCTGGAATTCCGCGAGCGTCGACGGTGTAGCGGGTGGAGGTTCCCGACTTGCCCGCCCCCTCCGCGGCCGCTGTTGCTCCGGGACTCTGGAGCAAAGCCCTGAGCAGCGGAGAGTGCGTGGGGGGCGCTGGCTGCCGGGGCCGGACAGTAGACACTCGGGGTGGGGGCGAGCTCTACCGCCCTGCCTGCAAGGATTGTGGGGTGCACGGGGGATGAGTGGGCTCACCCGCTTCCTCTCCCTTCCTAGGAACTGACCTTTCTGACCAAGCAAGAGATCCTGCTGTGAGTATTCTCAGCCCCTTGGCAGTTCCTTTCGCGCAAGTGGGAGGGGGTGTAAGAGAAGGCCAAGACCCCCTCCCCATCGACAGGGAGCATGTAGGGCTGGCAGGGAGCCCAGATCCTCGTGGAGGGGAGAGCTCCTGTGAACGTGAGCCTTATTGCTGATGAGCCCTGTTGCTGTTGAGCCCTGTTGGACCTTGCAAAGGGGCGGGTGGCAGCAGCAGCAGCAGAGAATTGGCCAGAAATAGGCCCAACTCCGGTTCTGGGTTTCCTCCCTGCCCCCTGTGGCACTCCAGGGATGGATTCTGGCTCTCGGGCCATAAGGGCAGGTTCTGGGACGAGTGGAAGGAGCGGTGGAGACTCCCTGGCGCTGAGCAGGCATTGTGCAGGCAAAGAGCTTGACTTTGCCCTGGGCCTGGCAGGGGAGCAGCAAAGCCTCCTGTTGCTGGGAATTCCCTGCGCTTAGCGCCATCAGGCCAGTCGCAAGAGGAGGGGACTGGCTGGCCTCCCAAGGAAAGCGGCTAAATGCCGAGTCAGGCCACTGCTCCATCTGACTCAGCACGGTGCACACAGACTGGCAGCAGCTCCCCAGACCTTCTCTGCCCTTCTTGGAGATGCCACCCTGGGGGTCTGAGCTGTAGATGGCAGTCTTCCAGACTTGGCGATGCTCAACAGGCACCGGGTGCTGGTTTCTCTTCCAGGGCCCACCGGCGGTTCAGCGAACTGCTGCCCAAGGAGGAGCGAGACCGGGCTGTCACCACCCGGATTCCCAAGAGCAAGATCCTGATGCTGCCAGAGCTGCGGGTAGGCCGAGGGTGGGACCTCTCTGTGGGGGCTGCTCTGGCCATTCTCTGGCCTGGAGGGCTGCTAGGCTAGCTGGTGCCCTGCTGCAGCCTTTCCCTGGCAGTGAGTCCTGGCCTGCGGCAGCCTGCATCCCATAGGGTGAGCACTGGCTCCAGCATGCCAAGGCAAGGGGGCTACCAGGCCAGTCTCAGGTTTGTAGCTAGTGGCAGGAGAGCAGGAGCAAGAAAAGGCCGGGACCTTCTTTGGCCAATGCTGGACCGAATAGGCCAAGGGCCCAATTCGCCAAGGCTTTCTTATGCTGTGCTGTCATAATTGTTGTTACTCTGTCATGCTCCGGTGGTACTTCCAAATGCAGTTGCTAGGGAGAGAAGCCAGGGGCTACAGCCAGTGGTGTCATTCAAATGATTTAGGAACAGGAACTCACTTTTGATTGGCACTTGTCGGGAACCCGGAACCAGCCACGGAGCCCGTTAGGATCCGGAACGCCCGTTCTGGTCCGTTCCCCCTGAATGACATCACTGGCTACAGCCTCTTCTGAGGGGAGTAGTTTGCAATGGTTAGCATTCATGTACCCCTCCCTACTCTCTGCTTTTCCTCTTTACTGAGTCAGCAGCTGAATGGGGTGTGTGTGTGTGATAACAGGTTGATCCATCTGCTGCCACTGTAACAAAGGAGGCCAAACGGGGAGGAACCCCTCCCCAGGAGATCACTGAACCCCATGAGTTTTTATGTAAATCAAGTTGCAGCAGTAAACACCGGTGATTGATGTGAATCACCTTAATTACACATGAACATACACTAGGCTAACAAGGAGTTGATATATAATGGGCTTATTTATTTTAAGAAAAAGGAATTAAATCAAAGGGGGTAGAGAAAAATATGACACAGCATATGCTGACCCTCCACTAAATGAACCCAAAGATAAAGCTGGATGCAGTAACTAGGAGCACAATCCTAAACTGGAGTTAAGCTGGCATAAGCCAAGCCAGCAAAGTTTGGCCAGCACAAGGGCCACCATAAAGCATGTTTGGACCACTCTCAGAGTCAGGGAGAATGGCTCACATTTCTGTGCTGGCCTCTCTGACTCTGAGAGTGGTCCAAACCAGAGGCAGATCTAAGGAAGGGCAAAGCTCTAAGTTTTGCAAGAAGCCTTACCTTGCAGTGGAAATCACTCCTCTCCTGCACCGTTTTAGCCAATCCTCACAGGGAAAAGCAACATCTTGGCATTGCTTACTGGCTACAGCAGCAAGGGAGAGGAGGGATTTACATGACAGGGTAAGGCTTCTTGCAACACTTAGAGCTTTGCCCTCCCTGTAGATCCGCCTCTGGTTCAAACATACTTTACGGTGTCCTTTGTGCTGGCCAAACTTTGCTGGCTTAGTTTATGCCAGCCTAACTCAGTTTAGGATTATGCCCTAGGAAGCAGAGAGAGCTGGGGTGCTACTCAAGAGCAAAGCACACGGAATCCCAGATATCCGTGAAGTTTGCAGGCTGGCTTGGAATGTAAAGGCAATACAACAAAACAAATTCCCTGAACACACATTGACAGCTACTTGTGTTGTCCCTGAGATCCCTATCCACATGCTTGCTGGAAAGTAAGTAGGTATGTCTTCCTCAAACCAAACACTGGTCCCCAACAGCAGGCCTGGCGAAATGCACCCAAGCATCTCTCTGCGTGCCCAAGGAAAGCCATCATCTTCAACGATGCCATGAGGGAATCTGATTAGATTAGAGGAAGCCACCTAGGTGCTCTTTACCTAGATAGGCAAGTTTGGCTGCTCAGCTATTGGGCACGTGCCTATCTCAGTAGAAAGCTTGGCTGCAGACCCAGAGAGGGGCCAGTTCGCCTCCAGCCACATGGCTATTTAGGAGTGGCCTTTCAAGTGAAGGACATACTGCAAGAGGATATCCCAGCGGCGTTTAAGATGCTGAGCTAGCACAGAAGCCTCTGCGGGCTTAGAAGTGTCCCCAAAAGAGGAGAAATTGTGAAAACACAAGTAGGGGACAGAGCACAGCATTCACTAAAAAATTGGAAAATTGTGGTTTAGACTAGCCTGCCTGTGTAAGCCGCTTTGGGCATTTGCTTCAGCACAGGAAAGGCCGGGTATACATTCTTCAAATAAATAAATAAAGGGAATAGTTGACCTTCGCTAAATGCAGGTGCAAAGCTGTGGTCTTGGGCATCTGAGTTTCCTAGTTGAATGGAGGAAGTTCCAGTTTAGCTTCCACTGGGCAGAATGGGAGGGGTGGAGCTCCTCTCCCCATCCCCCGCCTTCATTGTAGCCATTTCCTCCTTACCAGGCAAACCCCTTCCGACACCGGATCTGCCGGGTCTTCTCTACAGCTGAGGATGGGGAGGGCAGCCTGTCCTTTGAGGACTTCCTTGATATGCTGAGTGTCTTCAGTGACTCGGCCACGCCAGAGATCAAGTCCCACTATGCCTTCCGCATCTTTGGTGAGTGCAAGAGAAGCGCCTGGCCAAGTCGTGGCTGAGCAAAGCCTCTCGCAGGGCACCACGGCTGCATGCTCTTGCTGCGAGGCCTGCTGGCTGGGTGTGGATGTGCTGGGCAGCCAGCAAAATAAAGCCCATGGAATTCATTGCTTGGGCCAGTGAGGGCACGTTGCACAGATGTGCACCGGCTACTGGCTTGCATGGCTACCCGAAAGGGGTAGGAAAGAGTCCTGGAAATCCAACAGGGTCACTGGTAGCCAATGCCTTGGTCTATTGCTGGCAGACTTCTGATGGCCCAATTGTGGGGACACCTGGGCAGCGTTTGACTAGATGGCTTCTGATCCGCTCCAGCAAGGCCACAACTTGCACAGTCCCCAGAGCAGGGAGAGGGAGGAGCAGGGCTTCCACAGGGATGGTCTGTCCCAGCAAGAGCCAGCAAGCTGAGAGTCTTCAAGCCGTGGTTGCCTGAAAGGCCACTTCAGCTCCACGTTCTTTAGCTCCTGCACCACTCCCGGTATTGAAATGTGAAAGGATAAATGCAGGGGTTCATCGATGTGGCTGTCCCCTAAACCACTTGCATGCATTAATATTCCCAGAGGTGAGTCATTGTTGCCCCTTCCAGGCCAGAAAGAGGATTCGTCTTGATGCCTTTAAGAGGGGATTGGACGGGTTTCTGGAGGAAAGGTCCATCGTGGGCTATAGGCCATGATGGATTGTGCAACCTCCTTACAAAGGTGGAGGGCTACTGGTACCGGGTGCAAGGGAGTGGCAACAGGATGCAAGCATCTTGTTGTCTCATGCCTCCTTGGGGCACCTGGTGGGCCGCTGTGAGATACAGGAAGCTGGACTAGATGGGCCTTTGGTCTGATCCAGCAGGGCTCTTCTTATGTTCTTATGTTCGTATTCACTTCCCCTCCAAAAGCAGGTTAGGGGGGAGGATGTATAGGCGGAGGAGAGCCTGGCTGCATCAGGCAGAGGCCCACGATGTCCAGCCCAGTTTCTGCTGGGAAGCCAGAGGCAGGAATTGAGGGCTAGGCTTCTGAATGAGGAGGCAGGCCTCTACCTGCCCCTGCTGGACGTGGCTCCTGTGTGTCAAAAGTGGCCCTTTCCCCTGGAAAGAGGGGAATGTCAGCAGAAAGGGGAAGCGGCAGCCCTGGCAGAGCAAAGGACGAGCCTGTGATCCAAACAACAGGTTCTGCTTTCTCCTCCAAGACTTTGATGATGACGGAACGCTGGACAAGAAGGATTTGGAGCAGCTGGTGAACTGCCTGACCGGGGAAGGAGAAGAGAGCCGGCTCAGCCCAGTGGAGATGAACCAGCTGATCCAGAACGTGAGTGGGCAAGCAGGCTGCAAAAGTGGGCTTGGAAAGAACTGGGGGGGGGCATGGGCTGGAGCCATCTTCCCCTCACTGGGCCCCTGTGCTTTCTGCAGATCCTGGAGGAGTCGGATATAGACAAAGACGGGACCATCAACCTCTCTGAATTTCAGCACATCATTTCCCGCTCGCCAGACTTCACCAGGTACCAGCCTCTGCCTGACTGCCACCGCCCCCCCAGCAACCTTCCTTGGGCAACCTTCCTTGGGGGTTGAGCGCTTTGGGAGCTTGGCCTGGGAGGGAATGCCAAACCTGTCCTTGCCACTCTCTCTTCCAGTTCCTTCAAGATTGTCCTGTGAGCCTTGCCCACTGGCTGTGTCTCTACAGACTGACGGAACCCCCCACCCCATCCTTTTTGGCCAGTGGTCTACTCTGTCAAGGCTGGACCCCTCGCCCAGGACAAGTACTGCGGGGCAGACTGCTGGCCCAGTCCAGAGGACCAGGGGTGCTTCCGGCCTCAACACCTCTTTTACTGGCAGCTTGTCCTGGGTCAGAACAGAAACTGCTGGGACCACCAGTGCCTGTGGCCCAGCCTTGAATGTGGGGGCCGGCGCTCATGCCTTGCCAGTGGAAGGGAAGTGAACCTTTCTCTCCATGGGCTGGGTCTACCCTCCCAAGCCTCCCCTGTGCCTTCGCAGCAGAGCCAGGCTGTGCTTGGCTCTGTCTTCAAGCCATGATGCTCGCTGCTCGCTTGAGCTTCTGGCTCACGTCCATGGTGGCTCAGCTGCCCAGGGTGGGGCGTAAGGTGTGGGAGCAGGCCTGCCCCTGCGCAGGGCCAGGCTCCTTGCCCCGGCCTGCTGTTTTGTTTTTTGTTTTAATCTTAAATATCCAGCCTCTCTTACAAAACCGGTCGTGCCTAATAAAACTTGGAAACTGTGCCTGGTTGGTTGACTTCCTCTCAATGGTAAGTGCCAGGCTACACTTGGCTGGGCTGGCATGACTCTACCATTGGGGGTGGGGGCTGGCATGCAGAGCGCAGAAGAGAGTGCCCGCTCTCGGTTGTGCTGTGGACAGGGAAGACTTAGTACCTTGACGGCAGTCCTCTCCCAGCCATAATGCAGGACCTCCCTCCACTCTCCGTACCGTCCCCCGTGCGTCTTGGATAAAAGCACCTGTATAGGGGGACCCCCAAGAGGGGCTGCTGCTTGTTTGCTCCTTTATCCCCGCAGCCTCTCATAGTGCTGGAGTGGCTGCCACATCCCGTCGTACTTCCACTGCTAAATCCTGCTTTTCTCTACCCTCTCAATCCTCATTCCCTAGAGATGAGGAATCCCAGATGCCTTTCGGCTCCTGTTGGCTTTCCACCAAGGGTCAGCTTCCAGCATCAAGGTGTTGCCATTTTTGTTATGTGCCCCTCCCACCCTGGCAAGCTCGGCAGCGGCAGGTGTGGGACATGTACCAGGAGGAAGGAAGGCCGCAGGGCACACCAGCTGCCTCTGGCAAGGCTGCCAGCAGGAGGAAACAGCACCTGCTCTCCCATCATGGTTCCCCTGCCACTAGGCCTCAGAGGCAGTGCCCCATAGCCACTGACTGGCCTGGCCCAGCCCCATTTGAGACTTGTCCAGCATGTAGCCTTCCCCACACCTTCTGCCAACAGGGGCTGTACTGTGTGCAGAAGGACCTACTTTGGTCTACTCTGCAGACCAGTTTCCGTGGACAAGCCAGCCTGCGCCCGGGTGGAGAGGGACCCCCTCCCCTCTAGCTACCTGGCGTATCATTTCATGATGAGTCTCCCCTTTTGTTTCCCAAGTTAAAGAGTCCCCAGGCCTGTAGCCCGTCCTTGCGAGGCAAGTGCCCAAACCCCTTGGATAATTTTGGCTGCCTTCTGCAGCTCTGCATGGTCAAAACCAGTGGTGTCATCCTCAAACGACGTTCTGGAATGCTAGGCGGGACTTACCACCTGATTGGCTGCCCGTCCGTGACGTGTCGCTGCCTGCCCGCTGTGCGGGCACCCCTGGCTTCGGGGGGGGGCGCCGGGTGCCTGCGCAAGCAGCGGACAGGGGTGCCGGCAGCGACACGTCACGGACAGCCTGTCAATCAAGCGGTAAGTCCCGCCTAGCGTTCCAGAACTTAATTTGAGGATGACGCCGCTGGTCAAGACCAAACAGGAGTGCAGTGGTCCAGCTGTGGCTACAGCCTCTATTTACACAAGGGCAACAGAGTGTTCCCAGCCTGTCCTACGGCCACCCAGTGTGGAGTGTGTGGCCTTTACTGCTGCCGTGCTGGGCCAGAGGTGCCCTGAAATGGGTTCACCAGACCCCTTTCCTGCTTGATCACCGACAGCTCAATCTGTGTACATGTGAAGTTGGGTTTGTGTGTGTGTGTTGTTTTGTCCCAACATGCACCACTTGCCCCATGTTGTCACTGAACTACGTTTGCCTTCTGGTTTCCCATTCATATCTCTGGAGAAGGCCTGGCTGGAGCACTTCCTAGCCTGCTATGATCTGTACTTCCCTAAGTAGTTTGTGGCTGCTGCACTGTTAACTGCTTGCTCCAGAGCATTTCTGGAGGACAGCCGTGAGGATGGCAGAGGTATCGTCACAGCTTACGGATGTCCCAGGAGCCCCCCCCACACACACACACTCCGATGCTCCAACTGCATGTCCCCTCTGGGCCTGCTAGCAGGACTTTCATCATGACAAAAGCTCTTTAGAGGTCCAGAGGCAGAGGGCAACTCAGCCAAGCAAGGCAGGAAGGAAGGAGGATGCTGGGCACAAGCGTCAGCCCTAAGAGCTTGAGGAAGGAGGTGTATCAACTTTATGTAAAAACACACAGCACTTTGTGCAAGTACACTTGTGAAGGGTGGGGGCAGGTCCCGTTGCAAGACACACACACACACACACCAGCTGCCCCAGGCAGGAGGCAACTCCCTGCTGGCGCCAAATTCACAGTCGAGACGTTTCACCAGTGCGCAGGGAGTTCTGGGGCTCCTGGCTCTAGCAGTGGCTTCCCCCTTTGAACACAGACACACTCTGGCCTTAGCTCTCGGCCACATTTTCACACACACAGACCAAGGCCAGCCACAGCAGGCATCCAGCCGCAAGTGTTCTCCACGCTCAGCCCCTGCAGCACAAGGAGTCCATGAGGGGGCGGAGCAGCTGGCCCAGCAGTTGCCGGCAGTGTGGCCACAGGCGCCGGCCCAGGCTGGGAGTTGGCGGTGCAGAGCTCAGCCACTCTGTCTGGCCGAGGCTGCTTGTGGCCCGAGCTCTCTTCTGCGCCACATGGCTCAAGCCCTTGAGGCTCCGCAGCCAAAACTGCAGCCCAGAGTGGGAGTCTCTGCTGCTGCTGCTGCTGGCCTCTGGCCGCAGCTGAAGGCCCTTCCAGCGTGTCTTCTGTGGGGTGCAGCAGCAGCACAGAAGCCCCCATGCAGAGCCAGGGCCCCACAGGTCACTCCTGTGCAGCTGTGAGTCAGTTCCGGACGGGGGGGGGAGGCACCCGCAGGCTCCTGCCCCCCACCAGTGGAAGCGCTTGGCAGCACAGTGGGCAACCCTCATACAACCGAGTCCCGGATCTCAGAGCCGAGGCGCACCCGCGGTCTCTGGGAAGGAGCCACCACCTCCACAAAGCTTTCGCAGGTGCCGCCCAGTGGCCGCCGGTCCGGCTCCGGGAAGGCCGTGCCCCCAGGGGCGTCGCGCACAGGGGTGCTTGCAACGTGGCTGTCGTTCAGCGCCTGGTAGCCCTTGTGGTCCGGCAATGCGCTGGGCACGCTGCTGGCGCCGTTGAGGGGCAGGCCCTCCAGGGGGCGCCCGGGCTTCTGCCGCTTCCGGGCGGGGGAGCGGGAGCAGCGGCCCTGCTTGAGGAAGGCCTTCATGGCCCGCCGGTGCCGGTGCAGGAGGAAGAGCGTCAGCAGCACCACCGTCAGGCCGAAGAGCAGGCACATCACCAGGAACTCGGTCCAGTAGGTCTTGCCCTCCAGCAGCGACATCTGGCCGCCACTGGCTGCCACCGAAGTGCTCCGGGAGGCGCCGATGAGGATCTCGGCCGGGTCTCGGGCTGGCACCAGCCAGGGGTGCAGGGCCTGCTCCACCCGCACGCAGTAGCTGGCCATGAGCTGGCGGAAGCCGTCCTCCTGCGCCCAGCACTCGTAGCGCCCGGCTTGCTCGGGGGTGCCCACCAGCACCAGCTCTCCCTCGGGCAGCACCAGGAGGGACGAGTTGAGGGGGCGCCCGTTGTGCCGCCAGGACCGGGACGCCAGGTTGGAGAGCAGCGGGCAGGGGAGGGGCTTCACGCTGCCGGGGAGCAGCAAGAGCCGCTGGCAGGGGGGGTCCTCGCCTGCAAGGAGGGAAGGTGAGCTTTTCAGCCCTGCTGGGGCCTGAGCGCTTGGACCGCTGCCCATTTCCCCGCTCAGAACAGACGCCCTCCCCACCCCCTGCCTCCGCTTCTGCGGCAGAGCACTCAAAATGCTCTTTACCTGTTGGATGACTGTGCTCTGCCTTGCTGGTCGGACAAAGCTGTGCGGCATCAGCACCTTCAATATCCTGGAACCAGGGCCTGCCGGGGAGGGCAAGAGGGTCAAGAGAGGGGGCCCCAAAGACTTGGCAGGCCCCCACACACCCCATGACACACGACATTAGGAACAGCCGGGGCAGGGAGTCGCCCCTCCATCACTCCCCCCTCCCCGGAGCAAGTACGTACATTGCAGGGGACTGCAGGTGGAACAAGGCAGAGGGCTGGCAGGCCCCCCTGCTCCAGGCGCAATAGGGGTCCCGGGACAGGATGCACTCCCCGCAGCTCTGATACAGGCTGCAGTTGGCGACTGGCACCTGTATCAGCATGGAGTAGGAGGCAGCGTAAAGAAGGCCCTGCAGAGAGAGAGGAGACGGGGGGCTGAGCTGGTCCAGCCCCCTGCAGTGCCGCCATTCTGGGGCATGCCAAGAGCCTCCCGGGGAGGGGACTCTCTGCTGGCACCTGCAACTGCACCCAGCAGCAGCCACGGTGGAGGGAGCCTTTGCCAGGAGCCCCAGGACTGAGGCCTGCGGACAGACTCTCAGTGGCACACCAAAGCCCTCGCCCCGGGCAAAGCCAGAGCCCAGTGGGTGAGCAGATGAGCTGCCCCCAGTGGTATTATTCTGCCGGAACGCTGGGCGGGACATCTGGGTGATCGACAGCCCGCCCGTCGCGTTCCGCAACGTTACGCCATTTGCGTAACCAATTACTCCGCTTGCGTACGTTACGCAAATGGCGTAACGCTGCGGAACGCGACGGGCGGGCTGTCGATCACCCAGATGTCCCGCCCAGCGTTCCGGCAGAATAACACCACTGGCTGCCCCACTCCACAGCTTCCCCCCATGCATTTCTGCCTTGCCTGGGCCTGGTCCAGCAGCAGCTCAAGGACAGGCTGCTGTGCGGGGAACAGCTGGATCTCCTCGATGATCCGCGCTGGGCCGGGTCCTGTGATCACGGCCTTGTGCAGCCACCCGTCACCTGAAGAGCAAGAGGGGAACAGCATGAGGACTGGCCCCCTCTCTGGGGCTGGCGGACTGGCCCCCTCCCTGTCTTACCACGACCTGGCCAGCAAGGGCCTAGCTCCAGAGGCCCCACCAGGGATCAAGGCCGCTTCCCTGCTGGACTGGCTTCAGTGATGTCATGCAGGGGGAACGCGGGGGGGGGAACTCAGTTCCACTAGTTAAAATTAGGGCTGACTCCGCCCACTTCACTCTCCCCCCTCCCCCTCCCAATTCCTCTGCAAAGAGCTTTTCTTCTTGGTTGGCCAGCACTCAGAGGGTTAAAGGGAGCGACTCCGGATTCCTAGGGGGCGAAGGCAGTGATGTCATTCAGGGAGAACGGACCAGAATGGGCGTTCCGGATCCTAACGGGCTCCGTGGCTGGTTCCGGGTTCCCGACAAGTGCCAATCGAAAGTGAGTTCCTGTTCCTAAATCATTTGAATGACACCACTGACTGGCTTCCCTGCTGGCCTGAATGGGAGAGGCACAGGCGCCCTTCCTGGGCAGGCGGGCCTTCATCCGGGGCCTCCCCTCCAGCCAGGATGTGACTTGTGCTGGGGCAGCCGACCCCAACCCCTCATATTTAATTCAGGCAGCACAGAACCAGGCAGAGAATGGCACGCCCTGAAGCATGCAGCACTCCACAGGGGGCCTCCGAGGCACAATCTGGCCCTCGAAGCACCCTACCTCCCAACTGCCCTGCAAGGGGGCATTGCTGGAGGCCCCACCCTCAGGCCCTGGCCAGGGTCCCTTCAGCCTCCCTCACCCACCAGTGCCCAGGAACAGCACGTCGTAGGCCCGGTGGAGGCCCTGGACCCGCTGCACGCTGATCTGCTGGTACTGGTAGCGGGCCTGCCAGAGGAGCGGCTGGCTCCGGACCGCGCTGTTCATCAGGAAGTGGTCCTTGAGGTAGTTGAGCACCCGGTCTGGCATCTGGAGCGAAGACGTGATCTTCAGCTGGCGCGTCTGGTCGGTGATGCACTGCAGTGGGAGCAGAGTGCAGGCGTAGCCTTGAGGCGGGCTGGCCCAGCTGCCTCTGTCACTCGCCACAGGGTCTCAAGCAGGGTAAGAACCAGTGATGTCATGCAGGGGGAACGCGGGGAAACTCGGTTCCACTAGTTAAAATTAGGGCTGACTCCGCCCACTTCACTCTCCCCTTCCCCCCCTCCCAATTCCTCTGCAAAGAGCTCTTCTTCTTGGTTGGCCGGCACTCAGAGGGTTAAAGGGAGCGACTCCAGATTCCTAGGGGGGCGAAGGCAGTGATGTCATTCAGGGGGAACGGACCAGAACGGGGAGTTCCGGATCCTAACGGGCTCCGTGGCTGGTTCCGGGTTCCCGACAAGTGCCAATCAAAAGTGAGTTCCTGTTCCTAAATCATTTGAATGACACCACTGGTAAGAACCCAGCAGCCACGCCACTGTCACACTAGGGAGCAGTGTTGTGGAGTGGTTAGAGGGTTAGGCCAGGCCCAAGGGGACCCAGGATCAAAGAAACACCCCAGCCACAGCACTCCCTGTGGGGACCTTGGGCCAGGTAAGGAGAGCACCACTGGATCAGGCCAGGTTTAGCCAGCTTTCTGCATCTCACAGTGGCCCAGCAGCTACCTCTAGGGGCATTCAAGACAACATGCTCTCTGAATCCCTTTCCCGCTCACTTGCACCTGGCATTCAGAGAGAGGCTACCTCTAAAACCCAGAGGTTGCATACAGACGTCATGGCTTGTAACCTGTGATGGACTTTACCTCCATAAATCTGTCCAATCCTCTTTTAACAGCATCTAGGCCATTTTAACTCCTTCCTGTGGCAAGGAGTTCCACAGATTAATTACAATGCTGGGGAAAACTTTCTAACTTTTCTTTTCTAACTTTCCCCGACACTCAATTTTAGTGGTTCTGGTGTTGTGTGAAAAGGAAAAGGACACCCCTCCATCCACTATTTTACATGTCTCGCTGACTTGTTGTGAAGACAAAAGGGACAGGTCCAAAGAATTCTGTGCCCTGCTCTGAGCTCCTGGTAGGAAAGGCACCACCCCCAGGAGAGGAGGAGGAACGGCCCTTACAGGTGCAGAAAGGACAATTGTAAAGAGACAAACCCACCAGTGTCGGCCCCCAGTTCAGCTGTACACGGCGGCCACTAATGTCTTAATAATCTAGTACTAGAGCAGGTGTGCCGGCACAAGCCCCCTCCCCCGACTGAGCCGAGTGCCCCTCCCACCAGCGTACTGTTCCAGGGCGGGGCTCCGGCACGGGCTGGGTGCCTGTGTACCACTGCTGTGTCTCCCGGTTGACTTCCTTGTAGAGCCCGTCGAAGGCCTCTCGCACCTCGGCCATGGAGAAGGCGCAGACTGCCGCCCCCCTGGTGCCTGTCCGGTCCCTGCGAGAGGTAGAGGACAGGTCAGGTGCCTGCAGCAGGCACGGAAAACAGCTCCTAGGCAGCACCTGCGAGATGGGTGCCAACCTGGCACACACCCCTGCCCAGAGGGGCTGGGAGGTCCTGCTTCACAGCTGCCCCCCGCCCACTTCCTGCCAGGGTGTTCCCCGAGGGACTGTGGAGGGCTGCACTGGGGGAGCTCACCACTGGGAGGTGAAGACGCCATAGAAGAGGGTCTCGGGCCAGCGCTCGCCCGGAGGGGTCAGCACAAAGACGTCCTGCAGCACGTTGAAGGGGAACCCATCCTCCGGGCGCAAGCACAGCAGCTGGGCCTTCAGGAAGGTCGTCCACCGGCGCTGGAGCACGCGCTCCCCTCCCACATCGCCCTGGCAGGGTGGGGGAGAAGAGGAAGGCAGGAAAAAAAAAGAGGTGACCAAGAGCGGCCCAGCCGGCCAGGGTGCACCAGCCCAACTCCAGGGCAAGGGGTCAGCAGCCCAGGGCATCCCCAAGGGGGGATGGGGAAGTCCGGGAGCATCAAGGGGGCTTCTGCCTTTTAGGCTGGGGACAGGGAACTACGTTTGCAGCCAGTCGCTTTGTGAAATGCTTTCTGTTGAGGTGGTTCTGCACACAATCCTCGTAGCTCAATAGTGTGTTGGCCAGACTTGCATGGCTTCAGGGCTTGGGGGCGCAATCCTAGCCAACTTCCCAGCACCAAGGTAAGGGCAATGCAGCTCTGAGGTGAGGGAACAAACATTCCCTTACCTTGAGGAGGCCTCCAGAACTGCCCCCAACTGCAGGCAGTGGCGTTTCTACAGGGAGGGCAAAGCTCTAAGTTTTGCAAGAAGCCTCACCTTGCAGTGGAAATCACTCCTCTCCTGCACCGTTTTAGCCAATCCTCACAGGGAACAGCAACATCTTGGCGTTGCTTACTGGCTACAGCAGCAAGGGAGAGGAGGGATTTACATGACAGGGTGAGGCTTCTTGCAAAACTTTGAGCTCTGCCCTCCCTGTAGAGACGCCTCTGACTGCAGGATGCAGCACATGCCCCATTGGCACAGCTAGGTCAGTGCTAAAATGTTGGTTAGGCCAAGTGAGAGGATTGCGGGATGACTCCAAGCCTGTGTTGTCTGCTTGGGGGGGGGGGGAGAAGGGCAAGGTGTCTGGCCCCTGCAGTGGAAGCTGGCCCACCAGCATCAAGAGGCACCTGTAGAAGAGGCTGCCTTGGACAGAGAACACCCCAGGAGGAACCAGCCCCCAGAATCCCACATGTGGCAGGTCCCACTAGAAGTGGCCTTGCTCGCCCATCCTGGTTGGCTGGACCCATGGACTGCCTTGCCGGGGGCAGGGCAGAGGGCTCTAGCTAACAGCTGCTGCCCTGTGTCTGACCACTGTGTCTGGCTTCTACGGCACCAGAGCCCCGGGCAGCCTGCTGGAAACAGCAGCAGACCGTCAGTCAGGAACAGGGCATTTCTTAGAACGTGTTAACCCCTCCTACCTGGGCAAGAGGCACTTTTTCAAGTGGTGTCCTCTTATATTTAGCAGGGGGAGAGCAAATTGTCCCTCTTCACCCCAGCACAGTGTCTTTCTCATGGCTGTTGCTGGTGGTGTTCTCCATTCTTTTAGATTGGGAGCCCTTTTGGGACAGGGAGCCATTTAACTTTTAATGTTACTATTTGCCTGTAAACCGCTTTGTGAACTTTGTGTTGAAAAGCGGTATATACATACTAGAGATTGTTTCTTAGGAGCTCAATCCCTGTTGGTTTCCTTTTCCACATGAGGTGCAAAAACGGGGGTCATGGCTATCTCCAGAAAGGGACAGATTCCCTACCTGGGATAGGCAGGTGGCGTTTGGACTGTCCTTCCAAGTTTCAGGTTCAGCTGGGAAACCTCAGCTGCCACAGAGGCCACCTGCAACCGTGGGGCACCAGAGGGCGCTGCAGGCCCAGAGAAGGTGCCAAGCCTGGAGCTACCACACACAGGCACGCACCCTCCCCCCTCCCCCCCACCGTATTCACCCTCACTCACCTTGCACACTCGTGCAATGCGTGAGACAATGGTGTCTTCAAAGAAGTCAAATTCCTTGCCACTTTCGCTGAAGAAGAAATAGACCTTGTCGTCATCGCTCTGGGGGCTGCTGGGGGGGAGACTCTCGCGCAGATAGGCCGAGCCCACAAAGACGGGGTCTGTGGCACAGCAAAGACAGGAACCCAGTCAAAAGCAGCCCCCTGAGTTCTGCCCCAGCCAGCGGGGCCCCACCCAGGCCAGAGTCACACTGAGCACCTTCTGGGACCAGAAAGCCTGAGGTGGCCCTTCTCCCAAGGCTCTGGAGCACCAACAGCTGTGAAACGTGGCAGCAAAAGCCTCCCCTTCCCTTCAGCAGCCAAGACAGGCGTCCTACTGGGCCCCCAGGCTCCCACCCCCTCCTGCACCCACTCAGCCCCAACCTCCCACCCTTCCTTGCAGGCCATTCCTGCCCAGTGGCTGCAGCCTGCACAGGCCAGCGAAGAGTATGAGGCTCCTCCAGGACAGCCACAAGAGAGACCTCTGCAACTGCCCCAAATATCTACCTCAGAGAGAAATGCGAAGGCCCGTTTTGGGTGGGCAAAAAGGAAGCGCAGCCACTGTGCAGAAATGCTTGCTGCCTGTCTCTTGGGCACCGCTCCTTGCCCAACACCAGGATGCCCTCGGGGGCGGCTCAGGGATGCCTGGGATCCCAGCCAGGGCATCAGCCTAGCCACAGGTGTCCCACCGCTGCTCTGAGCTTCCTCCACCGCATCCTCCTGATACCTGCAGCACAAGCGCACCTTGCAGCCAGTTGAGGGAATTCTCCGTCTTGATGGCTGGGCGCCTGCCGTGACTCCGGGAGATGGTCGGCTCGTTGCCCTGGAAGTTGCTCACGGTTCCCGTGTACAGTTCACCGTCTGCCAAAGAGTGTTCCTGTTAGGGCCGCTGGAGTCAGAGCCCAGGGTGGGGGGGGGAAGCTGCCCTGGGCCTCAGCCCTTCTCTCCCTCCTGCCCCACAGCCCAGCCGCCCCCTGGTCCCAAGCATGCCTGGGGTCAGCGGCGTCATGCAGCCGGAACGCTGGGTGGGAGGAACGGGTGAGCGGCAGGGAAGACGGCGAAACGGACCGGAATGCAACGGGCGGGCTGCCGCTCACCCGTTCCTCCCGCCCAGCATTCCGGCTGCATGACGCCGCTGCCTGGGGTCCTTACCGACTAGGATGGCTGTGGACTTGTATTCGGGGTCGAAGGGGCAGCGGCCTTTCCCGTCCTCCAGAAGGGGCTTCCCGGAAGCGTCCTGCTTGAGGCGGAAGTCTGGAAGCTCCTGCGAGGAGAGGGGGCCATGAGGACTCTTGGACGCGGGGCAGCCATCCTCCCTAGGCCAAGCAGCTGAGCGTGGGTGCCCAGGGCTCAGCAGGAAGGAAGGAAGGAAGGAAGGAAGGAAGGAAGGAAGGAAGGAAGG
>JAJKFI010000026.1:4897823-4913994 GCA_029204185.1 Lerista edwardsae
AGGAAGGAAGGAAGGAAGGAAGGAAGGAAGGAAGGAAGGAAGGAAGGAAGGAAGGAAGGAAGGAAGGAAGGAAGGCTTTGCACATGCTCAGAAGCCCTGTGCTGCCCTCACATGTTCTAGCCACTGGGTACAGAACACAGATTGGAGGCCTGGGCCTTGGTCTCTTCTGGCACTCCCTGGAGGCGAGGCCAGGGGCCAAGCAGGGGCTGCGCTGGCTCAGGAACAGGCTGGCAGCTCTGGAGAGGCCCACCGCCAGCTTGACAACGCCACGGAGGGAACTGTGCTTCCTGGGCAGGCTGCCTCCAGCAGGACAATTGCCACAGGGGTGGGGGCTTCTGGCAGCCCACCCACTCTTGGGGCTTCCTTGGCGAGGGGCCCGGGGCCCATGTGCGGTGCTCAGCACTGGCTGGACGAGACCGCCAAGAGATCAGGACAGGGAGTCTTGTGAGGGGAGGGGGGCTCCCAAGCGAGGGGCTCCACCCCACAGCGCCCAGGTGCTCCACAGCAGGCTCCTCCCCCTCCCCTGGTCCTCACAATGTAAGCACAGGTGGGGCTGAAGGCGCTGGTCCCGCAGGCGTACAGGTGGGTGTCGTTCAGCGGCAGCAGGATCTTGATGTAGTTGTGACAGTCTCTCTGCAAGGGGGGCAAATTTCGCTCTGTCTTTTGCTGTGAAAACGCCACCCACCCACCCTGGCCGTATTCCCCTTGCTGCTGCCTCCTGCCATCCGGGTCCACCGTGAGGGGTGGGAGGAGCCCTCTTGGCACCCGGCCGGCAGCCCCACTCCTCACCCCACAGATTCCCCGAGGAGGGTGGCACTCACCTGGAGGTCCTTGCCCTTGAACGCACACTGGTCCTTCTTGGCCTGCTCAGCACCCCACGGCAACTGCAAAGCAGAAAGTGGCACTTTGCTGGGGACCAAATTCTCTGCCTGCCATGGAGCCCCCCCCCCCCGAGGAAGTGCTCCCAGCCTTGCATTGCAGCCATGCATGGCAAAACTGCTTGCCTGCTTCTCCGACACAGGGGCCCCCTCTGCTCCCCTGGCTGCCTGCCGGGGCCCTCTCTACCCCCTCCTCTCTTGCCCGTGGCAGGGCCGTGCAGGAGCGGCAATGGAAGTGGCACCCCCACCCCTGAGCCCATGCCAAGAGAAGCAGCGCTGGAGCGGGACAAAAGGCAGAAGCATCACTCGGTTCATCCTGCTTCGCCTGCTAGGGGCAGCGGGGAGGAGAGAGCAGAGCCTCCCTCCGCGGTCCCCAATTTGTGCCCAGGCCCCCTTTGCGTGCTCCACAGGCACAGAGCAGCCCTTGGCACACTGCTCTCCCCACTGAAAGGACAGAAAAGGGGGCACCGAAGCCAGTCTTCTTTGCAGGCTGACAGCTTCCGCACAGCACTTGGCCTCGGGCAATGAGAAGGGGGGCAGGGACCACACACAGACCCTGGCTGCAGTTCTCCCCCAGGCTGGGGACCTCCCAGGAGTGGAGGAGCACCCCCTCCCCTCCCTGGTGCCAGGCTCCTCCCCCCACCCACCCCCCACAGGCTGCCCAGGCTGATTCCAGACTGCGCAAGGACTTTCTGCAGTTATGCGAGTGTGTTGGGGGGACAAGCCCACAAGCCAGAAATACCCTCCTTGTGAAGGCTGCCCTGCACTTACCAGTCGGTGCTGTGGCCCAGGGGAGAAGGTGCTGGTCTGCAGGGCCAGGAGCATCTCGCGAGCCCCTGCGTACAGGACGCTGCCCTCGGGGCTCAGCACCATGGTGGTGTAGTTGGAGACTGCGGGCATCTCAAAGCGGCTCACAGGCCTGCGGGGGGAGCCTGTGGGTGGGAAGAGAGGCGGGGCCGTGACTGCCTGTTGGCACTCCAAGACGCCACACAGCCCATCAGCCACACAAGGACCACCCCGAGCTGCCCGCTCCAAGCGCTCACATGTCCCTGTGCCCAGCTGGCAATGTGAGTAGGAAGATCCTCGTGGTAGACCTCCCTACTGCAGCCTGCAGGGCACCCTCAGGGAGCTCCCCCGGCCCCCAGACTGCCCCATCACCCAGCTTGGATCTCTGCCGCTGCAGGCGTCCCCCTCCCCAGCCAGCCCCCTCTCCCAAGGGTCGCAGGTTTCCCGAGGCCAAGAGGCCCCTGTGACTACTGGCACTCCCACTGCCGCTCTCCATGGCCCACCCTCAGGAGCATGCCCAGACCCTGACTGCCTCCCCCGTCCTCTGCAAGACAATCCTCACCTGGAGCCAGGCCGGCACGGCGAGGCCAGCCAAGTTTGGCCGGCACAAGGGACACTGTAAAGTGCGTTCGGACCACTCTCACAGCGCAATCCTATACACAACAGGGTGGTGCTGGCGCTGCGCACTTAGCGCTGACGCGAGGGCGCCGATCTGCACCCCCGTGTCAGCGCTCGAGCAACAGGACCGGCACTGCAGGCAGCTCTGGCCCTGCTGCGCCTGCGCAGAGCCTCTCTTGCGCCGACCGAAACCAGTTGGCGCGAGGGAGGCTTTGTGCCGAGGCGGCCCGGGGATTGGAGGGAGGGAGGGAAGGAGGCACGGAGCGGGACATGGGCGGGGCTTGGAAGGTGGCCATACAGCCACGTCCTAAGCCATCCGCGAGGCTGTGGTGCCCCGATTTGGGCCGCACGGTCTCCTCGGATCTGTGCCCGCTCATTAGCTCCAGCGTCCCCTACGGTAAGGGAGCGCATGCTCCAGCCTCACCTATACGGCGCTAGGATATGGCGTTGGCCTTGCCAGTCCAGCGCAGAATAGGATTGAGCCCTTAGAGTCAGAGAGGCCAGCACACTGACGTGCGCCATCCTCCCTGACTCCGAGAGTGGTCCAAACAGGCTTTATGGTGGCCCTTGTGCCAGCCAAACTCTGCTGGCCTAACTGTGCCGGCCAAAGTCCAGGTTAGGATCGCGCCCTCAGAGTGTGTGCATGTGCTGCGTGTGCGGAGGGGGAGCCTGGGTCTCTGAGGCCCTGCGTTGCCTGTAGGGCAGCTGGTCCCACCCTCTGCTCATGAACAGGCCAAGGGCCGCCCAACCCACGCCAGGGCCTGCTCCACCTGCTGCCTTGGACTGGCACTCAGGCCAGACCCCCGAGCACAGGTGTTGCCTGTCCCAGGGCCTCTGGAGGTCACAAAAGCAGGCAGGCCTCTCCGGTGCCAGTGCAGGAGCCAGGCACAGCTGGGATTACCTGCCTGCCCGCTTGCCTGCCTGCAGCAGCCACCGCATAATAGTCGCCGCCTGCTGAGCTTGGGCACTGCCTCCGCCCTGTGCTGGGGAGCCCGGCCCAAACCACCTCGGCTGGCCGGCCTGCCTGTCACCTGCTCCCAGCTCCACTGCGGAGCCTGTTCGGCTCGTTCAAACAAGTCCGTGCTCGAATGCTGGGACCGGGCTGGTTCCAGCCTGCTGCTGCTGCTGCTGCTTCCTGGAGGCTGAGAAACTCCCTCCAGATCCTGGGTGGCGAGGCTAATACCAGCCAGGCCAGCTGGCTCTCAGGCCTGCACTGGAGGACACTGCCACTGACTCAGCCGCCCCCTGCCCTGAGGACCCTGGGCCAGCCCCACACAGCCCACCGTGGCACTGCCGCGGATCCCAGTGGCTGCTTTGGAGCTGAGCTCTCAGGCCCCCACGTCCTCTCCTGCCTCTGTGGCAGCGACCGGCAGCCAGGCAGCCTTGCTCCTGCAGGAGGGGTGGGGGCAGGGAGGAAGCAGCAGGCGAGTCCCAGGCAAGGTGACCACACTGGGGAAAGCCTGGCCTTGTGTGGCGCTTTCCAGGTGTACAAGCAAAGTCTTGCGCCTTGACGTGGTCCTGGCAACCTCCCTGTGAGGCTAGCAAGTGTCATCATCCCCACATGGGGCCACCCACCCACCCCTGATCAGAACTCCTGGACCGTGCTTGGCTGCACAAGGTGCCAGAGTTGGGCCCCAGGCTCAGGTCCCGAGTGTGGCAGGCTGTGTGCTGCGGCAGCTCAGGAGCAGAAGGGCCAGTGGCCTCTAGTTACGGCCAAAGTGCGCCACTCTCATAAGAACATAAGAAGAGCCCTGCTGGATCAGGCCAAGGCCCATCTAGTCCAGCTTCCTGTATCTCACAGCGGCCCACCAGGTGCCCCAGGGAGACATGAGACAACAAGATGCTTGCATCCTGTTGCCACTCCCTTGTACCCAGTACCAGTAGCCCTCCACCTTTGTAAGGAGGTTGCACAATCCATCATTGCCTATAGCCCACGATGGACCTTTCCTCCAGAAATCCGTCCAATCCCCTCTTAAAGGCATCAAGACCAGACACCATCACCACCTCCTGTGGCAAAGAGTTCCACAGATTAACTACCCACTGGATAAAAAAGTACTTCCTTTTATCTGTTTTAACTCTCCCAACCCTCAGTTTTAGCGGATGCCCCCTGGTTCTGGTGTTCTGAGAGAGGGAAAAGAATATCCCTTTATCGACTCTATCCCTTCCATGCATAATTTTGTATGTCTCAATCATGTCCCCCCTCAGGCGCCTTTTTTCTAGGCTGAAGACCCCCAAACGCTGCAGTCTTTCTTCATAAGGGAGGTGCCCCAGCCCCGTAATCATTTTTGTCGCTCTCTTCTGCACCTTTTCCAACTCCACTATGTCCTTTTTGAGATGCGGCGACCAGAACTGGATACAATATTCCAGGTGCGGCCTTACCATCGATTTGTACAATGGCATGATAGTATTGGCTGTTTTATTCTCAACCCCTTTTTTAATTACCCCAATTACTTTCCTGGTGGAGAAAGGGGAGCAGCCCAGAAGGGCATGCGGAGCCTTCTCCCGGCTGGGCCCCATGGAAGTCCCCCTCCTGGGAGTGCCCCTGGGCCAAGGCCTGCCTCTGCTGTGGCTTTCTCCCCCAGGCACACCGCGCAGGGCCTGCCACCTGGTGCGGGTGAGTCAGTCTCCGGAAGCCCTGTGAGACTGTGGGCACTGCCGGCTGAGTCAGACGGGTGCACAGGTGTGACTCGCTGCCTTGTCACTGGGCTGAGCTGAGCCAAGGAACGGGCAGGGCAGAGGCCAGTCCTGAATGTTCTAGGCGAGATCGACAAACATGATAAAGGTCAGCCACAACCAACCTCTTCCCCACCTGAGGACATCCCAGTTCAGGGCTCAGCACCAGAACGGCTCTTCACTCCTGCCCAGGCCTGAGCCCCAAAGGCTGCGCAGTAACAATGAGCCTCTGAGCATGAACAGAGGGCCTTCCCCCTCACCGTGGAGGAGCCACTGTTTGTTCCCACGCACTGAGGATGAAAGGTGGCTCCTCAGCAAGGCTTTGGCTCCAGGGCAGGAACAACCCACTGAAGGCCTCCCTGGGCCCTCACAGCTACGAGCCCCAGGTGCAGAAGGTGGCACAAGGACCAGATCGAGCAGGAGAGTTCCTGGGCACTCGTGCTGCTCCCTGTGACGTCGCTGACAACCCTCAGGGCTAAGCAGAGCCCAGCCCAGACACACGGCCCAGCAGGCCCAAACACTCCCACCACCAGAGTTGCCTTCTGTGGCCTGAGGAACAGGCCCCCGGGGGTTGCACAGGCCTCCCAACTGCCAAGCCTTGCGAAGACCAGACCGGGAGGCAGGACCACAGCCCATGTGTCATGCATTCCTCGGGTTCCTCCACAGGCGATGAGACACCCCAGGGCAACCTCTCCGGGCTCTGACTGCCATGACCCAGCCTGAGCCTGGGGAAGGTGGGGCCTCACAGAGAGCTCTTTGCTCCTGTCCCGTGCCAGGCAGGCAGCTTTCCAAGCGCAGAGAAGAAAAGAGCCCTGCTCAGAGGCAAGACAAAGAGATCCCGGCCACTTCCAACCGCAGGGCCCTGCACTGAGACACACCCTGGGGGGTGGGAGTGCTACAGCACCCAGGTCGGCAGGCACACCACTCATTCCCCCTCTGTTAAAGGGCACCACTGGGGAACTTGCACCGGCTAATCCTGAGGACCCAGCTCAGCCTCTAGGGCTTCCCCTAAGCCATGGTCAGGTGCAACCGAGACCCAGACCAGGCTCGGGCCTACGGCTGCCATTCTTGCCTGTTGTCCCCAGGGTACTGTGGCCAGACAAGTTCCCCACACCCTTTTTGGACAGGCTGTCAAGGCACGGGGAAGGCCTCCAGCTCATGAGGGTACGAGTTAGGATTGCACACAAGGGACACGGGAAGGTATGCTTGAACCACTCTCGGAGTCACAGAGGCCGGCACACAGACGTGCACCATCCTTCCTGACTCCGAGAGTGGTCCAAATGTCACTCCCTTGTATCTGGCATTCTGAAGTTAATTTCTGAGGTAAAATTCTGAGGTAAATATGAGGTAAATAAAGCAAAGTCTGGCCAACACACGGGACACCATAAAGCATGTCTGGACCACTCAGCACACAGGTGTGCACCATCCTCCCTGACTCCGAGAGTGGTCCAAACGGGCTTTATGGTGTCCCTTGTGCCAACCAAACTTTGCTGGCGTAACTGTGCCGGTTAGGATTGTGCCCTAAGAAATGGGGGCCCAGTCTCAGCACAGAGGACGCTGCAACCCAGTCCCCCCACCATGCACTCCCTGACACACACACACACACACACACACACACACAGAGCTCTCCACAAGGGACCACCCAAGCAGCTGTGGGACAGATTCCAGGAGGCACCTCCCAGGAACTCCTACAGCGGGGTGGGTGGGTGGGTGGGTGGGTGGGTGGGTGTCAAACTCATTTCATACAGTGGGCCGAATGGCATTTATGATGCCGGAAGTGAAGTCGTTAAGCAGGATATGTTGTCATTAAGCAGAGCATGACCAGAAATAATCGCCTTTCTCTCTCTCATTAGCTACAGATAGAAGAGATAACAAATAGAAATGTTGATCCTATTTTCAAGGTATGGGAGAGCTCAGTTATGATGCAGGCTGCCCTTTCAGCAGTGACCCCTCAGCACAGCTCAGCAGCTGAGCACAGCTGATGGAGATGCTGGGAGAAACTGAGGGCCACATAAAGCGCTTCTGAGGGCTGTATCCAGCCCCTGAGCCTTACATTCGACACTCCTGTCCTACAGCATCATTCTGGGCATTGCGCGGGGAACATGGACATCCCAGCCTCCTCTCCGGGTGGGGCTGTTGGGGTGGGACAAACGGGGCAGGGACAAAAGCCAGCACTGCTCTGCATCCGAGGGCATGTTGCTGGGTGAGAGGCCGGCCTGGTCAGGGGATCCTCCACCAGTGCCTGCAAGACCCGTCACCATCTCTGGGTAACTCGCTGTTTGCAGTGGCCAGCCCCAAGACAGGCACCACTGTGGCGACATGCAGGCAGGTCTGCTCCTCTTCTGGGGACGCCAACAGGCTGCCTCGTCAGTCCCTGGCCAGGCTCCAGAACAGTAGTGAACATGCCAGCACACACACACACACACACACACACACACACACACCCCGCTCAGTGGCTTTACCCACAAACCAGACTTGCAAACTGCTCCCACTGGACATGGCAGTGCGCGAGGCCAAGGCGGGCAGTGCTTGTTTGTGCTCTGGTGAGGGTGCCATCACTTGACACTGCAGCCAGGGAAGGGGAGCACACTTGCTGCCTGGGGCCACAAGACACTGGACCGGGACCCCCGCCTCTCTGGGCAGATGCATTAGCCGGGGGGGGGGGAAGCAGGCAGCTGTGCCTTCCCTCCAGTGCCACAGCTGCACATCGTCATGCTTTGTGCCTGAGATTTTTCCTGCCCCTTCCCTGTGGGCTGATCAAAAGCCTGCACTAAATGAAAGATTTGCAGAAATCCCCCCCCCCCCAACTTGGCCCTCCTTCTGTTGGCATACAAAGCCGACTGGGCGACCCTGGCTGGTGGAAGGTGCCCTCTGGTGGCCGCTCAGTAGTAGCGCACCCACTCTGCCCAGGCTCTGGTCCCAACCTCTTCAGGTCAACAACAACACTGGGCTAGATGGACCAAAGGCCAGACACGGCAGGTGGCAGCTTCCTGGGTTCCTGGGAGAGGGAAGGTCCTTCTGCTGCCCCCTGGAGGTCCCAGCGGGCCATGCAACCTCCTTCTCGGTTCACGGCAGCCAGCCAAGCTTTACGAGAAGGCCCTGTTGCTTTCAAGAACCCTAGCGGAGGGGCCTGAAACTAAGCAGACCTACATCAGAAGCGCCCGACCGTTGGGCCAGATTTCCAGTGGCCCACCAGCTGCCCCAGCGGGGAGCAGCTCCTCCACCCAGCTTGGCTCTGGGGCAGTGGGAGGGAACTTCTCCCCCGCCCCAATCTAACCCCGCGCACAGAGTGGCCTCTTTGACGTTGGCCCCCGACGTTGTAGGCGTCCTCGCAAGGGAGGCGCTCCTCCTTCCGCACCGTTCCCAGCTCCGCGATACTCGTCCCGAGATGTGGCGACCAGATCTGCCCACGGGAGGGCCCTGAGACCTGCAGCAGGGCTCCCTGCTGGGGAGGGCTGGCCTGGGCGTCCAGAGAGTTCCGACGGGGGGGGGGGAATCCCACGTCCTGCAGCCTCAGCAGACTGTGCGTGGGAGCAAGTCCTGCACCAGCGTGCCACATCTAGCCGAGAGGCGAGCCGCTGGTGCCAAGGGCTCCGGGGCCGCCGCAGGACCGGCTTCCTCGCTCCCTCCCCCCGTCGGCCTGGGGGCGCTCTCAGCTCCAGCCAGCCACCGCACATCCCCCAGGACAGCTCAGGGCAGGGCAGACCAGCCCGTGACCAGACCAGCCCGGAATCCAGCGATGCCAGCCGCTCCCGGCTGGACGGCCACTCCGCACGACGGCTCCTTCCCGTCCCACCACAGCCCAGCCCCCGGCTTCCATCAGGCAGCCCCGCACCCGGGAGTCCCCCGGCAGGCAGCGACAGACAATGGAGCCGATCACCCGAAGAAGAGGGGGCCTCTCTCTCCCTCGCTGGAGGCCTGCAAGCAGCAGTTTGACGGCAGCAGTCCTGGGGATGCGCTAGAGAGGACTTTCCTGCGCCAAGCCGCGGGCTGGACTAGATGGCCTCGAAGGAGCCTCCAACTCTGGGACTCTTCGGCCGCGTCAAGGCGCGGGGCTCCAGCCGAACCGAGGCCGCTCTGCTCACTCCAGCAGCGCACCCTGGAAGCCGGCGCTCTGCTCGCCCGGACGCCCCTTCTCCGCGCACCGACGGCTGCACCAGGGGGAGCCGCCGAGCATAACCTGGCCGGGGCTCCGCGGCCGCTCAGCCCCGCCCAGGGGCAAGAGGCCGCCCCGTCCACCAGGGCCGCTGCCGCCTCCCCCCGGACAGCCGCCGCCTCCGGTCCCGCCGTCGCGGACTTCGCTCACCCACCGTAAGGCAGAGTCAGGCGCGGGACGGTCCCCTCGGCCGCGATCAGCAGCAGCAGCGCCGCCGCCCAGTCGAGGGCCCGTGTCCGGAGCCCCATGGCGCAGCTGCCGAGCCTCCGCCGGGCGCTCCTCGCTCCTTCGCTCGCTGGACCGGAGCCAGGTACCAAGTTCGTCGGCTCCCGCCTCCGCCTTCCCCCCCGGGGAGCGACAGGTCCGGACCTGCGAGAGAGAGGGAAGAGCTCCGGGGCGGGGAGACTGCGAAGGCCACGCCCGACTCTCCCCCCGCGCGCTCCGGCTCGCCGCTGCTTCTCCCGCTCCCAGAAGCCCCGTCCAGGCTGCCCGCGCCCTCCTTGTGTCCGGAATTCCGAGCCTTCCCAGGGGCCCCCGGTCACCCGCTGCGAAGCCGTGATGTGGGCTGGACCAGCCACCTGCCGCCAACTCCCTCCCTGCAGCCCGGCAAATGTAGCCCCCCCCCGTCACAAACCCCTCCGATTGCTGCCTGCCCTGCGCATGTGTGCGCGTAGCCCCTTCCTCCTCTCGTTGGAGGGGGGAGGGGTCGTGGCTGCTCAACTGCAAAGGAAGCGGGGCGGGGGGGGGGCGAGGGAGTGCCAACCTGTGCCCCGTGGAAAGCAGGAAACTCTGGGCTGAGTGTGTCGCCTGGGCAGGGAGATGACGAGCCCCCGCCTCTGCCCACCCGGCTGGAATACAGTGGGGCACCGTGACTGTCCACTGGCAGAGTTCCCAGGCTTGGCAAAACAGTGCAGGAGAGAGGCAGACGGGGGTGTGCCTGCTCCCCCGGCACCCTGGGGTGCTCACTGCCTGCTGAGCAGAGCTTGCATTTCCACAAGAATGGCTCTCCAGCCTGAAGGCTTTTGACACAGTCCCTCAACTGAGGAAACGTCACGGTTGGGGAGTAAGAGGGCAGGTTCTTTTGTGGTTTGAAGACCAGGGAGCAGAGAGTGGGTGTCAATGGGCAATTTTCATTGGAGAAGTGAAAAGTGGTGTGCCCCAGGGATTAGGCTTGGGACAGGTGCTTCTCAGCTTGTTCATAAATGACCTGGAGTCGGGGACAAGCAGCGAGGTGGCCAGATTTGTGGATGACACAACTTTTCCAGGCGGTGAAGACCCGAAGGGATTGTGAAGAGCTCCAGAAGGATCTCTCCAAACTGGGAGAATGGCAGCAAAATGGCAAATGTGCTTAGTGTGCAATCCTAACCTGGAGCTAGGCTGGCACAGTTAGGCCAGCAAAGTTTGGCTGGCACAAAGGGCCACCATAACGTACATGTGGACCAGCATGCGGACGTGCACCATCCTCCCTGACACTGAAAATGGGTGGCTCTTGGGCCAGCCAAACTTTGCTGGCCTAACTCCAGTTTAGGATTGCGCCCTAAGTGTAACCAGTCAATCAACAGTATTTATATCCTGTTTTTCAACAAAACGTTCACAAAGCAGTGCACAGGCAAAAAATAATAAACTGCAAGTTGGGACCCCCCCCCCCAAAAAAAAATTCACATATGTTCTGCGCTGTCTCTGATGGATCAGAAGAGAGATCTTGGGGTACTGGTGGACAGCTCAATAGAAGTTTCGACCCATTGTGCGGCAGCAGGGAAGAAGGCAAATTCCATGCTCAGAATAATTACAAAAGGAACTGAGAACAAAAAGGGGATTGGCCAGATTAAAGTCCATCCAGGTTACAAGCCATGATGACTGTATGCAACCTCCTGGTTTTAGAGGTAGCGCATCTCTTCGTTGCCAGATGCCAGAGTAGCGACAGGATATCTTGTTGTTTTGTGTGCTCCATGCGGCATCTGGTGGGCCTCAAAAGATACAGAAAACTGGACTAGGTGGGCCTTTGGCCTGATCCTGCACGAAGCTGTACCTTTGTCTCTGTACACAGGATTTGGGCACGCCAGACCAATTGCCAGCTCCTTGATATGAGTGTGGCTAGAGTGAAGAAGACACAGCCGTTCAACAACTGCAGTCACCTTGGCTAGGCATCTACCCTGGATAACAATTATTGCTGTGGTTTAACAGAGATGGGACAATTGCCATGGCTGACTGACAAGGAATTAGCGGTGCTCAGCACAAGCTCAATGGTTGCCCTGCTGGTTTTTTTCCCTTCCTAACACTTTAAGAGCACAATCCTAAACTGGATTTAGGCCGGCATAAGCTAAGTCAGCAAAGTTTGGCCAGCACAAGGGCCACCACAAAGTATGTTTGGAACACTCTCGGAGTCAGAGAGGCCAGCACACAGACGTGCACCGTCCTCCCTGACTCCGAGAGTGGTCCAAACACGCTTTACAGTGGCCCTTGTGCAGGCCAAACTTTGCTGGCCTAACTGTGCCGGCCTAGTTTAGGATTGTGCCCTTATTCTGTGCCTATTTTTCTGTGTCCTGTAGTGAGAAAGTCACTTCCTCCTAACTCAGAGATGGGCAGGATTTGGTCCGTGAAAGCCCAGCATCCAGTATGTCTGCTCCCATCCATAGCTAACTATCAATGCTTCTCCTGTAGGCACTTTCGTACATGCCCCCACAATGTTGCCCAGTAGAGCCATCTTTGGGGCTTCCAGGACTGATATATGACCAAAACCGGGGGGGGGAGGGGCACACTGGCTGAGTTGCCCCAGACCAGCATCCTGCCCACACCCTTCTGGAGGCAGCTCTGTCGCCTATCCAAATGCAGCAGCTTTGGTCCCAGGCGCATTGTCGCTCTCCAAGAGTTGGAAGGGCTGACCTTCAGGCATGTAAATATGGGCAGACTATGCTACAATACCTCTAACAGGTGACTTTCGAGCCTATGCTGCTTAAAGACCTCCTGTCAAGGGTGTGCGTGAGTGCATGCCAGGACTGCGCATGAGCAATCCTGTGGTTCGTTTGAGCTAAAAGAACCGGCCCAAAGCAGGAAAGGACCTCATCCTCTTTCTCCCCAGAATTCCTCCCATTCCAAAGTGAGTGCAGTGGAAAGAACAGAACAACAAAGAGGGAACATTGCATGTTCACAGTATACCCGAAGGTAAAATGTGGTTAGCTTGTTCCTTTGCAGATCAAAACGCTACGCTGGTAATTACAGCAAGGATGCATTCTGGTCCTTTGTGCAGCTTCCATCCCCCGCCGTGTGTGTAGACTGCAGCCCGATAACGTCTGCACGTACCTGCAAGTTTGTGTCTGCAGGGGATGGGGAGGGCACCTCATCATAGGGTTTCTGTGGGGGCAAGCTGCAAAGCCCCTCTGCCAAGAGGAAGCAGACCACTGGTGCTGCTGCCAAGTGACCTGCCAAGACTGCCCGCTCAGCCATGAACTTGGGAAGTCGCTCCCTCTTGGCCTCAGTCCCCCCAGCTGCATTATGGGGGCTCAGGGGACTTGCTGCCCCTCAGAAGCACTGTGTACACACCAAGGCTTATTCATGGCAATTGCTGCCTTCCTTGCTGGACCCAATGCAGGGAAGGGCTCTGCCTCAACTCCCAGGACTTTGTCTGCCGCGCAGAGACTGTGGGAGGGACACTCCGGCTGTCAGAAGGGACTGGACAAGCTTGGAGGGGGGAGACTGGCTGGGCTGTCCCCCCCCCCAAGCTGATCCAGCAGGGCTTTCCTGTGCATACAGCTCAAGGCACAGGAGGGGGGTACAGCTCCTTGTCTCACAAGTTGCATGGAATTTGGGGGGAGCCCCAAGGTAGAAGCTTCTCCCACTCTTGTGCCATTCTGCATCTTCTCGGAACAGTCCAGGGTGACTGTCACAGAGAGCGGGAGGCACTCGTTCCCAAGAGCCCCCCTCCCCCTTCTTCTGGAAGCTTCCCCGACCAGACCAGACCAGACGCCCAACCTCAACCCCAATGTCTTCTCACTGGGCAATGCCAAGTCCTGGCCTTGGCTACCAGAGGGGGCTGAGAGGGAGCAGCAGGCGCTGGCAGGGAGCTGCAGAGGCCCCTTGCAGGATGGCTCCCCCCCCAAGAACCACCCTCCAGCAGTTACCATGGCAACCACTTCTTACTGACAGCCACTTCCTTTGCCATGGCAACGGGAGCCCCGGAGGAAGGCCTTGGCTGCCTGCAGCCACGAACCAGGCAGGGTCGAAGTGCCAGGTCAGCGAGCACAGCACCGGCCATGGGGGGGGGGGCCTTGCCAGCCACAAGGTGGCTCTGGAGGCCTGGCTGGGCAGCAGGGACAGCTCTGCTGCTTCCGCCTCTCTTCTAGGCCAAGTGATACCTCAGGAGGCAGGCCTGCAGGCTGCTCTACCACTTGGTGTCCTCTGCCTGCAGAGAATGCTTGCCTGGGCCAGGGTGCCCCCCCTCATAAGAACCTAAGAAGAGCCCTGCTGGATCAGGCCAAAGGCCCCTCCCTCGAGCAGCCACTCAGTTGCTGCAGGCCCCCCACTCTCAACCACATGCAGAGGGGGCCTCCGCAGGAAGCAGGTCCTGGCAGGCGGGAGCAGTGCAGGCTCCCCGCGCAGGCGAGTTTGCAGGCTGGCTCCGTGCTGTGCTGTGCTGGCTGGCGAGGCACTCCTTTAAGGGCCGGCGTTGTCAGGCCACCTCCCCCACCCCCCTTGGAAAACATGGGCAGCCGGCCAAGAGCTAGGCACACACAAACAACCTCCCAACAGTCCTGCGGCACAATGGGGAGGTCAACACGCTGGCATAGCCGTTCCGGAGGCCTGCTTGGCTGCAGATCCCAGCCTGAGAACAGCTCCAGCCCTGGACTGGTCGTTGTGGGGTGTCAGCTGCCCACTCACCCTGTTCTCAGGCTCCATCCTGGACTGCGGGGTGTTAACTCCTAAACCGCCATCAGGAAAGATGAGGGGGCACCCTGTCTTCCCCATCTCTGGCAATCTCGGGCTCTTGATGCATGCTCAGAAGCACCGTCTGCCAACCCAGGAAGCCCCTCACCTCCTCCCAGGGGCACCCTTCCTCACCGTCCGTGCTGCCAGATGAGAAAGCTATTGGGGTGGTGCCAGGGAGCCCTGGCAAAGAGGGCCAGGCTGGGAGGTGGGAGCACTCTGAGGTGGCCAGTGCCACATTAAAGCACCACAGCAAGGGCTGCTAATGACCAAGACCTGCCTCAGGGGTCACCCCTCTCCATATGAACCTGCCTGGCCCGTGAAGACATCAAGACAGGCTGTCTTCTGGGTGTAGTACCCTTGGGGACATGGCTGGCAGTGACTCGAGGCAATGCCTTCTCAGAGGTGGTGCCTGGCTTGTGCCACTCAGTCCTGCTGGAGATGAGGGGCGTCCTTTCTGTGTTGGCACTCCAAGAGGGTCACATCTTTTCTGTTCCACTTTCCTGTTGCGCTAGGCCAGATGGGGGTATAAATGGCCCAAAAGAAACAACATATAAACAACATAAAGAAACAACAACAAGCAACAAAAGAAACAAGAAACAACCCCTGCTAACTGGGCAAGAGGCACTTTTTTCAAGTGGTGTCCTCTTATATTTAGCAGGGGGAGAGCAATTGTCCCTCTTCACCCCAGCACAGTGTCTTTCTCGTGGCTGTTGCGGGTGGTGTTCTCCATTCTTTTAGATTGTGAGCCCTTTTGGGACAGGGAGCCATTTAACTTTAGTGTTATTAATTTGCCTGTAAACCGCTTTGTGAACTTGTGTTGAAAAGCAGTATATAAATACTAGTGATTGATTGATTGATATGTGCTTCCATCTTGCATAAATGAATAGCCACAGCAGCCATCACAACGAATAGCACTACACAACAATGGAGCTGGAATGTGACATTCAATCCAGCTCCAGAGGCAGTGTGGCCTCTAGTGGCCAATGGTGGAGACAGCACTTAGCATTGAAGGCTGTGGGATGGGGGTGGGGGAGGAGAAAGAGCATGGCTTTGTTCGTCAGGGTGCCTTGGCAAAATTGCCACCTCTGCACCCTGCCTTTCTTCCATGGTTACAATACAAAGTGGCAAATGTGAGGGGGGGGGCTCCTAGGTGGTCTTCCAAGCAGGCACTGACCAGGCCTGGCCTCCTGTCAACAAGGGGCTTGGAGCAGTTCAGTTGGTTGGCAGGAGGATAAAGAAAAAGCGTTCCCCCCCCCTCTGCTTTCTAACCCAACCATTCCCAAGAGGGGAAGCAGCAGTGAGCGCTTCATGCAATCAAACAACCACTGCAGGACAATTAATTGTACGCTACACCAGTGATGGCAAACATTTTGGACTCAGCATGTCAAAACTTAGGCTTGACTTGTCTCTGCTGGTGTGTCAACTCCCGCTCCCAGACAAAAGAGAAACAATTCTTTATATTCATTTATAGAAACCAAAAATACAGGCCAATCCTGTGTGGTGCTATGTATTATATAAAGAAACACCAAATAAATACAGAAATGAAAACTGAATAAAACAAACTCAGTTTTTGTAAGGCGTTAGTGAATGCGGGAGTGTCACCCCAAACATTGTGGCATGTCACGCATGTCTTAGGTATGCTATCACTGTGCTACACCAAACTCCACTTTCCCCACACTGGCTGGGCACCCGAGAAAGTATATTTTCTGACAGTGTTTCTCAAACTGTGGGTCAGAAACCACCAGGTTGGTCACCAGCCAATTTCAGGTGGGTTATGTAGCACCTTGCACAGCCACCTTTGAAAATATAGGAAGGGTGATAATTGTGTTTGAGAGGTGGGTCGGTATAGAATATATGTAACATTGTACTGAGTATGCCAATAAAGGTTCTATAAAAATATTGGAAGGTGGAACACTGAAAAGAGGGAGGGCTGTTTGATTGTTTTGCTTGTGCAAGGGTTGTAAATAGTTTTTCTTTTTTTCCTTTCTGATTCGCTTTGCTATTGGAAAATGGCTGAGAAATAACCAACTGATTGCTGCACTCTCAGGAAAGCAGCAGGCTCTGGCTTCACAATGATGGCACTTTTGGCCATGACATCACTTCTGGTGGGTCCCGGACAGATTGTCATTCTAAAAAG
>JAJKFI010000026.1:4928994-4959101 GCA_029204185.1 Lerista edwardsae
AAAGGTCACTCATCGTGTCCACCCTAAGGCCGCCACTTTCCTTCAATGCATATCAGTAATACCACCCTGGGGGGAAGAGATGTGGAGGATGTACAAAAATCGAGGGTCGCTGGGCTACAGTCGCATGGAAGACGGATTCTGGGGACAGGCCCCTCGTTGCTGGAGGAGGCCCTTGCCTGGCCCTGCTGTGCTGCTCTCTGCGGGGAGGGTCTCGTCTCCCTGGTCCTCACCGGCTTTCTCTTGCCTGCCCTCTGCAGCTGATCCTGCCCAACGTCGATGTGCAGCTGAAGTACTTTGACTTGGGGCTGCCGCATCGCGACAAGACGGACGACCAGGTCACCATTGACTCGGCTCTGGCCACACAGAAGTACAGCGTGGCGGTCAAGTGCGCCACCATCACCCCTGACGAGGCCCGAGTGGAAGGTAGGTGGGGGAGGCGCGCCTGGCCCACGGAGGGCTTCTGGGACCCACCTGCTCAGCCTGGCACTCCCTGCTGCTGCTGCTGCAGCAGGGCCAGAATGGAACAGAGCAGGAGTCCATGCTTGCGAAGCCAGTAGCTCTGGATACTCTTGGAGGGTAGCCGTTGGTTTCTGGAGGGGTGGTTCCTCTTCAGGGCTGGCAGGAGTGCAGTGGCTGCTGCCACCCAGCCAGCCAGTGGGCGAGAGCTGGGCTGGTAGACAGCTGGCCTCTCTCTGCCCCTGAACTCTCCCCAGAATTCAAGCTGAAGAAGATGTGGAAGAGCCCCAATGGCACAATCAGGAATATCCTGGGAGGGACGGTCTTCAGAGAGCCCATCCTCTGCAAGAACATCCCTCGACTGGTCCCGGGCTGGACAAAGGCCATCACCATCGGGAGGCATGCCCACGGTGACCAGGTGGGTGAGCAGGACATTGGGGAGGGTGCTGCTTGGCACTGGTGTTCTTTATAACTACCTCTGCTCCAGGCACATTTCCTGCAGCCAAAGGAAAGTATGTGTGTCGGTCGTGTGCGGGCAGATGTGGTCCTTTTGCATGAACGTGTGCAGTTTTTTAGGATGAACCACTTAAACTATAGGGGAATGTGGATGTAGTTTGCAAGCACAGAAGCCCAGCTTTGGTGGGGAAGGACAGGGGACAGTGGTGGGAAACAATATCTTGAGCACCAGAAACTTTAGCAGGCACCGTTGGCTTACCATTGGTGCACCTGTGTCATCTCTCAGGCCTAGAGAGGTCTCAAGCAGAGCCTGGAAGTCCAGACACTGCGTAATAGTTCACCGGGGACACTCTGAAGATGTCTGGTAGAAAGGAAGTAGGGGGGGGGAGGCTGGAGGCAGCAGGGGGACAGACTGCAGAAGCCCAGGCTGGGGGTGATCAGTTTGTTGGGGTGTTCTGACCTGTGGAATTCTGCTTTTCAGTACAAAGCCACAGACTTCGTGGTGGACAAGTCTGGGACGTTCAAGATGATCTTCACTCCCAAAGACGGCAGTGCAGTCAAGGAGTGGGAGGTGTACAACTTCCCCGGCGGGGGTGTCGGCATGGGCATGTACAATACGGACGAGGTGAGGGCGGGGCCGGGCAGCCTGGAGGAGGGGTGCATGGCGGAGGGGTGCAGGTGCCCAGACATGTGCGCTTGGGAGGCTGGCTATGTCTGCCCAGGCCTCGGGCCCCCCCCCCCCCGTAGGACCCACACCTCAGCCATGGCAAGACAGTTCTGTGGACAATTCAGCCCAGCCTTCAAAGGCCACTCAGGCAGCAGCTGGGCTTAGCCCGCCACCCCACCTGGGCATCACCCCACTGAGCCGTGTCCCGCTCTTCTTCTTCTTGCAGTCCATCTCCGGTTTCGCCCACAGCTGCTTCCAGTACGCCATCCAAAAGAAGTGGCCCCTCTACATGAGCACCAAGAACACCATCCTCAAGGCCTACGACGGGCGCTTCAAGGACATCTTCCAGGAGATCTTTGAGAAGTGAGTCGTGCCGTCTGCACCCTGCTGGTATGGGGTGGCCGTGCCAGGCTGGGGGTTGCCTCCAGTGGTGTCATTCAAATGATTTAGGAACAGGAACTCACTTTTGATTGGCACTTGTCGGGAACCCGGAACCAGCCACGGAGCCCGTTAGGATCTGGAACGCCCGTTCTGGTCCGTTCTCCCTGAATGACATCACTGCCATCGCCCCCCTAGGAATCCGGAGTCGCTCCCTTTAACCCTCTGAGTGCCGGCCAACCAAGAAGAAAAGCTCTTTGCAGAGGAATTGGGAGGAGGGAGAGTGAAGTGGGCGGAGTCAGCCCTAATTTTAACTAGTAGAACTGAGTTCCCCTGTGTTCCCCCAGCATGACATCACTGGTTGCCTCCTGCCCTTGGCCCTCCATCGGCACTGGGTTCTCCCACCTTCCTTCTCTGCTGGGACTGCAAGGGTGGTGGCGGGGATTCAGCCGAGCTGTCTAGTCACCTCCTGCCCTCCCCTGCCAGGCACTACAAGACGGACTTCGACAAGCTGAAGATCTGGTACGAGCACCGGCTCATCGACGACATGGTGGCCCAGGTGCTGAAGTCGGCGGGGGGCTTCGTCTGGGCTTGCAAGAACTACGACGGGGACGTCCAGTCGGACATCCTGGCACAAGGTGTGATACTGGCGTCGTGACAGCAGGGATGGGAGTTCGGGGGGAAGTGCTGTGGCATGTGCCTACTTGCGAGGGGGGGCAGAGTCTCCTAGCCCTGCATGCTGCCTCCTAGCCTTTATGGGAGGTCTGGGAGTGAAGGCAGCTCCCCCACACTCCCTGGTGGAGGCTGCACTATGGAGAGTGAGCCCCTGTCCTGGTCCCCTTCTCTGCGCTCACCATGGTGTCAAATGGCGCCAGCCTCGCCACAGGTCCAATGGGGGCTACCTGCCTGCTCTGTTCTGCTTGTGGCCAAGGGGCAGGACTGACCTAGGGCCAAATCCTGTCCAACTTTCCAGTGCCGATGCAGCTCCAAGTTCACAGATATTGGCTTACCTTGAGCAGTCCTCTGTGCCTGCAGGATGCACCACACACCCCATTGGGCTGGCTGCACCAGCCCTTGGAAAGTTGGCTAGGATTGGGGCCTCAGTTCTGTTTGCAAGGGGACTGGTCGGGGTGGTGGTGGTGGTGGTGGTAGTTCATCATTAGGCAATGCAGTTTGGCCCCAGTCCTGCCACAGCTGCCCCTGGGCTAACGCTAGCAGAGCCTGGCTTTGTCCCTAGGGTTTGGCTCGCTGGGCCTGATGACTTCAGTGCTCGTCTGCCCGGATGGAAAGACCATCGAAGCCGAGGCTGCTCACGGCACCGTCACGCGGCACTACCGGGAACACCAGAAGGTAAATGGATGGATGCACAGGGTCTGGCCCAGCGGAGGGGTTGGTGCGCCCTCTCCTGGCCAAGCGTGGCACTGTTGCTTCTGGGCTCTGGGACAGATGGCTCCCCGAGGCTGCCCTCTGCTGGCCACAGCCCATATCCTCAGCCCTGTTTTGCCTGCAGGGCAACCCCACCAGCACCAATCCCATCGCCAGCATCTTTGCCTGGACACGAGGCCTGGAGCACAGAGGCAAACTGGACAGCAACCCAGAGCTCTCCAAGTAAGGCTGGCGTCCAGCAGACAGACCTCAGCTGGGCTGCGGTGGTGGAGGGAGTGCTGTGGGGACAGGGATGTGGGGAGCAAAGAGGCGAGCAAGGGGCATCTTTGCAAAAGGCAGGGAGGCTCCAGCGGCGTGGGGGGGGCAAGGCATAACAAAGCAAGGGGGTGACTTGAGCAGCTGGGGGCTGAGGGTCTGCCCTTGTCGCCCCCACCCGCCTACCAGGTTTGCTCAGACTCTGGAGAAGGTCTGCGTGGAGACGGTGGAGGGGGGCGCTATGACGAAGGACTTGGCTGGCTGCATCCACGGGCTGAGCAAGTAAGTGGGGGAGGGGCAAAGCCAGGATCCGGGGGGGGGGGGGAGTGCTTCCTCAAGGAGCGGCTTGTAGGGCCAGGTGGCTCCTGAAAAGAGGATGCTTTTCGGGGAGGTTGGTTCCCCCCCTCCCCGAAGAAAGTGACACTCTCCTTTTGTGGCTTTCCAGTGTGAAGCTGAACGAGCATTATGTGAACACCACTGACTTCCTGGATGCCATCAAGACCAACCTGGACAAAGCCCTGGGCAAATAGGCCCCTGCGGGCAGGTGGGTGGGCTTGGGTGGGCCGCGGCAGCAGGCAAAGGCCGTGGCCTTCTTTTAAAAAGGTGCAGCCCTCGGCTGCTCACCCTTCCAGCCGGGAAAACATTTTTTGTCGCCTGTTTTCCTCTTAGCTGGCTGCGGGTGGGGAGAAGACGAGGGGCTCCGTGCACAGCTGCTGGCTGGGGTGGGGAGGGAGCCGGTGTTGGCTTCCCCGCCTAACCCAGCGGGACTAAACAAGGGTTTGTGCTGTCATTTCTGTACTGTGATTCGGGCCTCCTTGTGATGCCTATTAAAACGTAGCTTGCAGACTTGATGCTGCTCTCTGCCTCCTGCTTTTTCGTGCCTGCCAGCGGTTCTTCACCATGACCCCGGGCGGGGGGGGGGGCGGAATCCTCAACAACCTCTCCCTCTCACACACCCATTGCACCTCTGCTCCAGCACCAGCCCCCTGGTCTTTCTGCCAAAGAATATTCCTTTATTGCTGAACTTCTTCAGAACAGGAAAATAAACACAGTAGATCTATGCACACGTAGGGCAGTCCGCTCTGTGGGAGTGACGCCGTAATAATTTATCGGGGCCGTAGAATGCGCAGCTGGCTGGCTCGACCACTCTGTCCTGAACTGGGGGAGTGGCTCTCTCTGACCCCTCCCCCAGGGGCCGGCCTCTTGGGCAGAGTCACTATTTTTGGTGTGGGGCAGAGGTAGTTTGTAAGGGGAGAGACGCAGCCCCCTGGCCCTCTGCAACCTGGGCTTGGGGGCTACAGCTGAAGCATCACCTTTGCAGGATGTTGTGGGAGGTAGACTAGGACAAAGGCTGCTCCTTCCTGGTGGGGCCCAGCAGGGCAGAGTCACGCACAGCCCCACCAGCAGCTCCTGCCCCGGAAACAGTTGCCCTTCCAAGGGTCCTCCAGGTTCAGTGGGCGCAGGCAGTGCTTGGCAGTGGGTCTGCCTCGCCCTTGCCCACCTGGCCTTCGTGCAGCTACAACATGCTGTAGTAGGCCATCTCCTTCATGGCTTGCTCCGTCAAGGCCGATTCGGCTGCGGGGTTCCCCACCACCCCGAAGTCGTACGCATTCTCCTCCTCGTAGTCCTCCATCTCCTGCTGCCCCTCCAGCTCTGAGGAATCGCCACCCGTCAGCTCCAACATGGGATCTGGAGGGAACAAAGCAGGAAGGCAGTGAGCTGTGGGGTGGGAGTGGGGAGCAGAAGCAGCTGGAGTGTTAGGGCCCTAGCCCCCAAGAGCCTTCCACTGGTGGAGGGGACCTGCAGAGGGCGCTGCAGGAGGGAATCTCTGGCCGGGTACCTTGACTGTCCAAGCCGATGTCCATCACTCCGTGTTTGACCTTCATGTGCCGGCTGAGGTTGCCCTTCAGGTTGAACTTGCTGGAGCAATAAGGGCACTTGAAAGGTTTGCTCCCTGCGTGAAGATGCATGTGGCCCAGAAGGTTGTACATGCGGTTGAAGGATTTCCCGCATACCTGGAGAGCAGAGGAGAGAGACCACCCACAAACCTGTGCTTTGGGCCTGGAGGGGCTCAAGCTGCAAGTGCCAGTCGGAGCGGGGGAGGGAGGGCTGAGATCTCAGCAGCCTGGCCCGCGTGCGCCAAAGGGGCGTGGCCAAAACGAGCCTGGGGAGAGGGGAAGCAGGCAGAGAGGCCTGCCCACTCTGTGTCATGAATTGCCCGAGACTGGCACAGAGGGTTTCTGGATCCCATTTCAGGAGACAGTTTGGAGGAAAATCAGGAATGGGGGTGTGCCCCAGAGGGATGTGTCCTCAGTTCTGGGGCTGCACACAAGCTGAGTGCTGGTGCCCTGGTTTTACTTGAATGCCCTCCCTCCCACAGACAGTATTTTGCACCCACTTCTGGTTGTTGGGCCTCTGGGTGGGTGGTGCAAGGGGCTGTACACAAGAGGCTCCTCCAGAAATGTGTCCTAGCCGTGGGGCAGGGGCCTCGGGCCCGCCCTGCCTTGGTCTGGGTCTCTGCAGCCTCTCCGTGCGGCTGGGCTGCTTGTGCCCCTGCACCCGCACCCTGGCATCCGTCGGGACTCGGCCGCCGTACCTTGCACTTGAAGGGCTTGACGGGCGAGTGCACGATCATGTGGGTCTTGAGCGTCTGCTTCTGCACAAAGGTCTTGAAGCAGATGTGACACTGGTAGGGGCGCACGCTCGTGTGGATCAGCATGTGCCGCTTCATGTTGGCCTGCAGCGTGAACTCCCGCCCACACACCTCGCACTTGAACTCCTTCACACCCTGAAAACAACAGGCAGCCACTGGGCATCAGCACCACTAGAAGCCCCTCCCTCCAGTGGAGTCATCCTACTGGTACGCTGGGCGGGACATCCAAGTGATCGGCAGCCTGCCCGTCGTGTACTGCAGCGTCACCCGGATGTCCCACCCAGTAGGATGACACCACTGCCTCCCTCTCCGCCCCTGAACAGCACTGCTCATGGTCAGCAATGGACAGAGACCGTCTCTCTCCTGGAAACGGACTCCAGGGGGGCTGCGTCTGAGTAGAGGTGTGTGGGGCAACCAGGGCCATCTGGACTCCTGTGCAGAGCAATCCCACGGCTGCTAGGGCACCCTTGGAACCTTCAGCCACCAGACGCACGGCCCACCCCTGCCCCTCTGCCTACCTTGTGGGTGAGCGAGTGCTGCTTGAGGTGGTGGATCTGGTTGAACTCCATCCCGCACTCGGAGCAGACGAAGGGCCGCACGTTCTGGTGCTTGAGCAGGTGGTTCTGCAGCTGGCTGCGGTAGTGGAAGGCCTTGCTGCACTCCGGGCAGGGGTAGAGGGTGGGCCCCTGGTGCGTGGCCAGGTGCCGCTTGAGCTGGGTCAGCGTGGAGAAGTCCAGGCCGCACTCCACGCAGACGTGGCAGCGCCCGCTCTGGTGCTTGCCCTCGTGCGACCGCAGCTCGCTGGGGTAGGCGAACCCCCGGCCGCAGAAGCGGCAGCTGTAGGGCTTGACGTCGGAGTGCAGCAGCATGTGGCGCTTCAGGTGGCTGGTCTGGGTGAAGGCCTTGTGGCACACCTGGCACTTGTGGGGGCGGGTGCCCTGGTGGGTGAGCAGGTGGGTCTGCAGGTGGCTGGGCTGCTTGAAGAGCTTGCCGCAGTGGGGGCAGGAGTGGGGCTTGACACCGTTGTGGCCGAGGATGTGCGTCACCAGGTTGTACTTGGAGGTGTAGGACTTCTCGCACAGCCGGCACTGCCAGCGCTTCTCCACCAGGTACGAGTCGTCGATCTGCACGTTGATGTCCAGCCGGTCCAGCTGCACCTTCTTGCTCTGCTCGCCTGCGGCCTCCGCCTCCAGGCCCCCGGGCTCCTGCCACCCAAAGCCCTGCGCGGGCGGAGAGTCCGGCATCTGGCTCGGGGGCGGGGCACTGCTGCGGAAGCCGCAGGCGCTGGGGAAGGCCTCTGCGCTCGCCAGAGTCCTGTCCGGGCTGGCCAGGGCGGGGCTGGGGAGCCTCTCCTCGTACAGGGCTCGCTCCTGCCGGGTGCGCCTCCGTAGCTGCCGCAGGTGCGGCGGCTTCTGGGGGAAGGAGCCGAGGTCGATCATGCGGGTGGCGCTGCTCTGGACTGTCTGCTCACAGCCAGGCCCCTCCAGCGGGGCCTCGGGGCAGGTGCGGGGCTGCCCTGCCTTGTCCTCCCCCAAGGCAGCCGGCTGGTAGACCCCCTCCTCCTGCTCCCTCTCCCCTCCCTCGTGCTCCACCTTGGGCACCAGCCGCACGGGGGGCCTCTTCCTCCTCCGGGCGTGCTTCCCGAAGGGCGCCTCCGCCTCCATCCCCTCCTCCTCCGCGGGCTCCAGCGGGCCCTGGCCTGAGGGCTCCAGTGGGCAGCTGCCTTCGGGGGGCCTGAGCTCCTGCCTCGCGGGGTCGTCCAGCTTGTTGGCAAAGCTGGAGAAGAGGCCTCCGGCACTGACGGTGGCGCCGAAGAATTCCGTCTCGGACACCAGGCCCAGGACCGCGGCTTGGGCCAAGGACAGCACCACCACAGCGTCCGTCTGCGTGCCGGAGTCGGCGAAGCGCTCCATGTCTCTACATCCAGCTCAGCGTTGGGGGGGTCTGCAAGAGGGAGAGAAACAGAAGCCCGTCAGCTCTCTGGCTGGGCAGGGACCCTGGGCACCCCCTGGCTGAGCCCCAGGGGCCACCCCCTGGCTGAGCCCCAGAGTAGCCACCCAGGCCATGCACTCCAGCCAGAGGGGCAGCTGCACCCCACTGCTTCCACGGCCCTCCCTCCCTAGTAAGCAGGCCTCGGCCTTCCCCCTCCCTTCCCCAGCAGTGTCTAGTGTTCAAAAGGAGGGACGCCCTGGGCCACCTGGCTGGACCTTGCAGACTAAACGGGGGGGGGCTGCCTTTGCCAGGTGGTTGCAGTGCTCCCTCCCAGGACATGGCTGGCCACCTTGAGCACTTCTGCACAAGGGCAGTGGGCGCCGAATGAGACGCTGGACACCCAGCGCAACAGTGGCATTCCTAAGGGGAGGTGGTGAATGCTACGTTTTTCAGGAGCCTGAGTTTCTGTGTAACGTGGCCCCTCTCCCTCCCCTCCAGAGCCATTCGCGGCTCAGAGAGCAAAGCCTCAGCACCAACTCTCCAAGCTGCAAATGGCTCTGGAGGCGATGGGGAGGGGCCACGTACAAAAGAGCGTTCCCCCCTAGGAACGCCACTGCAGCACAGGTTGGAGCGCCTAGCCCCATTTCCGCCGAAGCCTTCCTCAGCATGGCTCAGACCCCAGCAGGGTCCCGGGCCGGGCCGCGGCCTCCCCACCGCGGAGGCAAGCAGCCACTTGCTCCTCGGCCTCTGCCGGGCCCCCTTGGCTAGCACGGAGGACGGCGCAGGAGCAGCGTAGGCTGGCTTCGGGCGCCTGATGCCCAGCCAGGAACGGGCGCAAGCCTCGCCGCTCGGAAGGCTGCTGGCCAGCAGGGCGGCGCGGCGGCCGAAGACGCCCCCGATGCGTACCCCCCCCCCCCACGGCCCGCTCTCCAGCTGCAGAAGGGGCGCGCGCAGAGAAGCCGCCGGCCCGCGCCCCTTGCGGTTGCTCGTGCAGGGGGAGCCGGCGCAGCTGCCGGCTCTGGGGGAGGACGCGGGAGGGCTGCTGCTGACCTGGCCTTCCTCCCCGGGGCCTGCAAGCCCAGCCCGCCAAGGGAACGGCTGGGCCGAAGAGCCTCAGGACTTCCGCACTGCCTAAGGCTGGGGGTGGGGGAGGAAGCCTGGCAGCCCGCGCGGGGGGGGGGGAGGAGGAGAGGAAGAGGAGGAAGCGCGCGAGGGGTGTGTGTGCTCGAGACAGAAGAGGGCGAGGGGAAGGCGGCGGCTCAGCAATGCAAACCCCCCCAGGAAGGCGCAGAAGCGCCTGGGCGGTGCCCCCCCCCAATGATGGCTCAGCTGCATCGCTGGGAGGGGGCACTTAAATGCACCATTTCCAGGAACGCGAGAACAGCTCCGTTTGCAGACACATTCAACAGCTTGGTTGCAACACACATTCAACCCTTGGGGGTGGGGTGGAACCTCGCTGACCAGTCATTATCCCCACCCCCTCCCCACAGAAGTAAGTGCCCTTCGATGGACAGCCCCCCCCCCCCAAGTCAGTCAAAGCGACTTGCAAGCATGACCCAGAGGCTGGGCCTCCCAGCTCCTCCAGGGCAGCCTGCCTGCCTGCCTGCCCTACAGAGCTTGGGGTGGGGGGGGAACTGGAACGAGGGAGGGGCAGCAGCAGCTCAGAGTGGGCTCAGCAGCTGCTCCTTTCAACCCTCCTCCCTTTCAAGGCTTCCTCCTTCCCTTGCTTTTGTCTCTTTCTTTTTCTCTCTCTCTCCACCCCCTTAAACCCACTGCTCTTCCCCCTCCCTGCCTGCATTTGATTCTTGTCTCCTCTACTTCTCTTGCTCTCTCATTCTTTCTGTTTCCCTGGCAACATCTATCTGTGTGTGTGTGTGTGTGTGTGTGTGTGTGTGTGTGTGTGTCTCTCTCTCTCTCTCTCTCATATCAGTCCCTGCATCTCCCTTTGCATTCCAAAAATCCCTACCAGGCCTCTCCTGCCATCTCCGCTGGTGCCCCAGCGCCACTTCCAGGTGCCACCAGTTCAGACCCACCCACTCCGACAGAAGCCCTGCCAGACCCCATGCATGGGCTGCTTGAAGGCCTCCTCCACCTCTGGCCACTTTGGGACCCCGAGGCCTGGCATGCAGGCACCTCCCACACGAGGCACCTTCCCTCACTGCCTCCTGCTCAAGGCCAGATACTGCACAGCCTCACTGCCCAATGGAGTGCAGGTAAATGTATTTTCCAGCATACACCGACTTCTCAACTGGCTTCGCTTCAGGTCCACTCACTGCTCCTACTTCAGCAGCATGTTCTTCCGAGCAAGAGGCACTCGCGGTCTCACCAGCACCACGCCAAGGCCTGGCGCAGCTAAGGGCAGGCTTGCTGGATTGGGCCCCTTGTCCATCTGCTCAGCATTTGTTCCCCTCCCTTCCCCTCACCACAGCCAAGCGCCTGTGCCCTTGGCAGGTAAGGGGCAGGCTGTCCATCCCTGACACCAGGTCAAGTTCCACATTTCCAGCAATCCAAGGCAGGGTCCAATCCTAAACCTGGAGTTAGGCCGGCCCAGTTAGGCCAGCACAAGGACCACCGTAAAGCGCATTTGGGCCACTCTTGGAGTCAGGGAGGATGGCGCACGTCTGTGTGCTGTGTCCATCATAGCAATAAGAGAGGGAAGGATAGTTGAGATTGCAAACAGGAGGGCTTCCTGGGAGTCCTGTTTAGAATGAGGCCGGCTGATGTGCAGGGAACAGGAGAGCTACCTGGTGACAGGCAGAGTACCCCTGGCTACTGCTTGGGGTTGGCTGTGCATGGGCCTGAGCTCCATCCTGAGGGGATGTCAGGTATCAGAAGCAGCATTCCCTTGTGCTGACCTGCGTGGAATGTCCTCTGGTGCCACCAGACCTGGTCCATTAGAGACAGAGGGTCCAGGTGCTTTTCCTAAGCTTTTCCATTACCGAATGACTGCACAGAAGCATCAGTTCAACGGTGCAATTCAGCAGATGGTAACACTGAGAAATCACTGTCCTAAACTAAGGGCCTGGATCTGTGGCATTCTGCCAGAACTAGTCCTATTACTAAATTCTGATTACTGGGAATCTTTTCTGGGAGTACACATGCAGGCATAGGTGCACTGCAGAAATGCAGTGCAGTATGTTGGCACAGGTTTTCCACAGCTCTTGGTGCAGAGGCAAATGCTAGTATTCCAGCGTAACCAATGTAATGGCTATTCAAGGCTGCAAAATAAGGAGGCAGGAGGCAGCCCTGATGCGATTCTTCCAGGAAAGCAGCTGCTGCTCTGTGCATTCTAATCTGCACCAAAAAGCATCGCAGAACGGAACCAGGAGCAAACCTACAAGCACCTGAGCAGGTTAATGGAGACGTTCTCATTTGCAAACAGTATGCATTTGGGTTGTGCTGTGTTTTTTTTGAGGAAAACAGATGCCATCCCAGGAAGAGTAACAGAGAGGACCGTTCCTGTCCGATGAGGCTCTTTTTCCAAGAGACCCCCAATTCTCTGGCTGGAAAGAAACCACAACCTTTGCTGAAATGAATGGAGAGAGACTTTCCAGTTCTTCCTTGCCGAAATAACTTCACTTCCTACATGTTCCCTGTCCCTCTCTTAAAATAGAAAAGCTATTCAAAAAGAAACCAGCAGAAAAAGAAAAGAGGGAACTGAATAGAGGAAAGAAAAAAGAGGAAAAAAAAAAACCCCAACCATGGAGCCTCAAGGGGGTGGAGAGAAAGAATGAAAAGGGATGAGAAACAGAGGAAGGGGGTGGAAGAGAGAGACAGAAAAGCTCTGGAAAGAAAGACGGCTTCTGGACTGAATAGAAGGCGCATGGAAGGAGGGAAAAAAGAGAGTGCATGCTTGAAAAGGAACATCTACACAAAATGACCTCTGATGCACAGGCTGGGCCATCACCATGCAAAAACCCTTCTTCTTTTTGGCATTCCAGTGGAGGAAGGGGAAGAGGAGCGTTAATTCTCAGCCAAGTGGAAAATAAATGTGCCGAAATGAGAGAAGAAGCGACTTTTAAGAACCCCCATCAGAAAATCACACACATGCACACAGGCGTGCGTGCGTGCGTGCGTGTGTGTAAGCAATACTTGAAGAAGGAAGGGTAACAGATAAATTCCAAGAAATGCATCCAAAGGCAAAATAAACAGCAACCTGTACACAAGCAGGGGAGGTTTGTGAGCAACCTCCCAAACACCAGTGTGGCACTGGGGTGAGGGCAAAAGAAAGGGTGGGGGCTCTGCATGGTCCTCAAAGGACTCCTGTCATGATTATAGAACAGGGGCAGCAGGTCTCTGGCCATACATTCCAGTTTCCTTTTGAATCTGCCCTCTTCTTGCCAGGAGAGAGTCACAAAGCATTGTTTGGTTAACCTGGAGGAAACTGAGGTGCATCTGTATAGCTCTGCAGGAGTTCTGTCTCCAAGACAGCAGCTAGTCTTTTTGCACCTCTCACATACAGTCAATCCTCATTATCCGCTAGTGTTAGATTCCTGGAAATCCTTGCGGATAGCAAATTCATAGATAACGAACCATTGATTCTATGGGATCCATGGGGTTAGGTGCAAGGGTTTATCTGCCATCAGAAGACTCCAGCAGAGACCCTCTGGAAAACTAGCAGAAAACTGCAGCAGTAAGTGCCAAAAGGTCTCTGCATAGTGGATAATGAGGACAGAGGTGCAGATAAGGAGGTAAGTAGCAGTTCTCCTCCTGGCAGAAGTGAGGTCATAGATAGCAAGGTCACAGATAAAGAGGATTGACTGCATCTCTGAGGGCAAGACAAGTACACGGCGCAGAGTTTGCATGCAGCCCAGGAACACAGGTGGGGCAGGGGCTGAAGGCACTTTTGGGGGAGCAGCAGAACTAGCTTGGAGTGGGGGGGGCGTCCATAACATGAGCAGTGGGAATCACATAATACACACGGCATACAATATCCTTTAAGGCAACTGCGGATTCTTTTAATGTGTTTAAATTAAATAATACATCATTAGCTGACTTGTAGCACCCAACATACTTTCCAAGAACCTCTGAATGTAATTTCTGCCATCGTATGTATATCCTTTCAGACCATTGTAATGGGCTGAGAAGGAGCCAGACTCTCCGCTGGCCTGGATCAGATGTCTCTTCTGCCTCCCGCTGGCTGCTGCACCTGGGGGAGAACAGCAGGGCCTTCCTTCACCTGAGCTCTCTCTGCAGCTCCAGGGCAACCAGGATGCTCTGTGTGCAGCCATGGGGCTCCCTGCCACCAAGAGACAAAGGCTGGATCCTCAGCTCTGCTGTTCCAAGCGTGCCAAGGAGCCCTGGTGGCCAAAGTCACTGCTCTGTCGCAGGGAGGTTTCCTGATGTGCAATCTGAGCAGCTGGTGCAACAGCCACAAAAGCATCGGCGCAGCTGTACTGAACAATGCAGTAGTAGAGACACCAAGTACACTTCGGCGAGTGCACGATCTCCTGAATCCGTGACCACTGCTCTCAGCTACATGGCAGTGCAATCAGATCAGGGCAACCAAGCCTGGAGACCCAACATGGGCAACAGAGGACCACAAGCCGGAGAGGCAGGCACCTGCAACCGACACACTTTTGCTTCCTTCTCGGTTCGAGCTGAATGAACCCATCCCGGACTTCTCATTTGGGGCCACTTGCATGGGTTGCTGGCAAGGAACGGGGCACCCAATTGGCCACTTCTTAGACTACGAACAGAGCTTCGCCCCCACGACTGGCAGCAAGAAAATAGCAAAGCAGACCGCAGTGTGTATGCACATAACTTGCAGTGCCCTGTGACTTCCAATCTGAATTATGCCGCTCACAAACTTAGCCTTGCTTGAGCTTTGCTTTCCCAGGCCTGATCTCTCCGAGGATGTGGGAGAAGCCAGTATGAAGCATATTGTATGATGCCAACCCTGCTCCTTGCATCCATGTGCCAGATGGGACTAAGCTTCCTTTCATCACCCTGATAACTCTGAAGGCTGCATGCTTCAAACACTGAACTTTGCTCCGCAATCATCTCCACCACAGCGCCAAGCCCAACACAGGCTAAACCACAACAGGTGCCATTCAGGACCCTGAAGGACAGGAAACTTCCTCAGGGCTAGGTGTGTTGTTTGCAATATAAAGTCTAAGCCTGTGTTATGCTGGGGGGAGGTATAACTGCCCTCCCCTGAGGTAGCTGCTGCTGTCACCAGCCCAAGCTTCCCACAACAAAAAGGAGCCCCTGGGCAAACCCCCTCTAAACAAGGAAACCAGAATAGAAGAAATAAAACCCAATTTTATTAACATACATTAAAAGTTTACAAAGAAAATTACAGAGCCTCTATATTATAAAATCCAAATAGTAAACTACAAACTGGGAGGCTCTTGCCCACAAGGCTCCTCCCTAAAACCCTCTAGTAAAACCCTCTGATTATAAATTAGCTAAGAGGAAACTCAAAAGAACAAACAAAACACCTACAGAGTTTTACCTCTGACTAACTATAACCAGCTATCAGTGCTTTCCTTATACTCACAATACACAGCAAGGTTAACCTTCCTTGCGAGCAGCAAAGGGGTTCTGTTCCCTGAGGCTTTTAACTTTATCCCAATGACACTAATCGCCCTCACCTGAGCCATTTTACACCTGAGTAGTCCTCTTCCAACCACTAATACAAAGCAAAGTCTACATGAAACCACAGTTTCATTACAGCCTGGAACAGCCTTCAATAATTCTGATGTATTGGGTGGGCCAATGTAAAGCACCAGAAGTCTTGCTTCCAGTCAAATGGCTTACAAAGCTTCACGGAGAAATGTGTTGGGGTGATCCTGCAGGAAGATAAATGGAGTCTCATCAAAAACATCTTCTAAGTCAACAGAAATCTGCACCACATCTGTGTGCCAACTTCTGCAGATGATAAATCAGGTGGTGAAACCTGCCAAGGTTAGGAGATTCCCTAATTATCCTCCTAAAAACCCAGGCTGCCAGCAGCCAAACAAGTTTCAGGTGTGGTTTTTAGCTGGTTTATTCAGGAAACACCTCCTCTGAATAAAAACATGAGCAGCAAAACAAGGATGCTGTCCACTCCTGTGCAGTTGGGAAGCAATTCCCAGGCACTGTGTGCATTGCCCAGGCCACCTGTTATGCCTTCTAGAACAAGCCATGGAACAGCCCACTTGCAGAGGGCCATCTTAGGACAAAGCCAGAGGCCAAGCAGCTGCCATCACGAATTCGCTGGATCACAAATCCAGCCAATTCTCTCCATCTCGCGAGATGTGACTCCATCTTTGCAAAAGAATTAATAAATGTTTAGCTTGTTGTTTTCGTTTCGGGCATGACGACGGTCTGCGGCTGATTCAAGAGAGGGCCACAAGATCATGTATGGTGTGGAGAAGGGGGAGAGAGCTATTTTGTGTCTTCTCTTCCCACGGTTCTAGACTGTAGGTAGGGACACCCCACGAAGTTAATTGGCAACAGAATCAGGAACACACAAGGAAATGCATCCTCTCCCAATACCTCATTGGGTTTGGAATTTGCTGCTCCAGCGACAGCAACTGGCTCCAAAAAGGACTTGACACATTTGTGAAGGACGGGCAGAGAAGTCTAGCAATGGTCCAGCTTCAAGTCAGAGGTATCCATATTTCTGAATCTGAACTGGTGGAGGAAAAAAACGAGGGAAGGGCTGCTGCCTTTGTGTCTGGTTTGTGGTCTCCTCAGAGGAAGTGTCTAGTAGGCTCCACAAGGGAGAAGAAAGCTTGCTTGATCCAGCAAGCATCCTCTTGAGTGCGAGGCCAAGCCCAGTCCCCTCAGTGCTGAGAAACAGCTAAGCTCTGCTCCCTCCTTTCTGCTCCCTCCTCCGAGTGCCATGGAGTCACAGAGCTCCTCCAAGAGCAAAGGCACCTTGGCCAACAAGCAGCTCCAAGGTAAAAAGCCTGTCCTCAAGGCCAGCCCCCTTTTGCCTGTTCCCCACCCTTCCAGTGCGCACTTTACAATCGAACGCTTCAAAACGAGAGGAAACTGCGTGCGCTACAGACAGCTGGTCAGAGGTGACTATGAGCTGAGGATACTTCCGGAACATTTGCATCTAAACTGTAGTCAATGGTTGCAGACTGCAGAAGGCTGGAGATACTGTTAGCAAATGGAACAGGTGTGATGGTGGTGCGGGAGGGATGCACGCAAAGGACTGATAAGAAAGAAAGTGTGCCTATGTGACAGCGAGTCAGGAAAAGGAGAGACCATCCAAGTTTGGGTCCTGGAGACAAAGAGAGCAGTGCCAGCAATTAAAGAGGTCTCCTCTTCCTGGGAAGCAGTCCTCTTTCCTCCCTCCATGCACTCCTTAATCTCAGCGCTGGTACCCAGGAATGTACAGAAACCAGGGTCTAAGGGTTTCAAAAAGGTCCACAGAACAACTGGCACACACTGGTCGCAGGAGGGGAAGCTGGCGACTGCGGAAGCACCCTCACCTCCCTGTCCCAGCAGCCAGAGCATGGAACAGGGGCAGGGGCAGGGAAGGGAGCCCTGGAAGCCAAAGAGCCAGTGCAAAGGTGCTGGAGGCGAGAGGACCCCAAAGGCATGGGCAAGCATATCAGTGGTGGGAGGGAGAGTCCTGCGAGACACTGAAGGTGCAGGCCCAGGCAACACTGAGCAGAGTGCAAAAGAGGGGATCCCTCTGCATGCCAAGCAACTGGGCGGCCCTGGAGTTACGGCCTCCCCCCCCCCATGTTATAACCAGCCTGAGATGGAATACAGTCATCCCCTATATAGGGGAGCAGCACTGACCAGACCCAGGCCTGCTTGCTCAGCACCAGCCAGGTGGCCGGAGCAAGCACCCTCTGACCGCATCCTTGGCACCCTCTGCCTCTGCAGCGTCCGCAGGTGCCTGCTCAGGCTCTGCTGAAGGCGCAAGAGGAGAGAGGAGGGTCGTCCTGCACGATGGGCCCCTCCAGCTCAGCTCTCCAGCGCCTGGGGCAGAGAAGGGGCGCTCTGAGCTCGGGATTAAGGACTGCAGAGATGATGCCTGTAAGCCAAACATTCTGAGCTAGCAGGAAAAGTTCTAGGTAAACTGCCTGCACCTTTTCTAGAGGAACACCTTATCTGGTGGGAGGAACTAGCAACTGGAGCATTTCCCCCTTGCAAGGAGATCGCCTCGGCCCCCCACCCCCACCCTACTTTTCCGTCCACGCGACCCCAAGAAGACAGCTCGGTCCGCACGTACAGCCCTTGTGCTGCAGCGTCCAGTTGCCACGGGGCAAGCAGAGTTGGGCGAAAGGCGCACGGATTGAAAGGTGGGCGCGCTTCACGGGCTGGGCTGCGGGAGTTACCTCGGAATAGGTTCTTGGGAAGTGGTAGAGGAGGAGTCCTGCCTCTCCCGCCCGCAGCCACGCTCGCTGCCTACAACTGTGGCACTGACTGGCGTATCACAAACGGGCGTGCGGAACGTCCAGTGTCCATTCGGTAGCCTAGAACGGGCGGAGGCCCGGCCCTTCCAGGCCGACGCGCGCCGGGGGGGGACCCCTGCGAGGCTCGCCACTGCCTCGGGCCGGCCACGTTTCCTGCAGCCAATCACTGCGGGAGAGAGCACCACCCCGCGCCTGCCTGGCAAGCCTCCTCTCCTCTGACAGTCCCCCGACCCTGCCAGCTCCTCCAGTGAAATCTGGATCGGGACGGGAGGTGGGCAGAGAGGAGGCGCGACTGCGCAGTCCCAGCTCCAGGCCGCCCAGCGGCTCGCAGTCGAACTCGAGCCCTCTCCCTTCTGGGCCTGGAACGCCCGGGCCCCGCGAGGATCCCCGCCACGCAGTCGCCGGGCCCACGGAGCGGAACGGAGGGCCACAGCCCGCCACTGCGAGGGGCGCGGGTGCTCCAGCCAGGAGTCCCGGATCCTCTTTCGGGCGAGAGGGCGGCGGGCTGGGCTCCGCCAAGCAGTCCGCAGGGGGCGCTGCCACCACGGCGCGCGCGGGAGCACCTCGGGCTGCCCCGGGCACCCTTCCGGGGCCCACCAGCCCGCGCGCGGGGGGCAACAAGTGGCCGGCCGGGCGGCGAAACTTTCTTACGGGCAGCGACGCGTCGAGCGCGCGCCCCCACGTGCCGGGGTCCCGGCGCGCCAGGCTCCCGCCCCGCAGGCGCCCTCTCGCCTCTGTCCCCCGGGGCTTCGGCGGGCAGGGCGCCGCAGGCAGCGAGGGGCGCTCGGCCTGCCAGCCTCGGGGCTCGCCCCGCCCGGCAACCGCGCCGCCGCGCCCTCTCCTCCGGCCGGGAAGGCGGGGCGCAGGCAGCTCGCTCGCTCACTCACCCTGGACTCCCGAAGAGGCTCGGCAGTGGGGGCGGCTGACCCTGCCCCGCGGAGAGGGAGGGGGCGAGGGAGACAGGCCGCCCCCGGGCTCGCTCCTGTCGGGGCGCCGCCGCCGCCGCCGTGAGCTGCTGCTCGCTCGCTCGCTCGCTCCGCCGCCTCTTTCTCTTTTCTCTCTCGAGCAGGAAGGAAGGAAGAAGGGAATGAGGCAGGGCTGACGTGAAGGGATGCAAAACAGCCCCTCCTAACCCAGCTCGGAGAAAAAGGGAGAGAGAAAGAGAAAGGCGCGGAGGAGGGAGAGGGAGAGCCGCCGCCGCCGAGCCCTTTTATCTCGCTTTTGTTCGCCGCTTCCTCTCTCTCTCTCCGGCCCTCGCCAAGTTTGCGCGACTCTCCCTCCGCCCCACAGAGCCTCTTTCTCTCTTCCTCTCTCCTTCCCCCTTTCTCAGCCCCACTGAAACCCCGGCGGGGGAGGGGAGGCCGAAGAGCGCCCGCATCCTCCTTTCTCTTCCCAAATGCGGTCTGCGAGCGAACCCCCGCCCCGCTCGCCTTGGCACGGAAGGGGAGCCCCGGCGGTGGGGCGCGAAAAGGCTCTGGCGCAGGGAGGCGATGACAGCGCCCTTCCTGCTTGGAGGGCAGCCGTGCCTGTGGCAGGGCAGAAGGGCCTACTGGGGCTACCCCTGCAGTCCGCACCACCCCCGACAAGAGCCATTTGTCCTGCACCAAAAAGCCCCCCTCGCTGTCCTGGAAGGAGTGTGCATCCCGGCCAGCAGGACAACGCAGTGCTGTGGGCCTGGTCCAGAGGCAGGCCCACAGCGCTGCGCCACGGCCAGGGCCAGCCTGACCTCTGCACTGCTTCCTTTCATGTGCCTCCGTGCTGTTTGAGCAGAGCCAGCAGCTTCCGGGGAAGCACAGGCAGCGCCACCACACCGCCCAGGCAATGCTGCTGGTGTTCACCACCGCCAGGCCACGTGCAGAGCACCTAGCCCGCCCCAGACCACACACATCACACTGCAGCCAGAAAGAAGCCACCGCACTCCCCTCTGCACCAGCCATTCTCGCAGGGTGGGACAGGAGGCCTGTCCATGGAAACCCTTCCTCAAAGGCTCCACAGGAGCGGGTATTTGGGGGGAGGCAGCGGCCATGTTCCCCTGGACTGCAAGGAGATCCAATCGGTCAATCCTCCAGGAAGTCAAGCCTGATTGCTCCCTGGAAGGACAAATCCTGAAGCTGAAGCTCCAATACTTTGCCCACCTCATGAGAAGAGAGGACTCTTTAGAAAAGACCCTCATGCTGGGAAAGATGGAAGGCAAAGGGAGAAGGGGGCGGTAGAGGATGAGATGGTTAGACAGTGTCACCGAAGCGATGAACATGAAGTTGGGCGAACTCAGGAAGGTAGTGGAGGACAGGGAGGCCTGGTGCACTGCGGTCCATGGGGTCGCGAAGAGTCGGACACGACTTAGCGACTGAACAACAACAACAAGCGGCCCTGGCTGTGGCTCCCAGGAGAGGCCGGAAGCACCTGGAACAGTGCAAAGGGGGTAGCCAGAGTGACAGGGACATGACATGGGCCAGGAGCCTCATTCTGGTGTTGCAAGGAACGCTTTCCTCTCGTTTCCCCCTGCTCTTTGTTTCGTTGATTCCCTGGTGCCTCCTGGTCGTCCAAGACAGCTTCTCTGCCCCACCGCTCTCCACAGAGCCAAGCAGTTTGGTGTTCGTTTGTTTTAATCACTACATCAGTAACAAGGGCAGAGAACCTGGAGCAGTTGGGCCCTCTCCTGCTCAGCTGCAGAGACAGTGCCTGGGTGACTCCGCTGCTACCCATCATGGGGGTGACGCAGATGGCAAATGAGAGGCTTCAGTGACAGGTCCTTGCCCTTAGCCCCTGGAAGAGTCGAGGGCTCTCCACACCGGAAACACAAGCCAATCAGTCTCAAAGTCCTCAAGGGGCCACAAGAGGCACAGCTTCTTAAGAACAGCCCTGCTGGATCAGGCCAAGGGCCCGTCTAGTCCAGCTTCCTGCATCTCACAGTGGGCCACCAGATGCCTCGGGGAGCTCAGTAGACAACAAGATGCCTTCATCTTGCGGCCACTCCCTTCTTCCCTGTACTGGGCATGGTGGCCTGGCTTCTGATGGCCCCACACAGGAGTGGGTTGCCAGACCAGCAAGATCTCTGTGTGTCAGATGGGCCCAGCTTCCTCTGTCAAACTACAGCTCTCATGTCACTGTTCATCAGGCAATATGGGGACAGGAGCTCTGCCAGAATGATGTGGCAGCCTCTTGCTGGGAATGGAGGTTGTCCTGGCTGAGTCTTCAGGGTCCAGGAAGGTGAGGGTATCTCTAGGCATACTGGATGCTTGCGGCGGAGGAGCAGGGGTGTCAGGACAGCTCACAGTGCCTGGGACCAGGGGCTCGCTCACATGAGTATGGACAAGGGCTGTCACTTTTCCCTTCCTCATGTCTCAGCCTAGATCTCCATGTTCAGTGGCCTCCACCTGGATGTCTACATTTGTTGATTCAACTGTCAAGGAGGAAGTCAATGTGGTCGTCAGGGCACTAGTCATCCATCCAAAGATGGGAGCTGCATTGGAACACTGGGAAGGTGACAAGAGCAGGAGACACACGGAGGCCAATTTCTGTCATGGGCCTGAAGCACATTAACCCGGAAGAGAGTCATGCTTGATGTTACTATCTGGCACCATGTTTCTTAAAGCAAATCATTAGGACACATGTTGGCAGAGGCAATGGCTTGAGTGCTGGCAGTGGGGCACACTGGTGGTGGTGAGGGTTCACTTGGCGTGCAGGTTCAGTTCCTGATAGCATCTGCAGGCGAGTATGAGAAACTTTGCAGCCCTGGAGAGCTACTGCGGGCAGTCAGTGAGGACCACAATTGCACTGGATGGGCCAGAGCAGGCCTGCCTCGGGAAAAAGAAGCTGCACTCAGCTTGATTCACACGTGGTGGGTGTGACCAAAAACAGGGTCTTTAAGGGGGGGAAAGGAAGCATGCAAGCAGGTTTGTGACCAATTCTAAACATTTAAAGTTGGGTTGTACAGTATTTGATAACGGTTGATAAAGAACACCAAGTTCAATTTTGAACCAACCGCAGTCAAAATTCTAGTTGCTTCCAAATACAAGCAATGAAAACTCTCACAGTTAGGAATGATTAGCTAACATTGAGCAAATAGCTGAGATGGCAAAACAATAGTACAAGTGCAAAGGTGGGGAAAGGATCTCCCAGTGAGGGTTTCCTTAAATGCAACAGCACTCTGGGCCAGCCAGATCCACATCTGTGAGTTCCCAAACAGCAAACCAACAGGAAATTGGGCAGGGGAAAGAAAGGATACACTGTACTGGGAGAGTTGTGGGGAAGGGGCTTGTGGGCCTGTCTGCTGCTTGCTTGTGGGGCAAGATTGAGCTCTTTTTGGCTCCGTTCCATTTAATTCCCTCTTTCCTTTTCTTGTTTCTTTTTTTTACTCTGGAGGATCCTTGTGCAAAGTAGGCGGGGCTTGTTGCTGAAACAAGTTCCTGATGACTCACTGATCATGTGATCAGTAGGGGGGCAGGGCCACACTCCTTCAGCGGGAGGAGCTTGCTCTGGCTTCACTCTGGCTGTCTTGGGAGCCACGCCCACAACTATGTGCTCTCGTGAATAGAGCTTGCAAAGAGGCGGAGAACCAAGAGAAAACAAGAGAGTGTCTCATGGGAGTTTAGAGGGGGAGCCCAGAGATAGCGGCTGCTGGTGTGTCCGTTGCTCCAAGCAACATGGAGCACGAGACAACCAGGGTGGTGGCCTGCGCAGGGCATGTGTCATGTTGGCTTTCCTGCCTGCAGAGGGTGCGGGCTGAACCTGTTTCAGGTGCTAGCTGGTTTTCCTGCTGGAGAAGAAGGTGATGGTGTTCGTGGCACACCTGTCTTTGCCAAGACTTGTTAGGGAGAGTGAAGAGTTTCTGGGCAAGGCCGAAGGAACTCAGCAGGAAGGGAGATCAGGAGAGCCAGGTGGTGTTCTCTGCCACTGCAGCCAAGCAACTGATGCCAGCCTCTCACTGGGGAGGACAATATGTGCCCGTGTGGACAAGAGCTGCTTCCACAACCAGGAAGGAGGACTCCCAGGGGTGGGAGGAATCTGCACCCCAGCCCAAGGATGTGCAGTGGTTTTAGGGGGCAAAGACAGCAGCATGCAGATTGAACAGATCACCTTGGGTAGTTGGCTTTCTCATGTGTATATCTGGGATGTGACAGGGAGCGTGCTGAGACTCAGGACCTCTGGTGACCTTCCTGCTGTTCCCCACAGGAAGAAATGATATTGCCCAGAATAGCCTTGGAAGGATCCCAAGAGACTGACCTGCTGGGAAGAGAAGAGGGCTGCAGCACGAGTTGTGTTTCCATCCTTCCTTCCTGTCAAAGGGCAAAGCGCAGCAGGGGAAAGCCGGGTCCTGGCAGTGAGCAGCTGGCTACAGAGAGGGCGGCACAGGGGGGTGGTTGTGCTTTGGCTTCTTGGACCACCTCCTACACAAGCAACAGGTGATGCCTGATGAGGCTGGAGGCATGTACGGCAAGAGCCTGGCATGTTTCATCAGGGGAGGGATTAAACTAAATAGAGAAGGGATGAGAGAACAAAACATAGAGCCCAAGATAAAGACAGGCCTTGGAAACAAAAGGGCAAGAGATAAAAGAAGAAACAAGCAAGGAGTGGCCTATGGGGACAGGACACAAACAGGATGAACTTGACATTCTAATATGGGAAAGTCAAATATGACTTGATAGGCATACAGAAACTTGGTCAGATGAGACCTGTGAGTGGAATATAGGACCAAAAGCATATATCTTGCTCAAAAAGGAACAGAAAAGGTAAAGAATGCATACATCTGCACGGAAATCCATGAATCTGAACATAGAAGTCCTCAGGAAAGTGTCTGGAACCTCTGCTAACTGGGCAAGAGGCACTATTTCAAGTGGTGTTCCTCTTATATTTAGCAGGGAGAGAGAAACTGTCCCTTTTCACCCCTGTGCAGTGTCTTTTCTAGTGGCTGTTGCTGGTGGTGTTTTGCGTTTTTTTAGATCGTGAGCCCTTTTGGGATAGGGCGCCATTTAACTTTATTATTATTGTTATTATCATCATTATTACTATTATCATTATTATTTGCCTATAAACCGCTTTGTGAACTTTGTGTTGAAAAGTGGTATATAAATACTGTTGGTTGGTTGGTTGGTTGGTTGGTTGGTTGGTTGATTGGTTGATTGATTGATAAGAAGCAAAGAGGAGAAGAATAAGATCGAGACCATTATGGGCGTTTACTAGAGACCACCTGGCCAAGCATCAGAAGTCATGGGTGACTTCTAAAGCAGAAGAAGTCTGCTAAAGCAGACTTTAGCAGAGAGACCAACTAAAGCAGAGAGACCTAAAAGCAGAGAGACCAACTTTCTGTGAGGCAAGCCATAGTGGCAATGGTGGGCTTCAGCTGGAAGTCTCACTTGGTTCAGAGCAGGAGGTCCAATGCACACTAGTCTTGCAGGTAACATCACCCTGAGGGTGGAGGAAGGAACGTGGGAAGTCTGCTATCTCTGGACTCCATCCTCACCACCAGGGAAGAACTGGTGGAGGAGGTGAGAAGGACAGGAACTTTGGGAGAACATGGCCATGTCATCTTGGAATTACGGAGGAAAACTAAGCGCAGTCAGATTTGACTTCAGGAAAGCCTATTCTAGTGGGCTCAGAGAACACACAAGCCATGCTTAATGGCCAGGATTGTTAGAAGACAAAACGGGTTCAGGCAGGAAAGAGTTTCCTGATGAGTGAGATGCTGAAGGCACCACCACAATCTGTTCCCATGAGAGAGTCATCTAGGGAAGGCAGTGTGATTGCACAAAGAGCTTCCTGAAAAAGCAAGAGGAACACTGACAACAAGAAGAGGAAGGAGGACCAGTTAATTAAGGAACAGTGCAGAAGTGTAGCCTGCCCCTGCAGGGAGGAGGCCAGGCCCAGGCCCGAACGAGGTTGGCAAGAGATGCAAGGAACAACAAGGAGGGTTTTTGCTTGTGTCTGAAAGAAGAGGAAGGTCAAGGAAGCGGGAGGCCTGCTGTATGGAGAAGATGAGGAACGGGATAGACAAACAGCAGAGCTGCTCAGTTCTTACTTTGCATCTGTCTTCTCCTGCAAGGTGCCCATCCCAACAAGTGCACTAATTAGGGATAGGGACTTCTTGACTCAGAATAAGACAGTGGTTCCCAATCTTGCCGGTCCTGCGACCCACCTCTGTGGTGGATTGTGACACCCCTAGTGGTGCCAGAGAGACCTCTTCTGGGTTGTGTTGGGTTGGCAATCCACTTTACTGGCCTGAGAATGACCTGCAGAAGCTGCCAAAAGCTACTTCCAGTTTTCAGAGGCAAACCAGAAGTTCTTCCCCCAAACCAGAAGTGGCTTTTGGAGTCTTCTGTAGGCCATTCTGAGGTCACCAGCCTGACATGACCCGGAGGAAACCAGGGGCTGCCCAATGCCTCTGGAATGGCTTCTATTTGCCCACGATTCATCTTGCATGGGCTCACAATCCTGTTGCATCCTGTTACCACTCCCTTGCATCTGGTACTCTGAAATAGCCTACTACTAATGTAAGGATGTTGCACAATCCATAATGGCCTATAGCCCATGATGGACTTTTCTTCCAGAAATCTGTCCTATCCCCTCTTAAAGGCATCTAGGCCAGATGTCATCACCACCTCCAGTGGCAAAGAGTTCCACAGATTAACTACCCGCTGGTAAAAAAAGTATTCAGCAAAGTGCTTCCACGAAGTCTCCCTCCTGTGGAGAAGATGGTTAAATGTGAGCGAGGTGGAATTGGGGAAGAACTGAGTTCCTTTGAATGTGGGAGAAAGGCGGGATAGAAATGCTTCAAATAAATAATTCGTTCAACTCCAGAGGAGGAGGAGGATGCACCATTCGCTGCCTTTTCTGCATCCCTTTCCAATGGCTACCAATCATGGTGGCTGTGCACCATTCCCAGATTCAGTGGCAGCACTATAAAGTCCCAGAGGAATTGCATGAGCGCATCAGGAGAGCCCAGTTGCCGCTGGGAAGCCTGAAAGCAGGACACCACACTCTCTGAGCGCTGCTGCTGAGCCAAGGGGTAGCACATGGCCGTCCCTAGATCTCAACTCCTCCTCCAGGGATTCGTCCTCGACCGTTATCACTGTGTCGAAGCCAGCCACTGATACTATCTAGTGGCAGCGAGTTCCACAGGCTGCCGAGGGAGAGAACGCGCTTAGTCCTCCCCACGCGGAGGAGCTTTTCCGAAGCAGGCTGCCGGCCCGGCCCCGCACGGCCCTTGCCCTCCACACGGGAATCCCGGCTCGCAGAGGATGGGGCGGCAGCGACAGGAGCGAGGAAGGCAGAGCGGGGACTGCTCCCAGGTCGCGGAAGGAGCGCGCAGCGGCTGCCTGTCAATCCCGCCGCAGCAGCAGCGCCGGCAACTGCCTGGCGCGGGAGCCGCGCGGAGGCCCAATCGCCGTCTCCAGAAGGCGGGCAGGGGGCGAGGCATCTTCCTGAGCTTGAGAACCGCTTCCAGCCAAAAAGGTTAGATTGACAATCTAACCTCTTTGCTTCCAGCCCGCTTCCACCAGGCGGTCTCATTTCTGCCAGCACGCGTAGTGCGCGCTCCGGACGGTTGGAGGGGGGAGGGGCGAGCAGGCTTGCGCGGGCGCGGCGCGCGCTCTCGCCTGCCGCTGCGACGAGCGCCCTCACGTGGCTGGATTTGTGCGCGCGCCCGGGAGGGGGGGGGCTGTCTCGCAGGGGTCGTGCAGGATGCGAGGAGCCTTGGGGCTCCCTAGAGAGTGCGCTGATGGGCGCCGCCAGGAGACGCACACCGGCCGCAAGCAAGGCGCAAGGAAACGGATGGAGGAAGCGCTCAGGGCTCCGCGGGAGAATAAAGCCTTTCCACATGGGAAAGGAAGTGGCGTCTTGGCAGGGTGACCAGAGACAGTGGAAGACACGACACAGGGTGCCCAGATGGCATCACCACAAAGGAGGACACAGCACCCCAAAATGTAGGACATTTTACCCTGCTAACGGGCAAGAGGCACTTTTCCAAGTGATGCTCCTCTTATATTTAGCAGGGGGAGAGCAATTGTCCCTCTTCACCCCTGCGCAGTATCTTTTCTAGTGGCTGTTGCTGGGGGTGTTCGGGGTTGTTTTTTTTAAGATTGTGAGCCCTTTTGGGACAGGGAACCATTTAACTGGGAACCATAATAATATTTGTCTGTAAACCACTTTGTGTTGAAAAGTGGTATGCACATACTGTTGATTGACTGATTCAAGGAACATGTACGACGTTACAAAACAACAGCTAAAAACACTCATATAAATAAAATGTCTTGTCCTCCTTTAATGTAACCCAATGAAGGAAGGAACAAAGGACCCACAAGCAACAATGTGGGCAGCCCCTCTTGATGCTGCCACCCTCTGTCTTGAAATGTAGGCCATTTTGAAATTTACCTAGGACAGAAGGTTGAAATGTAGGACATGTCCTGGGAAAAAAAGAGGACACCTGGTGACCCTGAACACTTGTGAAGCCTGAAAGACTGCCTGCTTTGCCCGTGGGGGAGGCTGGGTTTGTTGCCGGGCCTTTGTGGTGAAGGCTCTGGTATCGGGTGCTGAGAGATGCCGCCTCCCTGAGCCCTTGAAGATTGCCTCACTGCCGGTGAAGCTGGAAGGATCTGGCCCTGCAGAAGGCCCCTCCCCCCCATTCATCTGGTCACCAGGACCCAGAGAGCAGGAAGTGGGTATCTCTTGCTCTCTGCCCTGTACAGCTGCTGGAAATTGTTCTTGCAGAAAACAACACTGTTAAGACAACAGAACATATTGATTGTATCTTGTTTTGTAATACTGTATGTTTACCTTGTTTTGTAATATGTTTTGTAATAAAAGCTTCTTCTTTTTTGCATAGTTCTGTCATAGGGTGTATGAGGAAAAAACTTTCCCATATTTTGTTACTGTTTCTCTCGTGCTTTTTCTGCTAATCCCCCTCTGGGTTATCTGCGGCCGCTTCCCTGGGCCCAGAAAGACCCGTGTGCAGTGATGTCATTCAGGGGGAACGGACCAGAACGGGCGTTCCGGATCCTAACGGGCTCCGTGGCTGGTTCCGGGTTCCCGACAAGTGCCAATCAAAAGTGAGTTCCTGTTCCTAAATCATTTGAATGACACCACTGCCCCTGTGGTTACCAGTGCGTAGGGTGGGGCACGTGCGGTTTTGCGCAAGACCAGCCAAGTCCTTGGTCTTGCAGGAGTGATCAGCCCCACATGCAGGGCAGCCTGGTTTGCGGAGGTGGGCATGTGCTGAGTTCAGAAGATGCCTGGTCATCCCTGCTGGAGCTGGAGGAAGGGCTGGTCTCGGGAAGCCCCCCTCGTGCCACACTGGGCGGCTTTTTCCTGTGGGTGGCTGCATCCACCCACTAGGGCAAGCACCAAGCTAGCACTGGGCAGGGGCCTTGGGGTGAGGCTAGGTGGCTCCCCTGCCAGAGTAGGGGGAGCCACACCCATCAGACTTATACCGGGGGTTCCCCATTGCCTGCGGTCTTTACGCGAAGCACTTCAATGCTGGAAAGCCACTTCCAAGGTAGGCCAGCCAACCTCGTCAGCCATTGAACTCAGATGCAGCTGTGGTAGAAGGAAGTTGCAACTGCTCAGCAACTGCTCAGCAGCAACAGCAACAGCAAAAGGTGGTTCAAAGAATGTCCCGCCCACACTGGACAAGAGGCACCTTTGAAAGTGGCACCTTCTTATCCTCAGCAGGGGGCAGCAGCTGCCCTTCCCCCAGCACGGCGTCCGTTCAATGGCTCTTGCTGCCTTTCTTCTCTATCTTTTTCCCCCCCCCAGATTGGGGTCAGGGACCTACTTATTGGCTTACTTTGGTATGCAAACTGCTTTGTGAATTATTTTTTTCCTTGAAAAGAGGGGGGAAAATGCTCTCAGCAACAACAGCCTTTTCACCTGCCACCTGAGGGCTCAGAAAGTGGGCTGCCCGGGCCTGACTTTCTGTGTGTGTAGAACTGGGGTCTGCTGCATCCCAAGGTGGGTGCCCCAGGGAAGAACAGAGCGCGGTTGAGGTGCCACCACTGAGAAGGTCTCTCTGTGGTTGCCACCCCCCCAACTCGCTCCAGGCAGGGATCCAATCTGCATGTTTGCTTGATGACTTTCCTTCACCCCATAATGACACCACCCCGCCCTCAAATGCAGCCCCCTGTGCACGGCTGTGTTCATTCAAATAGTATTTGTATACCGCTTTTCAACACCAAGTTCACAAAGCGGTTTACAGGCAAATAATAATAAAGTTAAATGGCTCCCTGTCCCAAAGGGCTCACCATCTAAAAATATGCAAAACACCACCAGCAACAACCACTAGAAAAGACACTGCGCAGGGGTGAAGAGGGACAATTACTCTCCCCCTGCTAAATATAAGAGGAACACCATGTGAAAAGTGCCTCTTGCCCAGGTAGCAGGGGTGTTGCCACCAAGCATTCCTGTCCTACCTACTGCTACCGACCTACTACTGTCCGAGATCTGTTAACTGGAGATGCTGCCCAGGCCCGACTTCCTGTGTGTGGAACTGGGGTCTGCTGCATCCCAAGGGATCTTCGTGTCTCGCTTTCTCCACGATGCACTCCAGTATTTCAGCCTATGGGACCCTTGCCTTGCTACTCCCCTGGGAGGAGGATGGTGGCTGGCTGGCTGGAGAAGGAAGGAGCTGGTGACGACTGAGGAAGCTGGTTAGAACCACTCACTCCCTTGCACTGAGAGAGTGGCCCTGGTGGGGCACTTTCTGGGTGTGCCCTTCCGGGCAGAGTTTCTTCCCTATCCTCCCTTTCCCGGTGAGATGGAAGGAGGAAGTCTTGGCAGGGGAGCCTTTGCTGGATCTGACACCTCTTTGGCCCATCAGCCACAAAAGCACACCCAGAACCAGCTCAGCCAGTCTGATAACAGGCTGCAACTGACAAAGTATCGGATTGGATCACCTGGAGCGTATCGCCCCAAACTGGCACCCACTTGATCAGCGAAGGAGCGGCTCAGGACCTTCCTCTACCCAGGGAAGCTGCGGGTACTGCATCGTGGGCACCCTTCAGGTAAGCTGGGGTGCTGGTGGCCCACCGGCAAGGGGTGGAGAAGGGATCTACGTGGTTGCCCAATAGACGTCTTATCTATGCTTTGTGCTAACGTGTGTGTGCAAGTCCGTGGCAATGGGTGCATGCCAGGAGCTGCTGAGGAGAGTACTAGAAAACGTGCAGGTGCAGAAGAGGGCAACCAAAATGATTACTGGGCTGGAGCACCTCTCTTATGAGGAAAGGTTGCAGCGTTTGGGGCTCTTCAGTCTAGAAAACAGGTGCCTGAGAAGGGACATGATTGAAACGTACAAAATTATGCACGGGATGAATAGAGGGGATAGAGGGAGGCTCTTTTCCCTCTCTCACAACACCAGAAGCAGGGGACAGCCACTAAAATTGAGTGTTGGGAGAATTAAATAGAAATTGAGCTTACGGAATAGATTTCCACATGTTACGTATGTGCTGGAAAGTATGCCTGGTATTTGTGTAATTGTGTTGGATCTGGAGCACAAGAAGCCCAGAGGAAGCGAGTCCCTCAGTTGTGCTTCCTCCTGGGACCAGTAGGGGGCACCCCAGCTGCTCAAGAG
>JAJKFI010000026.1:4960315-5032771 GCA_029204185.1 Lerista edwardsae
TCAATCAATCAATCAATCAATCAATCAATCAATCAATCAATCAATCACTAGTATTTATATACCGCTTTTCAACATAAAGTTCACAAAGCAGTTTACAGGCAAATAATAACATTAAAGTTAAATGGCTCCCTGTCCCAAAAGGGCTCACAATCTAAAGGATGGAGAACACCGCCAGCAACAGCCATGAGAACGACGCTGTGCTGGGGTGAAGAGGGACAATTGCTCTCCCCCTGCTAAATATAAGAGGACACCACTTGAAAAAGTGCCTCTTGCCCAGTTAGCAGGGGTTAACAAGGGACACTGTGAATTATGTTTGGACCCCTCTAGCACACAGACGTGCGCCATCCTCCCTAACTCCAAGGGTGGTCCAAACGCGCTTCATGGTGGTCCTTGTGTCTGCCAAACTGTGCTGGCCCAACTCCAGGTTAGGACTGCACTCTCAGTGTGTTGAGCTGATGGGTGACTGGCAAGAGAGTTTAGTTTCCTGCTACTCGTGAGAGCTGCCAATGTGACCACTGGCCTGAGAAAGGAGGCTGCTCCCCGCCCCCCCCGAGGGACAAGGGGGGCTGCTCTCCTCTTTACAGAGGTGTCCTGGGCTGCCAGGCACATCTGGAGGGAGCAAGGGCAGTTCCGCTCAGTGTGACGTCCATCTTGGCACAGCCTGTGTGCCTGAGGTGTCTGTGCTGCCGGGAACGGCACTGATCCATGACCCTGGGAGAGGCCATAAAGCAATTCGGCAGTGGTAATCAGCTTAATCAGGAAAATGAACTCCCTTGATGAACACGTTATCTTGAAGCCTGGGGAGAGGCTGCTGACCCAGCAGAGCAGCCTGTCCTGGCCATTTGCTGCCTCTGAGTCGAGAGCAGCCAGGGCCGGGGCAGTGGCAGTGGCCGCCTCTGTGCCAGAATTCGAACCCATGGTCCCAATGGACGGTGAGCCCAGAGCACAACGCTAACCTGGAGTTAGACCGGCACAGTTAGGCCAGCAAAGCTTGGCCGGCACGAGGGCCACTGCAGTGGCAGATCTGGGGGGGGCAAGAGCCCTGGGCGCCATCTTGGGGCCGTCTAGGGGGGCGCCAGTGGCACCCATGACATTGTGCAGGTAGACCTGGGCTCCCATGGGGGCGCACTTCTATTGGGTGCCCTGGGCACCATTTTGACTAGATTCGCCCCTGGGCCACTGTAAAGCACATTTGGACCACTCTCGGAGTCAGGGGGATGGCGCATGTCTGTGTGCTGGTGTCTGACTCTGAGAGTGGTCCAAACATACTTGATGGTGTCCCTTGGGCCAGACAAACTTAGCTGGCCTAACTGTGCTGGCCTAACTCCAGGTTAGGATTGCACCCACAGTCTCCGAACCTTGAGTGCTCACCCACCTGGAGATTAGGGGGCAATGAGATGTCTCTGGTGGGCTCCGTCACTCTCTCCCCACACGCTGTGTGCTGTCCCTGGGGGTTTCCAGCCTGTCCCTCCAAACGATCACTAGGTGTGGGAAGCATGTGCTCTGTGTGTGTTGGGGCAGGGGAGCAGGAGCACTGTGGTGGCCAAGCATTGCTGTTCCTTGGCGACGAATGTGGCTTGTGTTCCTCTCCCCTTTCCTCTCCCCTTTCCCACCCCCTTCTCCTCTTGTCTCTCCGGCTGTAAGCCTGTGGGCAGGGCAGCCTGTGTGTGGCATTGGCCACACAGGCCTGCAGCATTTCCTGGTGGTTGCCACTAGATCCCCCACCCCCTTCCTGGGAGCAGGGGAAGCCAGTTGCTACATATAGGAGGGAAGGCTGGGGCGTGGCGGGGGGGCTGTCCTCATAGGCAGGTAGCACTATGTGCGTCACTCCACCAGCCCACAGCTCTCCCGCTGCCCCTGCGTGCGTCTGGCCACCTCCACGACAAATCGCCGGCAGGCCTTGAGAGCGCCGGAACTTTTCCTCTTTTTTTGAGATAAAAAGAGGAAGTGGGGTGAGGGACTTGGGGGCTTGCCAGCAACAGTTGGTTCAACCCTTGATCCCATGGGCAGTGCTGCTGCTGCTATGCCCGTAGGGAGCCCAGCTGAGCCAGGCCGGTGTTTTCCCCGCCAGCCTTGCCTGGCAGATTAGCCCTTCCCTGGCAGAAACTTTGCCCCCTTTTATGGGGCGATTGTTACTTTCCGGGAAGGGTGCGTGCCCACGTGGCATGCCAAGCCTCTGCCCATGAGCCAGGGGTTGCCGGTTACTCTCCTTGCTCGGACTAGCGACTTGCTGGAAGATCCAAATTTCTGGCCGCTGCCACAGCGCTCAGAGAGTCCTAAGGCCCAATCCTGTTTGGACAGTGTGCCTCCAAAGCCTCTCCGGGCAATGCCACACAGACACAGCACGGATGCTGGTGCAAGGAGGGCCAAATGCCAAGCCTTGCCCGTGTCCAAGGGAACGACGACACGGCCTGCTTATCCAGCAGCACGCTGTTTGTGTGTCAGGGGTGTGAATGATGCCCGTGGACCGAACTGCAGCATCCAATCAGCCCCCAACGCTGGCCACCAGAGAACTGAGTGGGGGGGGCAGAGGCAGGTGCAGGGCCAAGCTGGAGGACCCCTCCCCACACTAGGAATGAGTAATACAGCCACGGGCACCACTTTAGCCTTTGGGAGACTTTTCAAGGGCTGTGTTGGGGCCAGGAAGGCGTGCCCATGGCATACCCACACCCCCTGGGCGCGGCCTTCATCTGGGAGGGGGAAGGACACACCCTTCTCCTCTCAGTTAGGGCTGCTGTGCTGTGCTTGTGCTGTGCTGTGCTGTCTCTCTTGCTGTCAGAGCAGAGGAGGTCCTTGTCCCACTGTAGTCCACGTGCCTCTTGCCTCTGGGCACAGAGTTGGGGTTCGAACTGCGGCCCGGGGGGGGGGGGGGGGCTGGGGCTGCCTCCCCTGTTCGGCTCTCTGCAGCCTCCTCTCCTCCCTGGACTCCCTGAGGGTCGGTTTGCAGCACCAGCCAGCCGATGTCCCAAGTGCCACACTCACGGCACCAGCGCCAGCCTGCTCCTCTGCTCCAGCTGTGGCAGTGATGGAGGGCAGGACGCCTCCCCTTTCTGAGCGCTTTAGCACAAGAGCCAGCAGGAGAGCACACAGAAAGCCTCTAACCGTGTGGGCTTTCCTCTGGCTTTGGGAGCCAGCCTGGTCCAGCCCCCTCCCTGGCTTCAGGCCCACTCCCCCTTGGCCTGCGAGTTAACTCCTTGCCTGCTGGTGGAGGGGGGCTCTGCGTCCCCTCAGGCTTGGCTTACAGGTGCTTCTGGAGTGTTAAGCGGAAGGGCAGCCAGCAGCCTTCCCCAGCACAAGTGCAGCCAAGAGGGAGGCGGCTGTGCCTGCCTCTCTCCTCCTCATCACATTGGACCACTCCGTGGGCCGCGAGCCAGTTGCTGGCCAGTGATTCTGCTCATCCCCAGCCCACCCAGTTCCGGAGCCTGGCTCGGGCTTCCTTCTCCCTCCCATCTAGGCAGGCAACAAGGAACCTCCTCTGTGGGCATCTCCTGCGTGTGGTTCATGGTGTGGTGACGGTGTGGGGAAAGTGTCCCCCCGCCCTCCTCCCAAGCATCAGCACCACCCTTGCAGCAAAGTGGCCAGCCTTGGGCAGAGAGTAGCTGCCCACCTGACTGCCGCACTCTTGGGTCTTGCTAAGGCATGCAGGTGCACATGTGTGTAGAGAGAGCTGGTGCTCCAAGGGACAAGGAAGGTGTGTTGGGGCGTGGGGTGCCGTTGGCCTGCGCAGGGAGAATCTTTGCCCTTGTGGGCCCTTCTGTAGGAGAGAGTGGGGGTATGGCCCTTGTTCCAGGGGTGACCCCGCTGCTCCTGTCGCTACGCCTCGTTGACTGGGATTTGCAAAGAGCTCCGCCTCTTGTTTTATTGTGTTCGTTGTTGGCAACAGTCCCCTCATTCCCATTTTGCAGAGGGAAAACTGAGGCTGAGGAAGCGGGACTTGCTTGTGGCTGCACCTTGTTGTGTCCCTGGCAGAGGAAGCCAGTGGATCACACACTTGGTGAGGCTGGTGCTCTGTTGGGGAGGGGGGGAGGCCTGGCCTCCCTCCAACATCACGAGGGCCAAGGCCCCAGATCTTCCCAGATTGGCCCTTGGTGCAGTGCTCTGGGTGTTTCTAGCCAGCCGTTCCCAGCCACCGTGCAGGGAGAGGGACAAGGTGTGAGGCCTGGCCAGGGGCCAGCACTCTCCAGCCCTCAGTCTTGGGGCACTGAGGCACTGAGTCCTCCAGGCACTGAGGTCCACCCTAGCAACAGGACGAAGGTTCCCAGGCCCAGGCACGCTTCCCCCCCCCCGCCCTGCTGCCGGATGAGAGGACCTCCTCTTCCAGCCCGCCCCTGGTGCTCTCTGCAGCTGGGAGCATCCGCCCCCAAACACTTCCAGATGTGAAGGCGGCAGCTGGAGGGGAGGGAGGCTCCGAGAGTATGCAGAGCACCGGCTGAGGGGCAAAGTGGCCTCGGCGTCGTTGTGGGGCACAGTCCTGCACGAGAGCCACCGTGCGCTGTGCCGCTCAGCGGGCACCACCTCAGCCTCCTGGCCTCAATGCCTCGGGGTCGCCCCTGTGGGCTGCTGCCCAGGCAGGGCTGGGCTGGGCTGAGCAGAGCAGCTGCCTAGGCCAGCAGGCCAGGAGTTAAGATGGTGAGGGATCAGCACAGGGCTGGCGACTTCCTCTAGAGCCCTGGAAGGAAACTTCTCCTTGTGACTCATCTGGAGGGAGCAGGCCAGGCCGGGCGCGATGGACCAGGGCAGCTCCCCAGGCCAGGCTGGGAAGGAAGGAAGAGTTCCAGCGTGAGCCGCTCTCTGGAAATGGGGGTGTCGCGGTGAGTAACCTGAAGCTCCTGGAGCACCTGGGCTGTCCGGGGGAGGTGGGAGCAGGCAGTTCTCATGAATAGGACAGTGTGTGCCTGCCTGGGGGAGGTCTGGGGCCTTCACAAGGCTGGAGGAAGTGGCTCCTTTCCAGCTCCTTGCATAAGCCGGGACAAGCTGCAGAGGCATGCTGGCTAAGGAACTGACGTGGGCACACACCTCCGAGCCCTGGGAAAAGCCCTGGCCCACCCATTGCCCTGGGGCAGAGACTGTCACCTGCAAGGTGCCCAGGCAAGCCTGGCTTTTGCGCCCTGTGCTTCCACGTATCGTAGCCCCACCCCACACTTCGGAAAAAGGAATTGAGGGGATTGCTTCCTGGAACAAGCCTGGGACTGCCCCAAAGAACCCCGCAACTTCTCAGAAACCGTGCCTTGCAAGATGCTCTAGGACTGTGTCCAGTCTGGCCCGATGCGCTGCTGTTGCACAAGTTGCACATGGATGCACGATGCCTCCGTGCCACCTATTTCCTCTCTTTGCCAAGGCATGCATGAATAAGGAACCAGGAGTTTGCGCACCCCCTGGAGGAAGCTTTGGACCACCCCACCTTCTATACCTGCATGACTGGGCAAGAGGCACTTTTTCAAGTGGTGTCCTCTTATATTTAGCAGGGGGAGAGCAATTGTCCCTCTTCACCCCAGCACAGTGTCTTTCTTGTGGCTGTTGCTGGTGGTGTTCTCCATTCTTTTAGATTGTGAGCCCTTTTGGGACAGGGAGCCATTTAACTTTAATGTTATTATTTGCCTGTAAACCGCTTTGTGAACTTTGTGTTGAAAAACGGCATATAAATACTAGTGATTGATTGATGACCAAAAGCCCTTGCCCTTTTGCCATGCCCAACGCTGGCTCAAAAGCTTTTTGTGTGTATGTCGCTCTCAACCACACTGCCCCTGAGGTCATGGTATCCTCTCTTTCACATACACCATGCAGAAGGAACAAGATGTTCTGCACCCCAACCTGAGCTTTGGATCCCTGGATCCCCCCACCCAACGAGGAGATCAGCCTTCAAGAGGCGCCAGTCTCGTCCTGCACATGGGTGCCACTTGCATGTTCGCGAGGCCCCCAGGCCAGGACTGGGATGGCTGCACTCCTCTCAGACTCCAGCTCAATGCCTTCTAGCCAACCAGGGCAAAGGGCTGCTGCGTTCTGATAGCTCCTTTATTGCCAGTTTCTGCTCTTTGAGTGAGGACATCATTTGCATTTTTACAATGATCTAATGATGTTTAATCTCTGAGGATTGGAAGCAATCTTGCGAATGTCTTGCTATTAAAAGCCCGGGGGTAATAAATACCCCTGGGTGCATTGACAGCCAGTGCACAAAGGCTCCGCACTGGAGCTCCCTCTGCTAAAGGCTCAGTAAGGCAACGCCACTCCTTCAGGGGAGTTGTCCCCACCCTCCGGTACTTTTCATGCCACAGGAGGCCCCCTGAAGGAAGATTTGCCCCCACTGAGCCCTCCACCCATTGGGGCTGTCCTGTCCTGTCCTGTCCTGTGCGTCCATGTGCAGCGTTTGTTATGGACCTGTGGCTTCTAAGAGAGAAACCCAGCAGCCTCTCCACCAGGCGCGTCCCTGGAGGTGAACTCTGACCGAAGCTATTCCTGGAGATATATTTCCATTATGGTGTCACATCGGAATTTCCCAGAGGCCCTGAGAGACTCCAGGCCCATCCGGGAGGGTTGGCAATCCTACCCCGATCCTTTGCAACTTCACAATTGCCAGAACAAAAGAGCTGCCTATAAGACCTGCATCACGTGACTTGAAAAATGATGATTTGGGGTGGTCCAAAATTTGTTTTGGGGCACAAAAGCCCCATTTTCTCATGTATTAGTGAGGAAATCCGGAAATTTGGCTCCTTTCTGGTTGTTTGTTTTGATCTAAAGATCTTCATAACAGCATACGATCAATGCAGTAATCATAGACTCATAGACTCATAGAATTGGAAGGGATCTAAAAGATCATCCAGTCCAACCTTCTGCCTGTAGCAGGAAATCCCCCTAGAGCATCTCAGGCAGGTGCCTATCGAGCCTCTGCTTGAAGATCTCCAGTGAGGGAGAATCCTCCACCTCCCTGGGCAATCTGTTCCACTGTCGAACTGCCCTTATTGTAAAGAAATTCTTCCTGATGTCCAGCCGGAATCTCCTCTCATGCAGTTTGTACCCACTGGACCGAGTTCTACTGTCAAAGGCAGATGAGAACAGATTTGTCCCTTCTTCCTTATGACAGCCCTTCAGATATTTGAAGAGTGCTCTCATATCCCCTCTCAGTCTTCTCTTCTCCAAGCTAAACATACCGAGTTCCTTCAGCCTTTTCTCATAGGACTTGTTTTCCAGCAGTAAGAATATTTTCCAGCAGGAATAATGCAGTAAGAATGTGAACCATCAGTCGCCCTGGGTTCTCCAGCCATTGGTCAAGATAAGGGGGTGTTTTCCTTCAGGTCTGCACCCTTTGGGCCCCTGGTAGTTGGAGGGAAACACAGTTGTGTCTCACGGCAGCTGTTCCCCTTTCTTTGGCCAATGTTTATGGCTGGGGTGGTCTCCTTGCTGAGATGTTACTCCTAGGAGACTGGGGAATGGGGGCAGGGAGGAACAGGACAACGACAACTCCCAGTGGCCTGTAGGCTTGTGTGCAAAAATTAAGCTTTTGACAAAATTCACAGAATCTCAAAGGAGATGCTCTCCTTGTCATGGGGGTGTATGATGTGGGTTGGTCCACAGCAAATTACAGGGTGCAAAACAACCAGTTCCTTATTCATTCATATGTTGTTAAGCAAAGAAGACAAAGGACTGGCCTGGGGACGTCCAATTGAGAGTGTCCTGAGCAAAACCAAAGCACGGAAACAGGCACAATTCTGGACCACCTGACGGAGAATCATCTTCTAGCCGTGAAGACCTATGATGTGAGATGGCCCAACGCTTAGGGTGCAATCCTAACCAACTTTCCAGCACTGAGATAAGGGCAATGTAGCTCCAACACAAGGGAACAAACATTCCTTCACTTCGAGGAGGTCTCCGTGACTGTTACTCCACTGCAGGATGCAGCACATGCCCCATTGGCACAGCTATGTCAATGATGGACAGTTGATTAGGATTGTGCCCTTAGGCAGGTGGGAAATGATATGTTACCATGTGTAGTAATAGGGCTACGCTGAATTAGACCTTGGTATTTCTATTATGGGATGGAACTGGCCTGCACCCTTCAATATTTGGTCGTGTTCCTTTGAGTTGCTAGCTCAGGTACTTTCTGCCCTACAGTGAAAAAACTTGTTGGATTGCAATAGTGAGTGTGCTATTTCTTCTGGAGCAGGGTGTTGCACAACAAGTGTGCATTCTGGCACATCTCAATGGGGATAGTTGCCTGGTGTGCTGGGTGTGTATGATCTGGGAAGTCCATAAAGCTTGTTTCAGGGGCCGAGCCAGGTCCATTCCAGTTCCTCATTCAGGCTGCCCAAGTAGCTCTGGGGTGAATATGGAACTGGGAAGTGGAACCAGGAACCAGCTCCAAGTCACTCCCTGCAGTGATGAGAAAGGGAAGAGCACAGTGGTGTCATCCAAATGATTTAGGAACAGGTACTCACTTTTGATTGGCACTTGTCGGGGTCTGCCCACCGGAAGTGATGTCATAAGCCGAAAGTGATGTTGTGATTGTTGGCATGGATGTGATCATGTTTGTAATAACTTCAGCTTGTGGTTAGTGTTGATTTAACTTCTATTGCTTTGCTTTCTAGAGATGTGTCTATGCATATTTTGCTTCAACTGTTCCCTGGCTAAATAGCAGGGGCCAGCTTCGAGTGGGCGGGGCCAGCTCAACTTCTAGGAACCGGTACTCGCGTAGTGGTGCGTAGTGGGTGCATGACATCACTGGAAGAGCACCTGCTTTGCAACCCACACAATCCGACTGCATGTGCAGGCTTGGCACCACCTTGAGAGGTTGTCTGGCTTGGGTCTGCTGCCACTGTGCCCAGCTGTGCTTAGGCCCAGCCAAGGGAATAAGAATCTCCAGGCCATCCTTCGGTGTGGTTGGCCAAGTGAGAAAATGCATGGCTGGAAGGGCCTCTCAGCCCCACAGTCCAGTAGACTGAGATTCTACATTTCATCAATTCAGGGTGCAGTCTGGAGTTAGGCGGGCACAGTTAGGCCAGCAAAGTTCACCAGCACAGGGGACACTGTAAAGTTCGTTTGGACCACTCTCAGAGTCTGGGAGGATGGTGCACATCTGTGTGCTGGCCTCCATGATTCCATGAGCGGTCCAAATGTGCTTTACAAGGGACAAGTCAAGTCCCTTGTGCTGGCCAAACTTTGCTGGCCTAACTGTGCCAGTAGCTGGATGGGAGCTTGGAAGGAATCTAGTCGAAGTCCCTGCTCAGCTCAGAAGGGTGCTAGCACATCCCTGATGGGGGCCGTCCAGTCTCTCCTGGAAAACCTCCTGCAGGGGGAGAGCCCACAACTTCATGCGGCAGAAGGCTGTTCCACTGCTGGACAATTTTTTTTCCAGTTAGGCAAGGCTTTCTTCTGTCCAGCCAAAATCTCCTCCCCTGTTGTGTCATCCTATTGGTTCTAGTCCTGCCCTCTGCGGGCACCGAAAGCAGCCCACCCCAGCTGCTGCCGCCTGCCCAGCAGAACACCTGAAGCCAGCTCCCATCTCTCCCCTCTCTGCTCCTGGCAGCAGGGGGAGGGCAACCCCAAGTTCACAGGAGGCAGGAGGAAACCCTGCTTCCAGTCCAGCCCTCCCTGACCCTGCGGCTGGGATATTAGACCGGATAGGAGAAGGCCGTCCAGCAAGGTCTAGAGGCAGAGAAACAGAAGCCAGAGGGTGCCAGCGGGAAGGCAGTGTGGGGTATTCAGGCTCTCTTCCTGAGCTCCCAAACCCCAAGAGTTTGGGGGTAGGAGTGCACCTGCTCATGGTGGGAGGGGGCAGTTGCTCGGGCTGCTGCTGGGTGTGCGTGCAAGCCCCGGCGCAGACGCTCAGTGCCCCATTTCCTCTCCCCCAGGGCAACCGAAGAGGACGATGAGCAGCAGTGACCTTCGCCCACCTGCTGGCCGTGTAATAGTTGACTAGTTAAACCCGGGCGAATAAACCTCCGGAGGAAGCCTATAAAAGGCTGGTGGGAGCCGGCCTGTGGCTCTTTGCCTCGGACGCCCTTCCGCCACTGCCTCCAGCCATGGCCAAGGGGTTCTACATCAGCAAGACGCTGGGCATCGTGGGCATCGTCCTCGGGCTGGCTGCCGTGGCCACCATCATTGCCCTCTCGGTTGTCTACTCGCAGGAGAAGCAGAAGGCAGCCACCACCCCAACCAGCACCACCCCAACCAGCACCACACCAGGCACCACCAACACCAGCACCAGCACCAACGCCAGCACCACCGTAGGCCCACTGGAGCAGCCCTGGGACCTTTGGCGGCTGCCCACGGACCTACAGCCAGAGCACTACACGGTCCGCCTGCAGCCGTTCCTGACCCCCGACAGCCGGGGCCTCTACGTCTTCGAGGGCAACAGCTCCGTGCGCTTCACCTGCCTGAACTCCACCGACCTCATCCTCATCCACAGCAAGAAGCTGAACTACACCCTCCAAGGGACCCACCTGGTCTCCCTGACAGGCGTGGCCGGTGCCCCAGCGCCCAGCATCACGCGCACCTGGCTGGAGCCCGACAGGGAGTACCTGGTGGTGCAACTCAGCGGGCATCTCCAGGCGAATGCGGCTTACGAGCTGCACAGCACCTTCACCGGGGAGCTGGCCGATGACCTGGCTGGCTTCTACCGCAGCGAGTACGTGGAGGATGGAGAAACCAAGTAAGTGGGGGCAGCAGAGGTATGTGTGTGGGGGGGAGGGAGGGAGGGAAATGCCCAAGCAGAAGCCCTGTCCTGCTGTGGGTCTGTTGGGGAAGGGTCTTGTGAAGAGGAGGCGGCTCTGCCCTACAGTGAAGAAACTTGTTGGATTGCAGTAGTGAGTGTGCTATTCACCTGGGGGGGGCACTCTTGGAAGGTCAGGCTGTGCTGCACTCCCCTACTCCAGACACCGCTGACCCCACAACTCTTCCATGGTCAGAGAGCCTCCTGGTGTGTGTCCCGAGGAGAGGGGGGAGGAGGGGAGCGAAGGCGCTGTGTCATGATGACCGTTTCCTTCCTGGTGCTCCCCCCAAACGGCAGCCCCTCCCCAACAAGCTGGTGGTTTCTCCAAGAAGCAAAAGAGGCAGGTCCCTGTGTCATCACCCAGCCACGCCCTGCTCTGGCCCCTGCTGGGCATAATGGGGTGTCCTATCCCCTTGCCCTATCCCTGCATCCCAAGGCTTTGGAGGACGGGTGTTCCCCTCCCCATCCTCCTTTGCCTTGTGCTGAGAGGGGAGGAGATCACCAGGCGGGAAATACGGCCAACTGGTGCCAGGAGGAAGCAGCTGCTACTGCAAAGGCAGCCTGCACTCCAGGAGGGGCCAAGCCTGGCTCCAGAGACTGCCCCCCATGTCTGCTCTGGCCTGGAAGGACACCTGAAGCTGGAAGGGTGGCACGGAGCATTCCAACCCCCCCTGCCATGACACAGGCCTGGGGGGGGGGCACAAGGGCGGGTGGCCACCTCTCCCCCCTCCCCTCCCCTGCTGTTGATCCCCTTGTGCTGGCTGCAGCACGGTTCTTGAGGGGGTCCCCAAAGCATCCTGGCCCAGGCGGAAGTGCCGGCCACCTCTGAGCAGCCTCTGTTCCCCCGCAGGGTGGTGGCCACCACGCAGATGCAGGCAGCCGATGCCCGGAAGGCTTTCCCCTGCTTTGACGAGCCGGCCATGAAGGCCACCTTCTCTATCGTGCTGATCCACCCCTCCGACCACACGGCACTGTCCAACATGCCAGTCCACAGTGAGCAGAGGGATGGGGGGCTGGAAGGGAGACTGGGCCCCAAATGCTGACCCCCGACCCAGGCACGTAGCCACTGCCCTCTGCCACTCCTCTTCCTCCTGCTCTTGGAACGGACCAGGCTGAGGGGCCAGGTGGAGAGGAGGAGGAGGAGGAGGGGAGAATGGCTGGGCCTGGGTGTGGGGAGAGCGGCCAAGGTGGGCGTCAGGCACACTCTGTGACTTGGGCATCTGCAGGCCTTGGAGGGAGCCGCCTCCCCCCTATCCACTGGGGTGGGTTCTGGATGTTGGCGCAGGAAAGGGGGCTCTGAGGTCCAGGACTGGAGGGGAGACTCACCCATTCATGGGCCCTGCAGGAAAGGGCCTGTGGGTGGATGAGGATCTTCAGAGGAGCAGGAGTTGGCCAGGCCCGGATCGGCTAGAAAAAGCTGGCCCCAGTCACCTGCCTGCCCTGGTGGTGGAATCCTGAGTGCCAGAAGCCCTGGAGAGTGGATGGGGCAGAATGCAAGAGAGGAAGGTGGGCTTGGGCTGGAGCCCAGCTGGGACTTAGTGTCTCAGGAATCCTCCCAGCTCTGGCGTTCTGGGGACACTGGAAGGCCTCCGGGGATGGTGGGCGATGGGGAAGTCCTGCAGGCTAGGGCAGGCCTGTGGGAGAGCTGCTTGGCTGGGCTGCAGGCTGACGTGACCGTTTTGTGGCCACCTCCTTCCAGACTCCACAGTTATTGACGTGGGTGGCAAGTCCTGGAACGAGACCACCTTTGAGCCCACCCCCAGGATGTCCACGTACTTGGTCGCTTTCATTGTCAGTCAGTTCGAGGCCGTGGAGAACTTCCAGGACCACATCTTGGTAGGAGCAGAATGGGGGGCAGGGCTGGGGGATTCTGGGCCTTGGGAGCACAGCCCAGGAGCTCCTCCCAGCCCGGAGGCTTGGGGCGGGCTGTCCAGGCCAGGGCCAGGCTGGGCTCCCAGGCAGGGCCCCGGCAGTGCCCCCTGAGCGCCTCTTGTTTCCTCGGTGCTGCACAGATCCGGATCTGGGGCCGGCCCAGAGCCATCGTGGAGGGCCAGGGCGCGTATGCCCTCAACGTCACCGGACCCATCCTCGGTTTCTTTGAGAAGCACTACAACACATCCTATCCTCTGAGCAAGTCAGGTTGGTGAGGGCAGGAGAGCTGGTGCTCGGCAGGGTATTAGGAGCATGTGGGTGGGCGGCAGAGCTTGCCACGGGGGTCTCTCCTCGCACCGCCGAATGTGGCCAAAAGCCCCAAGAAAACGGAGGCCCCCTGCCCGGTCTGGTCTGTTGCTGCTACTTCCTTTGCTGGCCCTCTACTACCCCTCAGCCCCAACCTTTGCACAGGCAGTGCGGTGAACCTGGCTTCTGTCCCCAGTTTCCTGCCGCTGAGCAGAGTGCCTGCGTAGGTCAGATGTGCGTTAGGACTCCAGGTGGCCTCTCTGCAGCCAGCCTGTTCCCTCCCTGTTCACAGACAGTGGGGCAGGCCCTTGGGTCTGTGAGGGGGCCAAGGCCTGAAAGCGGAGGAGCCCTAACTCACGGGACTTTCCGTTCCCACCCAGACCAGGTCGCCCTCCCAGATTTCAATGCAGGAGCCATGGAGAACTGGGGGCTGGTGACCTACCGTGAGAACTCCCTGCTCTTCGACCCCCTCTTCTCCTCCATCGGCAACCAGGAGCGGGTGGTGACCGTCATCGCGCACGAGCTCGCCCACCAGGTACTCGGGCTTGGCCCCCCCCCTGCTGGCCAGCTGGGCAACCTCTGCCCATTCTCTCTGGCCATGGTCTAATCAGCCTCCCCCACCAAGGGTGCCAGGCAGTAATCCTGCTGGGTGATTCCCCACCCCCACCCCAGTGGCATGTTCGGGGAGGACTTTGTGGCTGACTCGCTTGCGTCTCTCCCCAGTGGTTTGGGAACCTGGTGACCCTCAGATGGTGGAACGACCTGTGGCTGAACGAGGGCTTCGCCTCTTACGTGGAGTATCTGGGTGCTGATGCAGCTGAGCCCGACTGGAGAATTGTGAGTCCTCCTTCTCGGGTGAAGCAAAGCTGGGGTGGTGCGGAGTGAATGGAAGCCCGTCTGGCTTCCCATCGGAGACTCTCGGAGGCTGCTGTGCCAAGCCATGCCAAGGTGTGGCTTGGCTCCAGCAGTAGGGTGAGGGCAGCCACATAGGAACCCCATGGAAATGTGGAGCCAGGTTTCGGTGACTCTGACTGCCAAGCTCCTTGCCGCCCCAGTCCCTGGACACAAGCTCTCTGATGGGGCTGAGGTGCGCTCCTCTGCTGCTCATGTATCCATGGCTCCTGAAAATCATGCTGGCTTGAAGCCATATGTGGGGGGGGGAGCATGGGGAAAATCCTCCAGCCCACTGGCCTCAAGTCTCATGTCAGGGCTGTGGTGTGGTTGGCACAGCAAATGGCGCCCCGAAAATTGCTGTTGCAAGGTACGGCAGGATTTGAGTCTCAGAGCAGCAGGTGCCTCCCCAGCAGGTGGCCTTAAGCAAGTCTCTCCTGCTTCTCAGTCTTCCTCATGCGCAGTGTGGGGAGAAGTGTTTGGGGCTCTTCAGTGTTTGAGAAGTGCAGCGTTTGGGGCTCTTCAGTCTAGAAAAAAGGCGCCCGAGGGGGGACATGATTGAGACATACAAAATTATGCATGGAAGGGATAGAGTCGGATAAAGGGATGTTCTTTTCCCTCTCTTAAAACACCAGAACCAGGGGGCATCTGCTAAAACTGAGGGTTGGGAGAGTTAAAACAGATAAAAGGAAGTACTTTTTTACCCAGCGGGTGGTTAGTCTGTGGAACTCTTTGCCACAGGAGGTGGAGATGGCATCTGGTCTAGATGCCTTTAAGAGGGGATTGGACAGATTTCTGGAGGAAAGGTCCATTGTGGGCTATAGGCAATGATGGGTTGTAACCTCCTTACATTAGTAGTAGGCGAATTCAGAGTACTGGGTGCAAGGGAGTGGCAACAGGATGCAAGCATCTTGTTGTCTCATGCCTCCCTGGGGCACCTGGTGGGCCGCTGTGAGATACAGGAAGCTGGACTAGATGGGCCTTTGGCCTGATCCAGCAGGGCTCTTCTTATGTTCTTATGTTCTTAAGTGCATTGATCTGCCACAGAGGCTGCTGCAAGGGCAACACACAGACGAGAGGCACAGTGCACTTTGCACCCACAGAGGGGGCGCAGCAAAGGCCACACACCGCTGCCTCCTCTTCCGATTGCCACGCTGGTTGGTCGTGGGCTTGGCCCAGCTCTCGGCTCCCTGGGCAGCTCAGGGCCAGCCACTGCCCCTTACCCGAGCCTCCCTCACAAGGCTGTTGTGAGGATAAAAGGAAATGACTCCTCCCACACACCCAAAGTCTGATGCTGAAGAATTCATTTGCAGAAAGACCTGATGGTGTCCAACGATATGTACCGTGTGATGGCCACTGACGCGCTGGCTTCCTCGCACCCGCTCTCCTTCAAAGAGAACGAAATCAACACTCCGGCCCAGATCAGCGAAGTCTTTGACTCCATTGCCTACAGCAAGGTGCGGAGAAGAGGGCACAGGTTGGGCAGCCAAAACTCAGATGTGGGGGGAGGGGCAGGGGGGAGGGCTGCTGCATTGCCTGGGATCGTGGGTCTTTCCAAGGACTTCTCTGGTGGGGGTGGGAGGCCATCCTGTACGCCCCCCCTTCATGGCCCCTGTTCTCTCTCTGCAGGGGGCCGCAGTTCTGCGCATGCTCTCAGAATTTCTCAGCGAGGACCTGTTTAAAAAGGGTCTGCAGGTAAGGCCTGATCTTGGGCATCTCAAGCAAAGGGGCTCCTGGGACACACACGGGGGCTTCCTGAGGAGCCGGGTTCTGTCGCCAGTTGTAGGTGGTGCCCAAAGCCGGGTGCCACCCTGCGCACATGCCGCTCATTGCATTCCAGCAGGCATCCTGTGTGGGGCATTTAAGCATCGCCGATCAGTGAACTTCCCCCACCCAGACCAGGAAGAGCCAAGGAGGGGGGAGGGCAGTTATAGCACGAGGCAGGAGGTGGGAGAGTGAGGAGTGGTGTGTGTGTGTGTGTGTGTGTTGCTGCATCGGCTTGGGAGGAACTGGCTGTAGGACGCATACCCATGCCAAGAGATCGGCAACACAAGACTCTTTCCCTGGGCTGCTGAGCACACTCACCTGCAGAGCACCAGCCTATTCAGGGGTCAGATCATGCCAGGAGCTGAGGCTGCACCTGAAGCGAAGGCTTTTCCTTACCTGAATCTCTTGCGCTCCACAGTCCTACCTGCAAGCCTTCCAGTACAACAACACCGTCTATAACGACCTCTGGAATCACCTGCAAGAGGTATGTGCTGAAGCTCCCTCTGGCTCCCCCCACCAGCTGCATGAACCGCCCATCAATCCCAGGTGCTTCTCCCCTCCCCCGCAGTTGCAGAGGCTGCTCCTGTTCCTGCAGGCAGAACAGGACAGGGGGAGAGCAGAGGGTGGGGTGGCCCAGGAAGAGGGTAGGAGTCGGGGTCTGGCTGTTAGGCCAGGTCCTAACCCCCATCCCTGAGCTGTGCTGGGCCGCTCAGGCTTGTGCCTGCTATTTAGCAGTGACTTATTTATTCGTGTCCCCTTGCCCGGCGGTGAGCTCCAGCTGCCACTTACCCTGGTTTGGGTGCAGCGCAGGCCCACCAGTCTGCCTGCTCCTGTGCAGGTTAGGATTGGGCTGCCCGTGAGGCAAACACCTCCGTGGGGCTGAGGTCTTGGGGCAGCAGAGCGCTGAGGAGGCTGTTGCAGAGCTGCGAACCCCTCCTTGACGCTCACCACTTCTTCCCTCTCTTGCTCCGGGCAGGCAGTCGATGCACAGGTTGGCGGCCTTCAGCTCCCCGGCACCATCCAGGAGATCATGGACACCTGGACCTTGCAGATGGGCTTTCCTGTGCTGACTGTGAACACGGCCACTGGCTTAGTCTTCCAAAAGCACTTCCTGCTGGACTCCAACTCGACTGTGGAGCGCCCCTCACAATTCGAGTGAGTGGGGAGCCCTGGCTGGCGGACTGCAAGGAGAGGCTCCAGAGCCCAGGCCAAAGGGGTGTGGAGGGAGCTGGGGAGGGGGGGCACAAACTTCACAGAGCCTCTGGGATCTGCGGCCCCCTGCTGAGGCCGCTGCACTTTCCGCACACGCCCACCTCCATCATGTGGTGCGCTGGTCCATCATAATGCTTGCTCTGGTTCCCCTGCCTGCTTGCAGCCTGGTGAGCCAAGGGCAAGGCGAGACTTCACCTCTCTGTCTGTGTCCACAGTTACACCTGGATCGTTCCAGTCTCCTGGATGACATCAGATAACAGTGGTGGCATGTACTGGCTCACCGGTGCATTAGGTACTGATGCTGACATCCAGTGTACACCCCCACTCCATTTGTTTTCTGACCTCCTGCTGGACCGCCAGCTCACAGCAGAGCGTCTCAGCGCCCCCAGGCTGCACAGTCCAAGCTCAGTTAGGCCCATAAGTTAGGGCCATTGCAGCGAGAGTTCCCAGAGTGACCTGCTTGGCCGCAGCAGCTGCAGGGGTCGGGGGTGGCTGCCTGCTTGAGGTCAGCCAGTGAGTTGCCGCCACCAACCGCTTTGTCCATACTGAGCCCCCCAGTGTGTATGCGGCCAATTGCACATTCCTCTGCCTGGGGGCAGGGGGGCAGAACGTGAGAGTGCTGGTGGTGGGCGACAGAAGACCGCCTTGCTGGCCCCCTGCCATGAAAACCTTGTCTGCTGCAGGCTATGCACATCAGGCTATGCACAAGTCGGCAGAGCAGGAGAAGCGTTCCCCCCCCCCAGGTTTCTAGAATTTCCAGGGGAAGAGGGAGCAGGAGCAGCAGTGGGTAGTTAATCTGTGGAACTCTTTGCCACAGGAGGTGGTGATGGCATCTGGTCTTGATGCCTTTAAGAGGGGATTGGACAGATTTCTGGAGGAAAGGTCCATCGTGGGCTATAGGCAATGATGGATTGTGCAACCTCCTTACAAAGGTGGAGGGCTACTTCAGAGTACCGGGTGCAAGGGAGTGGCAACAGGATGCAAGCATCTTGTTGTCTCACGCCTCCCTGGGGCACCTGGTGGGCCGCTGTGAGATACAGGAGGCTGGACTAGATGGGCCTTTGGCCTGATCCAGCAGGGCTCTTCTTATGTTCTTATGAGGCAGAGCTGTACACATGCATGGCTCAATAGGGAGGGGAGGCCTGGCTGGTGACTGTTTGGTCTCCAGCGCAAAGGAAGGTTGGGGAAGCCCAGCGGACGTCCCCTGCACGTGGCCCTCCCTCAGGCTGTGCCTCTGCCTCCTGCAGACGCAAACTCCAACTTCTCCACTGCCGGCGTACCTGGCCGGTGGCTGCTACTCAACCTGAACGTGACGGGCTATTTCCGGGTGAACTACGACCAGGAAAACTGGAGCCGGCTCATGGCACAGCTGGAGAACGCCCACCAGGTCAGGAAGGAGCTGCCCGGGTCGTCCCCCCCCCGCAACTCTCTGCCATGGACAGGGGCCCAGCTCACAAGCATCCCCTGGGACCCTACATCTGCCCCAGCGGTCATGCCTGCCCGAAGGGTTGGAGGGCTCCAGGAGCCCTGGGATGGCAGGAAAGCCACGGCGATGCTGCAGTGGCTCAAGCTCCCCTCTGACCCTTTCTCTGCACAAGCTTCTCTGTGGCTGCTGAGCCTGGCTCTAGGGCTCCTCCCCCACTCCTGCTCCTCCCCCTCCCCTCCTCCCCCGTACCTGCTTTCCCTGCTGCTCCAGGCTCAGCTGCTCCTGCTGTTTTCCAGAATATCCCCGTGCTAAACCGTGCTCAGATGATCGACGATGCCTTCAACCTGGCCAGGTGAGGAGCCTGTTCCTTCCCCCGATCTGGGATTTCCTGCCAGATTGTCTCAATACCCAGACAATTGTCGCAAGACCCCCCACAAAGGAGGGGGTCCGGCCCACCTGTGCAAGCCACACGTGTGCCTCCTCTGGCAGGGTGGGGCAGTGCAGGAGCCGTGCGTCACCGCAGGCTGGAGGAGCCCACGGTTGGTGCTCACGCAGGGAAATCTGGTGCAGCACCAGTGGAAAGGCCCCCAGCATCGCATCAGGAGCATTCTTTTGCGGCATGTGTGCCGAAGTGCCAGAGCAGGCACTGTACAGCCTGCGTGCTGCTGCTCTGGGAGTTCCATTCCCATGAAGTGGCATGGAAGGGGAGTGGCAAGCTGACAGGCACCCCAACCTGGCCACTGCTCCCACTTGCCACCGCAGCGGGCACCGTGAGTGAGCAGAGACAGCAGACTGGGGCAGCGGCAGCCCCACAGGCGGAAGGGGGGAAGAGAACCACACTGTGGCTGCCGCTGTTGTGGCCTCCTCGCTCTCCCCACCCACCCACCTGGTCTTCTGCTGTTGGCTTCCATTCAGCTCCGGTTTCAGGGGGGTTTCTGGTTGGGGGAGTGGGCAGCACTCTTCCAGCCTGGAAGGCCCTGCAGCTCTGCAGGTGCTTGGGGTGGGGGGAGGCAGTGGTCCCCGGTCTGAGTGGGCCCTGCATCCCACCTCCAGGGCACAGCACATCAGCACAGTACTGGCCCTGAACACCACGCGCTACCTGACCAAGGAGCGGGACTACCTCCCTTGGGACGCCGCGCTCAGCAACCTGGGCTACTTCAAGATCATGTTTGACCGCAGCGAAGTCTACGGGCCCATGAAGGTGAGTCTTTCCTGCAGAAGTGTAACCGGACACAAAAGCGCAAGGAAGTACATGCTGCGCCCCTGAGCAAAGGGAGGGGCCCCCATGCAACCCAGAAAAGGCAGCAGGGACCTCAGGAAACTGCCCGGGGAGCAGAGGTGGATCTAAGGGAGGGCAAATCTGTAAGTTTTGCAAGAAGCCTTACCCGGTCATGCAAATCCCTCCTGTCCCTTGCTGCTGTAGCCAGTAAGCAACGCCAAGATGTTGCTGTTCCCTGTGAGGATTGGCTAGAACAGTGCAGGAGAGGAGTGTTTTCCACTGCAAGGTAAGGCTTCTTGCAAAACTTACAGATTTGCCCCCCCCCCTTAGATCCGCCTCTGCCGGGGAGCACTCCAAATCCAGCAGTTTTGCTGTGCAACAGGAAGGGAAGCTACCTGGGGATTTTTTCCCTCCATTTTTAACATTTTTGAAGTGGGTCTGCAGGAAAACTGTGCCCCTCTTGGCGTAGCGCCCTCCACCCTTGTTACATCCCTGCTTTCCCGTACAGCCAGGACGAGGGAGCCGACATAGGTCCCAAGGCAATGGGTGCTCCTTTGGCAGGGGCCTGGTCAGCTGGAGGAGAGGGCTGTGGCTTCCAGCTTGCCCAGGTTTTCCTTCTCCCTCCCACGGGAGGCGAGGTTTTGCCGGCAGAGAGCGCCCTCCGAAAGAGCAGCAGGGGGCAGGGTCCAAGGCTGGTCCTCCCCACCTGCTCTCGTCTCCTTCCTTTCGCAGAAATATGTCCAGAAGCAGGTCACCCCCCTCTTCCACTACTTTCGGGACCTCACTGTTAACTGGACCCGAATCCCAGATGGGCTGATGAACCAGTGAGTCTCTATGGGAGCAAGGACTGGGGGAGGGGGCAGGAAGGAAGCCAGGTGCTGATGGGTGGGGGGGCAGGGGGGGCTCGTCTGGGGAGGCCTCCTGAGAAGCACCTTCCCCCACGAGCATCCTAGGGGGCAATCCCAGAAGGTGTGCCTAGCAGTCCTTTCAATGGGCTCGAGCAGTGAGGGCTTATGGAGGCAGGAGCTCTGCTGGCCGCTTTCTCTGACGGGACCCCTCTGCATCGTGGCAGGTACAACGAGATCCTCGTCCTCAGCACTGCCTGCTCCTACGGCGTCTCCGACTGTGAGGCCCTGGCCATGGAGCTCTTCGACACCTGGAGGAGGAACCCCAGTACCAACAGGTGAGGGATGGCTCTGCCCTGCCCTGACCAGCTGTCTGACGACTTGGGGAAGGAGATCCCTGGGGACTGGAGATCCCTGCAGGCGAGGACTGATGTTGTCCCCTACTCCCGAATGTTGCCTAGAAGGCACTCGTGGAGGAGGGGCCTCCCTCTCACCTGCCCTGTGGCCCTTCCAGGTTCCAAGGAAAGGGAGATACTTTTTTACCCAGCGGGACTCCTTGCCACAGGAGGTGGTGATGGCATCTGGCCTAGGTGCCTTTAAAAGGGGATTAGACAGATTTCTGGAGGAAAAGTCCATCGTGTGCTACAGGCCATGATGGGTAGTGCAGCCTCCTTACATTAGTAGTAGGCTACTTCAGAATGCCGGGTGCAGGGGTGTGGCAACAGAATGCAGGCCTGATCCAGTGGGGCTGTAACTATGAGTACATGTCTGAAGAAGAACATCTGGTTCTGGTGGCGTCAAAGAGAAATGCTGAGGAAAATCTTGACTGTGGAAAATCTGAGGTAAACCAGTGTGTTTACCTCAGAATGCCAGGGGCAAGGGAGTGGCCACAGGCTGCAATCATCTTGTTGTCTTGCGTGCTCCCTGAGGCATCTGGTGGGCCACTGTGAGATACAGGAAGCTGGAGTAGATGGGCCTTGGCCTGATCCAGTGGGGCTCTTCTGATGTTCCTGTGAGTACATGTCCGAAGAGGAGCATCTGGTTCTGGTGGCTGTCAAAGAGAAATGCTGTGGAGAATTTTGACTGGCCACAGTGTCTTTACCTCAGAGTTTACCTCAGAAGACCAAGTACAAGGGAGTGGCAACAGAATGCAGGCTGGCTGTTGTCTTGTGTGCTTCCTGAGGCATCTGGTGGGCTACTGTGAGATACAGGAAGCTGAATTAGGTGGGCTTTGGCCTGATCCAGTGGAGCTCTTATGTTCTTATATTCTCCCTCCTAGCATCCCACCGAACCTGCGCTCCACCGTCTACTGCAGCGCCATTGCCACTGGCGGGGAGGAGGCCTGGGACTTTGCCTGGAAGATGTTCCTGAATGCCACTGTGGTCTCGGAGGCCGACAAACTCCGTGGAGCTCTGGCCTGCAGCCTGGAACCTTGGATCCTCCAGAGGTGGGATGCCGGCCAGCCGTGGGGTGGATCTGGGGCTGGGGACGGGGGTTGGCAGAAGCCAGCTCCATGGCCTTTTCAAGCCCAGGGGTCCAGACCTGAAGCACCTGAAGGCTGTGGCCTGAATCCCAACCCCCACGAGATGTTCCACTGTGGGGTGTGAGTGGGGCCGGCTCACAAATGTGCACTAATCCTGACCCACAGGTACCTCCAGTATAGTCTGGACCCCACCAAGATCCGCCGGCAGGATGCCACGTCCACCATCAACAGCATCGCCCGCAACGTGGTCGGACAGAGCCTGGTGTGGGACTTCGTGCGGGCCAACTGGAAGACGCTCTTCGAGCAGTGAGTGGGGAGGTGCCTGACGAGGGAGGGAAGGCTGGGCAAGGGGGGCCCACCTGCCCCTGCTGATCCTTTTCTCCACAACATCCTTTAACTCCAGGTACGGTGGAGGCTCTTTCTCCTTCTCCAGCCTCATCCAGTCTGTGACGCAGAGGTTTGCCACAGAATATGAGCTCAAGCAGGTAAGGACAGTGTCAGGATGCTCCACTCTGTGCTTGCAGCCGACCCTGCTCCGCCTCGCCCCTCATGTCCTAAGCTGCTCACTGGGTGACTTCCTAGCTGCTCCCCCAGGCCCGCACGGCCCTTGTCCTCTCGCTGGGACCATGACAGGGCACCCCTTGTGTGGATCTCCCACTCCCACCCCCACCCCCACCCCAGCCCTCTTCTTCCTCTGACCTTGCCCCCTTCAGAATCATCCAGACCATCTTCTTCCTTGACAAACACTCTCTCTCCCTTTGTGCAATTTCTCTTCCTCTGCTATCCCCCCATTTAAGCAGTGGGATCTCCCCCAGAGAGAGTGCAGTTTCTTTGTGTGTGTGTGTGCGTTTTTTTTTGGGGGGGGGGTGCAGTTGCACCAGGCAACAAGCTTTAGCAGGGCAACCAGCTGAGCTTGACACTAGCAACCAAAATTGTGAAAACTAATACCATCATGTTATATACCATTTGATGCAGAATTCAGAGCACAATCCTAACCTGGAGTTAGGCCGGCACAGTTAGGCCAGCAAGGTTTGGCTGGCACAAGGGCCACCGTAAAGCACGTTTGGACTACTCTCAGAGTCAGGGAGGATGGCGCACATCTGTGTGTTGGCCTTTCTGACCATGAGAGTGGTCCAAACCTACTTGATGGTGTCCCTTGTGCCGGCCAAACTTTGCTGGCCTAACTGTGCCGGCCCAACTCCAGGTTAGGATTACGTCCTTAATGTGAAATGCAATGAAACAAATTAGAGTGTAATATCTTCATTCTAGCAAAAGTTTATGGCCAAAAAAACAAGAAAATGAAAATACAATTGTGATGTCACTTCCTGTGGCAACATCACTTCCGGGCATCATTTTGCCCTCTGCACTGGGCTACACATTCATTAGCTATGTCAGTGATCTCCCCATTTCCTGCTCTTATCATTTTAAACACCTCTGGGCAGCGGGACATTCCTCTTTGCTCAGATGCTCCACCAGACTCCCATTCATTCCCCACCCCCCAGTCCTGTGCTTTTCTGATCTTATCTGCTAACTGGGCAAGAGGCACTTTTTCCAGTGGTGCTCCTCTTAGATTTAGCAGGGGGAGAGTAATTGTCCCTCTTCACCCCTGCGCAGTCTTTCTAGTGGCTGTTGCTGGTGGTCTGCCTTTGGGACAGGGATCCATTTAATTTTATTATTATTACTATTTGCCTGTAAACCGCTTTGTGAACTTCGTGTTCACAAGTACCTGTTGATCGATCGATCGATTGATACCTGACCAGTCTCCTGATCTTATCTGGCCCCTCTGGCTCTCCTCTCCCCAACTCCCCTCCCAGGGCCCTGTCTCAGTTTTATCCCCTTGTCCATGCTTGCTAAAGACTGAGGGGGGGGGGGCTGGCGGTGATCCCTCCCTCTCTTTCCATCCTTCCCAACAGCTGGAGCAGTTTCAGGCGGACAATGCCCAGGTGGGATTTGGCTCGGGCGAGCGAGCTCTTCAGCAGGCCCTGGAGAAGACCAAGGCCAACATCAAGTGGGTGGCAGAGAACAAGGTGCCCATCCTCCAGTGGTTTGAGAGGGAGATCCAGTAGTCGCTGTTCTTACTCCCTGCCCAGGCAGCTTTCTCCCATGGCAACTCAAAGACCTTACCAAGACCTCCCTGTTCTGCACTCAGACCCCACCGGGCCCAGCCTGCTCTTCCCATGCACCCCTTTCCTCAGCCTCCCATGATGCCTTGCAACATCTCCTCCATCTGCCTTTGCCCCTGGGATTCTTGATGTTGCCCAGGAGCCGCTCTGCACTTTGTCCTGCTCCCACGATGCATTGCACTGCCAAGAGGCAATTCTAACTTTCTCTTTGACTAGTCAGAATCAAGAACAGGTCCTCATCACTTCCGACTCACAATCTCAGGAGTTATGTAACTCTTCCCCAGAATAATCCAAAAGAGGAAGCCAAGAACTCTTACTTTCTTTGGGGATTTTATCTTCCTCCTAATGAGGCCTCCTCCTGTTTCTAATTTCTAATTAGTAACCCTCACCTGAGATTTCACACAAGAGGAGCCATAACAGAAAGTATGCTGCAAAGCTCTACTACAAAGCAGGGGTGAAAAGGGGGAAAAAAAAACCCTTTGTGAGACACAGCACCTTCATGAAAGAAGGCAATGGGACTTCTGAGTAGACATGCATAGACTTGTGCCCTGAGACTTCTCAGGCCAGAGGCTCTGTCCTAGCCCACCTCACTCAGGGTACAATCCTAACCTGGAGTTAGGCTGGCACAGTAAGGCCAGCAGGCACAAAGGACACTGTAAAGTATGTCTCGGAGTCAGAGAGGCCACCACACAGACGTGTGCCATCCTCATGACTCCAAGAGTGGTCCAAATGGGTTTTATGATGGCCCTTGTGCCGGCCAAATTTTGCTGGCCTAAGGTTAGGATTGTGGTCTCAAGTACGGTAAACAAAAGTCCTTAAGTTCCTAGCATTTGAAGTTCCCAGCTTTAGAGCATAACACCTTGAGAAAGGGAGACTGGTGTGGGGCACACATCTGATGGGGCCTCCTTGTAAACTGGCACTTGGAGGGCTGCAAACTCCAGCAGAGCTAATCTGGGGTGCCTTCTTAATATAAATAACTGCCCCCCCCCCAGGCTTCAGCCTGCTCAGTCTATTGGACAATACTGCCCTGCTGGGTGGGTGTTGCTGCAGATTGCAGTGGTGCCAACTCCTGCTCCCACCACAGTGACTCCTGGTGATGAGCACAGAACCCTCCTTCCTTTTGTGCCTGTCCTGTGCCTGGCTAGCGGGCCATCCCCCAAGAAGCCACAAAGGCGCTATGTGGGAAGGCTGCCATTAGATGTCAGGCTCTCAAGCGAGATGGAGTTTGCCATGCAAAACTGGGAGAGTCCGCCCTGCAAGGCTGTGCAGCCCAAAGGCCTCTGCTACAACCTGCTATAGTCTCCCCTCCAATCGTTAGAGGCCTCTAGTCCAGCGCACTTACCATATCAAATCAAAAGAATTCAAACGAAAGCCCTCTCAACTGGATTCGACAGTACTAGGTGTGCATATTGCCAGGATGAAACCCCGGGAAACTCCGAGTACCAGAAGTGGGCCATTTACAAGATGCCATTCTGAGAATAGGCCAAAATGCATTGAAAAGTCCTATACGTAAACTGCGCCAGTCCCAAGCTCGGACACAGTCCAACCACAGGTATGACTGCAGTTTTTCTCAGAGCTGGGTGTGCACATTGCAGGAAAGGCAGTCCGGGAACTTTGGAGTACCCGGGGTGGGCCATTTCCACCAGGTTCCAGTCTGAGGTTTTAGGATTTTGCATGCATTTTGGCCCATTTACAGATTGGGACCTGGTGGAAATGGCCCACTTCTGGTACTCAGAGTTTCCCGGGGTTTCATCCTGGCAATATGCACACCTAGTACTGTCGAATCCAGTTGAGAGGGCTTTCGTTTGAATTCTTTTGATTTGATATGGTAAGTGCGCTGGTAAGGAACTGGACTACTCCTCTTGCACCCTCCAACAGCACATGCTTTCAGAAGTCACCTGGCAACCATGCCCTCACAGCCTTGCAGAACTGGCTCCTCATGGGGGAGTGGCTGGGTTGGGGGTGTCCCATTTGCCCACCCAGGGGCAGTGTGTCTTCAAAGGCGCAAGGATGTTCCTGGCCATGGAAGAAGCAAAGGAAGAGAGTGTTCCTTTGATTGGAGAATCACCTGTGGTTGCCTCAGTTTTCCCAATTTGTGGGAACCACAGAGAGTGCCTTTGAGCATGTGCTAAATGTAGGCTTACCAGATGTCCTGGTTGACCGGGATTATCCCAGTTTAGGAAGGTTGTCCCAGCATCCTGCCGGGTTTGAAGGTCTATCCTGATTTGCCCAGGCTACCATTTAAAGTGGAAGTGCATTTTTGTTACTCTTCAGGAAGACATACCGAGGACTTCCAAGCAGAGGTGGGAGGGACACTAAAGGGATGCTGCTTGGCTTTGTGGAAGCAAGGAGACCATGTGAGGCAGCCAGCCAAAGACTGCTGAGCAGATGTGGGAGGGGCACTAAAGCTGCGGGCTCCTTGCTGTGCATGTGGAGGCGATGGGCCAGCCAAAGACTGCTGAGAGTGTGTGCTTCTTTGCTTTTAGAAGTCAGGAGTCAACCGAGGAGTAAATAAGCATGCAGCTGTGGAGGCTTTTCAGCTGGGCTACTTTCAGCTCCAAAATGTGGAATGTGTGTGAATGGAGAGGGGAGGCGTTCATTAATCTCAGTTATTGGGAATGGATGCTGGTGAGCCTTGTGGGGGGGGGGGGCAGCTGGAGTCTCTCATTCAGCTGGGCTGATCTTTTTCAGATAAGTTAAAAAAAAATCAGAGTTGCAGCAGCAGCAGCCACCCCCCCCTATGTGCTCAGTACTCTGCTCTCTCACTCTGTCTGCATCCAGGAGCCAGGGGACTGCAGAAGGGTGAGAATATGTACAAGTAGAGAGGGGAAGCCTAGGTGCCTTTAAAGGGGAATTTGACATATTCATGGAGGCAGCGTCCATCGCACACTTCAGGCAGTGATGGGTATGTTCGACCTCCTCAGCTGCACCCCATGCCAGGGCCGGGCGGTCCAAGGCAAGCTTCAGGGCCTCTGAGGAGAGGCTCTCACTCCAGGCAAAGAGCGGCACCCGAGTGGGAGGACAGCAGCCCCAGCCGGGAGAGGGGGACTACTCGGGAGGCAGGCTGGGAGAGTGGGCAACAAGCCACAGCTGACACGAGGGAGAGGCAGAGCCACAGCCTTTAAAAACCCCAGTGGCCTGTGATGAGGGTCAGTGGGGCTGGGCTAATGACAGACTTCTGACAAACCCCATAAGAGAAGGAATGAAGGTGAGGCAGCCCCCTGCCCTCTCTTCACTGACTGATTGAGGCCCTTTGTAAGGTGGGTCAGGGCTTCACCTAACTTGCTTCTGGGCCTGCCTGACTTTTACAGGCTGAAGTTCTGCTGGGGTGGTGTTTACCTCCCTGGGGCCCAGATAGCCCTCTTTGGGGCCTCTCTGATTTAGCATCTTCCCTCCCCCTTCATGCACTTCCTCAGCTTTAGCAATGGGGGGAGGTGGGAGAGACAGCAAAGTATGGCTGGCTGTGTGAAATTGATAGACTCCTTTAGAATCATGTTTTTTAAAAAATTTGTAATTGTCTATGAGTTTAAGAAACAGTGGAAGTTATTTACATTAGAACTATGTTTCTCTTTTTTTATTCAAATACTTTATTTAATGCAAGCAGAAATAATTTGCAACTGCATAATTTTATATCATTTCTGACAACCATGGGGGGGGGGCACTAACAATATGGTGGAGTGGCACCTTCCAGATTTTCTACATCAAAAGTAGCACATGATGTGTTCTGGGTTGGCCACCCTTGGTAAACTGCAATGGGGAAAAGCACTTTGTTAGATGAGTGTGGGTGCCCATGAAATGAGGAAGTAACCACAGGGGAGGATTGGGGTGCAGGTGCATTCAAAGGCAGATGGGTGCCTGTGTTTGAATTCCATGTGGCATGCCAGGGAGGCAAGACACTGCAGCCTCCCAGTGCCATGTTATGTGCTCTTATCCACAAGTATTGGAATCCCATTCAGCCCCATCAGAATCCCTCCTGGGTAAGTGCACACAGGACCAGTGACCCCATTTTATGATCATTTGTTTCGGCTTCCCCTCCCACCAGGGTAGCCCTCTCTCTCTCTGCTAGGTTCTCTCTATAACTTTGGTCTCTCCCCCCAGCAAGCCTGAGTGGGCACAGGGGTGGGGGGGAAGGAAGTGCCACAGCATGGACCTTGGCATTACCCAGGCAGGCCAGCTCTTGTTTGGCGCAGCACTCAAACATCTTCCTGCCTGGCAAGAGGTGAGCTGGTGCGTACCTTAGTGTTGGGGGTACCTCCAGCCATTTTCACTGCTGCAACACAGCCGCCTTCTGGCCTTTACCTGCTTGTTGCCTGCTGACACTCCAGGCCTGGCACCTGCTTTACACCGACAACAAGTGGGGAGATGGGAGAGACTGCTGTGAGAAACTTCCAGCGAACCCTGAGAGAAATGGCCCCCTTCCCAAATGTGCCACATACCCCAAGTCACAACCCCTTCTTATGCCCCTCTTATTCACTTGGTGGGTTGCCTTCCCCTTCTTTCTCCCCCCCTCTCTGTAGACTGCCTGCTAAATAAATTCACCTGGGGTCCAATTTGATGCATGTCTACTCAGAAGTAGTCAATGGAACTTGCTCAACTGTGGCTAGGACTACAGCTTTGGTGGGCCATCTCCCCTTTTCTCTGCAGCCTGCTGGGTTCCACCAAGTGAATTTCTCTCATTCTCCCTAGCTGGTAGGGAGGGTAGACTCGCTCTCCTCAAATACCTTACATTGCAGCTTTTCAGACTGAGTGATTCTCAGGGGTGGTGGCAAGTTTTTCTTGTGGTGTGTGAGAGAGGGGGGGATGGCTGGATGGGAGGAAACACATACCCAACAAAGTAGCTCCTGACAGGGGCGCAGGTTCTGACACGCACACGCACATCGTGTCTGGTGATACTCCAAATGGTCCCAGTTTCAACTCTAAAAATTATGGTAAGCTAAATGCAGTTCCTCCCCCCCCCCCCATGGGCAGCCACATCCAGCCTTTCCCCTCTAAGGCTTTGTGGGGGATGACAAGGCAGAGCCTAGGCTGAGCTCTGGCACTTCATTTCTAGAATCTTTGGTGGCCCTGAAGGTCCCCCGCCTATTCCTGCGCCCGCTGCACTCCTCTTCATGAAGGCAGCTGCCTGAAAGCCACAACAGGTGGGTGGGAAAAACTAGGCCTGGCTGAGAGTCAGCCGCTGCTGGGACATTTCCTGTTTGGTTTCTCAGCCATGGCCAGGACAGTCCCAGCAGGCGCTCAGGCGCACGTCCCAGGCTCAGACCCTGCCTCTGGCGTGCACTAACTCAGCAGCCCTGGGTGAGTCACCTCTTCTCAGCCCCAGCCCTCCCACCTATGAGGGGGGGCCACAGATCTGGGGAGGGGGCTGCCGGAGTCCCTGCTTTGCTTGCCAAAGACCCTTTCATACTGGGTCAGACTGTGGCAGCGGCTCCAGGGAAGAACCCAGCCTGAACATCTGGAGAAAGAGAATATGTGAACATTTGGATGTGCGGGGAGGGGGGAGAACTGAGTGACCAGAAGGAGTCATGCAAGACCTGGCTACTTCATGGGCACAGGACGGCACCTCTGCATGCAGGCCTGGGGTCACAGCCACACAGTTTGCACAAGTGGGCCATGCCGGGGGGGGGAAGCAAGAGTGCTCAGTCTGTGCCGCTCAGGTGGGCTTTGAGGGCACCCAGCATCCTGCTCTGGAAGCTCCGTGCAGACCCTGAAGTGCCGTTTCCTGGGGGCAATAGGGGGAGATGCCCAAAAATGGGGGCCTGCGTGACCCCCCATGCAATGTTGAGATGCTAAGCAGCTTGGCCTCGTGCCTCAGGCTACTGACAGGGGTGCCAGTATTGACTGCCCTGCCCAAGATGCACCACCACAGGCAGTGGTGGCAGGAGGGGATAGAGCCCCTGGAGGAGGGGGAATGGGAGCTGACCCACCCCCATGGGGCAGCGAAATCCAGGCCAAGGAGGCAGGCTGGGGAACTGGCCGTGGCTGAAGGGGCCATGGGAGAGATCTGCCTTCAGGCTGCCCCTGAGGTGTGAAGTGGTCCCATCATGGCATGCTTGGGGGTGGGGGTCGAAGGCCAGGGAGCCCTCCTCGGGGAGCTGTGGGAAAGGCGGCCTCATTTGCGGAGGTGTGACTTTTCACTGGCCACTCTCTAATTGTTGCCACCCTGGGCTTGGGAAGTGTGCAGAGAGCAATTCACATAGCCCCGTCGAGGGCTAATTCCTTCCCCAGGCCCCTCACGCCCCCCCCCCAAGTGAAAGAAGTCCAGCAAGTCCCCTGAGCTGCCCTCATATGGGTGGGGGGGGGAAAGAAGGACCTTGACCAGCTCCAAGCCTCCCCCCACCCATGTGCTGAGGGTGCAGAAGCCTTTGGACAGGCTGCTTTTGGGAACAGTGTTTTTGGGGGGGGGGGCTGGGAGCGGGGGGCTGCTGGCCTGCCACAGTCTCGGGGCACTTGTCTCCAGAGCTCACCTTGTTCGACAAGACAATGCCAGGCCATTGCTCAAAGTATTGGCCACCCTCCAGCAAGGGGGCAGGTGCTGGTGGCTGCCACTGCTGTGCCCTGATCCACAGAAGGCAGAACAAGGGCTGCAGGGGCACTGATGCACCTAGCGGACCTGCAGGCCTGCTCCAGGCTCTTTGTTGTCATGAGAAAGAACAATAAACCAATTGACTCCCCGCCAGTGCACTCCGCTATGCTGTGCAGAAGCAACAGCAGCATCAAGGACGATTCAAAGAAAGGATACGGGCGTGGAGCGCTAGCGGCGGAGACGCTGCTGAAGAGGAGGGTGTTGGCCACACGGTGGCGCTGGAGAGCTCCCAAGCAGGCAGCCAAACAGGAGGAGGGTCTCCGGGGTAAGATATGTAGGGCTGCCCCACGCAACAGCTCTCAGGAGGACAACTCAGAGACAGGGCTGCTCCATGGTGGTTTGTATGTCCTTGAGGCAGGGCCAATTGGACCAGTTGCCCCCAATTTGGCCCCACACTAGGGTAAAAATAAAAAAAATGAAATCAATATTTTTACTAAATCATTTCACCGCCACTAGAAGTGGTTTTGTACCTGTGTTTGCTTTTCAAAGGTCAGCTGCACACTTTGTTTACTTGCAGGCTTACTTGCATGCAATGTGCTTTGATCCATTTGGTCCATTAACACGCATGCACTTTGTAACTGCACATTTTGACTGCTTTCCATGCTACCACAGAGATATAAAGTCTACAAAAAAAGTTTTATTTATATCTCTAAGATTCTACAGACCTTAGCTGGGAGAAGGAACAGGATGCAAATAGCTTGTTGTCTCCTGTGCTCCCTGAGGCATCTGGTGGGCCACTGTGAGATACAGGAAGCTGGACTCGATGGGCCCTTCTTCTGATCCAATCCAGCAAGGCTCTTCTTATGCTCTTAAGACTGGGTTGCCAGTTCTTATAGCTCCCTCCCCACAGACAGGATAGCAAATTATGTTTAATTTACCTCATATTTCCCTCAGAATTTTACCTCAGAAATTTACCTCAGAATGCCAGATACAAGGGAATGGCAGCAGGATGCAGTCAGCCTGTTGTCTCCTGTGCTCCCTGAGGCATCTGGTGGGCCACTGTGAGATACAGGAAGCTGGACTCGATGGGTCCTTCTTCTGATCCAGCAAGGCTCTTCTTATGTTCTTAAGATTGGGTTGCCAATTCTTATAGCTCCCTCCCCACAGACAGGATAGCAAATTCTATTTAATTTATCTCATATTTCCCTCAGAATTTTACCTCAGAAATTTACCTCAGAATGCCAGATACAATGGAAAGGCAACAGAATGCAGGCAGCCTGTTGTCTTGTGTGCTCCCTGAGGCATCTGGTGGGCCACTGTGAGATACAGGAAGCTGGACTAGATTGGCCTTTGGCCTGATCCAGCAGAGCTCTTCCAATATTCTTATTAACAGTCTTGTTTTGCTTGCCTCGTAAAGCATCTTTGGGATCTTCTCTTTGACAAGTGGCACGGAAATATCCCTCGTCGCAATAACAGTTGCGAGGCTTCTGTAGTGGGCGGGGGCCTGTTTGCTGGGGTGAGGGAGAGCCGCAAAAGTGCCCAGAAGTCCATGCGCAGTGCTGTCAGTGGAGAAATATCAACCTGCCTGGCAGCTGGACCATACCCAGGGCGCTGGAGCCTCCTCCACTTTCCCTGACCAGCCAAGGGAAAGCTGGGAAACCTGTTCATGGGCCGCTTTCCCAGGAGAAGGAGCCTGGGTGTGAAGCGGCTTCCGCACTTGTCCAAACACGAACCCGCAGAAGTGTGAAGATCCCCCAGGACTTCGTCACCCTCTTCGCTGGGCCTGCTTAGCTGAGACTGCAGCTAATGAGACATTTGAGGTGTTGAGGGCAAGGCAGGGGGTGGAAGCAGGGCCAGGCTGCGGGGGGAGCAGAGCCCTCGGGGGTGTGCGTGGAGGTGGGCAGCACTGGAGGGGCCACAAGTACTTGTGCACCAGTTCACATGCGTGTCTCATGCCGTCCTTTTCCCACCCTCCACTCGGGCACGTGGACTGACCTCAGCCATAGGACTGTCCCCTACTCCAACTTCCACACACCTCTCTCTCTTTCGCCTCTAGATCTCTACACAGGTTTGCCTAGTTGTGTGCTTGATGCCCCTCTTCTGTAAGCCAGCAGCAACGAAGAGCATTTGAAGCGCCCTGCTGGATCAGGCCCAGGGCCTGTATTTCTGAAAGGCCCCCCAGATGCTTCGGGGAGCACTCAAGACAACAAAGCTGTGCTATACAGTGTCCTGTGCAGGGGCCCAGCACAGAGCCATCCCTGAGAGCTGGGCTCGGCACAAATCAGGCCTCCCCCTTCTCCTTGGCCTTGTGGTTTCTTTGGGGGGGGGTGGATTTATGTTTGGTTCTTGCTATCTTGTTCGTTTTCTGTGGTAGGTTCCTGTTGATGGGGATGTACGTGTCGGGACAGGGGTGGGATGGGGGAATGGCCCTACCATTTCTAGAGTGATGGGTCAAGGGAGGTACTGCACTGAAGTTTGGGCTGACCCAGGAGAAGAAGGGCTGCTCTCAGGCAACCCAGCCCCACAGCCTTCATGATATATAACAAGATGGTATTATTTTCACAATTTTGGCCGCTAGAGTCGAGCTCAGCTTGTTGCCCCCTAAATACTTGAAGCGATTGACTCCCAACTCCCCCCTTAGCTACACCCCTGGGTGACACAAACCCTAGTGATGCCTCATCCAAAGGAGTCGCTGAAAGTAGCCCAAGAGCAGCTCTTAGATGTCCAGGCAAGAAGTTGGCATCTGCAGAGAACGGCTGAGCTGTGTCACCCTGTTAAGATCTTGGAACAGAATGTTGTGGCCACAGTTGCCCTTGTAAACATGCCCAAATCAATGCTACATGGATCCTTCCTTCCTACCTACCTACCGGAATGCCTGGCTACCAGAGACTGAGCCAGACTCGAGGTCGAGGAGGGAAGTGCCCCTGCTCTCTCAAGGCCTTGCAGATTGTGGCGCCCTGGTACACCAGGGATGGCTGGCAGCAGCTGGCAGGGATAACTGGCTGGCAGAGAGGTCAGCCTCAGCCTCTTGGAGTCCTGGGTCATGTCCTATGAGAGTACCTGGGTGCCCTGGCCTTTGGCTTGTGGAGTGTACAGGGATCCACCTTGTCCCTCGTGTTACTTAACACCTCCATGAAACTGGTGGAGGAGATCATGCTGTGGGGTTGCATTTCCCCAAAATGCTGATGATGCCCAGCTGCCTCTCTTCATACCAATTCAAGCTAGATTTCTGCCCTAATCGCCTGAATGAGGGGGCTGAATGAGAAATAGCAAGGTGACTGTAAATCTGCACAAAATAGAGATCCTCTTGGTCTGGAGTGCTGTGATGCAGGTATTAGATTATCAACCTCCACTATCAACCTCCACTCCCTCTGCAGGAGTTTAGGTCCCTCCTGGATAAGCATGTAGTAGTACTGGCCAGAGGGGGGATTACTCATCTTAGGTTGGTGCACCAACAGCAAGCAGCCTTACCCGTTGATCGGACCTGACCACAGTAGTCCATGCATCAGTGCCATCAAGACTGGATGACTGCAATGCCCTCAACACGGGGCTGCCCTTGAAGATTGTCCAGAAGCTGCCACAGGGAGTGCAGCATGGAGCAGTCTTATGTGGCCATGGGGGTGCACTGGGGCTCCTGGGGCAGCACTAGGTGCTGGTTTCCTTCCAAGGACAATTCAGGGTGTTGGTTTTGACCCTTAAAGCCCACTGTGGCTTAGGACTTGGGTACATTGAGAGACCACCTCCTGTAAGGTCTCTCCTACATGTGCTGCCATTCTCTGCTGGAGCTGAGCAGGCAGCTTTTTTTTAAAAAAAGTGGGGGTTATGGTCAGCCTTCCTGTGTAAACCACATGGAGTCTACAAGACTCAAGTCTACGAGTTTTTGAGAAAGGCAGCATCTAAATACTGCAATAAATAAATGTTGCTGCTCTGATTTTTATGTTGCTGCTTTTGTGGCATGCTGCGGTTTTAGGCTTTGTGTTTCATTTTATTGTATTGATTAGATATTGCACATTGCCTCTGACACCTTGTTTCCCATGGGGAAAGCAATCTCTTTGAGAACCCAACACACACTGAGGAAGCTGCTCTTGCTCCATTGGCTCCTTCTCCAGAACTCCATTCTTGGGTCTCCCTGGCAACTCTCACACCCATGGTGTCAAGTGCCCCCTGTGCTGGGCCTGGGAAAGCTGCCATCCTCCCCCCCCCCTACAGCTGTTTCACACTCTGCAATCCAGGCACACAGGCGGAGTGTGCTGGGAACTGGGTGGTGGGGAGGGGGGAGGACTTGTTCTCTTTGGGGAACTGGTTGCAGCTGGGATATTCCAGGCCCCCATCTGCTATCAGATGCACCAACTCCGCACCAACTCTACATCCCAGGTACCACTGGGATTCTGCACCGACTCTACATCCCAGGCATCACTGGTACATCCCAGGAGGGAAACTGGAAGCCCGTGTGCCATGCATTGCCCAGGCTCACATTTCCAGCTCAGGGGTGGGGTACTTGTTCTCCTGCAGGGAACTCAGAGCCATCACCTGATAACAGAAATCTTGGTCAATGCTCTGATGAATTTCACCTATTAATGAATCAATTTATTCTGCAGATATACAGTATATAGATGGATGAAACAATTGTTCCACAGGAAAAGGACACTGCTTTGTTTTTAGGTGATGCAGACACATACTGAAGGGATCATGTGATCAGGGTGCATCTGAGTGTGACATTACCACTTTGGTGCTTTACCCACAGGGTGGCAACAGCCGGAATAATCTTTGGAACCCAGGTATACGGGGCTTCCAAGTCTACTCACTTGTGCAGTGTCGGCAGCTAGACACACTAATATGGAAAACCAGATACACTGCTAAGTCCATCTAAAATATTTTAAATATGGAAAATCAGTGCAGAAAATTAGCTCCATTGTATTTAAGCTCACGCTAGGATGGAAATTGTCCTATGTGCAACAAAATGTATTTCTGCAGCGGCTGTAGTGCCACTGTGCCCCTGAGCTCCTATGCACTCCACGAGCCAAAGAGCTACTGTACCAGGCCAGTTACCTCCCAGATTCGCCACTGTGTTAAGGAGCATCATGTATGCATTACTCAGCCTGGCATATATGGCTTGCGGCAGTGGCTGCCACTGCTCACCCATGGTAGCACCCCATGCGGACAGTAGGTGAGATAGGAAAATGAAGTTCCCAGGAAATTCCTCCTCCTCCTTTGGGCTTCCTCCTTTGGCTCTTGGGCTCCCTTTCTGATCCTGGGCCAGGGTACAATTTACCCCCTGTATACCCCTCTCATGGGCCCTGCCTTCAGTCTTCATTTCCTTCTGGGGTAGATCATGGGCAAGATGATGCAGGTTAGTTGCCAAATTTATTAAGGGTGCATTCCTAACCTGGAGTTAGGCCAGCAAGGTTTGGCCAGCACACGGGCCACTGTAAAGCATGTCACCACCCTCAGAGTCAGGGAGGATGGCGCAGGTCTGTGTGCAGGTCATGTGTGCTGTGTGGCTGTGAGAGCTCGACCATAAGGAAGGCAGAGCGCTGAAGAATAGATGCTTTTGAATTATGGTGTTGGAGAAGACTCTTGAGAGTCCCCTGGACTGCAAGGAGATCCAATCGGTCAATCCTACAGGAAGTCAAGCCTGATTGCTCCCTGGAAGGGCAAATCCTGAAGCTGAAGCTCAAATGCTTTGGCCACCTCCTGAGAAGAGAGGACTCTTTAGAAAAGACCCTCATGCTGGGAAAGATTGAAGGCAAAAGGAGAAGTAGGTGGCAGAGGGTGAGATGGTGAGATAGTGTCACCGAAGCAATGAACATGAAATTGGGTGAACTCTGGAAGCTACTGGAAGACAGGGAGGCCTGGCGTGCTGTGGTCCATGGGGTCGCAAAGAGTCGGACACGACTTAGCAACTGAACCACCACCACCACCACCCCAGGTTAGGATTGCACTGTAAGATTTATACAGTTAAACCCTTTTCAACAAGAACATTCACAAAGCAGTTGACAGAGAAAATCACACACACACCTCCCACCCCTTTGCAGGCACACCTCTTTCTGTTCCAGGACCAGACTTCATCCCTCCATCTCTGGTGCCCAAAGGGGGGGGGAGGGAACCTTAAGCTCATTAGAGAAAGGGTGTGAATGGCTGGGCTGCCTGCCTCAGGCCCAGTTGGCTCCTGGCAGTGCCAAGGAGGAGGGGGAAGACTGTGGGATGGATTTGGAGGCCTGAGAGTGGGAAATGAGGGCCGTGTCATTGTGACCCAGAGACAATTTGTGGCTCGATTTGGGGGCAAAACAAGAGGCCAGGCGCATGCAAATCTTCCAGGAAAACTCTGAGGCTGCAATCCTATACCCACTTTCCTGGGAGTAAGCCCCACTGAACACAATGGGACTTACTTCTGAGTAGAAATGCATAGGATTGTGCCCTGACGTAAGAAAAAGCCTTGCTGGATCAGGAGAAAGGCCCATCTAGTGCAGCTTCTTGTATCACACAGTGGCCCACCTATGCTTGAGGGAGCACGCAAGACAACCAGATACTTGTATCTCGCTGCCGCTCCCCTGCACCTGGCATTCTAAAATCACCTATTACCCTTGCACTACCCCCAAAGAAGACTGAGGTTGGGGTTTATTAAACAGGTGACCTGTGTGCCCTGAGCTCCTCTGCACTCCACGAGCCAAAGAGCTACTGTACCAGGCCAGTTTCCTCCCAGATTTGCCACTGTGTTAAGGAGCGTCATTACTCAGCCTGGCATATATGGCTTGCGGCAGTGGCTGCCACTGCTCACCCATGGTAGCACCCCCAGGTGACCTGTGTGCACAAACGGAGGGCTGGGTTTGGAGGCGGAACCACCGAACTCACTGAGCATCCTACCTTGCAAGGTTGTTGGAAGGATGGACGACACGAACAATGCAAGGCACCCGCCCTGCACAGGGAAAATGCAAGTGCTCAGCTGCTGAAATACCAGAGTCAAGACCCACCCTGGCACAGCACTGGAGAGGTCCTGCCTCGCCTCCAGGCTACCCTGGTTTGAATGTCGCATCTGACAGGAACTCTGGACATGGCTGTGGGCAAGTTATGCTCTCAGCCCATCCTGCTGCAGTGCAGGGCCCAGGTGGTGGGAGCAGCAGGAAAAGGCTGGTCTTGGCATGCTGGCAGCACTACAGCAGAGCTGGAGTGGCACAAGGATGCCCACCCTTGGCATAGCCCTTCTTTGGCACAGGACTCCTTTTGCACTGGCAGAGGGTTGGCTGCCTTGCAGTGCCACCCAAGGGTGCTGGGGGGGGGGGGCGCAGAGGGAACGCACACGGAAATGCACAGGGCAGCCACACGCAGCACACTGGAGGCCCTGGGGCCAGAGGGGGGGCATGGCTGGTGCTGCAGCTGTGGGAGCCTCCCGAGGAGGACCCCCCCCCCCCCCGCGCCCGGACCCAGGGCGACATTTAGAGCCTCTTGAAGGGGGTCCTCCCCCCTCCCCGGCTTTGATGTGCGGATGGGACTCGAAGGTGCCACTGTTCGCACCTCAGACCCGCATAAAGGGCGGCGCGGCGCCGGCGTCCCAGCAGAGCGCGCTCGGCTCCAGACCCGCTGCCTGCCCCATGGACGGCCGCTTCCCCTGGCCAGCCTTCTGGGCCCCGCCGCAGCAGGAGTGGGGCTGGCCCCCGGGGGACAGCAGCGGCTCCCCGTCCTCTTCGCCGGGCTCCGGCAGCCTCTCGCCCGCCGAGTCCCCTCTCTGCTCAGCCGCTCCTCGGCAAGGCCCCGGCTCCCGCGCGCTTTGGAGATCCTGCGCGGGGGCGCCGAAGGGCGGGCGCGGGGCCAGGCTGGGCCCGGGGCCGCGCCAGAGCGCCAGCCAGCGCGAGAAGCTTCGCATGCGGCGCCTGGCCAAGGCCCTGCACACCCTGCGCCGCTACCTGCCCCCCTCCGTGGCGCCTGCCGGGCAGAGCCTGACCAAGATCGAGACGCTGCGCCTCGCCATCCGCTACATCGGCCACCTCTCGGAGCTGCTGGGCCTCAGCGAGGAGGCGCTGGCGCGTCGGGAGCCGCCCCTGGCCCGCCGCTGCCACCTGTGCCCGCCAGGGCTCGGCTGCTGCCAACCCGAGCCTGAGCGGCCTGCCCAGGAGAGGCAGGCGGCCGCCGCCGCGGAGATCTGCTGCTGGTCCTCACCACCCTGCGGCCCCGTGGCCCCTGCCTTCCTGGATCCGAGCAGCCCCGAGGGGACAGCGGGGCCCTCTCGCCCCAGAGCGGGCGCATCGCCTGTCGCCGCAGCCGCCTCCTGGCTCTCGGCCGCCTACTGCTCCGACGGGGGGAACAGCGCCGCGCGCTCCGGGGCCGGCGCAGAGGAGCTCCTGCTGCCGGAGGAGCTTGCAGACTTGGGCCTCTCCGAGCAGGTAGGTTCCCTCTCTTGCCCCACCCCCTTTGCCGCCTGAAGGCCGTTCTCGTGCCCGGAAGCAGGGCAGGGGGCGATCTCTTGCTGACCCTTTGCCAGCCGTGGGTGGCAGGCAGCTGGCCATGCGGGCAGGGCTCTGGGCAGGCGCGACCTTCTCCAAGGGAAGGGGGGCGGGCGGGCGGGCTGGCTGGCTGCAGGCCGTTTCTTCTCGGCAGGAGTCGGATCCTGGCGGACCACAGCGCAGAGAACCGCACGACGGTCCTCTCCGCCACCTTCATGCGCCCTCTTCCCCCCTCTCGCTGCAGAGCCTCCCCGCCGAGCTGGTCTCTTTCCTGGAGGGTCTCCTTCCGCCGTCGTCCCACGAATGAGCTCCACCCACCCGCGCGTCGCCAGAGGACTTGCCATCCGGCCTGCAGGGTGCGAAGCACGGCTGCTCGGAGAGTCCGGCCGGGGGGGGCCTTGGACTGCGTGGCTCTGGCCCTGCCGCAGGCCAGGAAGGTGCCCCTTCTGGGGGGTCCTCCGCCAGGCCCCCTGGGGCCGGATTTTTTGCCCGAGAGCCGCCTGGCGCCGGCGGAGGTGGGCGTGGGGACGCTGCCGTGCCGTGCCAGAAACTGCCCCGCGGAGGCCTCACGGGACGACGACGGCCCTCAGTCCCAGCAAGTCCGGACTGCCTGCCTGGGAGGAGTCTTCTGCGGACCGGCCCGCCAGCCTTTCGGGCTCCTGCTGTTCTCGCGTGTTGTGACTGAACTCGCTTTTATTTATCTTCTTTTCCCATCTATTTATTGATGTGTACGTTCAAGCTTATCAGGTGCTGTGAGCAGAGGCAGATCTAAGGGAGGGCAAAGCTCTATGTTTTGCAAGAAGCCTAATCCTATCCAGTAGCCAGTAAGCAACGCCAAGATGTTGCTGTTCCCTGTGAGGATTGGCTAAAACGGTGCAGGAGAGGAGTGATTTCCACTGCAAGGTGAGGCTTTTTGCAAAACTTAGAGATTTGCCCTCCCTTAGATCTGCCTCTGGCTGTGAGGATCGTTGAGAGGAAATGGGAGGGGAGAGTCAACATTGCTATTCGCGTCTTTCACCAGCCTTGCTCGGCTCCCTTCTTGAGTCGCTCTTGTTCCATCTGGGGCTGGTCTGCCCGGAGCTGCAGAGGCGCCCCAGGAGCCAGGCGCGGGAAGGTCTCTTCTAGGCCTACCTGGAGATAGATACGGTTGGGGAACTGACCGGGCTAGGCCGCCTAGCGCTGGCATTGGGCCTGCCGCGGGAAGACGCTTGACTGACGCCCCCCCTCCTAAATTTCGTAATAAATGTGTTTTGTACCGTGTAACGTAGTTTGTTTCGTCATGGACTGCCCCTCCCCCCCCCCGCCAAGCCAGGCCGCACCAAGGGATTTTGGCCCCCTCTCCCCTCCACCTGGCGTCAAACTAACCCCAAACTGCAGCTTTATTGGGGAGAACCCGGAGAAAGTGTTGGTTAAGAGGGAGGTTTGCCGTCTCAAGGGCCGAGTCAAGCCTCTTGCGCTCCTCCACTCACGGCTCAACGCCCCCCCCCCACCGCCACCACCAAGGGTGTTACCTCCGCAACCAGAGCACGCCATGTGAAAAGGCGTGTAAAAGCATATTAAAACATGGTCATTTTAAATCCAATATCCAATACGTATCAAGTGGAGGGCTGTTCCCCTGGCAGGCGCGCGTGGTAAGTGCTTCCCCCCACACGGAAGTCACCTGGCGGGCACGTGCTCTCCCCTCTCGAGGCCTCCTGTGAGCCGCCCCAAGCACGTCACGGCTCCCCAAGACGAGAGACCCCAACACATCCGCCCCTCCACGAGGCCCTGCCCTGGAGCAGCCCAAACGCTGGCCGGGCCCCGTCAATTGCCACGCTGCTGGCGCGCCACACCCACCCCTCCTGCTGCCCCTTCTGGGTGTCCCGCGTCCCTGAGCGCCCGGCGGGTCTTGCTGCTGCTGTCCTCGTGGATGGGATGGTGCGCCCGGGACGCCGCCCCTGTGTGGCCAGCACCGCCGTCTGTGGGGCTTTGCCCCGCTGGCATCATGGCAGCGCCTGGCTTGCCAGGGAAGTGGCTGCTTGCGCGAGCCGGTAACTCCCGGCAACCGAATAACGTCCAGGGCCAATCCGCAGCGGGGCAGGCTGAAGGGCGCTGGGCCGCTTCGAAAAATAGCCCGCTTCCAGTCTCAGAAGCAGTTCCTCGGCTCCCGTGTGAGCTGGTGCGTCAAATGGACTTGGACTGGAGGCCCCTTCATGCACGTCGGGGGCCTCGGCCGCGCAGGAGGGGTTTCGAGCGCATGCGTGGCACTGGGGTGAGGGGGGTGAAGGGGGGGCCTCTGTCGAAGGCTGTCAAGGACGGGAGCGGAGCTTGGCCAGGTGCAAGAGGCCCCTCCCCTCCCCTCCCCTCCCACCCGTCCTAGGGCTCTATAGCGAACGGCGTTAGCGCAGCACTCCGTCGCTCAGGCTCGGCGAAGGGACGCCTGCTGAAGAGCAGAAGGCGAGGCGGCGGAGGGCCCCTTGGAGGGAGGCAGCCGAGGGAGGGCGGCCCTTTGCTCCCCCTCCGCCGTCGCCCGCAGAGTGCGCGTCGGTGTGTCTTCCTGCCCTCTGTTCCAGCCCGTCGGTTCGCGGCTTAGCTCCCCATGACGGCCCAGGAGGCGAACGGCAGCGCGGCAGGAGCTCTGGCGCCCTGGGAAGGGGCCGTGCCGCCGCCGCCGCCCAACAGCAGCCGGGAGGAGGGGTCCTGGGTCCTGCCGACGTTCTCGGCCGCCGCCCAGGCCCGCGTGGCGCTCACCTTGGTGCTGTCGCTGGTGGCCGCCGCCTGCAACGCGGCCGTGCTGTGGGCCGGCGTGGGCAGCTGCCGGGCCAGGCGCTCCCACGCGCGTGTGCTCCTCCTCCACCTGGCGGGGGCCGACCTGCTGGTGGCCCTGGTGGTGATGCCTCTGGACGCCGCCTGGAACATCACCCTGCAGTGGCGGGCGGGCGACGTGGCCTGCCGCCTGCTCATGTTCCTGAAGCTGCTGGCCATGTACGCCTCGGCCTTCGTCACGGCCATCATCAGCCTGGACCGCCAGGCGGCCATCCTGCACCCCTTGGCCATCGCCCAGGCCTGGCGCCGGAACCAGATCCTGCTGCAGGCAGCCTGGCTGCTGAGCGCCTGCCTCTCCACCCCGCAGGTAAGTGGCGGGAGGGAGGCACCACCTACCCAGCAGGCAGAGGTGTTTCTACAGGGAGGGCAAAGCTCTAAGTTTTGCAAGAAGCCTTACCCTGTCATGTAAATCCTTCCTCTCCCTTGCTGCTGCAGCCAGTAAGCAACGCCAAGATGTTGCTGTTCCCTGTGAGGATTGGCTAAAACGGTGCAGGAGAGGAGTGGTTTCCACTGCAAGGTGAGGCTTCTTGCAAAACTTAGAGCTTTGCCATCCCTGTAGAAACGCCACTGCCAGCAGGAACCTGGAGAGGGGCTCTGGGCAGCCTGGGCAGGGGGCTTCGTGAGGACCGAAGGGAGCTGGGGTGGCCATGCCCCCTACACAGTGCTGGGGGGGGCACAGCCAGGTCTTGGGGCCCGCTCTCCTGCACTCTGCCCCATCTCTCCTGGGCCCGCAGCTCTTCCTCTTCCACACGATCACCGTCGGCTCCCCGCAGAGCTTCACGCAGTGCTCCACGCAGGGCTCCTTCGCCCAGCCCTGGCACGAGACGGCCTACAACATGTTCACCTTCCTGGGCCTCTTCCTGCTGCCCCTCCTCGTCATGGTGGCCTGCTACTCGCGCATCCTGCAGGAGATCTCCCGCCGCACCGGTTCCTCCCACAGTGGTGAGTTGGGAGGTGCACAAAAAGGCGGCGGGGGTGGGGGGCTGAGGCTGGGCTGAGCCTGGTTTCAGGTTTCAGGCAGTCGAGTTGGGGCATCTCCACCAGACCCCTTTTCGACTCCTGGGGTGCTGGGGAAGACACCCCCCCCAGAATGGAATGGAAGGACGAACCCCACAGCACTGGGGGGGGGGTTGACTGGTGGAGGCATCCTTGTGTGCTCCCTGGCCAAGGGGGGCAATAGGAGGGGGCATGGCAGACGGCCATTCCATGTGTGTGTGGCTGCGCCAGCTCCCTGTCCGTCACGGCTGGCTCCAGCCTCCCCCCTTCCTTTGCCAAGCCTCCCTCTCACAGAGGCGGATCTACAGGGAGGGCAAAGCTCTAATATAAGTTTCGCAAGGAGCCTTACCCTGTCACGTAAATCCCTCCTCTCCCTTGCTGCTGTAGCCAGTAAGCAACGCCAAGATGTTGCTTTTCCCTGTGAGGATTGGCTAAAATGGTGCAGGAGAGGAGTGATTTCCACTGCAAGGTAGGGCTCCTTGCAAAACTTTGCCCTCCCTTAGATCTGCCTCTGCCCTCTCGTCTTTGCAGCGCCTCTGCGCCGGTCACGGAACCCCATTCCCCGGGCTCGCCTGCGCATGCTGTGTCTCAGCGTGGTGATTGTCGGCTCCTTCGTCGTCTGCTGGACTCCCTACTACTTGCTGGGCCTCTGGTACTGGTTCTGGCCGGCGGCCATGAAGGGGTCTGTCCCCACGTCGCTCGCCCACCTCCTCTTTGTCTTTGGCCTGCTCAACGCCTGCCTGGACCCCATCACCTACGGCCTGTTCACCCTGCCCTTGCACCGGCGGCTGGGGTGCTGCTGTGGAGCGCGAGGGGCGGGGAGCCAGCCTCAGCCCTCCTCCCTCCTCACCAGCTCTTTCCTACGCTCGGCTGCCTCCTCCATCCATGTCAGGCGGGGGGGCAGTCCCAGCCTGACCTTCCGGCAGAGATGGTCCCTTCCCTAGCCTTGCCCCCGAGTAGCGGCTCCAAGGACCCAGGTGAGAGCCACTGCCCCTGAAGGAGCCTGCCCAGACTAGGGTGGGCTGGAGCACTACGACCCCTGGCTCCTGCTCTCCCTCCCCCAGCAATATGATCTCGCTGGGCAGTAGTCCTCCATCTTTTGGAGCAGGGGCCCAGTTGTGTGGGAACTCCCTTCTGGTCTCTGGGACAGCTTGTGCCCTCCAAGAGGGGGGCTCCGGAGATTGCAGTCCAGGGTGCCTGAGCCCCTGGGGCTAGAGAGTGACACAAGTGCAGAGGCAGATCTAAGGGAGGGCAAAGCTCTAAGTTTTGCAAGAAGCCCTACCTTGCAGTGGAAATCACTCCTCTCTCCTGCACCGTTTTAGCCAATCCTCACAAGGAAAAGCAACATCTTGGCGTTGCTTACTGGCTACAGCAGCAAGGGAGAGGAGGGATTTACATGATAGGGTAAGGCTGCTTGCAACCAGAGGCGTTTCTATAGGGATGGCAAAGCTCTAAGTTTTGCAAGAAGCCTTACCCTGTCATGTCAATCCCTCCTCTCCCTTGCTGCTGCAGCCAGTAAGCAACGCCAAGATTGGCTAAAATGGTGCAGGAGAGGAGTAATTTCCACTGCAAGGTAAAGCTTCTTGCAAAACTTAGAGCTTTTCCCTCCCTGTAGATCCGCCTCTGCACAAGTGTTTTCTGGAGTGTCAGGAGGTTCCATGTGGGTTAAGAGGACACATTGCACTACAGCAGGGCAGGGCCCAGGTGAAGCTCTGTTGTGGATCTCAGCACCTTGTTCCATTTCCTCATGAGAAGCAGAACAGGAGGCAGCCACAGGCTGGTCAATCAGCACCTGCAGCAGGAGCTCCTTGCGGCCCCTTTGGCCACACCCCCACAGCTGCTCCTCCTTAGGGCTGTCAGCCCAGTCCCCAACTCAACTTTAAATGTCTTGCTGAGGGTGTTCTCTGTTCCTGCCAGTAACTTCTACTTGGAAAACGTGCAGTTTGTTTAAAGAGCAAACTCATTTTATTGTAAACTCCTGAAGTGGATTGTAACAGTTTAAAACAAGTATATGAACATTAAAAACAGAATTCAAAAATTCCTCAGAAACATTTGAAAGGCATGCTAGGGTAGCTGCCTAATATGGATGTTTACTCAGAAGTAAATCCCATTGTGTTCAATAGGACTTGCTTCTAGGCACGTTTGCCTTCCTGTAATGCAGTGGTTCCCAACCTGGGTGTCAGCACCCCCAAGAGGATCACAAATCAATTTTCAGGATGTCGCAAAGAGCTTGGGGCAGCCATCTTTAAAAGCTGGGCACCACCATCTTGGAAGCTTCATTTTGGCATTCCCCCATTCAACTGCCGCTTCCTCAATGCTTGTGGCTGTGAGGGAAATTAGCCTTGCCGTGGGCTCATCTTGGTGTGTGCGTACACGAGTGATGAAGTCTCTCCCAGGTCTCTTTCCAAGTGGGTATCTCACACATTCTATATTCATGCCTAGGTGAGCACACGGAGTAGAGGAACGTAAATACTCTGAAGACTATCTAAAATTTGGCTTAACCACCTTGATCAGGAATGGCATAGAGAAGCCACAATGCATCTGTGCAATGTTGTTCTCAGTGTTAAGTCAATAACTGAACTCAAAACTCAAACATCACTAAGATACAAAGCATCCAGAACTTTCTAAAAAGGATGTGGAGTTCTTTCAACTTTCAAGAAGTGTGATTTATTAAAAACAATGACATCACTTCCTGCTTAATGACATCACTTCTTTCCCTAGGTCTTAGGGGGGTCCTGACAGGTTGTCGTGCCTAAAAAGGGGGTCCTGGTGCAAAAAGGGTTGGGAACCACTGGTGTAATGCTTGCAGCTTTAACGTGACCAGCCCTTTCAGCCCAGAAGGGAGACCGGAAGTGGGTTGTGGTGCTAAAATGCTTGGGAGCCACTGGCCTGGACAGAGCCTGCCCTCCCAAACAAGCCCCCAGTTTGCCTCCTGCTGAGCCTGGCACCACTTCTCAGCTAAGACCTTGTGAAGAAAGCTTCAAGAGCAGCCCCTGTGAATGGTGCTCCTGCTCAAGGAGAGCTCCTGGGCTGCATGAGTTGGGGTGGCCCAACATTTATTTGAGGAGGCAGATAGAGAGACCTCACTCCTAGGTGTGGCCTGAGGGGACCACAGCATGTTAAAGTGGGTTGCCCAGAACAGCATGTTGGGCCAGAGGGCATTTTGGTGCATCTCAGCGGGGACCGACTCTCAGGTACAGAGGTGTGTTTTCTGGTAGCCCAGAGCATCCCGTGGGACACATTAGTGCTCAGTTTCTCTTGCAGCTTTGTGTTGGATGACGACCTGGGGACTTCTGCCTTGTGGAGCCACCTAGGCAGGCTCTCAGCCTGTTCTCAGAGGCAGGGTAAAGCCCTGGAAATGTGTAGTGGTCACAATAAAGAAGGGCGTCTCTAAACATGTGCTGAGTTCTCGCACCAGTGACCCAGGTCTGAAACACTGACACTCCGAGCTAAGGAGTATTGTTTTCGGGTTGGGTGGAGCCCCTCTGTCAGCCTCCAGGCATGTCCCAGTGGGCTTCTTTGGGTGGCCTAACATGGCCAGCACCAAGGGAGATTCTGTGGCATGTGTGGCTTGCCCTTGGGTGGTCTAATGGGACGGTTTTGAAAGGAAAGCACCAGGGACCGGTCAGGCTGGGCACCAACTCCAACCCTGGAGCACTCAGTACTGGTGGTAGTTGCGGGCAGTGCCCAGTGGGGGGCAGGTGAGGACCCTCAGCCAGCTACTGGGCACCCTGGCCTGGCAGCAGCCCCAGCTGCCTTCCCTGCACCCAGTGCCTGCCCGTGCTGATGGTACACCCGACTTAGCTGTGTGTGGAGCCTAAGGGTGCCCATACTCCAGTGATGTCATGCAGGGGGTACGCAGGGGTACGCGAGTACCAGTTTCTAGGATTACAGCTGGCCCCGCCCATTCGCCCGCCCACTCGTCGACTTCGCCCTCTGCAACGTTTGAATTTCCTGCATGTTTGAGTTGCCTGCATGTTCTCAGAGCCAGGCAGGCAGGCAGGCAGCGAGCGGAGCCTTTCCTTTCCTTGCCACTGAAAAATGAGTTGCTCTGGGGTTTTAAGATGATGCCAGGCCTCCTTAATATATTCTGGGGGTGCTGTGGAATACTGTTGCAACTGTTGGGTCAGTTTAAAATCATCTGAGGCCTCAAAAAGGGCTTTTTTCATGTCACTTCCTTCCACGACATCACTTCTGGCTTATGACGTCCCTTCTGGTGGGCGGGTCCCGACACGTGCCAATCAAAAGTGAGTACCTGTTCTTAAATCATTTAGATGACACCACTGCCAGACTCCACCCACAGGTGTTGCCCTTTGCTGGGGACTGGGGTGGGAGAGAGAGCCAGAATAGAGAGGTGATGCAAAGGGAAACCTGACGTGGGCCAAGGCCACCCCTGCTCCCGGCAGCACCTTCCTGAGCATCCTGTCCTTATGCCTTCCTTCTGGGAGCACTTTCTGCCCCTGGAGCCTGGCCCTCCATGTTCCCGCTGAAGGTTGCTGCTCAACCTCCCTTGCCCCCTCCCTGACTACTGCTGCCGCCACCACCTGCCATCTCCTCTCCCAGGAATGCAGTGCGTAGGCTGGGCCATAGCTCAGCCCTGGAAAGTCTGGAGAGAGTCGAGGGCCTCTGACCTTGCCTCCGCCTCCGGCCTCCCTCAGGGCCAACGCTTGCAGGACGGACAGGCTCCTTTTTGAAATGGAGCAGGGGGGCCGATGACCCCTGACTATCGCCTGAGCAATGAAACCTGAAGACAGAAGTGCCGTGCAGGTGCTGAGGGACTGGCCCCCCTCCTAGTTGAAAGCAGCCTCCCTCCACAGTGGAAAAGAGAGAGGAGCCCCACTGGGTCAGGCCAAAGACCCACTGTGCATGCATGTGCTCCATGCATTTTGAGCCAGGTCTGCCTTTGAGTGCTGCCCCTGTCAATGGCTGACTGCGTGATCCTGGCCAAACCACATCAGAACATCACAAGGGCCCAACTGCCCAAGGGCGCCAGGCTCGATCAGCCTCCCTTCTCCCACAGTGGCCCACCAACTGCCCTAGTGGGAGGCCCACCACCAGGGGAGGAAGCCTCTCACCATCCTTCCTGCCTGCAACTGGGATTCAGAGGTGACCTTATGCTGACCCCAGAGGGGGGCAAGAGGCCAATTTGACGACTTGCCCTTCATAGACCTTTGGTCCCATCTCCTTGGAAAGTCAGCTATACTGGTGGCCATCGCCACATCTTGTGGCAATGAATTCTGCAGATGAATGAGACATTTTGTGATAAAGTCCTTCTGATCACCCAAAGTGTCCTCCCAATTAGTGGATGACCCAGCCTGGTGATAGAGAAGGACGAGTACCACCAGCTGTTCCCCTTGCAGCTGCTGAGGAATCAACCCTCTCTGCGCTCGTCCCTTGCTCATGAGTGGAGAGCTGCCTCATAGGCTACGGGGCTCCTTGCACCAGTGGCATAGCTAATGAAAGTGTAGGCCACTGCAGAGGGCAAAATGTGGCCCCCAAATGACATCACAACAAAGTGACATCACAGTTGTGTTTTTGATTGCTGGGTTTTTCTGGCCATAACTTTTGATAGAATGAGGATATTACATTCCAGTTTGTTTCATTGCATTCTGCATTAAATTACTTTTCCAATAATGTATAATGTGATATAATTGTTTGTATTTACCAAGGTTTTCACAATTTTGGCCACTACTAGTGTCAAGCTCAGCTTGTTGCCTCCCTAAAGCTTGTTGCCCAGTGCAATTGCACTCTCCCCCCTGCACTTAAGAACATAAGAAGAGCCCTGCTAGATCAAGCCAAAGGCCCATCTAGTCCACCTTCCTGTATACTGTGGTCCACCAGATGCCTCAGGGAGCACAGGAGTCAACAAGATGCCTGCACCTTTCCCCTGCAGCTGGCATTCTGAAATAGCCTACTACTAGCCATCGTGCATCGTTGCATAAGCCATCGTGGCCTACTGCCCACATTGTATTTTTCCTCCAGAAATCTGTCTAGTCCCCTTTTAAAGGCACCTAGGCCAGATGCCATCACCACATCCTTCTGTGGCAAGGAGTTCCACAATTTAATTATCTGCTGGGTAAAAAAGTATTATTTTTAGCTACGCCCCTGCCTTGCACACAAGCACTTGAAGAAAGGTGTCCATGGCAAGAGAAGGAGAAGGTGGTTATCTCCTGGAAGAGGGGATCACGGGACCACCCAAGGCCACCTGCTGCAGTGGGAGCCCCTCCAGGCCCCATCTTTCCCAGTTCCCCCACTGCAACTGTCCTTGTGGGGAGGAATCTCAGGTCTTGTGCTTGCAGCAGCCAGATACACATACAGGTTTCCTGGCTCCTGCTGTCAACCTTGGGACACATGATCCCCTCCCAGCTGGTGCTTTGCTTGTTGTGCTGGTAGCAAGGCTGCAACTGCCTGCTGGCCTTGGCAAAGACGTCTCCTAGGCAAGTGGCCTGGCCCCTCCTTAGGTGGCCTTCCTTGAGACAACACTGGCAAGCTGGGGGTGTGTGCAGAATGCGGGGAGGAGACATTTCTGAAATTGTCATTTGGACATTTGGGGCCCTGTCTTGAGTAAGGGCAGCACCAGGTCACCTTTGACTTTCAGGTGAGTTGCAGTAGATGTGCACCCCACTTTTGCCTGCTGGAGACAGAAAGAGTTGCTATCAGCCTGGAGGTCTCTGGCATCCTCCTTGGCCATCCACAGGCTCATGGCAAAAGGCTCTGCCAGGCTACCATGACCAGCATCTGTCCAGGCTGCTGAATAAGGACTGAGCGCGATAATGCCTGTCTTCAGTCCCTTGGTGTTCCCCCATTCCGCCAGCAGATGGCGCTTTGCTTCCCCAGTATGTCTTCTGCTGCTGTATAAGAAGGCAGGAAATAAAAAGGAAATGGTAGATCTCCCCAAGGCTTCTGTTTCCACTGACTGAGTCTCTTGGGTGTTGATAGGTCCTTGTGGGATTGGAGAGGAACATTCCAACAGTGCCCACCCCTCCTTCTTCCAGTTGTTTCTGTGTCTGTGGGGAAATATTTGGGCTGCGACTCCTCCTCAGCACTGTGCTTAGTTTCATCCCTGGTGTCCAGAGACCCAGGTGGAAGGCAAGCACCCTTAAGGTCAGAAGGAGAGCTGTGCTGTGTGGACACCTTTGCTGGATCCAGGGGACAGTCCCTGGGCTGAGCGCCAGCCTTGACTGAGGGCCCTTCCTTCCTGTTGGATGGGGGTTGTCTTAGCAGAGCATTTATTAAGGGAAATCCCCCTCTACCCCCCTCCCCAGGCTGCTTGCAATTAATCAGGTGCATACAAAAGAGACTGAGGCCAATTTCTGGTTTAAAGAGAAGGAAAGTTTACTCACAGTTCCATGATGGTTCATATATACAGCACCTGGTTAAGACTAGGGGAATTCCTATCATGTGATAGACCAGAAGCCCTAGCAGGGGCGGATCTAAGGGGGGGGCAAATCTGTAAATTTTGCAAGAAGCCTTACCTTGCAGTGGAAAACACTCCTCCCCTGCACCGTTTTAGCCAATCCTCACAGGGAACAGCAACAGCTTGGCGTTGCTTACTGGCTACAGCAGCAAGGGAGAAGAGGGATTTGCATGACAGGGTAAGGCTTCTTGCAAAACTTACAGATTTGCCCCCCCTTAGATCCGCCTCTGAGCCCTAGATACCTGCTTCTGCATGCATCTAAGTCTGGTCGAGTGGTGGCTGAGTGCAGGAGCTCAGCGAAGCACACCCATTCACTTGGAAGGTCACCATGCAAGAGAGAGATGTGGACAAAAGGGGAAGAAGAAAGAGAACAAAAGGCACCCCTCCTGCAATGAGAACTGAGAGGGGCAGGTGGAGGGTCACTACAGGTTAGCAGGCAATACGCTGCCCTTTCTGATACATGCAGGTCGGTATTGCTATTTCCAACACTTCCCTGTTTGCTTTACAGGAGTGGTCTGCTATGCTGGGGTCATTCCGCAAAATGAGCTATACATATTCTTCATATCCTCCTAGTTCTCCCAGTGCTTTATAGTCACCAATTGACCATTTTTCCCAATCACCTTCACAGCAATCCTATGTGGCAGGCCAATGATCATCACATCCCCATTTGACTGGTGGAAAATGCCTCCTGGAAGGGAGATGCAGTTCACCAGAAGTATTCAAGGGAATGAGGGATTCAAACTCAGGTCTCCCCAGTCTCTACAGTTGGGTGTTCGAAGGGCCAGTATCTTGTCAGCGCAGTGATTGCCCTCTTTGTCAGCTGCAAAGTGCCCTAATCACCAGCCAGCCAGACTAGAGGCCAAGGGCTGGATCCTCTCCCTGAATGTAGTGGGGTGGGGGTCTGGCCAGGTGAGCAATGCACAGCAGAAGAGGAGCCCCAAAGCCCAGCCAGAGACAGCGGTGTTCCTGCGTGTGGAATGCGGACAGAAGCTTTGGAGGCTGACTTGGTCTTATAGTCTACTTGAGAGGTGCTGGGGCTCCCATCTCCCTGAAAGCTGTGCCCTTCTGCATTGAAAGCTGTGAGCTCCAGTCATGTGGTGGCTGCCAGTTCTGTTTCTGATGGATCTGCCCATTTGCCTTGATGATGACACTAGGAAGTCCTGCTTCATTGGGTCTGCTTAAATGAAGGGGGGGAAATGAGAGGAAGAGTGAGATATGGCAGTATTGGAGCCAGAGGAGGAGGCCCTCTGGCAGATTAGATTAGGGGCTCCCCGTGCCCCCTACAACCTCCGTTTGTCCACCTGATGCAGGGTGAGCAACAACCCTGGGCTTCTGGTGCTCTCCATGGTGCTGCACTGATGGGCATGTGTGGAGAGCTGCTTTCCAAGGTGCTAAACCCCTGCCCCCTAGGTTTTGACCAACCCATGCCCGTCTTGGCTATGCCCCCTCTGGAGTAACACTTACCTTCCCTGGGGTGGGGGCTCTCTTTTTTACAGGCATCGGAGCCCCTCCCCACTTTGTCACTCAGGGACAGTGAGAAGACTTCACAGCTATGCTCATGCAGGATCTGCAAGACTCTCACTCATTGTGTGGGTTAGTGAGAACGGCGGTATATAAATACTGTATAATGGTGGTGGTGGTGCTGCTGCTGCTGCTGATGTTGATGTTGATGATGATGCAAAAATATTATGGGTTTTCCAACTACAAACAGAGAAAACATCTATTACACAATACACCAGACATAACTGTAGTCGAGAAGAAAGAAAAAACAAGTCAAAATTACCAAAATAGCAATACCAGGTGATAGCAGAGTAGAAGAAAAAGAACTGGAAAAAAGAACAAAGATTTGCAAATAGAAATTGAAAGGTTATAGCAGAAGAATACCAAAGAAATCCCAATAGTCCTACATAAGTTCATTATTTGGCAACTGGAACCTGCATCATTCAATAGGGCAGGAAAAAGAGATAGCCTTCCTTCCCTCCCTCCCTCTCTCTCGCACACATAGAGCCACCTGCTGCAGAAGGCAATGGAATTTGCTGGGGAATGCCTCTCCTTGCCTTGTTCAAACTGGGCTTGCTCAAGAGGGAGGCGGTCCCCGAGGCTGCTGCTGTCACACAGTCTATTTTAGGCATTTGGGCTATTTTACTGCAGAGCCACAGGTGCACCTGGATGGAGGTGGCCATGTCTGACTGCCTCTGCTGCTCCCCAAAGTCTGGCAAGAGTCAATTTCTTCTGCACATGCACAAGAGCAGCCTTGGCAAGGGGCTACAGCATCTTCCTGAGCCTGAGGGACTCTGCGCCAGGCCAGAGGGGCTAGCATCTGAGCTTTAGCATCTGAGCAGACACAGCTGCTAAAGGGGTGGGACGTGTAGCTGCAGACTGTCATGGTTCAGGCTGGCTCTCTGCTCCATGTTTCCTTTTCGAGGGAGGGGCCTATTATTGGGCTGGGAGGAGAAAGTTCCCTCCCTCCCTGCCCTGCCAATACTGAGCAGTTAATGGAATTTCTCCAGCGAGTGAGTGAGTGAGTGAGTGACACTTTGGGAGCAACTCTTTGCCCTGGACCCTTTACGTGAGGACACAGACACACTTGCTGAGGGCTTGAGCAAAAGCTCTCAGTGGACGGGCCATTGGAAAGCTCACACTGGGTAGACAGAAGGCCCCAGACAGGTGTGTCTCCTGGTAGGAGTGGTGGACAGGTGTTGAGATGCAAGGAAAAGGCAAGTGGGCCTCCGTGTCATTGCCAAGGTCCTTCCCTGATTCAGCCAAATCCTACCATCCCCTCCCGCAGAGCCTTCAAAAACAGATGCAGATGGAGTTGTCACCAAATGTAAGAGGCCCCTCCCTGGCACTCTGCCCCCTCCCGTGTCGTGTGGGGCTAGCGTGTGGGGCTAGGGAAGACCCTTCTCTGCCTGCGTCTCTGCAGAGCCACTGCCAGGGTGTGCAGACCAACCCTGAAACAGAGGGAAACCTCCCACTAAGAGGGAGATGTGTCTGCCCCCCCCCACTGAAGCAGCCTCGACCTTTGCAAGCACTGGCTGCTGCGTGCAGTGACTCCCGTAGGCTGTGTGTCCTGGGAGACAGGGAAGTGGGGTGTGGTGAGCAAGTCATCGCAGCTGCTGCCACAGTGGGCAAGGAGTGCCAAAGGGAGGGGGGGCATCTTTTCAGAAACGCACCCAAATGGGCCAGGTAGTGGCCTGCCTGTGCCTGCTGGGCAGGTGCAGCTGCGTGCAAAAGAGGATGTCCCGCCCCAGCCTCACCGCCACTTGGCACCCTCAGGCAGCCTCTGCTCTCCGGCTCACCCGCAATGCAGTGGGAAGGAGGAGAGGCCACAGGCACGGAGTGACATCGTACACGACACCCCTGGAACGGCCTCACCTGTACTCTGTGCTCAGGGGCAGCCTCACACGAATGAGCCAGAGCGGGCGCCCTGTGGGTGGCACAAGCGGAGGGCTGGGAACACAGGCCCTGCAGGAGGTGCTGCCACATTGCCAGAGATTCTGGAACACACCACTGGGACCACAAGGTGCGGCTGGCAGTTTGGGCTAATGCCGTGGCCCTCCCTGGCTCCCCCTCCTGGTGCAGACAGAGAAGCAGGTCCGTAGGCAGGCAGCTGTTTACCCCGATCCTCCCAAGGCAAGTGCCGGTTCAACTTGGTGGGGCTGGAGACTACTGTATGTGCAGGAGGAGCCAGACCTGGAAGGCTCAAGCCCTGCAGGGACTGAGTCCAGGCCAGGCCTTTGGGTCAAAGGCAGATCCGCTTCTGTGTGAGAAGGGCGCTGAGTGCTGTTGGCAAAGCACTGATCAGGGCAGGTGATGGGTGATCCTCAAAAGCCTGGCCTCCTAGCTCAGGTAACCAAGGCTGAGCCCTTGGCTTTGATCAAGCCTGTCGATTATTGGTCACTTAGCTCTCTGCTATTATTTTATTGTATTAACCTTTGGATTAAGCCAGGTCTCAGGGATCCAACCGGCTCTACATGTTTCCTGGTTTTGGGAGTTCTCTCAGCCACCGTCAAATGCAGCTGCTGCCCAGGAAACGGTGCCGGACAATGAGGGCTCTCAAGAGGAGGCAGCTCCGGACGGCTGACCTCCATGCAGGCCACAGGGACGGCAGAGCCACCAGACGGCAGCCGGGCCAGCGGGCTGAGTCAGCGGGGTGGAGGAGTTCTTGCTTCGCTGCTTGAGAAGCCTGCTCCTTGTCAGGGGAACCACCCTGGGCTGCTCCTCGGTTTCCACACCCACCTCGGTTTCCACACGCCTAGATGCCTTTAAGAGGGGATTGGATGGATTTCTGGAGGAAAGGTCCATCGTGGGCTATAGGCAATGATGGATTGTGCAACCTCCTTACAAAGGTGGTGGGCTACTGGTACCGGGTGCAAGGGAGTGGCAACAGGATACAAGCATCCTCATGCCTCCCTGGGGCACCTGGTGGGCCGCTGTGAGATACAGGAAGCTGGACTAGATGGGCCTTTGGCCTGATCCAGCAGGGCTCTTCTTATGTTCTTATGTTATGTTCCCAAGTCAAGCAACCCCCAACAGCAAACCTGGAGGTTCTGCACAGATTACCTTGGGTTGGGGGAAAAAATATCGGCAGGAGTTGGCAAGGCCAGAACAGGCCACTCTGGGCTGGGGAGCCGCCTGCACTTCGGGGCCTCCTCCCTGGGGGAGAGTCCCCCACCAAGAGGCAAGCAGTGGCCCCTGGGGGGGGGGCGCCGAGGCCCGCCTCTTCCTGCAAACGGCCTGCCAACGCCGCAGCTCCCGGAGCCACTCGGTCCCAGCTCCGCCCCGAGGCTCATCCCTGCTTAATCTCTCTCTGCCGAATGAAATTTCCTGGCTCCGCTTTGATATTTTTTGAAATATCCGGACTCTGTTTGCTCTGCGGCCCTTTTGCTGGGAAGGTGGAATTTCCTTTGATGGCCTGAGCCTCCAGACTGCCTGCTCAGCACGGGAGAGGGGCACGGGACGGGCGGCTGCTCTTTCACGCTCGGCCCCACCAGTCCAGACGGATCAGGTCAGGCCGGGAGCCTGACCCGCTCGTCGCCTCCGCCCCACTGCCTGCCCCGCTGCCTCAGCCCTTTTCCCACCCCGAACGTAAGCCACCTTTTCAGGGCTAACAAAACAGAGAGATGCGCTGGCGGCACACAAAGGCGGCTTGATCCCCTTGTTTGGACAGGGCTGTGCAAAGGACTGTGGGGTGGGGGGGGAGGCCGCATCTTCGTGTCCAGCCTTCCCTCCTTTGTGGCCTGTCAAACCCCACCACGGGAGTGCCAAGGCTGCAGGTCCCACAGAGGCCCAAACACACCTGGCACCCTTGAGTGTGGGCTCTCTCTTGAGACCTGCCAGGTGGGCACCCACCCATCCTGCCCTTTTTCAAAAAGGCAAAGCCATCAGTCAGGCTCCCCGTTGGCACTGCGGTGCCCTCCCGCTAAAGAGTGGGGCTACAGCCTTGGCCTTCTCTCTGATACATTTCTGCTTCCTAACCCACCTCTGCCCCCAAGGTGCCTTTCCCCCTCACACTCTTAGAAGAGAGAACATTAGAAGAGCCCCACTGGATCAGGCCAAAGGCCCATGTAGTCCAGCTTCCTGCATCTCCCAGCAGCCCACCAGATGCCTCAGGGAATACACAAGACACGTGCATCTTGTTGCCCGCCCCTGCATCTGGCACTCCAAGGTAGCCTACCTCTAAAGTAAGGAGGCTGCACTAACCACCATGGCCTGTAGCCTGCAATGGACTTTTCTTCCAGAAATCTGTCCAGTGCCCTTTTAAAAGCATCCAGGCCTGATGCCATCACCACCTCCTGTGGCAAGGAGTTCCACAGATTTGGACAGCCAAAGTCTTCAGAGCCCTGCCTGGTGAAGTGGAGATATCAGCCAATTTCTGGGGTGCTGTTATTTTGGCTTCTCTCCATGTTCCCTTGGGAAGCCAGAGGCCACTTCAGCTGAAGCCAGGGAAAGGCATTTGAGGCAAGCAACCTACTGAAGTTTGATGTGCCTCTCATGCTTCCACACCCAGTCGGTGACTCAGGACGATGCCAAAGAAAACCAATGAAATGGGCACGAGTCCTGCTCCTTCCAACCCTTTTGCTGAATCCTCCCTTTTGCAGGAGCTGCAATAGGGGTCTAAGGGAGGATGAGAGTGAAGGGCAGCAGGCTTTGGGCTGGGGAACTTTCAGTGTTATGCATGCACACAGACACAGACACAGACAAAGACACACACACACACACACACGTCATTTCCTAAAACATCAAAATCGCCTTTTAAAAAAAAATAAAAAATGATGTGCTTCTGCTGCTGTGCTGGCAGCTTGTTACGATGCTTGAAACATGTTTGCAGATTGCTGGCAGGAAGGAAGTGACGTGGCAGAGGACAAGAGTGACGTAGCAGTGCTCAACCCCTGATGTTGTGTCATCAGCGCTAGCTCAGAGGCAACCTGCAGCTGAGTGGGGAGACAGTGACTGTAGCTGTACACCAGTGGTGGTGGTGGTGGTGGTGGTGGTGGTGGTGGTGAGACATGCTGCATGCACTCAGAAGCTCCTTGTGCTTCCTTCAGGGTATGGAACAAGAGCCCTGCGTTCTTGCCCTGGGGTCTCTCTAAGCCTCTCCCTGTGGCTGCTGCTGGAGGACACCTAGAAAATGTGCTTGGTCCTCTGCAGGCCACAGGAGATGCCACTTTCTCCTCTACTCGCTTAAGCCACAAGAAGCTTCTTTGTCTCACGCAGGCACCAGTTCAGGCAGATGGTGTGTGGTGCCCGGCACATGGCCTGCAATGGTCCTACTGCAGCTCTGCCTGAGGAGGGGTCTGGAGAGCTTGTGGCTGCAGGGGTCGCTGGCTGCTCTCCGAAGAGCTTCCTTTTGCCAAAGGGCTTGTGCAGAGTGTGTGGGAGGGGGTGTGGACTGGGCATGGTAACCAGTGGTGTTCTCAAGGCAGGTCTGGAATGGGGGGGGCGCATTGGTGCACAGTTTCATGACTGTGGAAGTGGGAGTGGAAGTGTTGCCAAGAGGGCAGTGGGGGGGGATGAAAGTCCTACCCACCTATCTCAAATTGATGTCCGTCCATCCCGCCACCGGGTCAGTGCCGGACCTGGAGGAGGAAAAGTGTGCAAATGCCCTGGGCACTGGGCTTGGAGGATGGCAATGCCAGCTGTCCTCATGCCACGTCCCCTCGCTGCCTGAGTAGGAGTGCAAAGCCACTCTGAGAAGTGGTTTTGGTGGTTAGTTCTAGCGGTGCAGCTACCAAGTGCTGCTGGCCCCTTCTTAGAGGGCGGGTGGCGCTTGGTAGCCATGCAAAATCACTCTGGGTGGGGGGGGGGCAGGGGGGCGTCTGCTGGTGAGGGGTGCATCTCTGGAAGTGTGCCTCTGGGTGCCAACCCCCCCTCCCTGGATTGCTCCTGCCCCGGGCTGCTATTTACAAAGAAAACAAGGGAACTGCAAAGGGCAAACTACCCATTTCTCATGGAATGGACATAAGAATGTATGAAGAGCCCCACTGGATCAGGCCAAAGGCCCATCTAGTCCAGCTTCCTATATCTCACAGTGGCCCACCAGATGCCTCAGGGAGCACATGAGACAACAAGATGCCTGCATCCTGTGGCCACTCCCTCGCACCTGGCATTCTGAGGTAAATTCTGAGGTAAATTCTGAGGTAAACACACTGGTAGCTAATCAAGATTCTCCACAGCATTTCTCTTTGATGGTCCCCTGAACCAGATGCTCCTCTTCAGACATGTACTGTAATAGGAACAAAGGAACAGCCCCACTGGATCAGGCCAAGGCCCATCTAGTCCAGCTTCCTGTATCGCACAGTGGCCCACCAGATGCCTCAGGGAGCACACAAGACAACTAGATGCCTGCATCTCGTTGCCACTCCTCTGCACCTGGCATTCTGAAGTAGCAGACGTCTAAAGTATGGAAGTTGCACTACCCATCATGGCCTGTAGCCTGTGATGGACTTTTCCTCCAGAAAAGGGATCTATCCCTTCCCACTTTAGAGGGACCTAGGCCAGACACCATCACCCCTTCCCATGACAAGGAATTCTAAAATGTAACTTAGAGCCCAATCCTATTCAACTTTCCAGCACTGATGAAGCCACAATGCAGCTTCATCAGTTTCCTGAAGAAAGGGAACAAACTCCGTGGCTGCACCCCCACTGCAGAATGCAGTGCACAACTTGTTGGCAGAGCTGGAAAGTTAGTTTCCTTCCATGAAGATCCCTGCACTCTCTCTCCCTCCAACCTCAGTGTTTCCTCTCTCACCCGGCAGCTGTGAAGATCATGGAAGGGATCCGTGTGTTGTGCCCTTGGCCCTTGGAGAACTGGCAGAATGAGAGAGAGAGAGAGAGAGAGAGAGAGAGAGAGAGAGAGAGAGAGAGGTGTCATTGTCGGTGTGTCTAAGTAGAAATGACAGAAACAAAGAAGCAAAAAAGTGCTTCCTTAACGGCTAAAACCATTTCAGGTAAATGTTACCCTGAGACCAGGCAAGGAAGCCCCCCCCCCAATAAATATTTGGATCCCTTTTAGCTCTTCACTATGGAGAGCTTTTGTGTTTCATTGCTGGGAAAGAAAGAATCCCAAAGATAGTAAGGAACTGAAACCGATTGGCCAGGTGTGCAGGCATTCTTGTGCTGGTGGAAGAGGCTCTTTTATGGATCAGTCATATTCTTGGGTTGCCCAGGAAAGGCGGGCAGAGCTGTCCTATGGGAGGGCAACTCGGACAGCAGCCCTGGGCCCCACACTTTCATGACCAATATATGACCATAGTGTGGACTGCCGTGCACTGGTTGCCCCAGGCCCACACCTATCTAGGGATGGTTTTGCAGCAGAATCTGTTTTAGATGTGAATCATCGTTTGTCTGGACAACATGCAAATCTAAAATCACAACAGTACTAAGCTGGACTTTGTGCAAACGTGCCATTCTGGTTTCAGAATGGAGCTGGCACACACGCTCATTCCAGGACTGGTGAGTCTGTCTGTCTGTCTGTCTGTCTGTCTTTCTGTCTGTCTGTCTGTCTGTCCACACATGCAAAGCAGATCTGAAGTTAGCTAACACTTCCAGCAAACCAGATTTATTGTGATTACTTCTAAAATAACTTTTCCATCCTCATCAGTCAGAATAATCTGCGGGGCTAAAGCACCTAAATATTTTCCTGTTCTTATTTTAAAGACAGAGTACATTAGAAAAAACAAAGAAACACCAAGTTTAACAGTAATTAATGAGACTTTTAACACCAGCAACCTGGCTGGCTGGCTTGGGGTGGCTTTACTTCAACAACTGACCTCCAGGAAGCTCAGAGCAGAATTCGGTAACATCAGCCAATTGTAGCAGCTCTAGTGTAAAGTGTTAGAAAATGAGAAATATTAATCCCAACCGCCCTGTTTTGTTCACACCAGCTTCCGTGACAAGTCATGACCATAGTACATCGCCCCCCCCCCCGCCCCGCTTGCAATAGAGGCAGAAAGAGGACGTTTTCGTGGCTTTACCTGCCCTGTAATCTGGTTTACTCAACTAGCAAACTAGCAAACGCTGCCCAAGGCGCGGTGATGGGGCACCAGCCTGCTGTTCTTACAAGACGTTGCGCAGAATTCCGAGGGACTCCGCCGGCTGCACGTGCCACGCACGGACCCTTATCAGTTCTCCGTCCAACAGTTACGACACGAAAGCTGGCTGGAAAAGTGATAAGGAGACGTCAGCGGCTCCAGGAATCCGCACCCGAGCTGAGCGAGCGAGCGAGCGAGCGAGCAAACCGAGAGGAACGTTTGACATCACCAGTCGCGGGGAGAAGCAGCCGCAGCAGCGGCCGCAGGTCACAGGATGGAGGCCTCAGCAACGGCTGCAGGCGTGAGCAGGGATCCGCCGGGAGAGGCAGGCAGGCAGGCAGGCAGGCAGGCTGCCCGGAGCCGGTCCTCCACCTCTGGAAAAGGCCGGGGAAGCAGCTGCGCCCAGCCCTGCCACCTGCTCGTTTCCCCGCGTCTCTGCCTCCGAGCTGCTCGGCTCAGCCCATTCATAGATTCCAAAGCCTTCCAGCCCCCTCCTCGCGCCCTCTTGATTGGACCGTCGGGTTCGCTCGTTCTTTGTTTACTGCCCCGCTCGGCCTGACTGGCTGGACTCCACTTGGTGCCCTGCAGTCACTGGGACGCCTGGCGGGTGGGGTGGAGTTTGGGCACGCAACGTGCGGGAGCAGCAGCCGGACGGGAGGGCCTGGCCAGCACCCCTGCGGGCCTTCCAGGCAGGCGTCAGCGTGGGACCGGCTCACGTGCCGCCCCAATGGCCTGGCCTGCCTGGCAAAATGGGCGGGGGGAGGGTTGGACTTGCCAGGTGGGAGAAACGGGGGCTGGGGGGTCGCGTTCCTGACATTCCACGGGGCCCTCCCCCAATAAAAGGCAGCTGGGGGGCAGCTTTCAGCACCAGCGCCTCCCTGGGGGCTGGCCACCCTCCCCCCTCCCCCCACACCTTCCACGTATGCAGGGCTCCCACCCACCCAAGTCCCAGCGGGAAAGCTTCCTGGGGTTAAAAGTTAGCCTGCTGTTGGGGTTCAAGTGGCAGGCCCACCTCCAGGCCTCATCCTGCCCCTGTGCTGCCCAAGTGCCCCTTCCACTGCAGCCCTCCTTGTTGAACAGCTCTGTATCAAGCTTGCCTCTTCTCGCAGGGGGGAGGGGGCACAGGGCTCCCATGCTTCTCCCCCCCCCCCCGCAACCCGACTGCTCCAGGAGGGGAGCATCACAGCCTTGCTGGACCCCTGCAGCTCAGCAGCAGCACCCGGCCAGATGCCTCTGGAACGTGCAAGGGGGGGGGAGGGCAGATTTTGCCTCTAGGGCATGGCTGCTCCTCCAGCCCCTCCCCCCAGCTGCTTCAGCTGTTTTTTGCCCAGCGCAACAAGGCGAGGAATGTGCTCTTTTCTGAGGCTCCGTGTTTTCTTAAGCCCTTTTCGGTTGGCCGCCCTCTTGCCCAGCATCCGCTCCGGGGAGCTCAGGCCCAGCACACTGTGGGATCCCCTGGTCTTCAGTGGGGTGCCCCCCAGGGCACAACTAGAGGAAGACGACCCTGGCATCAGTGCAGGCCAGGCCAGGAAGACGCCTAGTGGGAGGAGCAGCCCCCCCCCGGCCCTCTTCCTGGGTCCTGATCCAGGTCACGTCTCAGCCAGACTCTGGGCCACTCAGTCTTCCCTCCCCGCCACTTCCTTTGCCTATCTGGAGCTCAGGGACATGTTCGCCTTTCCTTCAGCCACTAAGGAAACATCTGCCGCCTTCTGTGGTTCTGTGGCCTGGATTCCAAAGAATCAGGAGTGGGCAAAGGGCCCTCCTGCAGCCCTCAGATCTCTGCTGCTCACTCAGGCAGCCTGAAATGGCAGTGAGACATTGTCTCCTGCCCTGTGCTTGGCTGGCCAGGGCTTCTTTGCAGGATGGACCTCCTGTCGCCTCCGACCTGGCCATTCTAGCAACTGTTCCTTCCTCACGTCTCGTATGTTCCAGGCAATGTTCCTGGAGCTGACTGTGAAGCTGCCCAGGGGAGCAATAGGATGGCTCCCCATCGCTCTTCTGAAAGGCAGGTGGCCGGAACGGGCTGGGCTCCCGATCGCCACTCTGGCACATTTTCAGTAGAGTACAGCAGCAGTTCCCAAACTGGGTCGGGACCCTACTTATTCCCCTTTCTTTTTTGATCTTCCTTCTTCTGGTGGCCGGCCCTCTAACTACTTCACTACGTTAATAAATCCTTTTCAGTGAAGAGCCTTCATGCTGGCTCGCTTAATATATTCCCTACTGCGTACCATCTTGGACGTTTCTCTCGAATTCCGCGTGATCAAAGAATTTGTGTTTTTTTGTCATACTTTTCCTGATTCCCTTCAACATATTCTTTTACACTGCCCTTTTCATCACTCTCTTCGTGTTTTTTTCTTCAACCTATCCTCTCTACTCTTTCTCTTTCCTCTTCTGATACTATATCTTTTCTCTTGTGTGATCTTCAGCCTGCTGTCACACTGAAAGTTGCTATGTATTTGTCTGAAATTTTAAGGATCATCAACTAGGTTATGTTTCTTTTGATATGCCAATAAAGGTTTTTTGAATGGAATGGAATGGGTCGCAAATCAATTTCAGGTGGGTTGCGAAGCACCCAGAGCACCCATCTTGAATTGTTTATTATTTTATTTTGAAGTATTTATACCCCACCTTTCCCATGCCGAAGCAAATGCCCAAGGCGGCTTCCATGGGCAGCTTCCTGGTCTTGGGATCCTTCCAAGAAGCAACACACACAGCAGAAGAAGAACATTAATGCCCTCCCAGTCCTGGTTTCTCTTCCTCACCCCCCTACCATATTTAACTGTAGAAAAACAAGGGAGCAAGACAGATCTCTAGGGCGTGCTTTGGAGGGCAGGAGAACTTCTAAGAAAGTCCCCCACTCATGATGCTCTGGGGAGTAGAGGGATCCGCCTTTCCCTTCCCTTCCCTTCCCTTCCCTTCCCTCCACACTTTGCGTGCTCCACCTCTCAGCATCGTGGAGAAGCCGCTTCTCCTGCCACCCCAGAGACAGAACAGAATAATCTCAAAAACGTTGTTTGAAGGAAAAAGTGTGACTTGTGTTATCATTGACAGAAAGCCTAATAAATTACCAACAAGAACCAGCCAAATGATATTTATTTATTTTTATTTTGAAGAATTTATACCCCGCCTTTCCCATGCTGAAGCAAATGCCCAAGGTGGCTTACATGGGCAGGCTAGTCTAAACCACCATTTTTCAATGGGGTTTTTACAAATATGCAATATTGTGTGGTTCACTGAAACCTCAGTTCCAGATGAAGCCTTCACAGTGTGGTTCTCTCCTCTGGCCCTGTGACAGCGAGCTTCAGCAGGTGATCCTAAGTCCAGCCTGGATAGGTCCTCAAGGTTGGACTCCTTTTGCCAGCTGGCCTTCTCACCACATTTCTGCACTGGCTAATCAGCTCCACAGTGACTCCTTTCTGCCACAACAGGTACTACAGCTTGTCGCAGCCTGGCATTCTGACTCCCATCCAAAAACAGACCACAGATTCTCCTACTTAGCTTCAGGCAGTACCAGCAGCTCAACCATCAATCCACACCTCCTGCCCATGCGTGTGAAAATATGGGAAGATGGGATCCTGGAATGGGAGAGTTTGCCTGATTGCTTTGCTTGTGTCAAGGTTGCAAATAGTCTTCTTTCCCTTTATAATTCACTTTGGAAAATGGTTGAGAAATCCCCCAACTTATTGCTGCATTATCAGGAAAGCAGCAGCCTCTGGTGTCACAATGACAGCACTTGACAGGCCATGACATCACTTCCGGTGGGTCCCGGTCAGATTGTCATTATAAAAAGTGGATCCCGGTGCTAAAAGGTTTGAGAACCACTGGGGTATAGCCATTGCTTAGGAAGGGCACACACACACACATCATCCTTCGAAGGAGCCCAACACCAGGCAGTCCTGCCCCAAAACCTCTCCTCATTTGGGGAAGTGTGGAGTGTATAACAGTACAGACGGCAAAAGGAAGAGCTGTGGAGCCCTACTTTGGGAAGATCAACTTTGGGGGTTTGATTGGGGGGGGGTGTCTGCTAGTTCTTCAGCCACCGCTGCCTCCTACTTTCATTGGGTGCTTGGGGAATCTTTGGTCTGCTCCAGTGGCACAGAAAGCAGGCTGACCCTCAGACTGCAAGAGATGCAGGTGAGCAGCTCAGCTAGCAGTGAGGGGCCCCATTGGGCAGGCAGCCTCGGCCAGCCCCGCTCCCCAGCCCACTGCCCAAACTGCCTGCCTCCCCCTGCCTCCTGGGCCAGCTGGCCCTGCGAGCAGCCGACCTCAGCATCGTGCTGACGAAGAGGAAGCCGCAGCAGTATCTGCCTGCCTCTGCAGTCTGACCTCCAGCCACATATTTCGATGATTAAGTCGAGCTCTGGGAATCAGCACTTTGCCTCCTGCATTTGCTCCCTTCCCTGCAGATGGGGAGTAAATCCTTCCCTGGGACCCAGAGGAAATTGCAAATACCTTTCGGGGCTGTGAGCTGCCTCCCCTCCCACCTGAGCTCTGCAGCGTCTCCTCTCTGCAGAAGGGAGGGTGTCTCCCTGGCTGGGGGAGGCCAGCATCTCTTGGCAGTCACTGAGGGTCCCCAAGACCTTGTGTGAAGTGCCCAGATGGGTGCACCTTGACTTGGCAGGGCAGGAGTCTAGCAGGATGTGCGTTATGTCCACGAAGCTTGAGTGGTGGTGGAGGGAGACAGCCCCATCTTACCCAAGGAACTATGAGAGCAGGTCTGGAACTCTTCTGCCACCAGTCCAGTTACGGCGGCATGAAAGTCGCACCACCACCAGCCACTCAAGAACTGCCAGCGCAAATGTCCAGAGGCTCCACGCACCCACCGACGGCCCACCTAGGCTGTGTCAGATCAGGAAGGATGGTGGTGGGAAGAGGCCAGGAACAGTTTAGGACAGAATTGGGTGGTTTTGGATAAACCTAGCTTACTTCAAAGGGTTGGCATGAGACTAAAATATTTGTTTACCTATTATTATTATTATTATTATTATTATTATTATTATTATTATTATTATTATTATAATTAATTAATTAATTAATTAATTAATTAATTAATTAATTAATTAACTTATACACAGTCAAAATGATAAAAAGATCACAGATATCACAGACTGGTCTTTTTATTGGCAATTCAAGCTCTAACCAAGAGCCTAAGAATTGTCCAAATATCTGCGTAAGATGTATGATGTTCCCAACAACGTAGTTTTTGGTAGGTCAGACGTTCTTATATTATTGATCTTCAAAGTTTCTATATGTTTTTGTAGATTTTTTGAAATAGATCCATGTGCCCCGATGACAATTGGCACTACTTTGGATCGTTTTTGCCATAATCTTCCAATTTCAATTGTCAAGTCCCTATATTTTATGATTTTTTCAAGTTCTTTGTCTTCAATTCGGCTATCACCAGGTATGGCGATGTCTATAAGCCATACTTTTTTCTTTTCAACCACTGTTATATCTGGTGTGTTGTGTTCTAAATGCCGATCAGTTTGAATTCTAAAATCCCATTATTATTATTATTATTATTATTATTATTATTATTATTATTATTATCATCATCATCATCATCATCATCATCATCATCATCATCATCATTATAATACATGAAACACTGTCAGTAGAGCAAAAAGATCACACAAATATCATTGACTGGTATTGTTGGTCTGATACAGGTCTCCACTGGATACCTAGGTATCAATCAATCAATCAATCAATCAATCAATCGTATTTATATATTTCACCACAAAGTTCACAAGCAGTTTACAGGCAAATAGTAATAATAAAGTTAATCAACCAAATATCTAGAATGTATGTTGTTCCAAGCAGTGCCGTCTTTTGCAGTTCCAGGGGTTATATGCACTTATAGCAGGAAGCTGCAGTTTTTCCATATGGTTTGAGAAATTTCTTGATATCATTCTTTGTCCTTTTTTAAATAATAATAATAATAATAATAATAATAATAATAATAATAATAGTTGTTGTTGTTGTTGTTGTTGTTGTTGCTGCTGCAGCTGCTGCTGCTGCTGCTGCATTGAGAATATTAATATAATGCTTTTCAACAAAAAGTACTTCACAAAGCAGTTTACACAGCCAAATAAGCCAACAAATGGGTCTCTGTCCCCGAAGGATTTGCAATCTGAAAAAAAAGATGGAGAAAAGAGGCCAGCAAGAGCCACCAGGACGGACGCCGAGCCTGGGTGAAGAGAGGCAATTGCTTCTCTCCTGCTGTGGGCAAGAGGGAACCATTTTGAAAGGTGCCAGTCCACTGTGGTCCAGGGGTCATAGACTCCATTCATTCTGGCCTCCTAGAGCGCTTTACATCAAAAACAGCCAGCAACCTTGTAAGAATTCGGTGCAAACTGAACATGCCGAGGTCATTCAGGGGACAGAAGGGTCGTCACCAGGTGCTTCCCAGAGAGCAAGAATCTCTGTCCACTGGGGGGCACTCCAGAGCCCACAAAAGAGCCCCCCAGGCTGCAGGTGGGCTCACTGGTGTCCCATTTGGGGCCAAAAAGGTTCAAAGCATCATTTTGCATTGCTCTTGTAAATGCAGAGTGCCTCTTTGAGTGGCACGTGGGGACAGTAAGTCCCCCAGGTCATGCCCTGGTTCTGTGCCAGAAGTTTGTGCAGATGTCAGAAGGTATGGAAGCTGGAGCAGCCGGCTCTTGCCAGGCCTGGCTCAGCACAATTGCATCTGTGTGCAAGCACCAGGACAAGCGGGCTGTGTCTGCACAACAGCGCTGATGAGGCTGCCTGTAACTCGGATGCCTATAACTGGGGACTCCTACTGCTGCTCCTAAAAGCAATGGACAGTGGCTACTATCTGCAACAAGAGGTGTGGCTGCCCCTTCCCAGTAATAAGAGACATGCAGGAATGCTGGTCAGGTTTCTGCTGGGACCACAAGCCCTCTCTTTGCATTTGCAGTTCTGGTTCTAAGTCCCAATGAGCCTTGGTTCAAACAAACTCCTGGCAATATAGCCTGTGGGTTTAAAGCCTTGAGAGGGAGCGGGAAGGAAATTCCTTATTCCCTGTAACAAAGCTGTGGCACCAGTAGAACCCATCTATGCTCTGAATGCTCCGAGACTCCTGTTTTGACCCCAGCAGCTCTCTTCTGCTCTTACAGAAAAGTGCCATGGCAGGAGGTCCTTGTGTGGCTGAGAAGTCAGCCCTGTTTCCTGAGTGGTCCATCAGTCCATCTGCACAAGAGGAAGCAAAAAGGAACAGTTTTGCCAGAGGAAAAAGAAGACTGTTGTCAAGTCAGGGGCATGGACTGGTGCTACTTTGAGGGCACCTGTACATGCGGGGGGTGGGGGCTGTACTACTTGCATTCTGTCTGTTCAACTTGTCTTCTGTGTAAGTAGATATTGTGTAAGCATCCATCCCCATCAAAAACACATCTCTTCCCATATTCCTCAAGGGTTTTCCAAGGAACATGTCAATGTGTCTGGGAATGACTGACATCTCGGGACACAAAACAGTCACAGCAGTTGGGAGAAACCCACGCTGTGTCAGAAAAGCCCTGAAGAAGGAAGCCAGGCAATGTTCCTGCTTGCTAGGATCCACTGCTCTGCTGTAGCTCTGGGGTGGGCTACCCCCACCTCCTGCCCCATCCTGGCGTTTGCAAAACCAGGGCTCCACATGTGAGCGCAATCCTAACCTGGAATTAAGCTGGCACAGTTAAGCCAGCAAAGTTTGGCCGACACAAGGGCCACTGTAAAGCACATCTGAACCACTCTCAGGGCACAATCCTAAACTGAGTTAGGCCGGCATAAGGTAAGACAGTAATGTTTGGCTGGCACAAGGGACACTGTAAAGTATGTTTGGACCACTCTAGGAGTCAGAGAGGCCAGCACACAGACATGAGTCATCCTCCCTGACTCAGAGAGTAGTCTAAACACACTTTATGGTGTCCCTTGTGCTGGCCAAACTTTGCTGGCTTAGTTTATGCCTGCTTAACACCAGTTTAGGATTGCGCTCTCAGAGTCAGGGGAGAATGGAACACGTCTGTGTGTTGGCCTCTCCACTCTGAAAGTGGTCCAAACATACTTTAGGGTGTCCCTTGCGCCAGTGCCGGCCTTACTTCAGGTTAGGATTGTGCTCTGTGTAATCTCCGTCAATGTGCATGCATGACCAATGCGGACTGAGACCTCTGAGACGGGTGCATGCTGGCTTAGCAGGATTCACTCTGACGTTTGGTGGCCGCAGGGGGGCGGTTCCTGCCAAGGGGCAGCAGGCTCTTTGCCGCAGGGCAAGCAATGGTGTCGGCAGCTCATGGACTGCGCCATCATCTTTAGAGCTGTTTCCAGGAAGCCACCCCTGGCCAGGAAGGGAGCGCCCTCTTTGCTGGTGTCCTCAAAATAACTACCTCCACCCACAAGTCAGCGCAGATGCTGATCTCCAGATGGGCTGAAATTTCAGGAACACGCATTTCTTCCTAGAAGCACCCATTGCAAATGGGCTGTCTCTGGCTTAATAATCTTTGGAGAAAGGGACGTCAGCAGAAAACAAGGTGAACTTACCAGATGCAGCTGGAATTCAAGAACCCCAGAGAGGCAAAAGTGCCTTGGCAAAAGTGTTGTTCCTTCCTTCCCCACCCCGCCCCCCAGTTCAGGTTTTATTGGAGATTTATGGTTATAGGGCGCTTGATTAGCTCACCGGTGGGTCGAAGATGAAATGACCTCTAGGTGGCAACCTTGCCCTGTCCAGCAGAAGAACTGCTTGGAAAGTCGGGGGTTGAGGGAGGATCGTGCTTCAGAAGACAGTGGCAAGCACAGAGGTCTCATTGCAAGGCTCTCAGCCTGGGTGAGATTCCAGCCAGGCAGGCAGGCAGGTGCTTGCCCATCCCCACAATGCCTTGTAGATCACTGGGGAAAGGAGAGGCAGGCAGTGCTGCTGTGGAAGGGCCTCCAAGGGTCTGGAAATAGGACATAAGAACATAAGAAAAGCCCAGCTGAATCAGGCCGTCTAGTCCAGCTTCCTGCATCTCACAGTGGCCCACCAAGTGCCTCAGGGAGCACACAACAAGATACCTACATCCTGCTGTCTCTCCCTAGCACAGTGCCATTGGAAGATAGATTGCTGAGCAGGTAGATATGGACCAGGTGTACGATGTGTGTGTGTGTGTGTGTGTGTGTGCGCGCGCGCACGCGCACATGCATGCATGCGTGCATGTGCCTTTGGTGGCTCTGCAGCATTCTGGACATGTGGCCCAGCTAGGCATCCCAAAAAGCCCTCCTGGAAGCTGGCACTTGCCCATGCTGAGGCTGGCCCAAAGCACCAACTATGGTTCTAGTGTTCCTCTGGGTGATGCCTATTCTACCATTTTCGGTCTTGCTGAGAACAGCCAAGCCACACTCCATAGGTCAGGGATCACTGGCTCACTTGCACCCATACATGCACCCAGATGTGTTGGGGGGAGAGAGAGAGAGAGAGAGAGAGAGAGAGCATTTGCTGAAGTCTCACAAGGTATGCTCTAGCTATCCCCAGGCAGTCCTTGATTTCCTGCCATTGTTGTGCTGACATCCCTACAGTGTAATGCTTGTCTGTCTCTGCTGCTCCAGACCACCTTCTCCCTCCTCCTTTCTCCTGCCTGTTATCTCCCACCCTGAACAGACTGGGGAATCCTGTCCTGGCTGCACTGGGGTGAGTGAGATTATGGGAAAGTGAGCTCTCCTCTTGCAGCACAGCAAAATGCTCAGTCTGGGCTTCTAACACAACAAACCATGATTTGAATAAATTAAAAAAACAGCTTAACAGGAATCATGTACCACCTGCTAAGGATCTTACAATGAGCTGCTTTGACTATAGAAATGAAAGCGTCGGCCATGGAGGACTGAAGGTTCTGAGAATCCTTCTAAGGATAGAGCCACATGCTAGTCAGAACACTAACAGGAAGCAGGAACTGTCCTGCTTCCTGTTAACGTTTGCTTAGTCTCCTCCCCCTAGAGTGCAGGCTGGCTGCCTGCATGTTTCATTCTTCTTATAGCATCTGTAAAAGGAATAAAAATGACTGCTTGTTAATGAAGAAAATGGAAGATAATGGTTGTGGGGCGGGGAGGTGATGGACCACAGAGAACTGAAAACACAGACACCAGATGGCACCTGTAATCCATACATAATCCATACATTGCATTTAAAGCCTCCAGGGAGCACCCCCTGCCCCTGTGCCAGGACTCAGCCAACTTCCAGCGGTCCTCACAGCCCACCACCAAGTGAACAAGCCACTCGTCATTCAGGGCCCAATCCTGTCCAACTATCCAGTGCTGATGCAGCTGTGCCAATGGGGGGTGCGCTGCATCCTGCCATGGGGCGGGGGGGAGGCAGACACAGAGGCGGTTTGTTTTCACGTGTGTTCCCTTACCTCCGAGCACTGGAAGGCTGGGCAGGATTGGGCCCTCGGTCTCCCTTCTGCAGCGAAAGGAGATGGTGCCCTTTTGACATTTGACGTTACTCATCAGCGGGGGACGACGTCAGGAGACGGGCAGCAGAGGCTGGAGCGTGACTGTGAGAAAGAAGGTGGCTTTGGCCTCAATTCACCTTGCTCCACTCATCCCGGCGGATTTTTCTGGGTCCAGGAGGGAATGGGCCAATCCACCAGAAACACCCCACCCCCTGACAGTACAAGCCCCTCAGACAAAAGGAGGAGGTTCCTTCCCCACGGAAGACCTTCCCTGTTCTCCAGAACTGCACAACTCTGAAGCACGGATGGGGCAGGGCATGCTCTCTGGTCCTGCCACATTCCAGGCAGCCAGAGGAGAGCAGAGTGGGACAATGAAGAGACCCTTCATTGCTCTTTGGTGGGAAGGGGCAGCCCGGGCAGCTTTTGCCTACAGTGCTGTGGAGCGGTGCCACCGCCTTGCTGAGAAGCTGAAGGCTGCCCCCAGGACTTGGTGGCATGCAGGAGCAAAGCTACAAGCTGGTCAAGGGGAGCAGTTGTCACTCTGGGCACCCCAGGACAGCCATGCCCTTCTCCAACCACCTGGACCAGCTCCTCCGCATTGCACCCTGGCTCGGGGCCCAGGGGCTGTGCCGCAGAGGAGGCAAGCAGCTGAACCAAGGGACGTGGGCGAAGAGGCGGGTGGCAAGGAAGACGTGGTGGTTCCCATTGACCCAAAGGGCTTCCTCCCTACAGCCAGGACCCTCAGAAATCCTCCCAAGCCCTAGGGGAGGCAAGTAGCCCACCAATTCTGGACTGTCCTTCGCAACAAGGTGCCTAAAGACACAAGGAATTGCTCCCTACCCCCTATGGAGAAATGGGACGGCAGAAGACTGTTGGGTGAGGGGGTTCTAGGGTGTCTGTGCTGCTCGCCCCTAGCCCATAAGCATATAAGGAGGTAGTCAAGAGCAGCTTTCGTTAGGGGAGATGGGCTCTCCCCCTGCAAGCACCCAGAGACTCTTTTCTGGCCTGCAGCCTTCAACTCAGGAGTTGTCCCCCTCATTGCTGGAAGGAGGTTCCAGGCAAGATCCCAGTGTGTGGTATGAGTGTGCAAAACAACCAGCCTAGTACAGCTAAAATGGTCTGGCTGGTGCTTAGACGGGAGCCCCACTGGAGCTCCACCACAGAATAAAGGAAGGCGGGATGTAAGTTGACGCTTAAATAATATAAGAGTGAGATGGAGAAGGACTCCTGCATCGACACTCCCCCTGCCCCTCGGCCCTGGGCTGTGGTTACTCCCGGAGCCACACTGTGTTGTGGTATCATGGCCCACGCACCCCAGGTCAGCAGCCTCTGGCCCCATCGCTAGATGCTGAATCCCTCCCCTGCCCCCACACACAGGTAGGCAGGCCATCTGCTTTGGGAGGAAGGACCCACCAGCTCCTTCTGTAGCATTTATTTTTAGCAGAGAGGCTGTCAGGAGGTTTTTGAACTCAAACGTTCCTGAAATGTGAAATCCACAAAGCTATTTAAAGTCTCTGCCAGGATGCAGGAGGAGACACAAGACATATTTTTAGCAGCGTCACTGCAGAGCCGGAGCGTCTTGCGCAGCAATGATTTTGCCTGTTTTGGACACACCAGACCTGGAAATTGCAGGCAAAGGACACCGGTGCGGTGGAGATACTGGGAGGGAGCTGGGTGACTGGCTTCCTCTAACCCATAGGACCCCTGGGTTCAACGCATAGAACAGCATTGTCTTCCCATGCCTCAATCTTGTAAAAGAATTCCTACTGCTACTACCAGATTAACACAGAAGGGTACTTCCTTGGCCCTGCTTATGAGAATCAGGATGTTCATGGAAGGGCGCTCTCTCTCTCTCTCTCTCTCTCTCTCTCTCTCAATCTCTCTCTCATCCTGATATCATGGTCAACTAAGGACCACGAATGGCAGCAGCCAGCATTCCTCCCACCCAAACCTGCCTGGCTTCTGTCTTTCTGAGTTGTCTTCTGCCTAAAATGTGGATTGCTGCTGACTCCACCCATTCCCCCCCCGGCATGCACTCATTATGGGCTGTTGCTGCTGCTGCTTTGCACTGACGTTTGTTGTCATGGCTTTACACGAAGACTGAGCCACCCTGACAGTCCCCAGCCCAGGTAGAAACAAGGAGGCAGCAGGGATGGACGCAAGCAGGTCTGGGCAGAAGAAGATTTGGGGTTAGGGCTGGCTCCGGGAGCAGCGGGCCCCCACTCACCAAGAAAAGCACTTGGGGTGCCACTCACGGCATCTGGAAATGGTTGGTGGTGACATGACGACATCACAGCCAATTGCTTCCAGGAGGCCTATTTTGGGTGTTTTGGAGGCAGGGGCAGGTGGGAGGGCCCAAGGTAAAGCCGCTCTGCTCACTCCACTGACCTACAGCCCATAGAGATCCCAGCTGCAGCAGCAGGCAATATGCTCAGTGCGCTGGTGCAGGGCCCCCCCCAAAGTGCATTGCCCAATGTGACTACATTGGTCACATTGGCTTA